>JAQMYJ010000039.1:23913480-23933762 GCA_030014305.1 Clarias laeviceps
TTTGGATTTTTACAACATTATTGTTGAAATACACAGTCCTGAAAAAGGGACGTTTCTTTTTTTTGCTGAGTATATATTCGTTCCAAACATTTAGCTTTGATCACAGCCCGGCTCACTCATGGCATTCTCTCATCAGCCTTACAAGGTAGTCACCTGGAATGGTTTTCAAATCACAGTTGAACCTTGTCAAGAGTTCATTTGTGACATTTCTGGCCTACCTAATGTGCTTTAGACCATCAGTTGTCTTATGCAGAGGAGGGGTGTAATAACACACTTTGTGCTATAACAACTACTGTATTGTTCAGTTCAGCCTTTATTTGTCGCATATATATTACCGGCTGTTATCCCAGCTTTATTAGTAGGCAGGGGTCGCGGCACAGGGTCAGGCATTTTTATGGTGCGCCTGAAGCAGACAGGGTTAAGCTGGGGCTCAAACCACCAACCTTCCGATCAGTAACTCAGAGTCTCAACCTACTGAGCCACCACTGCCCCTCGGTATGAATTCATATGGTATAAATCCATATCATGGCAAGAAACAGTCAGTAAAGTAAAGAGAAAAGACAGTCCATCAATACATCAATGTCAAGAACTTTGAATGTTATCCCCAAGCCCAAAGTGCAGACGCCAAAGCCATCAAATGCTTAGTCAAAGTTGAGGGAACACTTAATTGGGATAGCACTTGGCAACCACAGCATTTTTCAGTGACATGCCATCCCATCTGGTCAGTACTTAGTGGGATCATTATTTGTTTTCCAACAGGACAATGACCCCAAACATGCCTCTAGGTTATGTAAGAGCTATTTGTCCGAGAAGCAGAGTGATGGAATGCTGCGCCAGATGACCAGGCCTCCACAATCACCTTATCAAAATCTAATTGAGATGGTTTGGGATGAGTTTGACCAGAAGGTGAAGGAAAATCAGCCAACAAGTACTCAACACCAATGGGCACCCCTTCAAACCATTCCAGGTGACGACCTCATGAGGCTTACTGAGAGACTGCAAATGGGGGCTTCTCTGAGGAATCAAAAATATAAAACATATTCTAAGTTACTTAACACATTTTATTGACTGCATAATTCCATATTCGTTCTGTCATAATGTCAGTGTCTTCACTATTAATATATTATGCTGAAAACAATAAAAATATAGAAAAAACAGGGAGGTGTATCCAAACTTTTAACTGGTAATGTATGTACATAAACAAGACTATAAAAATCATAATCTTGACTTGTAGTATGCAGGAAATATTAAGAATAATAACTAAATTAACAATTTTGTGTGTACATGCACAGCTCTATTATACAGTGTGTTCGGTGTGATCATTGAAAAAACCAGAGGAGCAGAGGATGATCTAAACACCGTGGCTGCTGGCACAATGACTGGTGTCCTCTACAAATCCCCAGGTAGGCAAACAAGGGGGTATTTATAAAAAGTTACAGGTTCCTGCCAGGAAAAATACAGACTCAAACAAGTCACAGGATAAAATTGTGGTACAAACCAATGATGTAAGCTGTGACCTGGTGCTGCAACAATGAGATATTGTATAATTGTGTATGTTTAGGGTAATTCATAAGCATTTCATTGGTATTAATATTTACCTTGTTATGCTGCACAACTGGAATTTTAAATATTTTCTTGGAAAAAAAAAATGTGTTGCCACACAATCATTTTTTTTATTTATTTTTTGCCTGGTCACTTACATGGATTAAAAGCAGAAGTACTGTAGAACTAAAGATATAATTAAGGTTAGTTGTTAAATAATGTAGTCACAAGACCAAGAACAATGTGAATTCCATGAATAGGCAGGTTTTTTTTTCCCAGGAAGCTGATGCACATCAGGGTTTTGTGTGTGTGTGTGTGTGTGTGTGTGTGTGATAGTGAGAGAGACAGAGAGAAATACCTTTTTTTTTTTTTTTTTTTTAGATCAGTAAAATGTTTTGAAACGTCAAGGGGAAACACTAAGCAAAACATGTGCTAAAAATCTTCCCAACTACATTTGAGGAAGTTTAAAATATGTGTGTATTTAAAATATGCGGAATTAGGTAATTATGTAACAACAACAACAGTCCGTTGTTATTTTAAGACAGAGATTCCTGGAATAGTTCTTGTCAAGTGCAGGTGAGGCCTGCAGTTCTTTAGATGTTTAGATGTTAGTGTATATATATATATATTATACTATTATTGGACACACCTTCTAATTCCATTGTGTTTCTTGATTTTTATGTCTTTCTACTTTGTAAAATAATACTGAAGGCATCCAAAATATACAATAATCTCCTTTAATCTCCAGTTAATACTGAGATGTACTGTATCTGCTACTTATGATCTGTAAAGCCTTCATAACAGTTCTAATCTGAGGTGCTGGTAATTTTTTGAGGCTGGTAACTCTAAATGAACTTCTCCTCTGCAGCAGAGTTAAGTGTGAAAAGTACTCGCCACTAAACCTAATAACTGGTTATGCTACTTTGGCGGCAACAACTAAAATCAGGCATTTGCTGTGGAGGTATTTAGGCCCAATCTTCTATGCAGAATTGTTTTTATTCAGCCACAGCATTTTAATCGGATTTAAGTTTGGAGTTCGACTAGGCCACTCCCAAATCTTTTTTCTTTTTTTTTTGAGCCATGCAGTGGTGGACTTTCTGGTGTGTTTCATGCTCCTGAACTTCACAAAGTCACAAACTGATGGCTGGACATTCTCCTTCAGGATTTTCTTAAAGAGCGCAGAATTCATGGTTCAATCCTTTATGGCAAGTCTTCCAGGTCCTGGACATCACACTACCACCACCATGTTGTTTGATTGTTGGTAGATGTAACGGGATCCACACCTTTCCAAATGTTCAACTTTTGTCTCATCAGTACACAGTGCTTATGGTCTTGGGTATAATCAAGATGTTTTTGGGCTAATGTGAGACGAGCCTTTTTGTTCTTTTTGGTCAACAGTGACTTTCGCCTTGGAACTCTTTCATGGATGCCATTTTTGCCCAGTCTCTTTCTTATTGTTGAATCATGAACACTGACCTTAACTGAGGCAGGTGAGGCCTGCAGTTCTTTAGATGTTGTTCTTGGTTCTTTTATAAGCTCCTGGATGAGTCATTTTTCTGCTCTTGGAGTAATTTTGGTAAGCCGATCAAGTCAACTTATTAGTAGCTTCTTTTAAAGTAGGTTATTTAATCCAATTGTTCATAAATTCAACATTTTGATTTTAGCGCATAACCATGCGCTCTCAGGTCAGGTATTTTACACAACCTCACTTTGGAACCTCAGTTTCGGAACATACTGTATGAGACAAACTGATTCTGAACTTCCCGCAGGAAGAATTAACACAGATTGATCTGTCCATTCATCCTTTGAAGGTTGTTTTCATAGTCTACTTGCCCTTTTTTGGATTAAGTCACGCTGTGTTGCGCGTTTGTTTGACAGACAAAAGCTTTCTTTTACTTACAGTATTGGATAGGTTTAAATAATGCTCATACTGCCAATCAGTCTCAATCACAGCTGATCCTTCAGTTAATTAAATTATCTATATTTAGAAGAATCTATAGGCGGAATCGCAAAATTTGGTAGTTTAAAAAAAAAGCTACATTGTCCTGTAAGACAATACACTTACTCTCACCCACTCATATAAGCTTTATTAAAGTCATGAATTCTCTTGCACTTAATTTACCCCGTTATTTCTTCAGATATTGCTACAATCAGTTCCAAATTTCACATTTCCTCTTTCTTGCAGAGCTCACTATTACAAAGCCCTTCCATTAGATGGTCATTAGACAATCATGTGGTCAAATAAATAATGTTGAAACAGTCAACGTTCAAATGTTTCTTTCTAAAAACAAGGTGATTCTGAACAGCCTGGTCAGGACTGTCAGGAACAGTTTGATGTGAGATGTTGAGATCCTGGTCCAGCTGCACACAAGCAGAACTATTGTACAATTGAGAATGTGTGTTGCAGTATAAATGTTTGGGGGCTTCTTAACACACATTTCAATCAATTTAAAACAAAGATGAATAAAATATTAATAGTGGATATACCATAAAGTAAAGATATCCAGCAGTCATGTGACGTATACTAAGCCACTTATTGTCAAAATTATTACTGTGAATGGTGATGATCACTTATTCACCAATTTAACCCCTTCAGATCTTCATAAATATTCTTTAAAAGTTATTAGCTCCATGTTGAAATGATCTTTTTCTGAAATGTGGCATCACAGAACATTCTGTATCTGGCAAGACCGAAGGTTTTCCAACAGAACTTTACCATCCATATGATGTAAGAGCTCTGTGCCTTTGCTCTGTGGTTCAGTTGTAATGCTTATGTGCTCATTGTAGGTGCTTATTAATATGGGCACCCCGTACGCAATAAACTGTAATGTGCTGTGTGTTCTGGAACCTTTCTGTCAGAAACAGCATTCAATTTTACAGCAGTTTGAGCTACAGTAGCTATTCTATTGGACCAGACTACATGGGTCCACATGCATCAGTGAGCCTTGGCTGCCCATGACCCTGTCATTGGTTCACCAGTTTTCCTTGCTTGGCACACTTTTGATAGGTCCTGACCACTACAAACTGAGAACATCCCACAAGTTACACAAATTAACACCTTTTATTTGAACACCAGATGACCCACCTGATTTGTACTTATTTCTATATGTAAGATACTTGCTACCATGAGAATCACAACTAAATGTCTCTAAAACCTGAATCGTATGAAAAGTGTGAATTGTTTATTGTGCAAGGCAGCTAGGAGCTAAAAAGAATATTAACATATTAACATAATTGAAGGCAGCAACTCATCTTTAGACATGCCACATAGAATAGATAGGATGTCTGTGTTTTATTAAATTAAATAAAAGAATTTCTATGAATAGAAAGCTAAAGAATAATACACTTATTATTCTTATTCAGGTTTTATTGTATTTAGTGAAGCCTAAGCTCATGTCGGAGCCTCTTAGAAGCTACCACAAAATAATTATGCTGTTATGCAGAGAGGAAACGGCACAGCTGATTTTTGCCAGTCAGCTGAAAGGTGCGGCCAAAGTTCCAGATCAGATAAGACCGTCACGAGGGCAACAAACAGTGCAGCACGTTTCCCATCGACCTCAGTGACACTCGGACTGCATTTTCTCTCATGCCATCAAAAACTATGTGAATTGTTTTGTATTCCCTTATAAAGGGGGAATCATGTAGAAAATACAGTAGTTAAGCTGTTAAGCCCTTTTTATTAGCTTCCTAAAAGTTTTTTTTACAAATATACCAAGGTCAAAGTCTCTTACTGTGAATGCTGTATACTTGGAACAGTTCTCTGTTTTTGACATCAGATGACCGCTGAGAAAACAGACATGCTGCCAAGATAAAGGGCCGTGGAGAGGTAGTGGACTATTGATTGATTAGTGCTGAGAAGTTGGGGGTTGTTGTAGACATATAGAAAGTTTCCATAACTTGTTTAACATAGGGTTAGGGTAAGCTCAATTATAAAGTTCCTCCGTAAAAAAAATTCTATTGTGTAAAAGTTCATTTTCTTTTTCTACTTTAAAAAAGTGAAATACCTTCTAGATTCTCACACATAAAGTGAAGTACACTGCCTGGCCAAAAAAATAAATCGCACTGTATTTCATTGGTCCACCTTCTGCCTTCATTACCACTGTGGCATTGTTTCAATAAGCTTATGCAATGTCATAACATTTATTTCTGTCCAGAGTCACATTAATTTCTTTCCAAGATCTTGTATTAACGATGGGAGAGTTGGACCACTGTGTAAAGTCTACTCCAGCACATCTAAAAAATTCTCAATTGGACTATGTGGTGGCCAATCCATGTGTGAAAATGATGTTGCATGCTCCTTAAACCACTTCCACAATTTGTGCTCGAAGAATCCTGGCATTGTCACCTTGGGATATGGGAAGAAAAAAATCCACTGATGAACTCAACTTGGTCCTTTAGCATGAATTACTGCACCAAGGTGGCATGGCATTGAAGAGATCAGCTGAGGCGTCATTGAAGTCCAGGTTGCTTTAATCGCAGCCTTCAGCACATCTGTATTATCAGATTGGTTGTTTCTCATCTTTCCCTTGACAATACTCCATAGATCATGTATTGAGGTGTGTTGGCTGGCCAATCAAGCAGTCATATCATGGTCAGCAAGCCATTTAGTGGTAGTTTTGGCACCATGGGTAGGTACCAAGTCCTGCAGGAAAAGGAAATTGACATCTCCATAAAGCTTTTAAGCAGACGGAAACATGAATGACGTGCTCTAAAATCTTTTGGGAGACAGCTGTGTTGACTTTGGGCTTGATAAAATCTGAAAAAAGGGTTCGACCACTGAACAACAGTCCAATTCTTTCCGGTTCTTTTTCTCCTTAGCCCAGGTAAGACACATCTGATATTCAGGAGTGGCGTGATAGTTGGAATACAACAGTTATAGCCTCTTTCCTGAAGACGTCTGCGCTCTTGATGCACTGACTCCTGCCTCACTCCACTTGTGGAGCTTTCCCAAGTTCTTGAATCAGCCTTACTTGACATCTTTCTTAAATATTACCTGTAATATTCAATTATTTTGATATACTGGCTTTATGGTTTTCATGACCTGTTATCCTTAAGCTTTAAAATGAAATTTTTTTTTATTAGATTAAATTATGAAAGAAATAAACTTTATGATATTTAAATTTTTTTGAGGTGAGAGTTACCGGTGAGATTTTTATATTGAAATAATAATAATACCATTAGTGTAAATGTATCGAGTACTAAATGTTTTTTAGAGGTTTTGAGGTCTGTGTAAAAGTGATTATTGTGAGCAGGTAAGATGTACTGTAGACATGACTGTGTACAAACCCAGGTCCAGAATTAACGGGTGCACAGAATTGGGCATAAAATAAGTAGAGGCTTGGAGGCCTTGCATAGTTCTTGGTTCATCCTACAGTTATCAGGACTTTCCCAGTAGTGGGTGTGGAGTACATGAAGTGTTACTTCAGA
The DNA here is from genome assembly GCA_030014305.1 of Clarias laeviceps. Lineage (NCBI taxonomy): Eukaryota > Metazoa > Chordata > Actinopteri > Siluriformes > Clariidae > Clarias > Clarias laeviceps. The sequence continues at coordinate 23,920,450 of JAQMYJ010000039.1, forward strand.
ACTTTATCAGATTTTATGCTATTACCAGTCAGTGAGCGAGGGGGTAAGTGGTGGCAGGGGTGGGGTTTGGGGGTTCTATCTCCCTGTCTGTGTCCATCCAACCTATTTAGTTTATAGAATTTGATTTTGGAATTGATCCGAACAAGGTCAAGGTCACAGCAAGGTCAATGTTTAAGGATTTATTGAAGTGTATTTGAGCCATACAAACTAGTAACAATGATCAAATTTGTTGGTGATGAAAAAATTTAAAAATAATCAAAATGGTCATGATCATGATGCAGTCCTTCAAATACTGTAGTATATTTGTGTGTTATGCAGGTGGTCTGCGTGGAGCAGTTCGCGGAGGTGTGGTTGGTTTTGCATTATCGGGCCTTTACGCCTTGTACAATAACTGGGACCATATGAAAGGCAGCTCCCGCTACTGAAAAAAGAAGGACGAGAGTGGTTCTACCATGTGGAACTGGTAAATGTTGAGGTCTGGTACTTGAGTCAATCCAATACTGATAAAGATTTTATCAATAATAAAATGTCCACTTAATGCAAATTATTAATAAATCTTTACAAAAGGCAAGTGCTGCGCTTCTATTAACAATAATCCAATAACAGCTTTGTATGTAATTTCTGTTCTTGAAAGGTGCGTGACTTTTTCCATGTGATGCAAATTTTTCTTCGAAAATGAAGAAACCAACAAAGAATGGGAAAACTAATCATATTTAGATATGGTTTTGTATATAAACTGAACCTTGATGGTACTTTCCACTTTTTAAACATTTCCATCAGAAACCAGGAAGAGTACAACTGTGTTTTGTGGTTCATTATATTATATCTGCATGCACTTCATCTTTAAGACTTGTTGTAATTAAATATAATAATTTTAATAGCAGAGTGTATACATTTATTTATGTAATAGCAGAGTGGTTCAGTTCCTTCCTTTGTGGGTTTCAGAGGCTTCACACACACTCATGGATGCTCATGGATGCCTATCTGTTTAGAAAATATTCCATCCCATTAAAATGTAGGATCATTGGGATAAAGATTAAGGAGAACATGATCATAAGATTTTTACTACTGTTAATTTGCTCTGGCAGTTAAATTTCACTTTGTGGAAATGCATTTTTGTGAATGGACAATAAACGTGACCTTGTGCCTTGTTTTTATCTTCGAATTGCTTTCTGTATCAGCACAACAGGTAATGAGGAGGAAATTGCCATCATGTTATAAACTAAGTACAATGCGTTGTAAGCATAAAATTGTATATCCTGAAATGAACAAAAATAAATGACTGACATGCATCTAGATAAAGTTTCGAATAATTCATCTGTGTATTCCATGATTCAGTCCTTAGAGTTTATTTAGTCTTTCACTGTGAATACAAATTCCACCTGTGCCTTTTCCAGCCTTCAACTGTCTAGGATCAGTGTATTTGTAGAATTTTGTATCTGCACAACATTTCCTCTGTTTCCCCAGTAGCTTAAGCTCCACAGATAGCCGTTACTGCTATTTTCTGAATTTTACACTACTGAATTTAAATATGGAGTATCCATTTAAACAAACTCATAACATTACAAAACATGTACTATTGAAATGTGTATAACTCAAGTAAATTATTTGAATAATTTTTATAGAGTAAAGAACCTTTTTTCTTATTTACAGATTACTAGACTATGTAAGAGTAAACATTTATTGTTCGGATTTTTCAGTTAACTATTTTTCAGTTAACAGAAACTATTCAATTATTTTCAAATTCTAAATGTCAGGCATTTAAAGCCTTAAAGACCTGATCTTCTGTTCACATAGAACAATCCGGTTCATCTATTCATTTTACATAATATCATGTAAATCACTTTCTGTACAAATATTGGTAGAATGTGCATGCAATGACTAATAGAAAATTGTGCATGTCCACTTCTGACTAAGTGACAAACCATTCTCTTGGAACGATTCAGTTTCTTTACCTAAGCAGTTTCGCAACATCCGATAAGAAATCTGCTGTATACACTGTGTAGGCTACTTTGCTTAAATATTTTTTCCCTATCAGTTCTCTTTTCAGTCAAGAGGAAACAACTGGTTGTTGTTTATTGGAACAATATTTAACCCAAATTAACTTCTCAAAATAGTTATTTGTCCTCACTACAAATTACCATCAGAAAAATTCTCATACAATACAAGCCCGGAAAGAAAAATATTCTTACAATAAGAGACTTGCAAAATATATTTATTAGGAGTTAGATTATGGAACACAGAGCAGAGGACAAAGTATGTAAGCAATTATAAGTCAAATGGCACAGGTGTAGGATTGGTTTGTGATACATTTATGTGTAGCGGTTGCAGCACCTCAGAATAAAACGGCCTTAAAAAGAGGCCCCAATAAAACACTAGCTAAAAGTGGTTATTAATGTTACATATTTTATGTAGTATTGCACCAAACCCTTGGTCCTTTTAGGATGAGCTGGCAACATTTTATCCTCTTGTAAGGTTTCTTAGTAAATCTGCTTAAAATGTAATATTTGGTTTAATATTTAATGAACTGCACAGAACCATGTCCTCAAGACAGAGCTTTGAAAACCATCTAAAATGACAGAAGAAAAGACAAGCAGTTATACTTCAACATATTTCCTAATGAACTCACGCTGTATTCAGGAATTATGGCTCAGTCTAAATGTACACACCACACAGGCACATTTAGAATAAAACCTGTACTGCTTGTTTAGGCTAAGCCTAATGGTTGTGCTTATTTCTATAATGGTGGCTCTCTTTACCATTAGATGCAATTCTAGCAAGTAATTTCAGCTTTCCATACTAGAAGAAAAGTACATCTGGTCAACAATCCAGAATATATTCGCTACCATTCCTTTTTTAAGTGGGGGAAGCTGCTTCCGAATTCAAAAGACAAAATATGCCAATAAACCAGATTTTCTTCTGTGGGTGTACAATAAGCTGTAATATGCAAATAAGGTCAAAATGCATGATGTGTGTAAAAAAAAAAAAAAATAAAAAATTTAAAAATAAAATAGCTTTATTATTCCCAATCATCTAAATTTATACCCCGCGACTCCATCAGTCTCAAACTGCTCTTCCGTTCACATAGAACGATCAGGTTCATCTATTTATTTTACATGATATGGATATTGGTATGGATTGCTTTCTGTACTTTGATTAAACAATTTGGGGAGTACATGGTTGCTTGAAAAGCCTTATTCTCTCTTGAGAGTGCAGGGTTGAGCAAGTGCTTATGGATCAACTAAAATAAGAGTTAGACCATGAATCAGATAGAAATTTGAAAATAAGGCAACGGAAGATTTTGTGTGGGATGATCAGCAATTCAGTAGCTTCACAGAAGAATTGCTTCAGTTTTCACATCTGGAAAAAAGTTATTTGAATTAATCCAAAATAAAGCAGAAATTCCATTTTCAACCAAAACATACTTAGGGAATTTCCTGTTCCATAACTAGTGCTAGCTCTCACCTGGATGGGTGTGCGATACAGCCACTTCTCCTTGTCCCCATCAAGCTTGAGACAGGAAAATAAATCACATACACTGGGAAGACCAAGTCTATCCTGTATACATGAAGAAAAATTTACATTACATAATTAAACAATTAAATAAATTGTACAGTACATTTCAAAGCCCTTCTCACTTCTTCTACGCTCCGTCCTACCTGTGCATTGGCCCGCTTGCGTAGGAGCCATTTGTCCTCTTCAGTGTCTAGCTCTAGTGCCTTCTGCTTGCTGGAGGTCTCTGAGTGTTTCTTTTCAGGCAGCACCCAATTCTCAGATTTCAAAACTTTGTGGAAGGGACTTTCGGAATCTTTGAGCAAATTAACGTGCAGGTTCTCCTCAATGGTGGATTTCTCTTTTGCCACTAGCTTACATGGAGAAATCCAGCCTGACAGAGAGGACTGAAACGGAGCTTCTACTCTTTTGCTGGGATGGAGCCAGGCATCCAGGATGGCCTGCACCTTCTGTTCCTGCTGCTGTAACATTGCTGGTTTACTGGTGGCATTCTTATCCATGGGCATGCCATTCTTGTCTCTGCCCTCTTTTTTAAGCAGCCAGGCACTCAGAGCCTCCTTCCCGCAGTTGGTGTCGCACACACACTGAGCAAAGCTTGAACATGTCTCGTTGGCTTTGCAAGTTTTTTCTATAGGAATTACTTGCTGAAGCCAGATCTCCACTGGATCAGGACGCACAGAAGTGGGAGCGGGGGTAATAGGAGTAGCAGGACCCAAAGACGGGGGTGTTTTCAAACACTTGAGCTTGCCCAGGTTCTCAATCTCCACTGCTTGTACACGTGAGGTGCAGCACGAGCCGCAGTCGGACTGCACAAGCCACTCGCTGGCGCAGAAGTTCTCAGAAAAAGGTTTGAACACCTTCTTCCACTGATCTGCGTCAGAAACAGGGCTGGCCTCCATCCACTTGCTGGTTTTGGGGGTGATGAGCCAGTCGTCGAGAATCTCAGTGTTAGTATCTTCATCATTCTCCATTTGGACCTCCTCGATTTCCTCTTCCTCCAGGTCTCTCTCCTCAATCTTCTCAATGGAGAAAACGGAACTGCTGGTGCTGGCATTGCTGCTGGTTCTTTCACGTGCAGGTGACTTCTTCAGGAGCCATGCCTCTAGATCTTTGAGTTGACCCCAGGCCTTTAGGAAGTCAAAGGAGACAAGTGGATGATGTACCTGGAAGAAAGGGACCAGTGAAAATTAACTAAAATCTTTGTCCCCTCAGGCAGAAGTCATTGTAAGTTGTAACAAATCTTTGGTATTGGTTTACTTAAGCTTGGCAAATTTAAAACATCCAGGTAACTAATAACTGAATATTTCAACGTGATGTTGTTAACGCGTATCTGATGTTATGTTTTGAATGTTCTGCATGAACACACCGAACTGAAAAAAAGTTAACTGAACTAGATACTATTCCTGGAGAAACTGTAGCTTTCCTGCGCAGATTGGCCAAATGGCTCGTTCCTATTTCCTACACAGCATTTTATGAGCACCAGCTCTGTAAGTGTGCCCCCAGAGTGCGTGTGTGAAAAATGGAGGGGCGTGGCACGGCACACTCACAGAATGTAACCGGATACCTTGCATTAACCTACATACCAACATACAGTCCCAAAGAAACAGAGTCTCCTTGCCCCCTGAAAGCATGATCATTACCTTGATTTTAACTTGAACATGACTGTGATTGGATGGAGACACAGTTGTTCTGCAGCAGTCTTGGTTTAATCTTGGTTTCTAGCTATCCCTGAATATAGCTTTTAATTATTAATGCTGCTGCTGCTGTTTAGGATGATGATGTATTTGTAATAGCCCTCAGTACATTACTGTCATTTTCAAGCACATTCGATTTCCCACGGGGCTATAGTGACACATATGTGCCCTCTCACAGTGATGCAAGTCATCATATCCCTGAAAACTCCTTAAACAGTTCATAAACATCAATATTGTACACAAGCAACTAGAAAACTAACATTAGCCAAATTAAACAGCTTCCAAACTGAAAAGTTTCCAGTTGCAATGTTGTTTCTTGCAAATATTATGATTTTACTATCTACTTTTTTTTTTTTTCAACTGAGTTAATAATCTCAAATAAATCAATACCATAATGATAATTATCACCATTCAAAAAGAGTTTTCTCTTTTCAAAATCACAAATAAAATACTAGCCACTGAATATAGCTGAAGTATTTATCAACAGCTATGTAACCTGCCTCAAGAACTCACCTGAAGATTCTCTCTAGGGGTTAACAGCCAATCCTGAGGATTATTGCTGAACTGGTATCCAACTGGAGCACTGGTCACAGGAGCGTTGGTGAGAAGCCACTCGGCAAGTGGGCCTCCCCAGTCCTGATCCAGCTTCTGTAAAAGCAAAACAGTGTGGCTATTTATGCTGTAACATGAGGAGCTGGTAAACCTAAAAGTAGTAGTACAGGTCAGATTGTGCAATCGAAACCCGTCAGGCGTAAAGGACAAACCTGTCTTTTTGTGGCGATGGGGCAGTTCTGTGCAAGCCAAGTCTCCTCAGCAGAGCTTGATCTCTGACTGGTCAGGCTGGGGACAGAGGTCTTCAACATCTGCTGATGTAAGAAGAATAAGGCGTGCCATGAACGCACAGGCGCAACTAAGCACATTTTCTTAGTGTTAGCCAGGAACTACACAGTGTAGTGCCAAAGTCAATTTACACACAACACCAAAGTTAATAATAGCACCTCAAGGTACTTTAAGCATTTAAAGCAGAACACCAATTAACTAAAACTCATTTTAACTTTAAGGGTTTTGACACACCAATAATTTAAAAGCAAAGGGGGGGGGGATAAAGAACTGAATTTGAGTATGTTTCAATTTTTAAAAATGTAACGTGCAAACCTGAGTGGAAATGGTGCCAAAAGAGGTAATAGCTTGACGCAAGGAGCGAGCATCAGCTTCAAAACTCATCTCTGGGGTTTCTTCAGGACTCAGATTCAGACCCGATAACCTGCACAAGACACAAACGTTGCTTAAGTTCCACGCCTCTTTGAATTGCAGATAAGAACTGAGGCTTAAAATCACAACAGTGCTGCTATTGAACATTCTGCCTCGAAAACAATAATTTAGCCAGGTGAAGCAAACATGCCACTAAACTAAAGGCTTCGAAAGAATCCATTGTGAGCTGTGGCTTACTTTTCCAAGCAGCTAGTGAGCTGGCTGGCGAGGGTGGTGTTGTTGGTATTTTGCAGCTGATGGATGAGGATGTCAAACTGGCCCCGGAGCTTCATCCACACACAGACATATGCAAAAATAAAAACAACTTGAGTATCACATATAGCACAAAAACACTCAGGCTTTTAAATTTACCATGTCTGATCAGTACAGGATTTTTAAAAATATATTAACAGGGTTGAACATAATGATACTGACCCAGTGGAGTTGCTGTAACTGCTGCTGCAGAGCTTCTGCCTTCAGGTGCTCCAACAAATCGATCTGTTCGAGAAGCCAAACTTCACGTGAGCGAAGAGTCTCCAAATGTCTGCTGATGCAGCTGTGCAGCTGAGACTTCACCTGAACAGAAACAGCGTTAGAGCAGAACGGAAACAAAATATAAGTACAGAAAAAGGAGAAGTAAGTCATACAAAGAAAGTGTCCAATGTCTAATAATAGAGCACGTACAATCCCTGCTTTCTGTACTCTGTGATTAAATAAAATGTTACATACAATTTCCCACTGTCTCCAAAAAAAATAAGAAATAAATCTCTTCAAAACTAATAAATGATCATTGTTCTACGAAGAAAACTCCAAAAATTCTTTCATTATTGAAATACCTAGCTTTCCTCCAGTTCCAGGTCAGATGAGTTTATGAAAAAATTTGAATGAGTCTTAAATGAGCCAAGCTTTTGAGAATTTGCTCTGGGAGAAACGTTCACCAGTCAAAGGCAACACGCAATATGAAGCTAAAGGTTCACGTACATCCTATTTTTATACGAGGTGGGTCAATGGTTCTCCATGGCGGTCACGTTAAACCTGTCAACAATGTACAGTAGATGAATCTTCAAGGATTAGAATGAGGTAGCAATTATTATCCAATCCCAAGCCTTCGGCGTATTGTAATGTCATCCTAACACACAAGTCACACCAGACTTTTACCACATGATACAGCATGCACGAGGGTGTGGGAGAACTAGGGGTTATCACGTCATTTGCTGTCTGCTTCTGATAAAAATACCCCGTCTCTCTAACTGCACAACAATGGATTAGCCACAGTGTCCAGATAAAGATCACCTAAACAACTGTGTTTACAGCAGAAAGCACAAAATGCCAGGGAGCCAATGATGAGTTAAGCTGGGTGGGGAATACAGACACCACCAACAGAAAAAGGGGAAAAAACAAATGCTGAACAATGCAGAAATACAAAGAGGAAGGATCTTCAAGAATCAAAGAATTAGCATAATAAATGGCTTTATGTGCCAAGACAGCAGTGGACTTGAGACATACTTAAACCCTCTCACCTCTCTAGAGTTGCCCCTGAGCAGGGCCTCAGCTTTAACCACTCCAGCTATGGCCTCCTCCAGCTGTGCCCGAGCCTGAACACACTGCCGCAGGGCCGCATTCTCTCGCTCTCCTGGTGGAGACATTCTGCAAAAAAACAAACAAAGTTCATGTGCAATCTGTTTTACCCGCTGCAAAACCAACACGGAGTTGACTTATATGTTTAATGTATAGTTTCTATGTGCATACTGTGAAAATGGTTCACAAGTACCGTGTGAACACCTTCATCACAATATAGTGTACAAACCAAGTTTAGCAAAGTTTCGCTTTCTGTTCTTTCTAATGATTTCTCATTAGACGTGTTTTATACAACAGCATGACTAAAATCACAGGGTACATAATGTTCCAGTCACATTTAGGTACAAAACCTTTCCAACCAATGTGGAAATTATTACATAACCACATCGGGTCCATCAATTAGTAAAAAGACAAAGATGTGATAACTTCATTTAATTTTGAGAATAAGCAGGCAAACAGAAAACATGAGAGTCAATGCTGAGAAACTGCAAGTCATCTGTTTTTAACTAACATCCACTTTAAACATAAACTCACTGAAAGCCCAGAGTATTAATTTATGACTGTAAAATGTAGATTACATGAATAACCAGACAGTTATCCCTTTTTTGTGCTAAAGGAAAGGGTCATGGCCAAGGAGACAAAGCAAAGGCCTGAACAGAATAAGGACAAAGCAAATAAAAAGGACAAGGCAAATTTACCTCAATGTTAAGTCTAATGTTTGTATCGCTGAGCATTTTAATATTACCGGCAGTGAAATAAGAGCAACGTTACAACAACCAGCTCATGGCGCAGCCCACGTTATTCATAGACAGATAACTTTATTAACCCGACGGAAAATTTAGTTCAGTAAACTGACACTAATGAAATCTCCACCGAGTGAGAGCTCGACTCTTACATGAACACTTTGGGTGGGTGCAGCTAAATTTTCTTCCTAGTGTGTGTGTTAACGGATTTCCATGCAGAGGGGTGTGTGTGTGTGTGTGTGTGTGTGTGTGTGTGTATTGAGTCATACCTGGTTTGCTCAATCTGCTCAGAAACACACAACCGCGATTCCTCAACGGTGCTTTGTTCCCCGTTAATCCCAAAACACAGCTCGAATTTTCTACCTTTTATCATTTATACTGCACTACCGGCCCACGTTGAAAAGCCGGCCCACACAGCCAGTGACAGCCAATCACAGAGCAGAAAAATGTATTCGCCATAGTACGGGCGGGTGGAAAAATCTTATCTCGGGCGAACCACAGCTACGTCGGCATCGTGCGCGAGATGGCCGCCACAAGCACGGCTGCATTCCGCACGTACATCAAGGGTTGCCAGCTCTACACTTCTTACTGCCAGTCCTGCATTTTAGCACGCTAAAAGAAAGACCGCTCACTAGAAAACGTACACTAGACGAAAGTATAAATCTTTAAATGTATAAACCACGCCGGAAGTGACAACCTTCTATCAATCTTTCGCTTCTTAATCACCAAAGCAAAAAAACATCCGTACTTTCATGAGCTACAGAGTGTGTGTCCGTAAACAATCGATTAATTCTCATGTTTATTTACCTCAGCTTCAGTATAAATAATGACGGGAGAGTTTAAAACAAGTAAAAAAAAAATACTAAGGAAAACTGGCGATTTATGTCACGACCTGGCAACCAGAAGTAAAGCGCCGGTCTCTGCTTGGGGCCCTTATTGTGTCTTTACTCCAAGTTGCCTGGTTTGTGAGAAACCTGCGCGAACATTTCCTGTGAATATTGTCGACCTATGCTAAAGACATGGAGGGGAAATACATTCAAATTCAGATTGAAACTTGTCATCACCTGACAGTCAGTCAGTCACGTGTTTCTCTTTAACTAAGCAGGACATAACGTAACTAAGTGAAACTGTGAAACACCATGAGCATCGTATGAGAGTGTTCTACTTGGCACCTACTTTGGCAAGAAGATAATTATACTATTGTAGCCCACAGGATGCACTGCAATAAACCTGTATTAACCATTTCATTACCACAGAGTATGAATGACGTTTCGTAACCCATATCCATATGTACGAGTCTACAGGATGAACCACATTACTTCAAACAGATCAATGTAACATCTGAATGTTTGTAAAGACCTACCTGAGCTGTTCTTTGTAGGTCAGTTTGTGTTTAGATGGCATCGACTGCATTAATATTTCGTGGAAATGTTTGTCGTACGGAAAAAGGAAAAAACACGAACCGGCAAAACCAACTCGTCAAACGCGCTCTCGACCACAAAAATGGTTCCCTTACATTACCGCATATTTCATACACATGTGCACTTCATAGTTCATGAGGGAAAAAGTTGCATCCATATTGAATACAAATCGAATAAGGATGTGCGCGATGACACTTGTTCTTCTTCGACTTAATGTGTACTAGTATACGTCTTACTGCCACCTGCTGGCTATAAACGGTATGATTTCATTACTGTAACAAGTAAATTATACAGTATATTAGAATTAACTTTGTAAATGTACGAAGTCTAAAATAATTTTTAGTTAGCATATAGCAGTAAAATTCAGTTAGCAAATAGAATGGCTCATAAAAAATACATAACATAAGCATATACAGTGGTGTAAAAAAAGTATTGCCCCCTTCCTGATTTTTTATTTGGGGATATTTGTCACAATTAAATTATTGAGATCATCAAATAAATTTTAATATTATACAAAGATAACCCGAGTAAATACAAATCATCACCTCATCACCTCTTGATACATCATGAAGAAATTGTGATTTTTGGAAAACTGATTCCAGCTGATTCCAAAATTTCACTTAGCACCTCCAGGGGCCGGGTTCAGTTCCCAGCCAGGTTTGATTCCCGTCTCTGTGTGCATGGAGTGTGCATGTTCTCCCCATGCTTAGTGGGTTCTCTCTGGGTACGCCAGTTTCCTCCCACAGTCCAAAGATCTGCAGATTAGACTAATTGGCGTTCCTAAATTGCCTGTAGTGTGTAAATTAATGTGTGGATGTGTGTATTTCCTGCAGTGGATTGGCACCCTGTTCAGGTGTACCCCGCCTCATGCCCTAAGTCTCCTGGGATAGGCTCCAGGCCCCCCACAATCCTGAATACAGGATAAAGTGGTTTGGACCACTTGTGAGTGTAAGTGAGTGATTTCACTTAACTGAAGGCTCAGTTTTCAGTTAAATTACCAAAGTGAAACATACTGAAATAACTGAAAAACCATCACAATTTAAAGAAATTCAAGAAAAAGAAGATGAGAAACAAATAATTGACATATCGGTCTGGAAAGGGGTACAAAACCTTCTAAGGCTTTGGGACTCCAGTGAACCACATTAATAGCCATTATCCACAAATGGAAAAAGCTTGGAACAGTGGTGAACCTTCGCAGGGGAGGACGGCCTACAGCATAATCACAACTCATCAGCCAGGAACTCATAAAAATACCCAAAACAACATCTAAAAAACTGCAGGCGTCACTTGCCACAGTTAAGGTCAGTGGTCATGATTTAACAATAAGAACGAGACAAGGCAAAAATAGCATTCATGGGGGATTTCTGAGGCGAAAGCCACTGCTGACCAAAAAGAACACAAAGGCTCATCTCACATTTGACAAAAAAAAAATCTTCATTATGCCCAAGATGTTTGGCCAAATATTCTGTTGACTGGTGAGACAAAAGTTTGTAAATGTTTGTAAAAACATCTTTTTTATAATTTTTTACAGCAGGTAGTAGGTGATCCTGGTCAGCTTTTTAGGAGGGTGATTGTGTGAGGAAAGAAACTGCTTGGAAGGTTTTGTGTGCAGGGTTCTATAGCACCTGCAGGAGAGGTCAGGATCCCTGGTAACTCAGGAGAGAAAAGGCAACCAATCACTTCACTGTCAACAAACAAAAGTGACCAATGAAAGTGTGGAAAGACATCACCCAAATATACCACTTCACCATAACACTCTATGCCCATGAGTCCCCCAGATCTGCTCCTATACCCAAGAACAAATCTATTCACAAAAGGGTTGCCTAAATAAAATATTTACCCTAGACTTAAACACTGAGACTGTGTCTGGGTCCTGAACATTTATTAAAAGGCTATTCTATCACTGTGGTGCTTTGTAAGTCAAAGCTGTGCAGTCTTTGGTAGTTTACATTATATGAGGTACAAAAAAGTAGCCTGCATTGTTTGAGAGTATGAGACTATGGACGTGTCAACAGCAGCCACAGTTAGATCGAAAACATTTCTTCAGTCTAACTGAAAAAAATAGAGTTTCCATCTTAACTGTTTATGTGGATGCTGAGCTATTATGATGTGCATTTAGTCAAAGAAAAAAAAAAGAAAAAAAAAAGAGAATAACGTGGTTCTGCCCACTGTAAATATCTGCCGGAGATATAAAAAAAGAAGAAGAAAAAGAAGTATCCTTTTCCTGCTTTGAGGTCAGGTTAGGGAAACATTATCTATTCAGATAAATCTGCCCCCTGCATTATGATTGGGTACAAAAATTCAGTCTCATTTCCAATTAGTTAGATGCATTGCTACGTATGAAGTGTAAGCCAATCAGTGCCCCTTTCTTAGCCTGTGGAGTTTACCAATCAGGAATAGACAATTTAATGCAATAAATGTAATAAATCAAGGGCTGATAATTAGTAGAACCGGGATGCAACTTACTCTCTTAAATCCTGTGGCAGCAGTAATTGTTAGCTCATCTATCCCATCCACGTGAAGGGACAAGGGCTTTATCATCCAAATGAGGATGGGTTCCCTGCTGAGTCTGGTTCCTCTCAAAGCTTCTACCTATTGCCATCCCAAAGAGTTTTTCCTTGCCACCATCGCCTTCGACTTGCTCATCAGGGACAATCTGATTCATGCATTTTGATTCACATATTTTATACACATTTCCATAATTTTCTTTTGTTTGTGTAAAGCTGTTTTGGGACAATGACGATTGTTAAAAGCGCTATATATAAAAATATATAATTATATAATATATGTCACGTTCGGGGTGTAATGGCGGATGTTGTCGCCGTGGGCGGATAGAGCAGGCATAGATGCAGAGGAGCTTTGTACACAAAAGAGTCTTTTAATACGGATAATCACAGGAGGATAAATAATAAAGAGACAAAACAAACAAAGGAACAAACAAACTCAAACAATAGTTAATAACAGAGGGTCAAACATGGGCTCTCTGGCAGGACACAGACTAAGGGACACAGACAGGCTCTAATATCTGTTACATTAACTCTAAGCTCTGTGGCGAAACACGGGCTGAAGGACACTTAGAAAACGCCCTGTGGCGAAACACAGGCTTCTGGACG
>JAQMYJ010000039.1:23939661-23957655 GCA_030014305.1 Clarias laeviceps
AAGTCTTTACAGAGCAGAAGTAGCAGAAACATCTCACTATTAACTGTTCAAAGGAGATTAATGCATTTTTTGGACGCTTTCAGCATTCCTTTACAATGTAGAAAGAAATAAAAATCAGGAACGATCATGGAGTTAAAAAGTGACCCCAAACTTTTGAACGGTAGTGTATATTTGAGTTTAGAGAGTGCTAATGAAATATGAAATATTCAAACCCATAGAAAATTGCTGGAGAGTTGTATGGACCAATGATGCTGGTGTTCACACTGGTGGCCATTCTCCTTCATGGCATGAAGACTTCTGGAACAGTTATTGTAAGCAAACTCTATACATTTCACTGATATTGGTAACCCAGATAGAATTCTTCGTAAATCTACAGCACATGCATTTAACCAAAACTGGAAGGAATATTTTAAAATCTCTTTGGAACATCTTTCACACTGAGTAATGTTTTATCTTTACTAAAACAGAGAGAGGGCACACTGATGGGAACTGCCATTGGGACGTGTTTTGGCTACTGGATCGGAACGTCCTCCTTCATCTATTTCTTGGCTTACCTTTGCAATTCTCAGATCACCATGCTCCAGATGTTGTCTTTACTAGTAAGTAATTTAGTCACTTCTGACTGAGTTTCGATATGTCCTAATTGAGGTGTGGTAGCCCATTGTATGTGTATGATGCTTTAAAACTGTGTTTTGCAGGGCTATGGTCTCTTTGGCCACTGCGTGGTCCTTTTCATCACCTACAATGTCCACTTTCATTCCCTGTTCTATATTCTATGGCTGGTATTCGGAGGACTTTCTACACTTCGGATGGTAATAACAAAATAAATTGACTGTTTGTCATATTCAGCTCAAAGGCACAACAAAAGATTTAGACAACACAAGTATAGGTATGCCTCACATTAAAGCAGCTCATCTTCTAAACAGTCAGTTAGATCATATATTTTTTTAAATGCAAAGGTGTTGAAAATGTCAAAGAGACGACTTAGAACTACTATTGTATCAGAATTAAGATTAACAGGTTAAAATGACCAGTTTTTTAAAAAGCAATTATACAACAGTATAATTATAGTTCTGACCGAGCAATCTGATTGGATGAGAGGCTTTCCACAAGTATTCATAATGGACAGTAATAGCATTGGGATGTTTAACTATATGTACAACTCCGTGCCCCAGGTGTTCTTACTTTTGGTTGCATCATGGGTGAAAGTAGGTCGGTACATTCCATCATACTGAGTGCAGCTACCTGCCAAAAACTACGTTTAAAACCAGTCATGGAACCACTCTTAGCAAGAAAACAGATAACATTATGTCTAAAACTGATAACGTGAACATTATTTATGCCAAAGGCGAGCTACAAAGCAAACTAGTTTCCAACAGAATTTGAACAGATTTGGTATTCAACCCTGGAACAAAGACATTAGCCGATATATTCTTAAGCGGAATAAGTGGAAATATATATATATATAAAAAAGCAAACTTTAAGATTTACAGTACGGTCCACCACCTCCACAGTTAATTCTCTTCACCTTTTGGTTTAAAAATTACTTTCACTAACTGTTGGTCACCATCATTCCCTCACGAGCTACTCTCTCACGAGTTAAATAAAAAAAAAAATTTAATCATTTATTTCTTTGAAAATGTAACACATGCACATGTCAGATCTACACTGTTAATTATAAGGAACACAAGAGAAATTGATGCACTGAGTCAGTTCATTCCTGTTTTTTTCTTTCCCCACTGTTTTCTCATTCAGGCGGCTGTTCTGATTTCGCGTACTGTAGGTAAAACTCCTCGTCTCGTTTTGTGTGGCACACTAGCAGCGCTCCACATGCTTTTCCTGCTCTATCTGCATTTCGCCTACCACAAGATTGTTGAAGGTAACAAATATGCAAATAAAACAGTATTCAGTGAGCATCTAACTATATTCAGTATTCGCTATATAAAGTACTTATTCATCTTTAATTTGATCTCATTCACAGTTAATTTAGGGTACTGTACGGTACTGTGCTATAACAGAACATTTAAGAAAGGAGCCCAGTATCCCTAGGCAGCCAAATAATAAAAGTATTGTCTCTTGTGAATAGCAAGACATTATTATTACCTTGTGATAATAGAGTTCATGTCTTTAGTCTATTTTTGAGTCTACTTTTAGCAACAGTTATGTGGTCCAAAGGACATAATATATAACTGGGTCGGATTTTTGGAAAAGGTGCTCCCCTAAAACATATTTGTTTTTCAGGTTCGCTTCTAGAGATGTCTCTTTGTCATGTTATATCAGTCACAATGTCAATTTTTGGTTAAAATGTTGTTATTGGCAAATACCAACCAGTTCATGCATTTAACAAATCAACTAGCTGGTTATTGAGAACAGAACTAATTTGCCAATGCAGTTTAATTTTAAATATAGTATAAATATATTAAATTATTTTTATTTTATTTTTAAGGTATCCTGGACACCCTAGAAGGACCCAATGTTCCCCCTATTCAGAGAGTGGCCAGAGATGTCCCTAATGTGGCCACTGCTGTTGTGAATGCCACAGTGAAATCTGTAGCTGCAGTCATATACTCGCAGTAATTACTTGTTCTGATGCTTTTCAGTTTGGACAAGGAAACTGGTTTGGATGTAAAGGACCTGGGCTCAGGAGAGTTACAAAGGGGAATTCTTATCTAGCACCTCAGCTAAGCCCCCGTCCACTTATCAGTTAAATATAACCTATGATATGATAACTGACATAAGGTATGGTCATATGGTGGTTTAATTTGATCCTGAAAAGGCTTAGACAAAAAAGTTTGCCAAACCGTTCCCCATCATCACTGCACATTGGTCTTACTTTAATAATTCAATGAGATTATCTGCAATAAAAAAAATAAAAAAACTTGTTATGCAACAGGAATAGTTGCTCCAAGTTGCTATTATTGGCACTGGACACATAAATATTTGTATAAAATAACACTAAGAATTCATTCATGTAAGTAAATTGCTGTGGACTTTGCCTCCTCTGAGTGATGCATCACCACATGTACTTATTCATTTAAAGTTTAAACTAGGGGCTAGGACATTGTAGCAGGTAAAATATTATTTCACTTATAATTTACCAGTTTTATAAACATTATCTCATAATTTAAAAACAAGAGAAGCTACTATTGCAAATGTGATTCTTGTTAGGACAACTCTATTTATTATTAATATTCAATTGTCACATGTAACTTACAGCAGTGAAATTATATTTTTTCGCATATTCCAATTAGGAAACTGGATTCAGAGCACAATGTCAGTTAGGATACAGTACCACTGGAGCAAAGGTCCTTGCTCAAGATCTCAACAATCGCAACTTGGTGATGCTACGGCTTGAACCTCTGACCTTTCGATCAGTAACCCAGGTCCTTAACTGTTTGAGCCACTACTGATCTTGATGCTATTAAGAAATTATTTTAATAAATTCTTTTTATCCTGCTACTTTGTCATGTTGTAACCTTTACTTTAAGTTTAATTGGATAAAACATATGCAGTAGTAACTGAAAATTGAGACTCTGTTAGTTAATTAACAATTGTTGCTAAAGAGCCTTCTTTTTTGTCTAGGATTCTGATTGATAAACCTTATCTTTTATTTTTAAGGAACACAATGTTTAGTTGGTGATAAATCTTTAGAGAAGTCTAAAGCCACAATTCATGTTTTCTTAATTAACTTACTTGTACTTACATTGTATCTTTGCAGCAGAAGTACTGCAGGTGGGGGAGGTTGGAAGTGTTCTAAAAAATGAAATCTGTAAAACTGGCTGTTTTTTCTGGTTTTATTATTATGACTTTTACACATTGGCATATGTTGACTTCTGAACTTCTGCTTCTTTTTTCAAAATGCCAACTTTGGTTAATACTAGATGTATAAAACTTCAGAACTAAAAAGCTAAGTGTACATTGGTTCGATAGATGGGGACACAAAGTAGCTTGCCATCTTTTTTTTTTTTTTTTTTTAAGCAAAAAAAAATATATGGTCAGTTTCCTTAATGTACTTTCTACTTTGGGCAGAAGTTAATTTAGTATGAACAGTTTCTTGATGCAGATATGAGATGATTGAATTCATTTTTGTATTTTTTGTTTTTGTTTTTGTTTAATCTTTTCCTCCTTAGACTACATGGAGGAACTGTGGGTGTAATATTATGAATATCAATATGTGCTTATTATGTCTTTGACATGTGGATTTGTATTTATAGGGAAGCTGTACAGATAAAATTTAGAATAAAAGTAATGTATTAAAACAAGTTTAATATGTGTTCTTTTATGCTGATACTTCTTAAACATAGTGTCTGAGTGTTACAAGATGAAATTCATGTGGCAGTACAAACTCAGCATTTATTTATATTTGATAATCAATAATAATTAGGATGTGTGATATGTATAATCTGTTGTAAGTAAAACATTCCTTTTATGTTGTCTCACCAACAAAACATGTTGCTCACTGTGACTGTTGTTTTATTGTTGGGCGATGTGTAATGAAACACTAATGGTTCAAGCCATCAAGATGTTTATAAGTCATAATTGTGGAGCTTTAAAATTATTTCTACCCTAACCTCTTAATGTGAATTGTGGTGTAAGAATCTGGGTTATAAAGGTTGGGAGGAGAAAGAAAAAGCTTTTCTGTACTCAGCAATGAGAAGCCCTTGCCATATACCACCTGTGTTTGTTTCAGGAATCTGGGCTTACATTTCACCAAGCTCCACGAGGAGATGTGGCTTTGCAACCTGATCTACTCTGGATCAACCAATCAGCCATCACCTTTTGGAGATGGGTTACATACAAAATGACTAACATGACAAAAAGAATTTAACAGAACATCAACTGGGTATTATACTCAATATTTAATATTTTTATCTAGCTAATATTTTTATGTCTGAGCTTTAAAAAAAAAATTGTTACTTTTGACACAGATAAACAAGGTTGGTCTGACAATTAAAAAATCTGAAACCTTGAATGAAGAATGCAAAGAAGAATGTGAAATATAATGTGCCAGCTAGGAAGGATGGTTAAGCAGTATGGCTTGTGTTAAGATAGTTCATCCCTGGTCAGACACAATTAATTTTTTCTACATTGGCACCCATCTGCCTCTGTATTGGTTAGGCACAAGCCACAAGAGTCGAAACTCTGCCTGCAGCACTGACATACCTCAGGGAAATTTCTTGCAATATACAGTAGATCAGACCCTGATCTGTAAACAGTGTGCAACTGTGGAAAAAAGAGAACACAACAATAGGACTACACACCGAGGGCTATAGGATAAGGGTAAGAAATCTGTAGAACACTAAACATTTATTACAAATCTCAAATCTCTCTTTACATTTCTAAAGATTTTATGTCGATAATATGTGGAGAATCTGTCCTCCAAGGCCCTGGAGCTGCTACTTTTAGAACAACTAACCTGTGATGTACACTTACAGCTGCCGTTCTAGAAAATGTATCAACCCCTTTTTGACTGGTGCTATAGTGTTACTCTTCCTTTGTTACAGGCCGTTGCTGGAACCGGAAACGTTGTCTCTACTTGAGCAAACACTGAACAGCGTAGACACGAACAAGTTCATGTGGTATCTGTGACAAAATTACCCAGAATGCTTTGAGACTCATAGAATGACATCTAAACTTAATCTGGAGAAATCTGGCACAGATGCAGCTCCAAAGATGGTTTCATTTGAATCAATGGTTAAGGTGTTGGAAGGTCCCAGGGTCAAAACCACCAAGTTGCCACTATTGAGCTCTTGAGCAAGGCCCTTAACCCTCAAATGCTTAGATATATAATTGAAAAAGGACACTATGGATAGGGGTGCCTGCTAAACGCTATAAATGTAAATGAATTTTACAACTTGATGATGTAGTGTTACTGGTGCAGAGGTGCAAACTAAGGCAGCACAATGACATTTTAGACTAATGGGCATATTTTGATATGGATCCTTAGAGATAGAAAAAGCTTGGATGTGCAGATGCATAATTGCTAATATTTGGAAAATATCCAATTTCCATCTTATCACATAATGAATCAACCAGACATCTAACTGGCATGAGTGGAAACCATTAGAAAGCCCTGTGTGTTTTACAGGGCTGTCTTAAGTCCGTGAGGCTATTCGTATAACAATCTAGACCCGACTAATCGCATGTGATATCCTCACATGGTACACGGTGTAGCGTGTAGTCGCATCAGTAGCTCTGGGATCGTTTCCCAGCTGAGGAAACTCGCTCATCGGTGACCTGCATCGCAGGCGCCCCTTAAGACAAATCCCTCTACAGTCAGCGCTCACATGATTATCTGCACCGAGAGAGAGAGACAGAGCACTACGAGAAATTGGGCTTCATCTAAAATCATTCATTCTCGGCGACCCTGGACGGATGGTGTCCATGGTAACGGTCACCAGGAACGATTAGCTTTGTCTGGATACCGCAAAACGCATTGTTTCTCGCGCAGAACCTGAAACCGAGTGCACTGCACCTGTTCCTGACAGCACACGACTTGGACACCTCGTCCCCGCGGCCCTGTTGTCTGGTTTTGCTCGGTCTCCACGCAAAACCATGTCCTGGTAACTCTGGAGCTGAGCGAAACCTGCAGCTAACGGCGTGAGCGCAAATCTACAGGGTTTCTAGTTTATAAATCAAGCGGCATGCTGTTTGCTTTCCACCTCAGCGCCGTAGTGTAGTGTGTGTCCCAGCGATGTAGCTCGCTCCTTCCGGCGGGGCGTCGTCTGGTTTTGATCTCGCCGCTTGCTGCCTTGCCTCGATCACCTGATTCGGCGATGGTGTCGACTCGGCCGTGACTCCCAGCCTCACCAGTATGCTGCCCGGCTCAATCCAGATCACAGGAGAGGCGCTGTCCGGGGCGGAAATCCGGGACATCTGCGACAGTCTGAAGGAGAACAGCGTGCGGCTGCTGTCGGTGCGGGGCTGTCAGCTGTCTGACCGGGACTTCGCGCGCGTCTGCCGCGGTGTGTCCGAGTCGCGCTCGCTCGCGCAGCTCAACCTGAACCTGGGCGTGGTGTCGAGCGGCGGCCGCGCAAAGCAACTCGCCGAGGCGCTCTCAGCCAACAGGTCCATACAGACACTATTGTAAGTAAAACCTCATGTGGTCACTATGTTCTTTCTAAATGCTCCTCATCACGTTGTGTCCTGGTCCAGTTCTTAACGTTTTTGAGCAACTTTCTCACAGTTCAGAGACGTGGTAATGTACAACACCAACTCACTCACTCACCGCTTGATACTATATACAGGAGCCTGGAGCCTATCCTAGGAGGACCACCTGGTCCAACACAGTGCACACACACACACTCACATTCACTCACTGCTTTATCCTGTATACAGGGTCACAGGGGTCAGGACCCTATCCCAGGAGACTTGGGGAGTACACCCTGGACAGAGTGCCAGTCTATCTCAGAGCGCGCGCACACACACACACACACACACACACACACTCTCACTCTCACTCACTAGGAAACCGGAGTACTCAGAGGAAACCCAAAAACATGCAAACTCCACGCACACAGACCCGAGGTAGAAATCAAACCCTCGACCCTAAAGGTGCGAGGCCACAGAGCAAACCACTGCACCACCTGTGGCAATACTGTCAGGTCTATAAGTGTGTTTTTGTTAAAGCCTCAAAAGGGTTTAACAAAAAAAAAAAAAAAAAATGAGACTACTTTTCAACAATTTAGGAAATACAACCATTTTTATACACTTTCTCCATTTAACAGGTACAAACATAGGCAACTGGTTCATAAGTAGTTTCAGGACCAAGTGTAGCCTGTTTCCTTGTTGTTATTTAATGTCAATTCAAGGAGCTAAAAGTTCTGAAGGTGATTTAAAGTTCGCAAAAAAAGAGCTGTCCAAAGAGGTAGCGATGCAAGTTAACGGGAATCCATTAGGGTCATTAGGCTGAACAAACAGACCAGATCAGAGAGATAGCAGATACACACTGCCCGGCCCAAAAAAAGTCACTACCTGGATTTAACTAAGCAAATAGTCTAGATAATTAACGCAGTAATTACTATGGTTTAGATGGCGACAAGTTATTTAAGCCTAACTGATACAGTGAGTAGCTTCTCATTTCTTAAACTACCAAGTCACAAGACATATCCTGTGGTGTGGTAAAGATGTTGCTCTGTTTTACAAGGGTCAAACCATTGGCCTGCATCAGGCAAAGAAAACAAGTAAGGAGTTTGCTGAAACTAGTAACATTGGGTTAATAACTGAAAATGCATGATTTTCCTGGAAAACCTGGAAATATAGTGGTGAACCATCATCTTTGGGGAAGAAATGCAGTCGGAAGATGTTTATCTTTAATAAGCGTGATGAGAAATCACTTAAGCATTTAGGAAAATTGAATTGTAAAAACAACAGTAGAACTCACTGCCATGTTTAATAGTATAAGCAAGAGCATTTCCAAGAACATAAACAATTTTAACATGTTCTGGTGAAATCCAAGAGACCAAAGAGTAGAATTTATATAGAGGTTTGTCTGGAGATGAGCAAGGAAATGTTAGCTTAAAGGAGGGGTAGACTGACTGAGAGAGAGAGAGAGAGAGAGAGAGAGAGAAAAACCATGGGAGAGATGTTCATCATGACCCAAGAGGAAGATGGGAGCATGGGAAAGTTAACTCATTTTATAAAATAAATAAATAAATAAAAAAACGCTAATACTCTTGCTGTCCAAAATCATTCATCGCAGGTTACCTCCCCGTAATGCACGTAGGTGTGAGTGAGTGTGGCCTGGTGGCCTGCAGTAGACCAGCATCGTATTTTAGGGTGAATTCTCCTACCTTCCTCCAGATTCCCTGGAAATCCAGGAAATCCATTTTTTTCTTAAAGTGAGAAGGAGATCAGAGGAGGGGGAAAAGCTAAACCTGCATCACTGATTTACTGCACTACTTAGTGTTCAGAGCTAGCAGTTTCCAGTTAGGTACAGCTCAAAGGGACAGGATCTTTGTAATAGCAAGCACAGTAAACTGTTGTGATGAGACTCTGTTCATTATCAGGTCTTATATGAACATCAAAATATGAGCACAAAAAAGAAATATAAAGGCGTATGCCTTTGTGTATATAAAACACAAAAAAATTGTCACACTATGTCAGAACGCCAGAACTTTATTCACTTAAGTTCTCAAATGACACGTCCTCTAACTGTCTTTCTGTGTTCCTGTCACCCTCACAGTCTGCATGGAAGCCCTCTTTTAGATGCAGGGTTAATCACTCTGAACACAGCACTGTCAACCCACCCTTCACTGGTGTCCTTGGACCTGGGAGATTGTATGCTGGGAGATGAGGCAATTCAGCTGATTTGTGGCATGCTGCCTCCAGATGGGGCCAAATCTGGTAAAAAAAAAAAAAAAACCAAAAAGCTTATGTTACCCTTAAAAAAGTACAATAAAATTCATTAAACATTTTCATTTGCCGTGGTAAAATCACTTAGTGAACATTTAAGCATTGTAAGTGAAGTGAATTCTTTTTTTTTTGCGGTTATTAAAGTTATAGACAAGTGGCATTTTATTCTTGGGTTACAAGTGGACCAAAATTTCGATTTATGTTTTTGTTTTGCAGGTCTCAGAGAGTTGACACTAAGTGCAAACCCAGCGATCACCACTAAAGGCTGGGCTCGGTTGGCAATCGCAGTGGCTCATAGCTCACAACTCCGCGTCCTTAATCTAGATTACAATCCCTTAGGTAAGCATTCCTGAACATGTTTAATACTTTATGGATGACATGCACTCAAAATATGACATCAAGTGGAAAAAAAAACAAACAAACAGATATAGTAAAAAAAAATTTAGTATCTTGAGTATGTCATATTACATGAGAACTCGTTCAAACACTTGTGTTCAAATTTAGATTATATAGACAAAAGTATGTGGATACGTAAGAGGCCAAAACATGTTTCAGTGGTTGAAGTGGTGTGAGGTCCAAGGTTGGAGTAGAAGAACCCATGTGACCTGAACAGAACCCTGACCTCAAACACACTTTTGGAATAAACTGGAGCACTGACTGTGAGAAAGGCACCTTCACTGAACATCAGTGCCTGACGTCACTAATGCTCTTGGGCAAATCTTCACAGCCACGGTGCAAAATCTAGAAGAAAGCTTTTTCAGAAGATTATTATAACAGCAAGAGGGTGGGGTGTTAAATCTGGCATGGACAACAAGCACATTTTGTTTAACTAAATTCAAGCTTGTTCTACTGCAGGATCATTTTGCAGTTTTTTTTTTTAAAAGAAGCCTTGTTCTGCATACATGAGCTCACAAATACCTGCAATTGCCAACTGGCTAGTGTCACTGTTATTGACCAGGAAGGGAGAGAGGGGGTGAGATCACTCGCACCCAGACAGCACAACCATATTTACTCTCTCCCAACTGATGCTTTTCTGTTCGATTTCTTGAGACCCTTGAGTTCTAGTTTTAATATTAAAGATTCTATGAGGTCACATTAAGGAGAAAATCTAATTGGCTTCTTTAAGCCCTGACCAATAGTACAGTGGGAAAAGGACAAAAAGCAGGGAAAGTGTTTTGTCCTCATATTTATTTGTACACCCACTGGGGAGCTATCAGAATGTCCAATGTTGCACAATATTTCAATTTTATTTTATTTATATAGCGCTTCTAACAATGGTCATTGTTTCAAAGCAGCTTTACAGACTCAAAAAGAAGATTTGGGAAATAAGTTTGAAATGTGTGAAGAAATATGTATGAATCAAAATAATCAGTTTGTCCCTGACGAGCAAGCCGAGGGCGATAGTGGCAAGGAAAACCTCCCTGAGATGGCAATAAGGAGAAAGCTTGAAAGGAACCAGACTCAAGAGGAAACCCATTCTTATTTGGGTGATACCGGATAGCAGGGATTAATCAGCAGTCATACTGTGTGTTAGGTGGCCGAAAGTTTATTTATTATTTATTATGTGTAGGTCTGTTCTCTAGCCTGCTTTTGACCAGTCTCAATCCTTCCGGCTCAACAAATACCAAAATAATTCGGCCTCCCAAGAGGCTCCAGAGAGAAAGTTTTGGCATTACAGGTGGCATTTTGTAGGTGCAAATCTCCATAAGCATATATAAGAGCTACAGACCTGTTCTGCTGATCATACATAAACAAAAATATTTAACAGCTTCTTGTTATTTGTGTTCACTTTTATATTAAATTGCTTTTAAATCTTGAACACGATTGCCATTTTAATATTCTAGAATTTTTTTAAGTCAGTTATCCCAGTATCCAGTCCATGTTGGCATTTATCCAGGTTGTGATGAGCACATAGAGAAAAACTCCAGTGTGCTCTGTACGCGGAGGGCTACACATTAATGACACTGTATCCTTGTTTTTGCTGATTTGCACTTTCCACAGAATTAAAATACCATCTAAGCGTCCAAACCGCCGCAGCCATGCGATGGCTGCAATGCATGACGCATTTCTCTGTATCTCTATTTTTAAAATGCATTTCTTAGGGGACCAGATTGCTGGAATGCTGGCTGTTGCTGTGGCGTCCAGCCGGACTCTGGAGGTTTTAGACTTGGAGGGAACAGGGCTCACAAATCAATCAGCACAGGTAAACAGTACAGTCAAGAATGTTGCAGTATATCCATAAATACGCACTGGCAGTGTGTAACCACAATCAACATTTCATGTCATTTAAGAACATGAACAAAACCTGTACTACTACGAATCTGTAGATCAGCAGTTAAACATTATCTTTATCTGATATTACGTACCCTTGTATATGTTCTGTCCTTCTTTTCGTTCTTGTTCTGTAGCAGGGTTTCACTGATCTTCGGGTAAAAATATGAATGTTCTCTCAAAATTATTTATAAACATATTGAATTATTACATTATTTACCCTGGAAAATATGATGACCGCAGCCTCCTGTTATATACTCAACAACTATTTATATTTAATCATACCACTCTTTTACCTTTCTGGAAAATTTCTATGCAGTTGCCAATCTCATTCCTCAAACAGTAAAGGATATTCTGTATGCAGAATAAAAGCTGTGCAGGAGAGAGAAGAAAACCTCCCTTTGTTCAACCTGAACAACAGTCACATCTTTTGCCCCACTGCAAAGATGTCATAATCATCAAGCTGTCAGTGCCGCCCCAGTGATTAAAAGAATCATCATACCTTAAAAATGCCTTGTAGCCTTTACATACTGTAACTGTGGCTACATCAGCTAACATTACTGTAATCAGCTAATGTTAGTGCATCTTGCTAGGTGATTTTATATGATACTAGCTGGTACGAGTAGATCGCATTTTATAAACTTCCATTCGCTCACACATACTACATGCTCAGATTTATATCATACCTCATCAGATGTGCATTACATACACGCGTAGGGAAGAGACTTAAACACACAAGAAGTTTAAGTCTCTTCCCACAGTGACTCATGAGTGTTGAGTCAGAATGGGCCAATAAATGTTTGGGCAAATCTACACTGTCCTCCATCAGCTGCTGAGAGCCTTCCAGAACTACTGTAGTCTGGACCTTTGTGACCTCACTACTAGTTATAGCCATGAACTGACTTTAGAATGATCAGCTACGTAGAAGGAACATGCTTTTTGCAAATCCAATATCCAGATAAGTTCAGCAGGCAAATGGCATAATCTCAAATAACCTATTAGTCACAGCAGTCCAATCTGTAACTGTTACAGAGCTATAGATTGTCATACGGTGCAGCCCTACAGCTGAGCATCTGCTTCTGTTTATTATACCAACTATCCACAATGTTCTATTTTGTGTTATAAATGATTTTCATTACAGCACACAAAAAATTTTAATTCTACATGCTCCCAGATCCACTATTTCCCAATTTGAGTCTTGGAATATGTTCATATCAGGGGAAAAATGTATAGATGTTATAAACTGGTCATTGAGTAAATTCAGGTCATCAGCTTATAACATTGCTGAGTCTAAATGTGAGCAACTGAAGCAACCCCAGATCATAACACTGCTACAGAGGTTTCCACAGTGGCCACTATGCATGATGGGTGCTTCGCTTTATGCACTTCCCTTCTTCACTTTTGCACCGGTCACTCTGGTGTAGGGTCAATCTGGACTCATTAGACCACATGGTCTTTTTCCATTGCTCCAAACTCCAATGTTTATGCTACCTAGCAAATTGAATCTCTTTTTTTAATTTAATTTATTTATTTATTACAACTCATTGTGGTTTTTATGGCCACATAGCTGTTTAGTCCCAGTAATGTGAGTTCTTGTTGCATTATGTGTGGAGAAATGCTCTTAACCAAAACTTAACTAAAAAACTTCATTCAACATAGCTGTAATTTTTACTGTCGATTTCTATGATGCAACTTCGTCATTGATCGTGGTCATTCATGTTTTTTGTTTTTTTTTCTGAGTTGATGGGTCAGCACTATCCTTCCTGGTTTTAATAAACTATTGGACAGTTCTTAACCCAGTTGCAGTCATTTCTAATGTTTTGTTTGTTTGATGCAGGTTAATAATATAATTTGACAATCCGAAATGGCAACATTTTTTGGCCAGGCAATGTGTGCCGTTGTATGTAGTGTACATTAGTTTCCGCTATGTGAAACACCTGCCTTCTAGTTTTCCTTAAAGAGAGATGCATTGAAGATGCATGTGGTGATCCCTTGATGTGAGCAGCCGAAAGACCAACAATAACATGGTGAAGCCCACTCTGGGGAAGCTGATAAAACACAAATGAAACTACAGGAGGGCACCATTGACGGTGTTCATTGAAATTCTGGCTAAATGTTCAATTTTGTGATTACTTTCTGGAGATAAGTGCTATGCAAGCATATAACTGAGGTAGATGTAGGTGCATTTGTAGTACTAGTAAACATCACTAGATGGTGACATTGCAAGCTTTTAATGTGGATCTGGGTCTGTCGTGACGATGCGTTGTACTGCCAACCTTCCAAGCCTTTCATGTGGGTTAGATAGGCGCTGCCTGAGCGGCGCATATGGGTTAAAACACCAGGAGTAAAGATGGTTAGGAGGCCCACTGCACTTTATTTGTGCTCCAAAGAAATGCTGAAGAGTTTTGGAGATTGACTGATCTCAAATATTATATCTGGCCTCACTCACTGTGCTTTCAGTTTAATCATGGTTTGTGTTTGACTATTAAATATTTGATGTGCTATTTTCATTTCACTGTACAAGCAAATCCAATATCAAACAAGCATCAGAATGGGACAGACAAAAAAAAGAGAGGAAAAAAAAAGCTTAACACTGATTTCAGATTGCCTCTTACACTCACAGCATTTCTTCATCACCTTTCTGTCTCTTCAACCATCAGTATACTCCACTATACACTTTCATATATGGAGTAGGACAGAACGCAGGCTGGAATAGTTAAGGAGCTGGTGCACATGTCATTAACCCTTCTGTTACTGCGGCACCAGGTTTTCCTGGACATGGTGGAGAACTACCCGACCTGTCTGCGTGTCCTGGTGCTGGCTGAGAACGCCATCAGCCCTGAGCTGCAGCAGCAGATCTCAGACCTGCTGTCTGAGGGCGAGGAGGATGAGGACAGGGATGCAGAAGCCCACGGCAGCTCGGTCACCATGCGAGAGAAACCCGCCTGGCTTCCCCACAGCAGTAAGGGCTGATCCACTCTCCCGCACTGTCCTTCCTTCAGACTGAGCTGAACTCTATTATCCCTCTTTCTCTTTCTGTGTGGAACTTTCCAGGAGTCATCGGCACTCTGAAAAGCAGGAGTGTTGGTGTGTTTAGAGTAATACAGGAGTATCTGTAGCATTGCTTGTGCAATATAAGGACAAAGTGTATGCTTTATTTAGATAGCAGGGGTGTCTTGAAGGGCCACAGCACTGCAGAGCTTAGCACTCTACCTCTCGTAATACTTGTACTCACTCTGTAGCCAAAACTAGAATTTATGTAAGCAGTATAGCACAAGCAGAAGAGCGGTCATAGTGAATATTGGCATGATTGTCATTTGGTCATAGCTAATCACAGTCGTGCCAGTGTTCAGCATTAAATGCATGGCTGCAAGTCTGATATTGCTTTTTTTCTGTAAACAAAAAAAATGTATTTTGGAAAAGTGACATTTTAGACACAACATGGCCAAAAGTTCATTTTTGTTCCACTAATATAAATGATGTTAAAGAAGCCACACTCGCTTTATAAGCATGTTGGCGAACACAGAAGTGCAGCTGATATGTACAGTGAAACATACAACGTATTTAAATTGGAAATATATAAGCACTCTTGGAACAAGGCTAGACTAATTAAATTAGTGAGGTTTTTTTTAAAACTTTTTTTTTTGTAGCATATTATGTTTTACTATTTTAAGTAATTAGAAAAACATTGATGCATAAGGATCACATGACAGCAAGCCTTCTTCATAGTGCTTATTGTTACAACTTTATTCAATGTAGTTCTTTGGACCATAATGCACAGTGAACATGCATCAGTTCTGACATGAAACAGCTGTGAGCAGAGCTGGAGCCTTTTCTTCACTTCTCAAATTTTACAATGTTTGATCTTGACTTTGAAAGGAATAATTTGTCAACAGTACATATGCAAACTTTTAATTACCATGTCGAGGGATAATTGCACACTGGAAATGGCAGGTATATTGAGAGTCACAAAC
This sequence comes from Clarias laeviceps, assembly GCA_030014305.1. Taxonomy (NCBI): domain Eukaryota; kingdom Metazoa; phylum Chordata; class Actinopteri; order Siluriformes; family Clariidae; genus Clarias; species Clarias laeviceps. Next base: position 23,955,261 of record JAQMYJ010000039.1, read on the forward strand.
ATGATTTAGAGAGCCATGGAGCCGGACAATAAAACAGTTTTTTTTTTTCCCCCCTCCCTATGCACAATGTTCATATGCATGATTTAGTTTAATGTGGAAACGAGAAACAAAATCAGGGTCACAGGATCAATGCGTGCACCTCCTGCACTTTATTTGTGCTCTCAGTGTGAGGTTTAGAGTTCTCAGAGTCATGTAATTGTACCTAGAGAAACTGAAGCAGCTGTGAGTTAAGTGTGCAATATGCAGAGACCAGAATCAAAGAAAAACATCCAAAATATATGTGCAATATACTGTACTCTCTGCTTACAATCTTCTACAATAATTGCTATAAAAAAACAATTGCAGCACGATATGAAGTCCTCAAACTTCAGCTAAACTTAAAGTAGGTGCTTTAGTAAAGTGTGTATAATGGTTCTTTAGCCAAAAAGAAAAATTTGCCAAACCATGGACTTAATTTTGTTAACTTGGGGCCAAAAGTAAAGAAAATAAATTAAGGAAAGAACATTAATGATGTTATATAGTTGTAGCTCACAGCCACATTCAACTAAATTAATGTAAACACAGGGTGGTGAAAAAGTTTGGTTCCATAAGTGTTTATCCTGATATTTTTATTTCAGACCCAGGATGGATTCAAAACTAACAACAGAATATTGAATAGAACCAGAACTAACACCAGTCAACTTTTTTTCCTTTGGGTCATCTAAATTAGTTACTATCTAAGTAGTGTATTAAAATCAATGCAAAGCAACTGTTGCACTAATGGGGGAAATCATCTCTGCATGTAAGCATGTATCAGGTCTGACATTCTTGTATTCAGCGAATATAAAATTGCTTCAAAGTCTGACATCATAATAATAATAATTTGCCTATAATAATAATAATAATCGGCCCCCTGTATAACTTCTTAGCCAGTTTGATCTTTGCAACCTGTATCAGATCATGTCAGCTCAACAACAGACGTGTCCACAAAACCCAGTGAAATTATATAAATGAATTAAAGTCTTCTGATATATATGTGAGAAATGAGAAATGTCCTTGATTGTGATTTTCTGATAATTATCGAGAGTTGTTTGAGGTTCATTAAGTGTGTTCAACGAGAGGAAACTAATCTAATCTCTGCAGGTGTTTGGCTCTCCAGAAGCTGATTCTGAGCCCCCTGAATAGCTAGAGAGTTGCATCCGTATAAAAACCAGTATGGTTTTTAGTATCAGTATAGCATATGGTTAAAAATGTAGCATTTGACTCCATGTATATTGTGTAAAGACCAGAAATGGAAGAGAAATGGTACTAGAGAACTGGAGTTGTTCTTTCCTCTCTTCTTTGGAATTGCAGTTTTTCAAACATTTATGCGATGTTTCTGACCCTTCCAGACCCGAGCTCCCAGATGGTCCTGATGTCATCGGGACTGGGCGAGAGCTTTATGGGAGAGACTGACTTGTGATAACTGGAGCTGCCTTTGGTTTTAGGTTTGCCCTGCACGTCGCTACAGTCAGCCCATGCGTCAGCGTGCAGCCACTCACAAAGCATGACGTGTAGCATTTAGTGGTAGACTGTTCAAAGCCGGCACAAGAAACCTCGACCACCAAGTGACTTATACAATATATAGTGAATTATTTATTTGCCTGATGTACAATCTATTTATAAGCAACTATTTATGCTACAGTGTACTCTCAATTAGATCGGTTAAGTAGGGTTGTTGTGATGGCCTGAATAAATCTATTTACATCTTTCTACGTGCTGTGTCCTTGTCATAACTCTGTGCGCTCGGGTTTATCTTCACAATGAAGATATAATGCTGTTCTTATTTAAGTCTTTTTATTCACAGACAGACACACACACACACACACACACACACACACACACAGTGGTGATGGTAAGGCTATCCCCCCACCCCCTCATCATTCTACACACAATACTCCAAAATGACCAATTAAAAACATGTTTATTTATTTAATAAATTGACAAATTTATTTTTTCAATAAAATTTTGTATATTTATAAAATATACATAAGGACTGAAATACAAGTATTTTGACCCATTACTTAGTACTTGGTCAAACCACTTTTTGCAACAATGGTAGACTCAAGTCTGCTTGGGACTGATGCTACAAGCTTGGCACACATTTCTTTTTTCCATCCTTCTTCGCAGAATCGTTCAAGCTCAACCAGGTTGGATGTTCATCGTCGGTGAACAGCCATTTTCAGGTCTCTCCAGAGATCCTCTATTGGGTTCAGGTCCAGATTCTGGCTTGGCCACTCCTGGACTTTCACAGAGTTGTTCTGAAGCAACTCCTCTGTTTTCTTGGAGTTACGCTTTGATCAGGGCTGGACTGGGACCAAAAAACGGCCCTGGCATTTTTGGCCATAGCGGCCCACCATGATTATTTAAACAATAT
>JAQMYJ010000039.1:23957755-23971670 GCA_030014305.1 Clarias laeviceps
GCCAGGAGGGAGGCAGGGCGTGGCCTGAGATTTCATTGGACTAGCTCAATGTCCTTTAAGACAGTCAACCAATGGGCTGCGATTCGTGTCTCAGATACTCTACCTATATCTATCTATAAATTGGCCTAATAAACTTTTTAAAAAATATTAAATGATTGACAGCCCCAGCCCAGAAATGTGCGTCGGCCCGGCGGGCATTGCCCGGTATGCCCTATGGTCAGTCGAGGCCTGGCTTTGATTCATGGTATCGTTGAACTTTAAACCTTCATCTCAGCCTGAGATCCTGAGAACCTCACAAACATGGTGGCGATGCTACCGCCACCATGTTTGACAGTAAGGTTGTTTTAATAAAGTGATGTGCAGTGGCCGATTGCTTGATTACAAATAGTTCAAGCTTTGCCTCATTAGATTTTGTTTTGCGTTGTCTGAGAATCCTTCAGGTGCAAACTTCCAGCTGGCGGTCATGGTCCTTTTAGTGAGGAATGGTTTCTGTTTTGCCACTCTACCATGTAGGCCTGACTGGTGGCGTGCTGCAATGATGGCTGTCAAGGGTCCCATTTACATTTGTATAGTGACCCTTTGGTTCTTGGCTACTTCTCTGATCAAGGCCCTTCATCCCTAGTTTACTCGATTTTACTGAGATTCCAGAAGTGGAAAGACTGTTGGTTGTTGCAAATCTCTTCCATTTGAGAATGATGGATGCTCCCATGCTCTTGGGTGCTTTCAGTGCTCCAGAAAGTTTCTTGTAACCCTCCCCAGATCTGTATCTTGACACAATGCTGTCTCGCTGATCTACAGATAATTCTCTTGACCTCATGGATTTGTGTTCACTCTGACACGATGTCCAATGAAGTCAATTAAGCACAGGTAGACTCCAGTCAAGTTGTAGAATCATCTTGAAGACCACTGATAGGTGTGGGATGCACTAAAGCTCAATTGTCATGACAAAGGGTCGGGTTACTTACATTATGTAATTGAGATACACCTTAATTTTTTTAATAAATTAACAAAACACTCACCTGTTTTTATCTGTCATTGTAGAGTACTGTGCATAGAGATTTGAAGACATTTTAAGATGAGTATGAAACATAAAATGTGGAAAACTTAAACTTTGACCTTTAAACCTGCATAGGATAGCACAGAAATGTGTGCCAAGTCTTTTTTTAATTTCAGTACAAATCAAATCATTACTGTTCACAGCAAACCCACATCGTTTTTATAACTCATCTAAAATGAGTTAAGATGAAATTCTGCCTGATGAATGGGATATTTAATGAATGATGCAGCTTTTTTTTTTTTTTTTTAAGATTATTTGTATTGCAGATCATGTGTATATAGTTCAGGAAACTGTGACCTGCTTAAAGCATTTCTTTCCTGCTGTGTCCCGTATACATGGTTTGGTGGACCATGTTTACAAATACTAAACCAGTAATAGGATTCTTTATCCTTTTTAACTACAGTGTACTGTTACAGACTGGATATCTATTCTGTCATGTAGAGGCTCTAAACCGGAGCTTCCTATTCAGGAAAATAGCTGAAGTGTGAAGATTCAGTCATCCAGGCCTTAATGATCTAATCTTTGTCTTTCTTGGAGACTGGACTTTTCGTTTGAGTTCATGTAGACGTTTCATCCAAGATGCCTCATGAATAGTGCAGAATAGTGCTATTTTAAAATCTGTATGTTTATACCCTTGAAATTATTAGATAAACATCAGCTAACAGGAAATGAATGCAGGTCCAAACATCAAGAGGACACGGGAGCTGCACACACACAGGAAAGAACTGCAGGAGAGAGGAGGAAGGGGAGCTGGAGACCAAAGTCTTTGAAAAGTGCTGGGGAAGCAAAAGGAATAAAAAAAAAAATATCTTGCAAGATCAATGAGACATGAAAATGAGACCATTTTCAATGTTTTGAAAATGGAATAACTGGATATTTTTCCCATCCTTGATACGTCATTACATGAACCTGGCATTAAGTTTCCAATAACTAACCAAATGTGACACCAACAGATGTTACCAACAGACAGAATGCTGCAGTTTATTTCCCATAAACAGACAAAATTCTTCTTCACTTCAATCCTCAGCACATCAAATTAATTCACGAAACACCAGCCTTTACTTTGAGTGGTGTTTAGGAGTGTTCAATTGTTTAAATAAAAAAAAATAATTAAAAAAACTCCATATTGCTGTGCACTAGGTTTTATGTTCCATTGCTGCAGTTTGATTAAGCAGCTCCCTAAGGACAAGGATCAGAGATGGAAGCAGAGAGAAACTGCCTCCCTGCTGCCACTCTGGCCCAACAGCCAAGCAGCTGCCAAACAGTACCAGAGGAAAGTGTTTTCTATAATAAATGAAAGGCCTATGATCAATCTCCTGAGCCGCTAAGTGACCAAGACAAGCGGAAGGCAATTTTTCCCAGTGTGTAATATTGCCATGAATCCTCTATCCACTAATCTCTCTCTGACAGGAGGCCTATGTTAAAAGAACTCAAAATGATGAAGTACCAATTAGACTCTCATACTACAGTTTGAACTAAAGCTCTAATGCAAAGGCCGAACACACAAAGTGAACTGGAGGAATCTCGCACTACCCTCACAATAAAAAACAAAAAAAAAAAAAAAAAAAAGTTTTTTTTTTTTTTTTTTAAGCATAATTAGCAAGATACAGTTTCTTCCTGTAGCTGCTTTGTGTAAAATGCTGGCCAAGCTCAGGCTCACTGCATTCATCAACCAGGATGGCTTTGGATCGACAGCTGAAATGGAAAGTTAACTTAATTAGGACCCTGTTCTTCCACTTAGTTGGAGAACGGGTTTACAATGCAGCAGAGTTTGAGTCATGGAAATTTTATCTGGGTTGTAAATGAATGAAGCTATGTGGAATTTTAATCAGCTCCTTTGTCTTCCTCGTCTCAGACAACCGTTATAAACTGTTAATTCCTGTAAAGCCTACAAGTTCTAATAAAAGCTTCTCAAAATGCTGTTTGTGAAATAGGAAACAGAAATGTGAACAGGAATATTTATAATAAAATATATAAATTAATAAATGTTACAGTAACCTTTCTCCTGTGAGCAGACAGTTCCTGGTTCCAGGGACAAGATTATTACAACATTATAAAACACACGACTTCACTAGTGAAATTAATGTCGAGACAATTTAAAGAATCAAATTTTAGATTTAAAATAGGTTTATTTGTTTTTAAAATATACATCAGTTTACAAATCAAGAAGATAAAATTAGTTGAGTATAACAGTCTTTTTTTTGTTGATTTTTTTCCTCCTTTTGTAAGGTCTTTTTTTTTCTTTTCTTTTTTTTTTTTTTTTTACAGGAAGGAAAAAAAAAAAGAAATCATACAATATGTTGCTACCTGACTATGAAAGCTTTACACAGTGAGATTTAAATAAAGACGGCATTGCACAGGAGTGTAACTGGAAAACAAACCAAAACCATTTAAAAATAACTAAAAACAATGACAGAAGCACCATCTCTTTTCAGTGAAGGCGAGGAAGGACGATTTGTACAAACCCGAGTGTATATGCGGCAAAACAATAAGCAAGCATGTGGACAGATAGATTCTACAGTAACAAACCATAGAGCTAAACAGAAGAAGTGTTTGAAATGTGCCTGAGTCATTAACATAAAAATCGATAAATCAATAATGTATTTGGGTGCAGGGACACCCTTTGGTATCTCAAATGCATGGGAGTATTTACAGAGCACAGCTTCATGCTAGAACTAAAAGAAAATGAGGCAAGGTCTGGAACATTACAGTCAACTGACCATAACTGGAAAACAAAAGTCAATTGCAATACTGTAAATAACTGAATTCAAATAAGAGCAAGTTATGCAATGTCAGTTATTTGAGCAGGCATACTTCAGGTGGAAGTATTCAAATACTGAAATTGTTGTTCAGGTATTCATGATGTTCCAAGTACACATTAAGTCAATGAGAAATATGAAAAAGTGAAAGTGTCTCAGGCAACATTGATGCAGAATGCAGCACTATTGTGTTGTTCAAGTTAGAAAAGTCTGGTGAGTGGGCCATTTTTTTTTCCCTCATGCGGGTGATTAGATATGAAGTTTGTTGGACAAGAAATAATACATTTCCAGTAACATTTGGTATGACCGCTGGAACTACAGTACGCACTAATCAGGGTTTGCAGATTAAGCCTATTTTACACCAGAAGTGACGAGCGAAAAGCACACCTCAACAGCTCCATAACAGTACAGCGTACACCCGCCACTGCTCTCGTGTGACGCACTCACACACCTGTCATTCACTGGTCTGGTAAATAGGCTCTAACGTGCAAATATCTGTACTGACATTCATATAAACATGCATTATCACTTGTTAAGAAGGGTTTTCACAAAGCGTGACGTTTAATGTTCTGAGGAATACTGAGCTGATGTTCAGTAAAACTCTTGAAGTCCATGTAACGTTTCTCTTCCTCATATCTTAATATTAAGTGAGTCAGAAAAGAAAAAAAATTATAATTAAAAAAATAATAATAATTAAAATGCACCAACAAGAGGAAAGTGTTTTTTTGCTCTCGTTCCACAGCTGAACATCCGTCTATCAACTTTTTTTATGGACATTCAAGTATTAAAATTAGGCTGAAGGCACATCCCTAATATCTACTTTTTTAAAATTCTGACAGGCTAAAGTGAGTTTAACTACTAAAAAAATATTAATTGTTAGAGGAGAATGTAAACGACTAAAATGTATTAAAGGTAAAAGGGAGGGTAAGTGTAGGCAATGTTTAATGTCTCAAATCCTTACAAACAAAAAAAACGTTCGTCCTCACATTATTATATTTTCTTCGCTTAGCTTTTTTGTCAATATTTCACTTGCCTTGTGCGTAATCTTCAAAGCGGATCAAAGAAAGAAACCGTCACTCAATTATGAAGTCAATTACAATAATGATAGGAAGTCATTACACTTGTAAGACATCAGATTTTAAAGTCTATTTATACACCCACTACTGCATTACAGAGATTCATATTCATTCCATCATTTATCTTGTGCAGTTACATGAATTACTGAGGTGCACATTATCCTTGCCCTTCCTACTTTTTGTGTGTATTTGCACGAACTCCTGTCTAATTCGCTGATGAGGTCCTAAAATATTTAAGAGAGTACATTTCCATGTACAAGACTCTGACAGACTGTTCTTTGTCTCTCTCTCTCTCCTTTAAGGAGCACTAAGCTATTTTTGAACATGAAGAGACATGAAATATTCAGCACAGGGGAAAGTTATAATTCTACTCATTACTGGATCTTAGAGTTACATATAGAGGGGGGGAAAAAGATTGATAGACCACAATAGGAACAAAATGTAAAGCTGAGGATGAGGGGAAACCATTAAGTGGACGTACTCTGAATGCAGGCAAGTAATTATGAGGGACACTTTCAGGAACAGCACAACTGGCCGACGTTCCCATTAGAATCTCCATTAGATTAATAGCCATTTCAAGAAGGCTGGTTGATATGTCTAATAAAAATGGTTATGAATCATGTTCGTGCAATGTACTGTATAACAAGTGACGATTTGATTTAGATACTTTCAGAATGTCCTGGTTGAAATTAAATGCGTGAGCACCTTGAATGTTCAACACTGCATGAAGTATAGAAAAGAATTGTGAAGAAACCCAGGATCTAAAATGTTAAAATATTAAGAGAAAACAATTTGAGTGGATTAATCAACATTTTTGTAAGTCTGCATCATTTTTTTTAAGGCTTGAAAATTAACAAATTTTAGACACTGTTCCAAAATAAAGGAAAATAAGTTATTGTATAACAATTGATGTGCTACTGAAAGCAAGCAATTGCTTACCTTAATCCTAATATCAGAATTACTCAAACTTTAAAAGCTAATGTTTTGTGAGCAACACACACGCAACTGTTGGTCTATGTGACATTTTCATTGGGGGACAAAGGAAATTATGTTTAGGCTTAGTTCCCCCCATTATAAATGCATAAAGGTTTCTTACACCCCATTTTCAGTTTAAATACTTCACAATTAAGTATAATTCCATTTTTGGAAGAATGGCAAAGTTGCTGCATGCATAGTACTGTTTTCAGCTGCCAATTCCTTACAATCGCCTTTAAATGTTCGTTTTTAAAAAGGTGTGGTGTTTGTATTATACAGACATGATTAACCTTTCAGGTTAGGTTTACTAAGTTAGGTAAGGCTTACTAAATGGTAAACTGTTTACTATATATATAGAAAAGCAAATAAATATTTGAGCATTGACAAGTTTAGTTGTCTATCCAACACGGTATATTGCAACTGAAATTACATAATGAATATAAGATAAGATGTTCAGCTTTAATTTACCTCCAAATGAGGTGAACAATGTAAGAATTAAAGCACTTTTTATTTTTATCTATTTGAGAGTGCAAATAGCACATATAATAAAATCTAAAATTTCTGTACTTACTTCTACGTTAAATATAAAATAATACACACCTGGCCATAAAACATTTGAGGAGCTTTTGGTCCTTCATGACCAAAAGTAGTGGGGGGCACATATGTAAAAGTATTGTCACACCATTTACCCAATTTAAATTTGGAAGTCTTCACTTTAAGCTCATATTCATGATATAATTTCAACCTTAATACTGTGCTAGGCAGGTAAAATAGAACCAACTTTATCAATGTCCAAAAATTTATGTATCGCTCATGATGATTACATATGCTGAAATGAAATGAGGACACTGTAGAGCCTAGTTTATGCACGCACACACACACAAAAATCTCACAGATTAATTTTAACTTTTCCCACCAGTCCCTTAACAACTTGCTTTCAAAATCAGTTAACTGATATTAATTATTTAAATTTGAATATAATTAACATTTGCTAACTCAAACATATTAATAGATTTTATTTGACTTTAATGAACTCTCAGGGAGTTCCACAGGGAGTCAATTAATGCACACGTCAATCATTCTACATGAATTTGTCTACTGCCCTTTTTATTATGGAGGGGGGGGGAAAGAAAAAAAAAAAAAAAAGAATTTAGCTTTTTTTGTGCATTTTACATTCCAGCGTACTGCAGTATTAAAATGCAAAACTACTTAGATTAACACAAATATTTGAATAGTGTGTGTTGAGACACAAACGTTGTTCATGTTTAACAGTGATTTAAAATTTCAGAACCTTTAATACCATAAATGCAGAAAATAACATAGCACCAATTCTATGCAATTCAAAGCCCTTGACCCACATCAACTATCAAGGCATTATTTGATTAAATAAAACCCAGGCTTCATGGACATTCAAATATAATTTTTTTTGGCCTGCCTTTGATTATGCACATTTAAATGTTTTTATTGAAACACAATTAAAGTTTGCATAATCAAAGGCATGGCCATTATACTGTATAAATTACATTGAGTAAATAATCTTGTTTTTATTGGACTGAATAGTTTGTGATGTTTTCTTGCCCATTATGAAGGAGCCGAAATGATGAGATGAATGCAAACAAACTTTACATTCCTCAGAGGGTATACGTTAGCTAATAGTGAAAGCTAAATTTTAGGTCCACTTTTTTTTAACTAAGTATAATTTAAAAACACATACTGGGGTCCTTCTCCACAGCACCTAAAACACAGATGTAGGAGTTGTACAAGACATCCAATTCTATTCCACAAATTCTCATTGTGAATTAGGAGTTTTATGGACCTTAACTTCATCTCAGAAACAAAAACATGGAGGACAAAGGACAAACATGGAGGACAAACTCAGGAATATAATTTATATCAATCAGAATATTTGTTGAAATCTAAATAATATACCTCCATAGTGAACAAAAAAGAAATATCAAAAATAACTGGCAGCTCAGTGAAAAGAGGTGTTTACAATAAATGTGCAGTGGAATTAGATTTTTATTCCTGATGCGAACTGAAAGTAGACATAAGGAGAAATACTTTTTAAAGGGTGATGGGAAAGCATTAGTTATTAAAAAGGGTTAGGCACTGAAAGATTCAAATCCACTAGATCCCATGAATCCTGCATAATCCACATCAACAGTATCTGGATCCGAGTCTAGAGCATCATCTCATTATTTAATCTTTAGAGATAGAGGGCTCTCGCTTTAAAACCATTCAACAAAACTGTGTCTTTGCTTGTAGTTTCTGTGATATTCTAGTACCTTACTGCAACAAGCTATAGGTGCTATTTCATCTGGATATCCCCCATTAGAATACATAGGCCAAATACAAAGGTTATATATGGCTATATCCTGTTTTCTTCTTATAATTTACACCACAGCTTGAAGATGTCCTGAAGATGTTGGAGCATGGAAAAATTAACTTCTTACATACTCTCACATTCTTAAAGGATAAGTGAAGTACATCAGACTTCTTAAAAGGTGTGATGACCATCTTAATCTGTACTATAAATACCGCAACTAAGTGAACAACTTGCTTCTGAGAAAAGTGGCTCAAGTGTTACAGTAATAACCCATAAAAGAAAGCAGCCTGGGTATTAGCTGATCAATCACCACTGTGATTCCTGCTTCCTTTTGCGGCCTGGTAAGACTTGAGATCTATCAAGCAGAAAAGCACTATAGGTGAAGTAAGAAGCAAGTAACTAGCCACTTTCTTAGTCCAGCAGGTTTCCGTGCTCTTGAGCCTTGGAAAGACTGTCTTTCCTATGCAGGTGATGGACCCCCATCCTTTTGGGGCTTTTCTGAGGGCGGGTGGAACCACTCTGTTGTCTGTGAGAGGGAAGCTTTTCTGTGTAATCATCCAGGCCAGCGAGGACCCTAGGGCTAACGGGAAAGTCCTGTGGAAGGATGTCTTGCTCTTCGGCTGGGCTGCCTACAGACGCACCATCTTCAGCAAACTCCTGCTGCTTGCCTATGGCTGGGCTAGACTCCACCGTAACCATTGTGTCACCACTAGCACCATCATCATTGTCAAGGGCCATCAGCAATTGCTCACTCTCCTCTTGGGAAAAGCTAGCACCATACTCGCTTCTTTTGGTGCGCAGGTCTGCAATGCTGCTTGTATCAGTATCCAGGCTGGACTCTCTGCTGGCAGTCCAACTTTGAGTTGAGGAGCCCTCTTCTCCATCAGAGTAAGCTCCACGAAGGATTCCTCGGTCTGAAGCCCCCCTACCTGACTTACTGCTGCGACTCCTCTGGAGTTCCTTTACTGTCTCACTGCTAAAGGAGGTACGATTAACCAGGTTGCCTTCTGAGGATGGTGCCATCTTCTCTACAAACATTCGTTGCCAGTTGGTAAGCAAGTCTTCCTCAGAGCTACCTGAGCTGGCAAAGGCACTCGGTGGCTGTGGTGGGCTGCTGAAGGGACTTGACTGGCTAGACAAAGGGTCAGTTAAATCACTCTGTTGTGGCGTTCGTGGGTGCGATGCATGGCCTCCACCTGAAGATGACGAGGTCCCAGAACGCCAACCTCCATCAGACACTGCAGGGCTGTTAGGGACGGTACGCTGCCGTTCTCCAGCCTCCTCTTCATTTTGTACCAGGCTGAGGGATATGGCCTGTCGTGTGGCATATGTGCAGTTAGGCAGTGGGCTGTTCTTAGGGATTTTTACCTTCTCATCAGAGGAGAATTCGATCACTTTGCGGCCAGGGTACAGCGGATGCGGAGGAGGAGGCGTAGGGTAGGGGTTTAGCTTCTCAAAGGAAGGTGCTGCCCCACCTTCAGCTAACTGTCCATCTGGACTACGGAACACACCATTAAGATGTGACTGATCTGATCCAGTACAGGTACTAGGCTTACTCTGTCCAGGAGCCCCATTCTCTCTGCTAGCACTCTCGTTTTGGGATACAGTCATATCCACATGGACAAACACATCCTCAGCCACTGGCCGCCCACTGCTGCTGGACTGAGCAGAGTTGAGAACAAGTGGTTCAGGTTTCTCAAGTACTCGAGCAATGACAGAGGTGGGCACCACATCAGCTGGTGTCAGACTCAGTGTGTCTGGGTCCTGGCCATGGGCTCCTTGAGGGCTCTGGGTCTGGTCAGGCAGACTGCTCTTCATGTGCTTATTCACCATCTCCTGCAGTTCATATGGCAACTAGAAAGCAAGTCAGGAAAAGACAAGTACATATTTCACAAAGAATATTACTGCTTTTATGCAATTAAAACATACAACTCGAAACATTATATTGGGCAAATTACTGACAGATTGTCAGTATGTCCATAAACAGGCATTCTTAGGTTGTGCCCATCAGTATCACCTCGAGTTTAAGCTCTACACAGTATTTAAAATATATCCAGAAGAAGATCTGAGTGTTATGTGTTTTCATTTGACATTCTTTTAAATTCTTTATTCCTGCTTCCTTAAATGTGAATGGACAGCTAAATAAGATACATTTACACCAGACTTTGGGGTTCCTTTTATTCAAAAACACCTAATGTCTCCAACATAGAATGGAAAGTTAATGAAACAAGACTTGTGCACTTGTAACTGAAAAGCAAGAAAGAAAAAAAAACTTGAAAGGAGTACTGGGCAGGCAACTAGGACATTTATCTTACACTGCTGCCTTGATTGGATGAGGCCAACTGGGGCTTATTGATTCATGGAACACAGGCAGGGAAAATCTCTGATCATACAGTTTAGCTCAGCTGATGCCGTAACCTGTGGGGGCAGCTAGTAGCTGACAAAACCACAATTGCTCTGGACGTGAGAGCAAACAAGATCAGTGCATTCAAGGCAGCACTTTTAAACATGACTCCTGAATGATCTTCCAAAATCTGGGATCTTTATCTGCATGTTGCCCTATAGTTTTTAAAAAGGGAGACTTTACTTGTCTCTTTTCAAATTCCTCATCCCTACCCCAGTCAAGACAATTTATATCATGGATACTGAATAAGATCTAAAACTGTATGAGAAGTGTCTTAGCTCAAGTACAAAAAAAACATGCAACAATAAGCAAAATATACCTCATGACTTAAGTCCCCATGAAAAAACTTCATGTCATTAAAAATTATATTATGCTACAATAGTACTCAGTGATGTAAAATTGGCTGATTGCAGCATGCATTTCCTGCTGCTATCCTGTATTGCCAATGAACGTAAACATGCAACATGCAACCAGAAGAGAAACTATGCTATATTGCCAAATGTATATAGGGTTTAATATGATCAGTGTCTGACCTCACAAATGCACATGGTCAAAAATTGCAATAAACACAGTGCTAAACCTTGTGGAAAGCCTTCCCAGAAGAGTTGAAGCTGTTATAGATGTAAAGGGCGGACCAACATCATATTAAATCCCATGGATTAAGAATTGGATGTTACTCAAGTTCATATGCCTGAACTTGAAGACAGGTGAGGCGAATACTTTTGGTAATATAGTGATTACCATGATTATGTGCATTCCATTTTACTCTGCTTTTATCTAGCAGAGCGCTTGCTGTATGTATGCATTTCCAGTGATGGCCGGAAAGGGTTTCCAAGCAGCCTATGCTTGCAACAGGCAAAATGTAGTACATCAGTATAAAACCACACGAGGAAGAAAAGAAACATCAGTGGCACAACATTGTTTGTTTTTTTAACGCTCTCTAAGGGGTCAAAGAGCCTATACCTTACAATGTTACCTAGGAAATTACCCTTAGTTCATACCATTATGCTAGTATTTTTCACACAGAAAAATGAGCTAAAATACATATTTTATTACATTATTACTTAATTTTATGACATCCCACTGAAGGTACATCGTTGCTATGGCAAAAACAAATTACCCTCATATTTCATTTCGGCCTTCAAAAGCATGGATCCTTACAAGATGACTGAGTATTGTTAATATCAATACATACTCTGCAGTAGTTTCTTACCCCATAACCACAGACATGTAATAAAAATTTTAAATGCATCTTTTGTTTTTATCATCTATCATTTCTTTAAACTGGCTTTTTCTGGCTTTAAACAAAACAAAACAAAAAAAGAACATTTTGATAATTACCATATTAAAAAAAGTTGAGGGAAGATTAAGATGTTATTCAATAACTGCAACATAAATTAAATAGATTATCTTAAAGAAAACAAACAAACAAAAAAAAAAACTTCACTTTGCCAGGAAGGCTATGGTACCTCTAATACGTCTCTACAACCGAGCTGAGCCAAAAACACCATATAAGAACCTTTAGTAGATCAGCTTTAATTTGCCATTAATTAATGTGTCCTGATTAATGTGTATAGCATACTTACACAAGATGATGTATTTGGATATGCAGATGGCTGACTTCAGACAATCCATGTTTGATTGAGTAGTGAGTATGTAACTGTCTGTCATCATCACTGAAAGTGCGGTGCTAAACATAATCAGCATTTCGTGAATTTGACTCAAATGATTGCTTTTAAATTCTTAAACCCTCAAATCACTCACACACTCTATGTCCAAACACATAGGATTTGTCTCTTTACTCAATTCATAAACACTTTAAAAGGGGGAGTGGGGTTTAGAGGTTCAGCTTAATGGAAAGCACAAAGAGGGAAATTTATTCCTCTACAGTACCTTCCTCAATTATGGGCTTCATGTGTGTCAGTTATTAAGAAAACTTAAAGGGTGGATATGTGCTTTTTCTTTTTCTGTATATGATCCAGTCAGGCTAGGCTTAATTTTGTAGGGGGCACCACTAACAAAGCTGTGACTCTCAGTGAGCTAATTTCTATTTCCAGTTTTGTGAGTTTTTTGCAATGTGAGGCTTGCAAGATACCCAGTCAAAAAATAAACATCCTGAAATGTTATAAGGAAAAGTGTCATGCAAGCTGTTACCCACATTTATTACATTTTTTTTCTTTATTAATTAAAATCTACTCATCAGAGCCTGGTAGAGGATAGCATGTACCTATTAAGGTTGTGTTTCAATGATGGGCATATTGGAGATAAGCAAATAGGCCAAGTAGACTTATTCACCTAACGTGTCTCGAACTGAGAGCAGGTATCAAGGACTGTTTTCAAACCTCTCCATTTCATACATTGTATGAAACACATCCATCGCCATTTAGACCAAAAAAAAAAAATGCAACCCTGGAAATAACATGGTCCTATCATTGTGCCACTATCAACCATAAAACACATATGAAGTCATACAATGGCATGCACAAGTCTGCAAAAGTGCATTCTGAAAAGACTTCATAGTTATAGAAGGATATGCACACCCAACACTCACGTCTGCAAACTTGTGGTTTCTGAAATGGGACTTGTTGCACTTCAACAGCTGGACGGCCAAATTGCAGTCCTGCCGATAGCGTTCCTGAAAGAGAAAGAAATTTAAAAAAGAAATAAAAAAAAAAAAGAAAGGGGAAAAAAAGCAAAGAAACCAGTGCCACAGACTAGCCGTTTCCCACAGAGATGAAGGGGACTGATCTGCAGCTGATCTGCCCATGAAGATAAAACACCATGATTACGCACTGTGAACAGATGGATAACTGGTTTTTCAAATTGCATAATTACCTTCCCACAGCTCTGCTGCATATATACACTTAACAAGCAAAGGAGCTGCTCATTTAAAAATGTATTTCTGTTGAAAAATCAAGATTTTATTACAAGTAATCTGTGCACAAGTGTTCAGCAGACATTCCTGGGCCAATGCTATCCAAAGGGCAATAACGCAGATAAGGAGTTTGACAAGCTGAGCATGTCTTATTGTGAGATTCCTGTTTCTATCTGTAGAACTCCATCAGGTCAAAGCCTTGTCCAAGACTGCAAACTGACTTGACAGTGCAGTTCTATGAAGGCTTAGCACCAAAACTCTCAATTTAACTTTTAATTTTCAGCTTCAGTGGTTACCAATTGTAGTCATAAACACGGACAGCTCCAGTCCAATGTGTGACTGACACACTCACTCTCTCTCACAAACACACACACACACACACCATACACACACACACACACCATACACACACCATACACACACACACACACACACACCATACA
>JAQMYJ010000039.1:23971770-23982342 GCA_030014305.1 Clarias laeviceps
CACACACACACACCATACACACACACACACACACCATACACACACACACACACACACCATACACACACACCATACACACACACACACACACCATACACACACACACCATACACACACACCATACAGTACATACATTCAGTTCCTCCAGCTTGTCAATGGTGTTCTTAGCATCCACAAGCTTGTTGGTGAGTTCCACTATCTCTTGATCCATGGTCTTCTTGTCTCTTTCCACTTTCCGGAGCTGCAAAAGACAGAGTGGGCAGAAATTACAAACAGCCCTTCAAGCAATTCTCCGGATGGATCAGGCAAACCCTGAGCTAGTGTTTTAAGGAAGACCTAGTGTTTTATCGATTCACAAAAAAAATCTTTAAGCCTCTTATGTTTAGATCCCTGCTCACAGCATCAGCATAAAAAAAAGAAGAAAAAAAAGGGTAAATTTTTAATAACTTATAGGGAGAGAGAGATTAAAAACCTAAGATGAACAGATGCCCGTTTTTAAATGCATGAACTCTGATACATTAGAAAAATGACATATCAAAACTAGTTTGGCAATCAGATGTCATGTCTCTAAAATAATCTGCCACAGTGTACTGTAGTGTAGTATGCATTCACTGACCAATTTATTAGGCACTAATAGGTTTTTGGTTACTAATACTGGGTAAAGCCTCTCTTTGGTCTCAAAACAGTCTCAATTCTTCCCGTAATGGATTCCATCAGATGATGTTAACATTTCTTTGTGATTCTGCTCCATGCTGCCATAACTGCATTGTGCAATCCATTTAGATTTTCATGGGCGATTTCATGCTGTGAATCTCCTGTTCTACCTCATCCCAAATTCAGATCTGGTGACAGGGAATGCCACTGAAGAATGCTGAACAAAACATAGTTATGTTTATAAAAGTAGTTTTTGATGTCTTTTGATTTGTGACATGGTGCATCATCATCCTAGAAGCACCAATATTCAAATAGGCTGTGGCATTCAGGGGATGACTGACTGGTATTAACAGGGCCCCAAAGTGTGTCAAGAAATCAGTCCCCTCACCATTACACCACCCCCACCAGCCTGGGCTGTCAACGCAGAGCATGTTGCATCCATGGATTGGACGTTGGTGCCAAATTCTAACACTACCATCTGTGTGCCTCAGTAGAAATCAAGATTCATGTGGCTAAGGTTTTCCTGTCTTCAAATGTCCAGTTTTGATGAGCCTGTTCCCACTTTAGCCTCAGCTTTCTGTTCCTGGCTGACAGAAGTGGAACTCGACATGATCTTCTGCTTTTGGAGCAAATCCGCCTCATGGTTTGACATATTATTCTGACAGTAGTACATAGTGGTTATCCGAGTAAATGTGGCCTTTCTGTCAGCCTGAAACTGTCTGAACATTCTCCTTTGACCTCTCTCATCAACAGTGTGTTACTGTCCTCAGACTGAAGGTTTTTCTACATTGCATTATTCTGAGTAAGCCCAAGAAAATGTTGTGTGAGAAAATCCCAGAAGATCAACAGTTATGGAAATACTCAAGGCAAATAAAACAAATAAGAAAATGAAATAAAAATGACTCTTGTCCCTTAGCTCCACATACACAGTCAGGAAATTGGAGGCTATATAAATATTACAAAAACTAAAACCTGCGGCCTAGAAAATCTGCATATCAATTAGCAGTGTTGTACAGGGCTGTTTTTGCTACAGACAAAAGACCTTTGCGTTTGCGATAATAGAGAAGCTGATATTTACATCTAGCCTTGTAGATAACATATATAGCAATAAGCATATAAATTGGCTTTGGTAAATGCTTATGCAATGGCTCTGCATATTTTCTCATTTCTAGCTTCAAAATGTCATACTTTTCTCCCATCGACAGCTCTCTAGTCATCACGTTGACTTGTCATTTTTAACAACAAGTGCAGTCTTTAAATGCAGCACCCAAGACTCAAATGTTTAAACCAACATGGCACACCTGAGCAAGCAGACAACCGTCAGTGGCATATTCCAATATTTTTGATCACTTGGGGGGAAAAAGTGAATGGGTTCAAACAAAATGTGCCATGTTTTCGACAAATCGAGATATAAACATCAAGAAATGAAAGCTTAAATTCAGATCATCTCATTCCATCTCAAATGACGTCCGTGTATAGCAACAGACAACAGAATTAGCCTCGTCATTCTAATACTTTTTGAGTGGGACTGTGTGTGTGTGTGTGTGTGTGTATGTGTGTGTGTGTGTGCGTGCATGTCCATTTATCTGCCAACACCATATTAACAGCAATTTAAATGTATACAAAGCCAGTGTCTGCATTATGGGCCCACTGCACGTGCTGAGAAAGCTGACAGTCAATGGATTTAATTGAAATGAGTGCTTCATAAAACATCACAGAAGTGAAAAGCTAAGCAGGTCTGTGCAGTGCACACCGTAATTTAAAAGGGTGTGTAATCAGATGGCTGGATATGACATTATAAATACTGTCTTCTGAGCCAGAGAGTATTTCCAGGACTAGATTAAAAAAAAGACTTGCAATAAAATTTTTTTAAAAAAATCTGATGATTTAAATTCCAAATACATTAACGAACGTTCATGACATGGATACACTTCTAACCAAAATTCAACTCTCATATTCTCCTATACTTTTTTTTTTTTAATGCCATGCAGGCTTGTCTTATTAGCTTAATAGAAGGATCAAAAATGCAGTGTGATGGCAAGTACTGTACCAGAAAGCATGCTACCAATCATTAATGGAGAATTTAGAAACAATAAAAACTGTTGAAGCAGTAAACACAGATAAAGTACACAGATAAAGATAATGTTTATTAACGTCCAAATAAAACTACCAACAAGATCTGTAAAGTGAAATGCATTCTAAAGAGTGAGGAATGGGGAGACAAGAGAAGAGGTGCTTCATCAAAATGCATCCAATTTGATTAGGACATTTGAAGTTCAGTGGTTGAAATGCCTAAAGGGCCTCAGAAAGCCCATATTTTGCTGATGCCACTCAGAAAATTTTCACATTAAACACATTGATAATTTATTTCTCTTTTGTACCCTAGTTGACTCATAAGATATTAAAGCCTTTGCCAATGTCTGATATTGACAAAACCTTACATCATACAACATCTACATCAGGCAGTGCTTTTCAACCACTGCACTGCACACATGCACTCCAGCATCATGCCTCGGACGTCAAAGCACTGCCATGCAGAGGAAGACTATAAGGGTGAGACAGTGGAGACTGGAGAATGACATGTATACTAATGCACTTTGAAAGATAAGAAGATAGAAGCGAATGAGTGATCACGCAACTGCATGAACCCAAGTTTGACTGATGGCAGCCTGATGGTGATGGTTGTGGTGGCGATGTGAGATCCAAATCACGGCAGCATGAGTAAAGAAGAGGAAAAGTTTGAAAAAGAAAGAAATGATGGGCGCAAAGCACAGTATGAGTGTACACAATGAGTCATTGCTTTTGCTTGCTTTAAAAATAAATAAATAAATAAATAAATAAAAACTGGGTAGCCTGGCATTGTACAGTACATTGCAATGCCACCCGTGCTATATATGATTACATAGGAAATATCTCTCCATATACTATAATTAGATTAAAAAAAAAAAAAAAAAAAAACTTCCTTGAATTTTAACACAAGCTTCAACTTGATTTTTTTTTTCAGACCAGTAAGAACTAACAAAGGCATGTTGTCCTGTGATTTGCATCACTGTAAAAAAATTTACTCCAAACATGTTTGATTACATTAGCATTTGAATGGCACTGACAAGAGAAAAAGACTGACAGCCATGCTGTAAATTCATTCCCTTCAACCTCAAGTCTCTTTATGTTAAATTCAATTACCCAAGCATGGATTTTGCCAATATAAATAATTTGTAATAAACTCAATTCTGGGATGATTATTACATGTGTCATCAGGTAAAATTATACAGGATATTCTGTTCAGCAATAATAGCATAAAAGATTTTTATTACCCATAATGTTGGGCATTTATATTTGCAGCTAGAGATAGCTTAAAACTGTTTGCATTATTGCATACCTACTAATATGAGTACTTGAAATTCACATGATGTTGCAAGACTGTAAAAATAGCTTTAAAGAAAATCTTCACTAGCTTTTTATTTCTTACTACCAAGAAAGCTAGTGGAAACATTACCCACCTCACAAACCATAAAGACAGAAGCACATTTGTACCATCAGTTCCATCATTCAAAAAGTGCCTTTTCAGTTTTCACACACACAGATTCTGGATCTGCTACTTTACAAAGAACTGTCCTGACACATTCAGTGCTGCTTTGCTACATATGTTCAGGCTTAAGTTTGAGAGTCCATGTTTGGGATTTGAATTGCCAAAACTATAAGTTCTATTGGATGGAAAGAAATTTTTCATATGCAAGGAAGTTGATATTGATGTGGTTTAATACTTTCTCTTACTGTAGTTCACATTTTAGTCTGTGTTGGGAAGTTGAGTACTTTCATACAAAATAGACATACTCAAAACTTTAAATGAAATTCCTTAGACACTTTAATTTTAAAACAAACTAATGTATGTATTTATTTTTCCCCATCATTCATTTATTTTGGCCAGAACAAACATCCAAAACAAACTCTTGGAATTGTCATGTAAGCCTTTATGTACCATGCAACCCAGATCTAAATGTTACATCCCAGCAAAAATTATTAATGGAAGCGCTTGTAGGAGCAGCAGAAAATAAACCTCTCTCAGAATCATTTATGAAGATGATCAAATAGTTATTAAGAGTAAGATACTGTACAACATAAGTGGCAGAGTATAAGAAATTTGTCAACATGCACATTAAAGGTTTGTCAGGTTTATAGATCTTAATGTAATTCCTGTAATTCCACATGAATAAGCTAAATGCTAGCCTGATTCCAAACTGACTGAAATTAGTTAAACCAATAACCAATGAAACGAAAGACATATGTCTAAAAATGAACGCAGAAGGTAAAGGTAAAAAGGAGAACAATTACCAGGGCATGAAGCTTCTCTTCCAAATCCTGGTTTGCTCTCTGTGAGGCTGTGTAGCTGTTTTGCAGTCTGTGGGAGAAACACACTTAATTAACACAGCAGGAACAGGAAGAAAAGTTCATGATTTTGCATAAGCTCATATTCTACTTTTTAGAGATGAAGGATCGGACATTAGCACAAAAGAGTACAGCACCATTATATCCAGCAATCCAGGAAAGAATATTAAAGAAGACTTATTTGTTCTTGCCTCACATTTACAGTGATGCAGTCTGGCAGCATATTCAACTAGATCCGTAATAGCGCAGCACAGACACAAGACGGGTATGATTTTTTTTAGCAACCTATCAAAACAAAGATAGTAAGTGTAGGCCCCTGTAACAAAAGTTTTTTTTTTCTCTTTATTTTTCCTTTCAGCAGGTATTCCTTCTTGCCTACGTCTCTAGAACAATACACAAAATGTTGGGTTTTCATACAATGTTGCAGCAGATAATTGGCAAAATGTTGCTCAGACAGTGTATACGAAAAGTGGTTTAGCATTTCTTATTTAAATTAATACATGTACATGGAAATAAATGTAGGTATGTGTTCCGGCATCAAATGTATATAAATCATAGTTGCATGGATTGATGCATCACTTATAAATATGATACAAATTATTTTATATTTGAAATTACTCTAAACTCCAAACCATATAAAAGAATTTTGTACATAATAAGTCATATTTAAAGGTTAGTACCCCTCATTAAATTCTGTTTTCTACAAAAACAAATAAATCATACGATCACAACATGTGTTTTTTTTTTTCCACCATCCAATTATTTATTTAACAAAAATGAAGCCAAAAACAAAACAAAACATGTGGTTAACACCAAGTACTACTTCCGTAGGATTTAAGAGGTGTTGGTTGGCCTTAATGCCCAGTGCCATGTTTGGGGAAAAACACCATTTCAACAGAAATACCTCTGCATAGTATTACTCAGTGAATTAACATGCCTCGCTTTGAGTGATCATTATGCACAAAATATTGCTTCACCTAATATTAATTTCTGAACACACATTTCATGGACTGTGAGTTGAGTAAAATTCATGTTTTAACTTATTTTCAATCCACCAAGTCTTACCCTTGACGATTCTCAATATAAATCACATTATATTCTTTAAATACATAAATGTTTAAGTTCAACAATATTAAGGGAGCATCAATATCAATTTATGCTCACAAAGACCACTGGGATTGACTGAGTCTATTTCACAGTTAATAGCGTTAGCGTGCCTAATTTACCCTGCTTCAGATCAATATAATTTTACACATGGGGTTTTGCGTCTCACCTCATAAAAATTAAAACTGAATGCTAAGGAGGACAGCTATGAACTTCTACTGTGTAATATAATAACTCAGGCTTCATTGACACATGCAAAATAATAAAATACAGCACCCGTTATTAAAATGTCCTATTTTCAGTTACAACACACTGCCGTGATCTCTGATCCCTAATACATGCATGTGAGGTTTGCACAGCGCATGAACATAATACGCATGCACACTGCAGCACATATTTCATTCATTACCTGATTATCCAATTACACTATTATACAAAATGGCACTGAGGGTTAGAGAAGTGGAGCAGAAGCCACAACACAGTCTCTGATTTGACAGGAAGGAAATGCTGATTGGTTCCGGCTGCCATTGAGAAATACGTGAGACAGGTATGCAGCCTGATTGGAAGTGAAGAGCAGTCTGATTGCAACAGAATTAGACACTGACTTAATCAGAGAGACGGGTTTAGCAGAGACAAGTGCCATTAAATGAGAGCAAATCAGACTGGGTGATGAAGATACACAATACAGATACAAAAGGTAATTTTTTACCTTAGGTAATTTTTTTTTTTTTAATTAACATTTACAGAAAGATTTAAAATAGAACAGAGAAGATTTTAGCCAATATTCCTTCAGCATAAGTGGTTCAAAGAGATGATGGTGATTTGAAAAACACTTCATGTGCGTATGTAAATCTGCACATGCTCATTAAAAACAAACACATTGGCAAAGCACGAGAAAATGAGAAAAATGACGATTCGTGATTTAGTTTATTCGTTCCCTTTTTATTTTTTATTTTTAAGTCTATTTTGCAAGTTACTGAACAGAGCACACAAACTGATATCTCAAAGTACCTTTACAAACAACTTGTGAAAGCATCACATTTCTAAAATACAATCTAGCATGGACATGTCTTATAGTTTTCAACTGTTATAAAGGGTATTACATAATTAGCCGAATACCATGCGAAAAGAAAACTCAACATTTCACTCTAACATTTAATTTGTCCACCTTTAGATGTAAATACAGCATTAGATTCATGTGTGGAAATGATTCCTCATGCTCCCAGAGCCACACTTTTACTGTTTGAGTCATGGAATATTCCAGAGGAGTACAATAAATCCAATGATGAGATAACCTGATCATTCAGTACATTTAGGTAGTCAGCTGACTACATTTTATTGCCACATAGCATTGCTGAGTGAAGACCTGACCAACTGAAGACACCCCAGATCATAACACTGCCTCCAGAGGCTTGCACAGTAGCTTCTTAGCCTGATGCACCCATCTATCTCTAATAGGGTCAATCTGGACTCATCAATTGCTAATTGCTCCAAAGTCCAATATTTATGTTCCCCAGCAAACTGACAAAAATATTTAATAGCCTAAATAAAATTAATGATTTTCTTATGACTACCCAGCTGTTTAGTCCCGATCCTTTTAGTCAACGTCGTGCTGTGTAAAGGAAATGGTCTTACTTTTAGTATTAAACATAGCCAGGATTTATTCTGTAGATGTTTTATGATGCAACTTCAAGTGTTCATGTGATTTCTGATTACACTCATTAATGAGTTAAATTTTTCCAAGCTCACATTTCTTCCATGAAGTTGATGATTCAGCACTTCCAAGTTGATGATTCAGTACTATCCTTCCAGGTTTTAATGATGATTAAAGTTTTTTTAATAGGACAGTTTTTAACTTTATTCCAGTAATTTAATTCCAGTAATTTAATTCCAGTAATTCCCTTAGTTGTTTTCTTTGCTTGATGCAGGAAAGTAATTAGACCCTTATGAAATGAGGACTTTTTTTGGCCAGACAGTGAAAAACCTCATGGCATGAGTCATGTCTTTCCAACACTTGGCTGTTTATGTACACTTTCAAGTTTTTCTAGGTTTCAGCACTCTCTTTGGGACGCTTCCTTGGTGTTAATATAAAATTAAACTAAATGATTAAACTAAATTAAAATCACCACATTAAATTCAGTTAATGTCCTTAGTGTCTAAAAGACAGAGACAAAGATATGATTGAACAGGTTTGCTTCTGTAAATGAGAGTTGATGTTAATATTCTGGAAGGTCATGATTCAGGTGTAAAATATTGAAGATGACAAATTGTCTTGCACCTCAGTGGTCTAATATGTCCCGAGTGTAACTGTAAGAGATCTTACAAGATCAAGGACAAGAGTATTCAGCGTATACAAATCTAAATCACTGAAATTAAATTTGAGCTAGTATCGGACAATCACGTCTCATCAGGTCATGGTCAAACCATTGAGCAGGCCTTGTGTATCAGTGCCTCCTTGCTACACACATCTTTCCAATTTCTGTCTCAAACACATTAAATTGACCTCAGATTAATTTAAACCGATGGTGGACAGCATATTCATGCTCCCATTACCTTTCCTGCTGTTATTATGGCCATTAGAAATAAACAGAGGACAATGTTCAGTGCATGTTGGAAAGAGGGGACAAAAGTCCCAGACAGAGTGAAGAGACAGTAAGTAAAAAACCAGATGGTGAAAGCCAGCAAACAGTCATGGGAGGCTGAGTCAGTTTGTCTGGGCAATAGTGTGTTACTGAGTAAGGCAGAGCTACTGAGCTATCACATCTATTGGGTATTCGAGAGAGAGAGATGCACACAGACAGAGTGCAAGATGCAAACACAGACAGATGGTGGGGCTAACCTTCGAAACTTGTCTTTCATCTTCTCCAGATCATCTCGTGTTCGGCCCATCTCTGTCTGCATGTAGTGCCGGCGGCTCTCGAACTCCGCCTCCATTGCTTCCATTTTATGGGTGGTATGTGTGAGATGGCGGCGCAGGTCTTCATTCTGCTGTTGTAAGATCCTGGAAACATACACAGGAAAAAGATGTAATCAATACTGCTAATAATTTAGTGCTCTAGAAATGGCTTGATGCATAAGTAAACTACTAGACCAATACATCCGGTCTTCTACTTTGAATCCAGCATCCTTCATACAGTCTCAAACTTAATGATGTTCATGTCTGTCCGCAAATCTAATCTAGGAAAGGTGTGCGAGTGAGTGCGTCTGAGAGAGACAGTGAGGACACAATGTGCTAAGGGCAGTTGGTTGTGTGTTGAAAAGACAAGGCCTACTGTCTGAAACACAATACTGTACATCTGCTATGGGCCACAAAATGTTTCCTCTGAACCCACTGGCTCGGAGGATATGCTGCTCTGTTACATTAAAACCACATTTCCATCCCGAATTCCTCACTCAAAAATACCTACTAATTGGTAAACGAATTGGAAGTCACTTTGACTCGCTTCTATACCAACAAAATATTTAACAGCATGTTAAGTCAAAATCTAGAGACAGATTACAAAACATTCAATTCAAGTGAGATGAAAGGAAAATGGTACGACATGAAAAAGAGAAGAAAATGGATCTAAACCGTACTCTGGTGTTCATGCACACCAAGGTGGTCACATAGGGCAAATGCTATTTTTAAATTCAAGTTGAACAATGTTAAGAGATGAGGCTGTTGGAAACAGAAAATGTTGCTAAGCATGCTTTTGTGATTGAGTCTTTAAACAACCTTTCCCTTGGCATTGTGACCTGTGTTACATCTTCCATCGGGTGAGGCATTTGCTCAAGTCTTACAGCTACACATAGATATGATTTGACCATGGAGAGAACATGAGGATTCTTCTAAAATTAAGATTTTCATGACTATATAGTTTCTTATTTAAATGCTCCAATGAATAAATGTATAATTTAAAAAGGCCCCACTGTTCCAGTATACGTTATCGTGATCTCTTCTGTGGTAACCCATCTCATGTTCCCTTCAATCTCCACTTAAGTGTAAAGAGCACTAGCCATTATTTCCAGTAACTGGGGTCTGGCCTGCATGTGGGTGCGTGTATACGTTTTGTACTTTCGCCTTTCTGTCTCTTTATACATTATCTGACCCTATTGCTCCCTATTCAATCAACAATCACAATAATCCATATTAATATGCATCTAAATCTGACTTTTCCCATGTCTCCTCGCTGTCTGACAGAATGATCCTGATACCATGTTAAGCTTTAGATAACCAAAATGGCATGTTAACTTCTAAGATGTAATCAGCACATGCACACTTGAAAGCAACTAAAGATAAATTCTTCATTGTTATAACAGAGTCATCAGAACAAATATGAAAACAGTAAACTGGTTCGAACCCCGGGTGATACTGTTGCCTCTCACAGCCGGAGGCATAGAGAGAGCTGATTGGCCAAGCTCTCTCAGGGGGGAGGGATGAGAGGTACT
>JAQMYJ010000039.1:23982442-24013002 GCA_030014305.1 Clarias laeviceps
AATGTGGGAGCCCCTAGTGACTGGGAGGAATTGGACACGACAAAATTAGGGGAGAAAATCTGGCAAAAATTGGGGGGGAAAAAAAAAAAGTAAAAAAAGAAAATAGTAAACCCTGCACCAACACTGGCTGCTCAAAGATAACGTCAATCACACAGAAAAAGGAGTCAAAAGATTCAAATTCAAGATCAAATCACTCACAAAGTACATAGCTGATATGAGATTAGCAGAATGTTGATTTAGGTGCCATGTTGGAATCATGTGGAAGCTTCGAGGATTGACAAGAGGGGTTCTATGAGTAGGCAATTGCTGAAGCCCTTAGTCTCACCCAATTGTGTACACTTTTCTGATGACGAGCTTCACATCCTTGAATGCTGCACGCTCTGCATCCGTTTCCATAATTCAGAGTGGAAGCTTATTTTGAAAGCCACAAACGCAACAAGCTTTTCAGAGCAGGATATAGTAACTGGAATGAAATAACCTTGCAGGTTTGCTGACAAGCTACTGGAAAACATTAGTGGTTGGTAATGTGCCGTTGGTAATGGTAAAGTCCGATAAACTGCCTCTTATTATTAAAGGAGTTCATCCTCATATAAAATGGACCAGACTCTTTAGCAAATGCTAGCAAAGTCTGGATTGAGAGATTATGGTATTAAGCCTCTGGTATGTATAAACTCTCCTTTATGGCATAGACTGGGCCTGATGCAAAAAAGTAAAGTAAAGAGCCGAAGACATTCCTCATCACCATAAGCTATTTTTGTTAAAGAAATTTCATGCTGACGATTGCTATAATAACTAACTTTGCTTGAGGCATTTGCAATTCTCCAAGTACAACACTGAACCCCAACGCATGACCTGGAGTAGGAACAGTGAAAGGCAATGCTCTTTTATTACCTACTTGGGATGGCAGAGCTTGGTCCTTAAAAATAGGTTCAATAAAATAATTACTAAAAGAGATTATTAGTACACTTATGTCTGGTAAAGCAGTGTCCAAATAATTCACTTCTTTCTTTCCCCCATCAGCGAATATTTAGGCCAATCAATGAAGCTGCCACTGTCACATGGAACAAATGCTTCTGTTATCCATCACTTGGGAGGACTTTTTTGGTTTACTGTCACTAAGCACAGGCAGTTCCACTCCAACGATCATGCTCAAATAGTGGTTGAACAATTCCATTCATTTAATGGAATTTATTATAAAGAAAAGTATTTGCATGATAATGCAGTGGCTGAGTTATAGTAAATACAAAACGTTAGTACATCACTAGCAAAAAGAATAATTTTTGCAGCTATTTTTGAATAACTTAAAATGGTCAAAGCATGCTTTCAGCAACTTTACACAGATGGCAGTAGCAGGAAATCCCATGAGGGCTGTCCTCAGTACTGAATAAGACACCAGTGGTCATGCTGAGTATTAATGAACTTAAAGGACAGGAGGACGGCAAAGTAAAAATTGAGTCAAGTGGGCACCTCTTAATCTCTGCACAGAGATGTTCTATGGCTCTTGCCGACTGACACACACACACACACACACACACACACACACACACACACACACACACACCCACACACCTATTGATAACTAATGTGTCTATGGGACCTTTACCTGGACAAGGATATAACAGGTTTAAATGAAACAGTAAAACCCCTCAGATTACACAGCACATACAACTAATTTAATATTTGATGAATTATGTAAAGTCCATAAAAAGCAACACAGATGCACACACAAGAACTTTACAAACAATACGACAAAAAAGAATATGGAAGAAAAAACACTTACTTAATTTTGTCAGCATCTGATAATGACTCCTGCAAAAATACAAAGATAACAAAATAAGCAGACATAAGCTGATAAAAGGGAAAAAAAGAAGAAAAAAAGGCAACTACTTGTACCAAGTATGAATGTTTCTTTAGAAAAGTATTCTTCTCTCCCTGGTAATTATAAGACATGATTTGAAGCTACAGTACTGTATAATTAAGCATAAAGGAACAGCTTGCAAAGGACAACAGAATTATTAATTAAGAACAAGCTGATTTTAAAATTGCAAATAGGAAAATACACCAGTCAGAGCTAGGACAAACCTTAAAAGTGCACTTGTGATGCACAATTATAAAAAGATAATTGGCATGGAACATTAATATGCTTTTTGTTTGAAACTACGAAATTACTTTGACAGCTGTGTTTTTCTCCTAATTAAAAGAAAAAACATCACACAATGTACCACAATGTTATTGGTAACATTGACAATTGCTTTTCTACAAAGCTTAGCTCTGATGACAAGGTTAAATTAGCATTTTTGTCAAAAGACTTATCAAATAAAGCTGTTAAAAGAAAAAAAAACACAATGAATTTGATGAATCGTACATAATCTTCCATAGGAAAGGTACCGAATAATAAACATGCATTAAATTTGGCAATATAAAGGATAAATGGACACAAACCCATAATGTGTGCATTCTATGGGTATAACAGTACACATATTGGTACTGTACCCATTGAATGTACATTTTCTTTCTCAAACTGTGTAGTCAGTATCCTAGATTTAACCAACAAATAAGTCTGTATGTTGATTAATCAAGTTACACAGTATAACTCCTTTAAATATAGGAAGTTTTACTTTGTTGCTGTCCAATGTCATGTTGATTCAGGAACCTGATTTGGGAACAGTATCCCAACTGGACTTCTGTTGTGGTGACATTTGGTCATGATGTACATGTTCTCTGCTTACTGTTGTCGAGAAAGAAGAGTTCTCCGAGGGTGCAAACAGTACCATCACCAGTAGCAAACATTGCTTTAAAAATATATTATAAATATCTTTACTATTCTTAACCATTAGGTACCAGACATATATAATTATTATTATTTTCCACAGTCATGTCCACATTTAATTTCTAACCCCTTTAGAATGAGCATATACACACACACACACACACACACACACACACACACACTGTATATAACTTGCCTCCTTGGTTAGCAAATTAACAGATTTTACTGTATTGGGTTTTTAGCCCCAATATATCTAGCCTTTCGCATTATCAAGGCAGCGTGCAGTTACTGAAGTGATATATTAAGTACAAGGCTGAATTTTGGAAAACAATGACAAAAAGGTGTGGAGAAAGAAAAACTAAACATGGTACACATACCTTCATTTGTGATAAAACCAAAAAAGCAGTTTGTGATGTTGGTATACTTTCACTTTCCATATGAGTTGTAGACATTCCAGCCTTTATCAGCTTTGATTTATTCACATTGTCCTTTGGCCAAGTCCTTGGCTCCAGCTGGGCAGACTGGTGAGATAGTGGCTGTTGTAAAACACCCTGTCGATTCCTTCCATCCCACTCGGTCCCACTGCGATGCTTGGAATCGCCACTAACCTCTATCCGTCTATAATCAGAACACTTGGATTTATGTTGTGTTCCTTCCATTTGGGGGTTCATATGCGCTTTCTCTGGCTCTTTATGCAGGTTGTCCTTCAGAGAAATGTATCTTGTTTTGGACCTGACTTTCTTCTCCATCCTTGTCTCTCTGTCCTGTGGTGTGGGACACTCACCCCATGACTGGTTCCTCTTCTGAATTCCTTTATGCTCCTTGAAATCAGATTGCTGATGATTACTCGGCTGGGCCTGGATTCCTTTAGAGAGTTCTTGCTTTTTATAACCTAGCAAGTTTAAGCTAGCAGGGCTCAGAATTCTGTATGTAATCTCATCCAAGAATTGTGAGAACTTAAGCTTTTCCTCCAGGAACTGGATCTTCCATTCTGGTAATACTGGACATGGTGAAGCAGAGGACGTTGAGGCATCAGCTCCTGGGGGAGACGCACCTCCTTTCCGCTCCTGGTCCAGGAACACGCACTTGGGCTTTTTGTTATGGGTGTGGCTCCATCTAAGCATCTCCGCTGATTTTGACTTGCGTAGAGTATCCTTTGCACATACTCTTAGGTAGTCTGTCTGCTTCAGTATACCCTTGGTTGGCGGTGCCCGTGTTGGGAATGCAGACTTGGAGAGATGCCATTCCACTTTGGGAGGAAAGATTTCTGCCCCTTCCTTAAAGATTAATGAACGCTCCCCAGTTCTGCTGGAGTGAGCTGGGGAAATGCAGCCAATGCTCTTCTGGGACCCTTGCCAGGTAAGATGATCCTCTTCAACGGATTTTAAAAGCAGGTCCTCACTGCGGCTAATAAATCGGTTTATGCCCATGCCCGCTTTGGGGGGAAGAGCGACTCCAACAGCACCATGGCTGAATATCCGAGGAGGAGGAAGGACAATGAGGTCTAAGCTAGAGAGACTGGAAACTTCCAGTTCGCTGTCTGACCAGGATGATGAGAAAACATCAGGGCCCTCACAATTGTCTGAGCATTTCACGTAAGGGCCGGTAAAGTGCGAGTGATGCGAAATAGAAGAATAATCTGGGAGACAAATTACCTGACTGGGAGCATGCTGGGCTGGGGCTGGAGTGTCACAAGTTGCTGTGGGGCTCCCACTAAGGTCCTCTCGGAAAATGGGCTGATTGTGGCGAGTTTCACGGTGCTGCGGCGGTGCCTTGCGATACGGCTTGCGGGCTGGGGCTGCACTCGTCATTCTTGAAGCTCAACCTTAATCCACACGCTGAACATCAATCCTGCCAAGAGATAGGCGTAAAATAATCGAAAGAGCACCAACATAGAATCCTGCTTCATGAAAAAAAAGACTGCTCAGTTCATCTGCCTGTTCTCTTTCTCCCCTAGCTCACTACCTCCAGCTCCCCAAGCGACTGCCATCAAAAAACAGTTTAAATCGATAGGCTTTGATGAATGCAGCATCACTGGGCACTAACAAAAACTGCCGGAAGCAGACCATCAAAGACTGAGGAAGAGAGGGAGGGGTATGCCACTACAAATAATCATTAAAAATCTGTGATTGTGTGGAGTACTTTTAAACAATTGGACTGATCATGTGAGAATATGTAGTTAAAAAAAAAAAAAGTGTGTGCATGCTTTTCAATAAGGAAGACAAAACAAGAAATAAATCATGGTGAATGAGGGAAAATAAGAAAGTGGATTTTCCCATATGCTACTGAGTAGTTACAAGCTGAAGTGCATTTTAAACACAAACCACTGCATGACATCTGAATGCATGAATGTTATAAAAAGCTAACTTTGCAATAGAAAAAAGGTTTCCTCTCTAAAATCATTTCCTCTACAAATCATTTCCACCCTACTGTTTGATTAACAACTACATAAAAAAAGTTTTGCTACCACCACAATCTAATATATTCTGTGAAAGTTCTGAATAAGTGTAAAGCCATTTTTTTTCTTACTGGTCTCTTCTTATATAGTGCCAAAATCTGTGTGGAAAACAATCACATCACCTCAGCAGCTCTCACAGGACTCTCTCCTCTGATTTCTGGGTCAGACCCTCCTGTTTGTCCAGTTATTCTTTAAAACAGCAGCTATTTTAAGGGAGCAATGAAACCCACCGTTACTAATAAAACAGGAACAATAAAAGGTTTGTGTGTGCCACAGCTTTCCACCAATGTTAAATCAATGGCATTCCCGGGGCTGTGCTACTAAGGGTGAAGCTTAAGGTCACCGTGACACACATGCAGGCTCGGGACACACACCGTCAAAACATGCTGTGCTAAAGTTATTTCCTTAAAATGGCAAAAGGATGTTATTAGCCATGGTCCAAAATAAAAACATGGTGGGGTTCCAAAATATGAGAGAACAATGATAGATTTTAAAATTATAGCTTGAAATAAATATTTTAAAGGAAAAAATTTAAACAAAGATAAGGAAATGCTCAAAATCAGTAGTTAAGACTACATAATTTGAGTCAGTTTAATCAAATTTCTGACATTGTGACATTTGTAGCTCTTTTGTACAAAAGCTTCAAACCTTCCTTCAGATTTATTTCTTCTACTGTGTTCAGAAGGCACTTCCATGGTTTTGATCTAACAAATCTTTAGGGTAATACAAATCCGATATCTACATAAACGCTCTAAAAATACAAAAGGCCGTACTGAAAGTAATGAGAAAGTGAGTATAATCTTTATTAACTGACATAAATCTTTAAAAAAATAAATTGGTAACGCTTTAACTGTAGGAACCCTTCTTCTATCATTGAATTTTTGACAAAGGAGGGGTGCAGCATCTCTGACATTCCCAAAAGGTTACAGAATGATTAGAGAGATGATACCAGTGCTTTCCCATACAACAGCACAGGCATGGCAGTCCGCCATGCCAACAAAACCCCCAGCCATGTCTACACGATAGGGCACTTTATTTTTATCTAATTCCACCCAATGTACTGTGAAATAGTCATTGCACATACCGATTCATCTTGTGCCAAGTGAACTCATCAGTGTTCATAGTGGGCAGGGCTTTATATTTAACCTCTCTGTCTCTCTCAATCAGTCCATCAGTACTAAATGCACTTCACCTCAAGTACAGTAAAATCTACTCCTGCCAATAATACCAGCCAAAATATCAGCAGTTTTGTCTGATGCATTCTGATGGGTTTAATGGTTGCAGATATGATTCTTTACTGAGTGCAGAAGCTTTCGAGTGGTGCAACACACAACACACATTTTTAGAGTTACATTATCCAAATACATGCGTGTTATGTGCCTACTGTATGATCTGCCTTTTTCTCCAAACTGTGTGAACAAGTAAATCTAAAATCTCAATTTCTTTATAATCCTACATGTGGTGCAACCTAAACTATTTACACATTTTCATCCTGGGTGGTAGGAGTGAATTATTTGCCAAGTCTGGCAAATTAGGGTAATTGTAAAATCATGATACCTATAGAAATTAAATTTTAATCTGATTGGCAACCAGGTATCGTGATATAGTGTAAAAATTAAAACAAGTGATACAATATTAACACCAGCAGTTTGGGTTCATTAATTATGGATTGCAAAATGAACACGGTAAATGCTTTTTAAATAAAAAAAAAAAAAGAAATAAAACATGTTGCCATTTTCTTAAATCAACTCTGTAAATAAACTCTACTTACAGCAACACTGATGTTTTTCTAACTGCATGCTTTATCTTTGCAGCTCATTAGTTTCTCAAATAATTGGGTGCTACTACATACAAATAACAAGAAAGTAAAATTTGCAAACAAAATCACAGTCTAGGACTGTTTCCCCAAAATAATTGGTCCCTGTTTGCCTATGACTCACTGGTCGTCAATGACTCAGTGGAAAAATCAGCCTCTATCAAGAGAGAACAAAAGACCCTTTGAGAACCATGTAGGATTGTCTTTCTTAAGACAGCAAATGAAAAATGAGGATTTTATTAGGCCTTCATTTACAGGTGTCAAAAGACCCTTTCAGACAGGTATTCCATGCCATTAACCTGATGGCAGCTGAAAATGTCAGCTTCATGTCTGAATGATTACCCTGGTCACTTTTTCGATAATAATCATGATGATAATCTTACTAGCTCTGACCTCGTAAAATTTACAAAATCACTTCCTACACAGCATAAGTCAGAAGTGCATGTAGTCAGATTAACGTGCGGGACAGGCACACAAGATTACCGGGTACTGATGGGATATTGTTACGTACAGTGGTCCTAAAAATCATGACAATCTAGGTGGTGATGCTTTAAAAGCTTGTCAGTTGTGTTGCCTCAATGGGTGGTGTTTGGCACAATAGGGACATTTTTACCATCTTCGGTAGGTCATAATAAGTGGTTTAATTTTAGTTTTTCACAGTGGATTTTTATAGTTTGTATGTAAATACCACAACTGAAAAGTTTATTTATAATTGTGATGTGGCGAGCCTGGTTGCAACCTACAGTAATTGCTGACTTTGTGACTATAACTAAATGTGACTATAACTAAGAATTGTTTTGTTGGACTTTTAAACAATGAAACTAAAAATTGGTCTGACCGTATACATCCTGAAATCACTTATCTCATAAGTAACACCATGCCTCCCCCAGTCACTGTCCGAATGAATGATATGTAAAAGTGACTTACAGTACAGCACTGTCAAAGTCTTAGACCACCATTAGGTTTGCTGTTACAGCAATGCTTAAACAACCATTTTTCTCATTCTCTTTAACTAAAATACATACACAGTACAAAAAACTGTCACAAAAACAGCTTATACAGGCTGACGCGACATGTTATTACCCTCCGGTTGCACTTGAACTCAGTTGGCAGACAAGATCAGATTTACTGCAGATTTACTGTGTTACCTCAGGTTTAAATGAAGACGTGAAAAGTTTCTTATTGATTGATTGAGCTACTTTTTGTCATGGCTGCAATCCATGTTTTTTTTTATGTAAAGCATTACATTCACATCTTGTATGAGTTTCTTTCTGTGAAAGTTTGTTAAAACAACACCAAATCAAAATGCGAAAAATTTTAGAATCCGACAGTCATAAAATTATACTTTTGCAGCAAGGTCACTTTGATTACACAGGGAAAACAAACTGGATACTCAAGATGTGGTATTCAGAAAGAATTCTCAAGAATATGGAGAGGTCAAGGGCAAAAAAACAGGAGTGGAAGACCAAGACGACTGTTAAAATCCGATGAGAACTTTCTAATAGTTTCCTATTCGAAAGACCTGAAGAATCTGACTCAGCTTCTGGTAGCTTCATCTGGATACCAAGTTGATCCTTCCATTGTCTGAAGAAGCTTGATCAGGAATGGCCTTTTTGGAAGGACAGCAGCCAAGGAAATAGTTTTTGGAAGGTGACTGCTGAGAAGGTTAAAATATGCAAAAAAAGTTGGAGAGAGGTGGAAGAATCAGTGCTTGCAGCCATCGGACAATACATAGTGGAGGGTCCGTCATGGTTTGTGTCCGCATTTGTGTAATTCATCATGCCATGCTTTCTGGAAAGTGTCTTTTTTTATTTATTTATTATTATTATAATTTTTTTTAAGCATGACAATCCCAAACATATTGCAAATGCTGTGAAACACACACACATATTATAAATTTATATATAAATTATATAAATTTTTTTTTTTAAAAAGCAGATACAACTCAGTCATAGACTGGTCTAGACCATCATAAAATCAGTATGGGATCACCTGGACAGAAGAAGAAATAAAAGACAGGATAAATTTAATGACAAACTCTGGGAGATGCTGAAGAAAGCCTGGTACAAAATACCAGAAAAAAAGGTTTTCAAAAATAATGCAATATGGGCAAAAGGAGGTAATACTAAAGACTAACTTCTGCCTGTAGTCTGCCTGTTCAAACACTTAGAGTCATTTAACACAGTGTACATATTTCCTGTATTTTTTGGTCACACCCTAATAAAGAGGCTGAGAACTGAATATGCATGCTCATTCCAATGGTGCTAAAACAGCAAAGTTAATGGTGTAAAAGACATTTGCACAATACTGCATGTTTGAATTTTAGAAATTCGCTGTTTTAACAGATTGCTGAAGCAACACTGTTATGTATCCTGTGCCTGATAAGGGCTTGAGGTACAAGCTTAAAAGTTGCAGCCCTAATTACAAATAGTAGCCGAGTCTGAGGGAAGGGCTGCACATTTTTCATCAATGAATTTACAGAAGCTCCTTCACTAACAGAAAAGCGGATTTAGTTTTAGCTGTTGGCCCTTACACTCACAGGCCCACGCAAAGGCTGCTGTCTTTCATACTGGAGTGCCATTTACTATAATTAAGTGCACTTCATCATGGTGTTGTCGTTCATTTCTGTGAAATATGACATTTGAATTGAATATCAATCGGAGGTGAATTTAATGCTTAATTCAATCATTTTGTTGCTTACCTGTACCATTGGATTTTCACATGGGTTCAATATGTACAAAAAGACCAACTTATCTCTTGTAGTTCACTACTGTAATCACAGGAATAAAATCTATAAAGGGTATTTTGAAAATTGAAAAGCGTATTTAAAAACGGAGCAAA
This sequence comes from Clarias laeviceps, assembly GCA_030014305.1. Classification (NCBI taxonomy): domain Eukaryota; kingdom Metazoa; phylum Chordata; class Actinopteri; order Siluriformes; family Clariidae; genus Clarias; species Clarias laeviceps. The sequence continues at coordinate 23,992,328 of JAQMYJ010000039.1, forward strand.
AAGCTAATATATAACATAACAGACTGGAGTATATTAATGAAGTCATCAGGAGACCGGAAACAATCAGTTATAGTAATTAAAATATTATATCAATTATACTGACTAGAAAATTGATTAGAAGTAATATAAACATAAATCAAGGTTAATTAAATAAACAGATAAAATGAAGTAAGAAATCTGCACAATATGTCAGATTAACCTTTAACATTAACTACCACATTTTTCAAACAAGACTTTTTCCATCCTCTAGTGATGCAGTATTTTGACCATACAGTACATGTGCTACTTTGGATGGTTATGCCAAGGTATTATGCCACTAACACAAAAATCTCATGGCCACACTAGTGGAAGTTTGCAGTATTATCTCCTCAGCGATTAGAAAATCTAAATTTCCTTTATAGAACATCAGAAGGATCTGGACTGAATCAAAGACGTCATCTGAAGTAGGGGAACAATAAAAGGGGGTATTGTTTAAAAACAAAATAATAATAGTAATAAAAAAAATAATTAATATACATTAAAAAAAAAAAATTGAGACTGCAAATCATTACATAAAATATAAATGACTGGTATAATAATGCAACTTCTACACATAATTTATAAATATACTGTATGGGGATGTAGTAAATCTATGTATGTAGTGTATCTGCTTATTCTTTTTAATTAAAGCATCCGAACTTTATTGCAATGTGTTTATAAGAAATTCTGTTGATGATATCCCAAGCTAACGTCATTAAAAATGAAAGATTTAGAAAATTTACATTTTTAGCACATTCTAGCAGAGATGTTTGTCAGCTTGTATTTACTGTCCAAATCTCACTAATCGCCACTCGCCAATGTTCTGCCAAACACTGGTATTGTGTGTACTTCCTTGCTGTGACCAGCCCTCATTTGCAGTCAGAGCCCATTCCTCTTCTCTAAAGATCATCCTTTTAGAAACTACAAGTCCAGAAACTGTCACTTCTGATTTGATTCAGCTTCACTAAATATCACGACTGTGACAGTGAATGAGCAGACAGTAGGAGCCTGCAGAGACCATGTGGAAGCTGGTGTTAATACGTCCCTGCTGGCTCAAAGCACTGAAGCGAGATAGCAAGGCGGGCATAAAAATACTGCATACAGAGATATAAATATTAGCATATAACTTGGCCTCAATATTGAACAGGTACAGATGCACATACGCTCGAGGTCCGAAGGACACTAATGGAATGTTCTGAAAAGCAAAACATCAGATCCTGTTAAAAAATAATAATAGTAATAATAAATAAACAGCACATCTAAATGAGACATAGATCAGTATAGGTCAAATAACCTAATCTGTAGTAACTACTTATTCGACTTGATGGGCAGAAAATCTCTGCATCTTTCTCCTGAAGCCATGTGCATCAACCTGTCGTTACTGAAATAGTAGAAGGAGACAGATTCAGCCAATTAAGACTATTTCTGGAGGCAGACTCTCCCAACAATGCACAGGCCAAGGGTGAAGAAACACACAACAAACTTTTAATAGGCTTTCTCGACTAATTAAACATACCCGAAAAGTGAGATGGTGGTTCTGAGATGTCCTCGATCACTTGTAGTCAGGCCCAGGCCATTCTGAAACACAAACAGGGGCAAGCCTGAAACTTTCACACATACTGTTAAAAATGAAAGTATATATCGATTTCAAATGAAATGAGAAAATATCAAGTATACCTTTACACCGCTAAATACCTAATCAGTTCATTGATAGATCCAGTAAATGGCTGGTATTACAACTAGTAAATGCTTAATCATATGGAAAAATAAAATGCAGAAAAGATGTAGAGAGGCCCAAAAAATGTATATACACTTCAAAAGTTCAAACTCTGTTTGAATCGTTGCGGCATGTTGTATTATTATATTTCCACTAAGGATGGCAGTAGCCACATCATCGCTGTTGCCATCATGTGACTGTCAGAAGTGTGGCATGTTGAAGTGCGTTTACACTTTTTTTTTTTTCATCTTCTGTGCAAGGATTTAATCATAAATATATCTCCGTTAAGTTTCACCAGAATGAAATGTTCCTAAGAGTATTTGTAAATTGTCTTGTGACAAATATTTAGTCGACTGGATTCTTCTTTTGTTAGTCAAGTCGTAGTTTACCCAACGGCTCGGCATTTTTAATCATAGTTTAGACATAAGAGAAAGAATTTTAGCTTAGTTTTAGTGAACAAAATGTATTTTTTAAAACATTAGATCAAATCTGATCAACATTGCAGTCAGTCTATCAAAGAGATCAAAAAGAGTCTTTTTTTTTTTTCATTCATCTCACTTAAGAGTATTGTTATCATTACCTAATGAAATAAACATGTTGAATGATTAGAGAAATACATGCAGACATGGAAAATCTTGCGAGTTGCAAGTTTTATTTTGCACTGATATGATGCAATAACTCAGGTCCAAAGACTCCTATAAAACAGACAACTTTGGCAGAGGTGTTGTCTCTGGAGCCTCTGTACTCCCAACTTCCTCATCCTCATCAGACAACTCACGCAGTGGCACATTGCACGTAATATATTCTTCAGCTTTTCTGAGAAGATTCTGAATGTCCTCATCATTTTCAATAAGGGATTCTGCTGATACACTGGAATCGACAAAGTATCCGGCCGCAGCAAGAGGAGAGAACTGTTTGCTGTGACATTGAGAAAACAGCCAAAGCGTTAATCCATGTTTGCAGTCAATATCTGAGCCAGTGTAGCTCTGTCCCTGTAGCTCCTGGCATGAGCTAGGAAAAAAAAAAAAACTTGGAGAGGTGGTTGCTCAAGTCCAGTACTGCAAGGGACAGGCAATTTGTGTTACTTTCAGGCACCTTTGTGTGTTCTGCAAATGGAAGAGCAAGTTACTGAGAATGGCGACCTTCTGGGTGGCGGGCGATCCCAGCCCATGGTGTCCCTTACTGCTGTAAGATAGAATTTCAAGTAAATGAGAAATTCTGAAACATGAACTGGACCATTTGGTTGGACAATCTTTGATGAGGTGTCCACGTTGTTGCAGCAACCGCTCTGTGGCAAACTGCTTCACCAGGTGTCTCACTTACTATATCCATCAGGAGTTTGGTTGTGTGTTCCTTCTGGATATTATTGACTAAAGAGTAAGCTACAGAGAATGAAAAACACAAACCTTTCATTAATCCACCAAGAACTATTAATATTATACAATGGCACATTATCACCACACAAAATATTAAACATTCTTCATTACTGATCTAATATTTAATCTTGTATCTAAAACAATGAATGAACCTAATAACTAGAACATTGAATACATTCTGTACATAAATGATGAACATCATTGACAGACAGAGCTTTCATCTCCTCCCTCTTCATCACCGTCCTCAGTATCGTCCTCTACAGAACTCATGTCATCCTCTTCAAGGTAAAAAGCAACCAACATGTTGGTTCCATCACCAGTGATAACCGTAAGATTCTTTTTTTTCTTTTGGGATCCCCATCCTTCTGTACACTGACAATTGGTGAACCATTTACTTTAGTGTTCAGCTTTATCCTGGCCTTTGAAATAACAAGTACTGCCTTCAAGAAAGGACGCTGTGAGCCCCTTTGTTGTCCACATGTCCAAGCCAATGACTACTTTGTGTGTCATGGCCAGTATCTGAATTTTTTTCCATTTTCTACCAGGTACATTTTGTTCACTACGTTTGTATTATTTTAATTTTTTTTCACAGTAGTTCTTTTATCAATGTTTTTTTCTATCATGATGGAATCCATGGAGGAGGGAGCGGTCTTGCCTATCCACTGAGCTATTGCCTTTTCTTTGTTATATTGCTCCTTGTCTGGTTTCTACTTTGTGTGAGAAAGGACTGCACCTGAGATAGATGGCCTCTACTCTTTCCTGGGTGTTGCTTTATTCTGTCTATGACAAGAATAAATAAAATGAAGTCCAGACAGATGTATCATCAAGAAATCTATCACTTTTAATGAATACTTACTATGATTTTAATGCAAAAAATACTACACAATCAAAACTAGGTGGTGTTACAGTCACAGAGAAAACTGTAGATTATGCATGCATTTACAGCACTTGTTTTTTAAGCAAGGTTATTGCAAATTTAATTTGTTTCTATGCCAAATCAAATTAATTTTGATGGCAACGCAAAGGACCAAAAAATATGATCCGTTATTAAGTGAGCTACTCAAGTGTAAAGTGCAGATTTTATTACTGCAAGGTGTAAGGCTATGGTTTGCTGCTAGTTTTAGACTGAAATTGCCACTTAATTGGCACTTGCAATCTAGCTTACAGTATACTTGCCTTGCAAATACCAACAGCACCATTAACACTGATAAAGCTTAACTAGCTTCAGAATGGTCTATTTGACATGCTGTGAAAGGGTTTTCAGGCTTTCAAGATGGCACAAAGTAATGTGAGCTACCTACAACAGAGTACAAACGGTCATGACATAGCTTTAAGCAAAAAGTTTAGCAGGTAAACTGCCTGGGCTTTATTGTTTTTTGTTTACCACTTAATGAGTCCAATACTGTATAGTTCTGCCATTCAGTTAACTCTCCATCACAACTACTCGACAATCCGACTTGGCTATAAAAAATAGCCTGCATCGTGTAGGCTTAACAACACACACAGATAACTGCTTGGTTTAGAGCTTTATTTTATTTTATCATGGATTTTGAGATGTTTTTCTGCTCATCACAGCTGGAAAGATTGTTGTTTTTTGTTTAATTTATGGAGCCATCCTGTGACCTAGAACCAGCCTGGCCATTTTTCTGTAACCTGTCTCCTCAATAAGGCTTTTCTTCCTGCAGTGCTGTCACTCACTCTGTGGTTTTGCACCATTCTACAGTACTGTACAGTACACACCCTCACTATACTTTGTGCATGAAAATTTCAGAGGGTAGAAAAATAAAATCTATTTCCTCAAAAAACTCAAATGAGCCGATGTGAACTTAAGCTCACCGATATATGCACGATTGTATGCAATGTACTGCTTCCACCTGCTGATTAGATAACAGCATAAATGTGCAGGAGTATAAGAGAGAGGCAGCGAGGAAAAGGGAAGTGTTGAGGAAATAAAAGATAAATAAATAAAACAATTTTGTCAGTATTTAAAAAAAAATTTATACCAAACATGCATAATACCATAAATAACCATGACCATACAACTAACACTGATTTATAGTATGGTTTAGAGAACACTGAAAATATCACTACTCCTTCACAAAACCACAAATACTGCCTCAAAAATATTAAGACTCGATCACTGTTTTCCAGTGAACACGATTTAAAATGGATTACTTTCACAAAATATGATACACAACACACTACTTCATGGTTGGTTTAATATTAACCATGATGAACTACTTTACAACTTTAGAGGCATGACATCACACTCATAATAGACATAATCTGCTCAGATTAAAGTGTTCCTCCAGATTAAAGGCTAATGATCTTATATTAAAATTAAGCAGCTTACAAAACTGCAGCAAACACGTTTGAAGAATTTATTCCCTCTTGAGTTCAGTATAAAAGCTGTCCTTTGTGTAATGTTTAAGGCTTTCTGCTTAAAAAAGAAAAAAACAAAAGAAAAAAAACAAAGGCTGCTTGCCATGTGGTGCCCTGGACCAGAGCCACACAGGTGAAGAACACGGTAAGAATATACGGAAGATAAACTCAACATGGTTTCAGAATTCTTTTCCACGGTTTGCTAGTGCAGATGCCATGCACATGATTGAATGACTGTAAAGTTCACTTAATCACATATGTAGACAGATGAAAGAAGGGACACATGCAGTTATACAGAGAAGGGTTTGAGGTAAATTAACGAAATGAAGATGTAATGATTAATTATTAAAAAGCACCTGAGCAGGATGAAATACAGCTCACCTAGCCCACACTAAATAATTTAACAAGACACATGAGGCCATGGTTCATATATCCACACATCTGGAGGGAGGAAAAAGACTCATCATACTCTCAGCCAATTGGTGGGGTGAGATAGCACCGGTTCCTTATTCCTCCCTCAACTCAACCCAGATAACAAGACAGGAATGTAAGACAGCTGAAAAGCAAAAGCCTTGGCTTTACAGAAAGCCTTCGTTCTGTCTTTTCTGTCACACCGACACTTATTAAATGTTGCAATTTAGTTGATAAGAAGAAAAAAAAAAAAATGAGAATAAATAAAAAGACCAGAAAAACTCAAATAAAAACAAAGGCTGATAAACTGAGTACAAGTACCAAGTAACATTTTCAGAGTGAGCGGTTACAACAGGTAAAAAGAACTGAATTTACAGGTTTGGTGAACTGAATTTACAATAAATATGATGTGTTCTCGACATGCTCCTGGAAGCTTTGCACCCCAATGCTGATTAAATTGATACAGCAACGGACAATGCATCTTCTTTGACCATATTAAGCATAAAATCTCACAGCTTAACCGCATAAAAATCATGCCGATCCTCAGAAATACAAGCTTTTGAAAATACAGGTTCAGAGGAGCTTTAAAGCCCGACAGTGAATGTGTTGTTTCTCACCTCAAGCTCCAGTCATCGCAGTGAACGTGTCCCTTCGGTAACCAGGGAAACTCAATCCCTCTCGATCTCCTCTTCCTTCCACTTGCCCTTCTCCTCCTGGCATGTGAACTCCCAGGCTATCGATGACCTGAAACAAAAGACAGGTGGGTGAAAATGAGCATGGCACGGAGAGCGACCTGCTGTCAGTCATTAAGCCATGTGGGACCTGGTTTTACGACCTCACGCGTCACTCTGCTTCCTAGGCTGCTAAAGCATTTAGATTGTGATTAAAGAGTGGATCATCGTGAGGCATTGCGTGATTGATGGATGTCATGAAAAAGGTTGTGGAATTCCTTTCATATTTCGCTCAGAATAGTGAAAATCATTGGCCTCGTGGGATTTAGGAGGGGCTGCAAAAATGGCTCATCTCTGCCCACTTATTTGGCATATAAATATTGCATGAACACACTACAAATGTGAAACTTAACATTCTGATTTTTTTTTTTTTTTAAGGAATTGTTGGAAAAAAGGAAGAAAAAAAAAACATGTACATGTAGACACCTAATTTTGATAAGATGTGTTACCCATATAAAGCCAAAAATCCAGGAATATTCCTACCTACTCCTCTACCTAATCCTACAAACAGTACTTGTCTTAGCCAGGGAAACTGAATTAAGATCTAAAAATATCCTCTGGAAAAGAAAAATCCATATCCAACTGTTTCTAAATTGCAGAATGAGTTGGAATCTTAGTAGAAAGATCAACATGCAGCTGTGCTTTGTCTATTACAAATATATAACTAAAAATAATCTTACTCTAGAAATAGCTACTATAAAATATCCAATAAGTGCTGGAGGAGGGGAAAAGGTTAAACAGTGGTTTTGTCGTTACCTCTAGGTTTTCTTTTTTTACACATTTGAACAAACACCACTATTATTTATAATCATTAAGGGGGGGGGGCGAGCGGATAATGGATACACAGTTATTTTTCCGTGCTGTTACATCAGATTTCTGTGGCTATGTTTTCTCAAAAGATCTGTGCTTTCTTTCATACTGGCACATTGCCACCTTTGTTATTACCATTATGGTTATTAGAAAAACAATAATTTCAGCTACCCGACATATGAAACAAATGGGCTTATTACTTGCTGCAGGCAAAATGAACATGATCTGACCATTCGCTTCCTGTTTTTAGAGGAAGCCACGCTGTTACATCCTTCCTGCCTGCCTTTGTATTTCTGAGAGCTGGTCCTTTTCACTCTCCTCCATGTGCATAGTGACTTATGTAGTCAGAAAAAAAATTCTTCATGACGGATTGGGTTTTAATGTGAAATCCAATGCTTGGACATGTTTGCTATGAATAGATCAAGTACAATCCAAGTTCCAACAGGCACTGAAACCACTGTAGCTGAAATCACCAGGGACCACCGGACAGGACATCACAAACCTATGTTGATTTGATTTGTTTTGCGATTCTGTAAGTATATAACTACAGATATTTCACAGATTAAAAAAATATGCTAATTTTGTAAGAATGTTTTACTATGTTGAAACTTATGGTTTAAGTTGAGTAAATAAATCTAAGTGTTTAAAAGCAGACAGCCATAAAATTGAGCAGGATATTCACATATCTACTTAAATGTTCCTGTTTATATCCCTCTTTCCACATAGCATTATCTATTATGTAGCTACATGCTTAAACTCATTGCATAGCCATGTTGTATACAAACACACTTATCTGATCTGCACCTTATAAGCTGAACAATGCCAATATTTGCACCGATACACATTATCTACATTACTATTTGCACTTTAGGTAGATGCTAAACTGCATTTCGTTGCCGGGTATCTGTACTTCGCAAAAACAAAGTTATATCTGTGTCTATCTATCTATCCATCTATTTATTCATCACACCTGAAGAGATGATGATTATATAATGGTAGCCTATTCCATACAACACTACCACCTGTAAGATTATAGAAGAGTGATGTTTCACGACCTGAAATGCAAACATACAGTATTATAAATGCAACATTTATATAAAATAAATAAATAAATAAATAAATAAATAAATCATGAGACATGATGCAATTGTATCCACCCCCATCTCTAGGTGATGTAAACACTAATTAATAGGTCATATGATACATGACCCGTTACTATCACAATTTTATAAATATCCTGATCCAATATTAAAAAATTTCTTTTATTTTCTAAATTTTAGATTTTTTCAATTCGAAACAAACTATATAACTAAATCATTCGCTCCTACCACATAGGATGCTCTCCTGCCTGCCAATGTATAAATAGTTTAGTGTTTGCCACCTGTAGGATTACTAAGGAACTGCAACATTTTACCACCTCAAATGCAAACATGCATGAATTTTTTATACAAAAGAATCATGACATGTCGCATTAATGAATGATTTTTTCCTCCACAGCTCTACTAAATAACTGACTCACTTAATAGACGCGCACAAACATTATTGTTCCCAGCCCAAAATTCTGGAACAGTACATGCTGTGAATGTGATTATTTATTCTGGTGGACTTGTGGTAGCTTTCAGCACTTTCACTGCTATGGATTTGATTCCTGGGCAGCGAACCAACCCCACTCACTGGAGGTTGCACAAGTCAGTACACTCTCAATGCTAGTCCCAAACCCAGATTAAATGGGGAGGACTGCACCAGGAAAGACATTCAGGATTAAACTTGTGCCAAATCAAATCCATGGACCCGGTGATCTGATGTGAGAGAAGAAGCAGGCAGGAGAGAGAAGGGGGGAAAAGAAAAAAAGAAAAAAAAAAACATTTACGAATTTATGTGTCCTGTTAAAGCCATCACTAGGTTTATGTTTGGACTCAGTCTGCCTTTTAGCAGTACCTGCTCTAAGCCCACTTCATGAAAAGTTGCTGATGACCTCAGGATGTTTGCAAGTTCAACCTTTTATATTTGCCAGAGTTACAGGAAAAATCTGCAGTCTAAAGCATAAAAAAATAAATAAATCTTCAGTTTAATACACAGGAGGTTTACCAAATCACTGGCCACTATATTGCAGTCTCTCGTTATACTACAAACAACATACAAAACCAATCAACACCACAAGCCTCTTTAATTTTAATGAAATCGATAGCATGGCATTGTTTGAGGATAGTGCGCAAATGGTTCCCTTCCAAGGGTTATTTCATGCACAATTTCTGTTGAAAGTGATCATTAGTAAGTATATAACTAAAGATATTTTCAAGTGTTCTCGAAACTGAGATCACCAGACTTCAAATCAAAGCTGTAGGAACAATTGAGCAGTGGATTTCCTCTGTCCATTTAATCAAGAGATGGTAAAGAATTTGCTTCCGCTATATGCATTTTTCTTGCAAATCAGAGCACGACATACTGTTGGAGTTTAACACACGTAGACGGCCAGCAAGGGTAATCCCATCATATTTTACTACTTCATATACTGGATGTTAAATGAAGCTCTTTAAACAACATTATAGTTAATAACAATGTTCAGCAAGCAACGTCTCCGCACTTAAAACAAAGAAAAGTTTAAAATATTTCATTTAACATGTAATGAATATAGAATATATGGGAGTTTCAAATTTTGCTATACAAAAATATATATAATATAAATATAGATTTATTTATTTATATATATTTTTTAATATATATATTTTAAATGCACTATGCATATGTGAAGATTTCATAAACCTGGCAGAACACAGTTTTAAATATCAAAAGACTTTTTTTGCTGTTCAAAACCATTTCTACTCTTCCTATTTTGACACTGTCATGTTTTTCATGGGTGAACTTTTTTATTTTTCCTCCAAGAACTATACCACCGAGTCTCAGAAACCATGACAACCATAATGCTGATGTTCAACCGCAGGGCACGCATTCATCATTCTGTGTTCACATTACAATCCACACTGTTCAAGTCCAATGTTTTTTCGTCAGATAAGACTGCATGTCATGACAGTCCACATTTATAATAACAAGTGACTTTTATCGGACTCTAACGTGGACGCATCTGTTCCCTGAAACAGCATGCATGGACACAAACAGGGTTGAATACTTCTTTGCTCATACCATCAAGGTTAAAACGCATCATATTTGTGCAAGTGTTCATTCATTTCAAACAATGGATGCAATTGTAACAAAAATACACCTGGGGTTTGCTCTGGAGGATGGCAAGCAATTAGATGGCTGTGTTTGGTCCAGAAGAAGGAAGAGGCAAATTGCCTCATTTTAGCTGTGTTTGAGCATCTGTTGCTAGCACTACTTTGATGACATCAGCACCCTACACATCTGACCATTCGCACACATTGGTCACATCTCATGACCATGTATCCGATACATCCAATTTAGAACCACTAATATGAAAGTGACCCAGATCCGATCTGAAAAACAACAAATTCGTGCATTCAGACGGCAATAAAAAAATAATAAATGAAAAAATAAAAAATAAAAACTTCAGTAACTTTTCTCATCCAGAACGTGTTTACAAGAAGGCTGATGGCTGGCTGACACTTGAACACACTTTACAAAACCCTGTGTATTCAGCTGGGTGGAAGATTTTAAATGTTGAAACAAACTGTTTAAGTGTTTACAGACACTTAAACAGACACTTAAACAGACATTGCCGACACTGAATGGCAGCAAATTTAGCATTTTCAGCCAAACAGCACTTCGTCATACTAGATATCCAAACAGGAAGTGGTGTGACTGTTTACACAATGGAGGGTAATTTAAAATTTAAAAACAAAAACTGTCCTTCTGGCAAACTGACCCATCTTATTTTAATCAACACTGTTGATGCTGTTTCTGTTTTGCCTGTTGGTGCTGTAACCAAACTTTATTTGTTGTTGTTGTTGTTAGTCCTTCGGTTGCTCCCATTGAGGGGTCGCCACAGTGGACACAACAACTTGGCACAGGTTTTACGCCGGATGCCCTTCCTGATGCAACCCTCCCATTTTTATCCAGGCTTGGGATAGGCACTGCATCCAGTGGCTGGAGTTTTGGCCAATTGCTGGGAATCGAACCCGGGCCTTCTGCATAACCAAACGTTATACCTGTTAAATAACTGTCTGTTTCCGTGTCACTTCTTTATCAAACTTTTATCAAGAGATTGACTGTTTATGACTCTGGGAGGGGGGGGCGCTTGAGGTTATTAGTGAATTTGCTTACCTGAACGAGGATGTTGGTTGCCCTGAGCAAGAAGGCATGCATTGATGTGAAGGTTCATACCTTTAGCAGGGTGAAATTTCAATGATTGAATCAAAATAGCAGTGTTCACTGAAGGAGTACATTTGAGGAGGAAAAACAATACTGCCACAACTTTCCAGACCAACTAACTGGTCAGAACGTCATTAACGACCAGCCTGAAAATAATGCATTTATAAGATGAAACAAGCAATAGTAAATGTTTCACATGTGTGATGTACATTTAAAATGGCATGGCGCCTTTAGGAAGAACATGCATGAATGTTTATGATGGGTTTCCTTTTCTACCCCTTTTTATAAATAGGGAAGGAAGTGAAAAATAAATTCCCTGCAGCTAAGACAACTCACACCAACTAAAATGGCTTTGTAAAAAAAAACAGGCAATGCATCTTTGCAAAAATAAAAATATTCAAGTTGATTTTGTATTTTGCCAAAAGAAATGCCTTCTGCATTGTGTATACATTGTTTATCTAAACTAAACACAGACAAATAATCTAGTTATGTTAAAACATACAGTAAATTTCATTGCACAAAAACAAAGTTCAAATGTGGTTCATTTCTGTAAAGCATTCCCTGCATGGTTACTACAATCTGCTCTGTCGTCTTAGTGACACAGTTTCTTCCAGAAATCTTTGCACTGCTAAGCAGTGAATAATCTTATTTGCCCCTCTGTTCCTCACACACCAGCAAACACAGAGTGCAGTCTCACGGGCAGTGGATAAACTCCACAGAAACATTCACACGTTGTGCAGATGTAGAAGGATGGGCTGCGTTATGGAAACGTCCAGATGCTCATTGTATGACTGAAGCAAGTGAAAGAGAAAGGAACGTTCAGAAGAAGTGAATGTGGGAACTAGAGAACCAACTAGTGCTGCGTTCCATTGCACAGCATTCATCACACTGTACTCCCTACACCCTGCTCCCTGTGCAGGGAACGTCAGTCGAAGGACCATCACTCGAAAAAAAATTCCATTCTGGAACACTCGGTGACGATATCACTACCTCCGTGCGTTACCCCGGTAACGTAAGCACCTCAGATACCTGCTGCTGATGCTACTGTGGAAATCTCACACTATGTTCAGCATTAAATGTTATGTTCACGGCTAGGGAATGGTAAATAAATGGATAAACAGTAAAGGAACAAAACCTTGGTAAAAATTACATTAAAAAGCATTAAACACCTGGGCGAAAAAATATTATCAACTTAAACAACTGGATGTATTTGAAAGTGAAAGCAATTTATATGTGTAAAATATTTCAGCTAAGCAAGTCTGGCCTAAAAAATTAAAAACAGAAACAAAAATCTTGTTAAAAGACCTCACTGAGTAAACCCTTTGTCTGGTGACAGTAAAAACAGCACAGTTCAATAAAACATGTTTTAGTGGCAGCGGAGTTTGACATGATTGACATAATGGTGTCTCTTTAACCCTTAGTAAAAACAAATCATTAGCCTTGAGAGACCTACATGATATCTTGTGTACACAGTCTGATCCAAGCAATTTTTACAAGAAATCAATCATTTGCTAAGAACAGCATTAAATACATATTGAAAAAAAAATGCAGTATTACAAAACATATACAGGGTGACACAAAAAAACGGGAACTTTTTTACAATCCAATAAAACTAGAAGTAATAAAAGAAATAAATTTTATTCATAGTAATTGAAACCTAAAACTTGTAGAAATACTAAAGTATATTTAACTAAATGTCACTAACCCGCAGTGCTACCACCTGCTAATGGCAACCAATACGCATTTCAAAAATTCCCGTTATTCTGTGTCACCTTGTACTATTGAAATGAATAAATGCGATTTGATTAATTTACAAGATGGATGCGGTCATTCCCAAAGAGATTAATATTATGACTATGTAATATTAACAAATTATATCATTTTAATGAAAAAATTAAAAAAGTTTTGATTCATATGAATAATAGAAATATACTGCTCAAAAAAATTAAAGGAACACTTAGTCCCAGTTTGACTTGAACGCCCCTCATATGTGCATGTAAGGTTCACGTCAAACCAGGACTAAGTGTTCCCTTAATTTTTTTGTGCAGTATATATAGATTATTTACAAATTATTATAAAGTAATAATATTATGTTGTCCTTGATAATGAATAGTGCATGAAATGAATGCACTGCGCAGTCCCTGATGGGTAATTTTGCTTGTCTACTTCTTGTTCTCCTGCTTGTTCCCTTTGAACTGAGCAGATTCACACCCTACAGTTTGGAATCTGATTACCTTGTGCAGTCCACTTCTCACGGAAACTACTAGTCGACTGGAACGCAGCATAGGTTGAGCTTGAGAACTGAAAATGTTCTACAAGTAGCTGTACGGTCTTTTCTCTCAATTCGAGCTCCTTACATCCACTATTTAATCTATTACATTTCTCTATCCATCTGTCTCCAAAATAAGCTTTTACTGTAAAAAGACAAGAATACTTTGGTAACAGTAGCACTTTAGAAATGCTACACTGGGCACAATGCACTTGGGATAACTGCCAAAATAGAAATTACACTGCTCGAGCGAATCGCAAGTCTTAACAGGAAACCTGGTTTCTCTTTTTGTGGCCATCCACATGATTTAAAAGAAAACATGATTCATCAGATCTAGGCCACCTTCTACCACTGCTCCAGTGTCCAGTTCTGATGCTGATGTCCCTTTTGTCGGTGGACACAGATCAGCATGGGCACCCTGACCAGGCTGTACGCTACAGTAGTTTTCTACGGATCGGAATACAAGGGGCCAGCTTTCGCACACCACGTGCATCAATTAGTCTTGGCCGCTCATGACGCGGTCATTGGTTCACCGATTTACCTTCCTTGGACCACTTTTGTTAAGTCCTGATCCCGGCAGACAAGGAATATCCCATTTTTCTGCTTCCATATATTCCACCCATTTCCAGGCATCAACAAGCACATCAATGCTATTCACCTTCATCTATCAGTAAAAATTCAGTTGCGATAATGTGCCGCTCTCCCCTCTACAAATGATAGCACACTTCAATTTCACTTCATATGAGTGTTCAAGTACTTAAGACTTTGAAGTTGTATCTTGCAGTTCATTCAAATGAGATGAACCCTACAGACGGCACTTAAAAAGGGACGCCCATGGCAGCCATTTGTCAGGTCACTCCAAACTAAAATGATAAAAAGTGCTGACTTCAAAGGGCCCTTTCAAAAAAGGCCTGTTCAAAGAGCGCGACTGCTGGATATTTTGCTCCTAAAAATCTTTGTGCTGTTTTTATGCTAAAAAAAACTTGTGCAACGGGTCAGTCTACCAATTAACATAGGGCCAACATCAGAAATAATATTACTCGATTTACACCTAAATTGATTAAAACAGCACTGTTTGATTGAAATATGTCATGCAGAAAATAAGCTCTTTCAGGTTCTAATGCTATCTCAGCTAAAAACTTATAAAAATTTTAAATAAATATAAAAATAATAAAAAAAAATAAACTTGGTCCATTTATTACTCAATAAACTGAAATACTTTGTAATTCTTATGTCATCGACTGTGATACAATATTACCAACTTTACAAATGATATTCCAAATGAAAGAATGAAGACATTTATTCAGTTCAAGATTTGGCTCATCTTCAATACAAGTAGACATGATGGAGGACAGTTTGGAATAGTTATAGCTAGTAAAAGCAGAACACCATCAGTCCAACATTCAGTAGGTTTTAGTAACCAGGTAATAAACTGTTTTTATATACAATCAGGCCAGTACATTTCGAAACAACAATTATCTTTGTTCCAAAATTACTGGGTCTGAATATACAAGTGTCTTTCATGCACTCGAGGTGTAATGCCATCACTGCAGTGATTCAACACCTGATCTGATGCATCCCTAAACACGGTCAGGTTGGTGTTATAGACCATTTCAATAATTTTTGCCCCTTACAGGTGTCACAACAACCTCTTTTTTGTTTGCACACACTACAGGTATAAATTATTCAGGAATATTTTCCATGGTCCTTCGTCTTCCGTCTGTGTTCCTGCTGGTATGTAAATAAAATGGTAGTAAATAAAATAGCAGACCTCCATGCAGAACTCTACATAAATGAACGATTAGTGTCAGGAGCGGTGGTCATTTTCTCAAGATAATGATTTATTATTAATGTAACAATTATTTGTCAACTTTTAGATAACACCTATTAAAATATCTTGAATCGCGCAAATGAGGCAAAATGTCAACTAAACAGTCGAGGCACACATCCCCAAGGAGGACGTCAATCACCACACACATGCTCTCTCTCTTATTTCTTTCCCGGTTTATGTTATTGCTTTGCATCAGATATGTTAATGATTGATGATTACTTGCTGTTAAAAGTTTTATATCTTCAACTTTTATTAACTGATAACATTACACAACTATTAACTTTTACGTCACATAAGTTCAGTTCAGGCAACGTGATGTATTGGACACAGTATATTTAGCGGTTGGAGTATATTTTATAGTCAATGGGGTAAGCAGTATTTTCTATAGCCTTATTATTTTAATATTTGTTTAAACTAATTGGGCTTAAACTAATTTGTCTTATATAACTAATTTGTTGGGATTGTTCAGCTCAAACTGTTTGTTATCATTGATTACTAACTGATTAATTACTGATTATTATGTTCAGCTATTGGTTAGAAAAAATGTAAAAAATAAATACAGTAAGTCCCCAACTTACGAATATTCGAGTTACAAATTTCCGCAGACACAAACAAACCGCAGATCTCCAGACATTCGTAGATGAACAAATCTCACATGTATAGTACAAATAATAGACACTGTAGGGCACCAGATACCAATATTTACAATTATATACAATATTTTTAGTGTGTAAGTGAATGTATCAAATGTCTGAAATCCGGTATATTGTGTGTGTGGTCGTGTGGGGGTGAAGGAGAAATGAGTCGACCTCACCGGTTTTAATTAATCAGTCAGGGAGCGCAATGACAGAAAATTCCCGGGCTTCCTTTAAAAGAGGTCAGCTGATCCCACTGCGTCACCAGGATTCCCCTCGCGATTTGGAGGCTCAGTCTCAAGAGAGTATAATGCGGAACCAAAACACCAAACCTGTGTGTGTTTTTATTATTATTTTTTTATGCTTTACATTGTGTATGTGTCAAAGGTGTATAAGATGTTCTTTGCCGAATGAATCAGACTTTCGAACAGAAGTCAGGGCCTTCTATGTACTACATATGTATACATTATTTATGCGTGCGTGCGTGCGTGCGTGCGTGCGTGCGTGCGTGCGTGCGTCGTGTGTGTGTGTGTTTTCAACCCAATTATAATTCATGCGAGTTAAACCCTGTTATACAGCTGTTAATTCTGATTGATGAGAGACTTCCATGAGTGGCTTTAATGAGTGGCTTTAATGGAGCTTTCCATTAAACACTATTTGGGATTCACTTCCCAGAGCCAGAAAGTTACCACAAGTGATATTCTACAGAAAAATAAGAATAGAAATATACAGCACATCTAAATTTTCCCAGGACTGTCCACCACCTCCATGTCCACCTTATTCTCCTCAGCTTTTGGCTAGATACTACTGGTAAGAGTTTAAAACTAGTTTCATACTTAATTACACTAACTACTGCTCGCTAACTATCAGTCGTGGTTAGTTAGTTTGCAGAAGGATGTGTGTTGGCGGAGTAAAACAGCTGGTTAAATATTTGGTTATATTTAATATGGTTAAAAGATTTCTGACTAAATGACTAAAGAATAAATACATAAAAAATACAAGTATGCAAGTACACAAAAGAAAATAGGTATTCTCGTCCTCTTTTTCGTCATCTACAGGTAAATAGAAAAAGCAGAAAAGGAAAAAGTCAAGAAAAAAAGCGATTCTGAAAGCAGAGTCAGTAGCAAGAACAACATAGGACAGCAGGGGTGGAAATGAATAGCACTGCTTACACGAACAGTGCAAAATGGACTGAACAAAGTGAGCTGAACCTCTGAGACATTAAAGGATTCGCCAGACTGTGTACAGCTGCTTGAGAATAAAACCTACACGAAGGCATTAAACCAGATTTAAACTTGCTTCAGGTTTTTCGGGTTAGATACAGAGAAAAAATATGAAAGTCCAGACTTCATACTAGACAGAAAAGAGGAAGGAAAAAGACCAGAAAATGAATTGCATGTAATTACTAATCACTGCTGACATCCCTGACAACTCCCTGATCATAATGTTGCAAAAGTGTGGAAAAAAATTCTGTCTGCAGTAGTCATGTGCGCTATCCATCAAAACAGAGTGCATCATCATCATCATCATCATCATAAACAAACACCAGCATGCTCTTAAATATCAAGCGCTTTTTTTGTAATTAACACAGCTCCCTAATTGCAACCTGACGGCGTGACTAATAAAATGCCGCCGACATGCTGAAATGATTCCGAAATGAAACGAAATGAGAGGAAATAACATGACGTGTGAGACACTTAAATGCAAAAAGAGAGCTGTCAGAGGGTGTTGAACAGCAGTCTGCGTGTGAGCGAGACAGCCGGGATGAACGAAACTGCTCTGCTCAAATCCAGAAAATAAGCAATTTAGACATGTTGCTGTCAGGTCACGACTTTCAGCTCTCAAATGCAACCACAACCACCTATTTAAAATTTGTGACAGGAAAGAATTTTTATTATTATTACTACTATTATTGTTAATGATAAATTTAAAAAATACACTTTTGCAATTATTTTAACATAATGCAATTTAAACTGTGATATGTCGCTATTAAATTTACTGTTTTGCAACACATTTATCTAGGTCAGGCATCACTAAATGGAAGACCGCGGACCGTAATTATTTTTTTTGATAAATGAGAATAATTAATTAATATAGCACTTTTTCCCTTGAGGTGGGCGTGGCCAAACGTGTCACTCAACAGAGTCCATCAATGCAACAGTTTACCGTGTATAGGCAGATTGTTTCTTTTGCACAAAACACAACATGGCTTACTCCAAAAAAAAAAAAGGAAAGTAGACTATGAAAACTGAACCTTCAAAGATGAATAAACAGATCAATACATGTCTATTCTGCCTGCGGGAAGGGTTTAAACTAAATTGGTCTCAATTTTTAGAAATTGTGGCGGTAATAAAAAGCAGCAATAAGAAGCGCCACTATGAGACAAAACACCGGTCCTTAGAGCAAACATATATAGCAAACATAGCAGTTCGAGGTGAGGGTGAGTAAAATACCTGAACTGAGAGCTCAATATAGCAGAGTCCTTTCACATTCACTTACAGCCCAGCAGCATGAAGATTATTTAAAGACTGTTGTTTGTATTCCGTATGAATACAATTAAATAAAAAAGGCCATCAAAGTTCAAATGTACAAATGTTTAATGGAGTTACTAAATTTTACAATGTTACAAATTTTATTGGAACGCTATGGGAATTCTAAATTGCTAATTTTTTTATGACCGCATGTCTAAATCCTAGCTATCTAAATTCTAAACATTTTTTGACTGGACCTTAAATTAAAAGTAAAAGTAAATTTTACTTCAGTACTCCTGAACTAGGGTAACAGAAAATAATCTCATTAAGATAAGGTTTGCCAATATTTATTTAACTTCTCAAAAGTACTTAAAAAAAAAAAAAAGAACATATACTTAAATTACTGACAAACTCTACAAAAAATTTCAGATTGTGTGTATATTACCTATAATAAACTGCAGCCTTTTGTGAATAAATAACTGCACAGGTCCATATTACGATTTCGATTTTTATGATGCAATTCACTACTGTGCAGCACCATTATTAATGCTGAAATATTAAAATGCTAAAGCAAATAGAGTTAGGGCATTCTTCATGCATCTCCTCAATTTTGGAGTCTTGCCTTCCATCACATTTATGTTTGTGTGATAAATTAAAACGTCGTTAGAGACGCAATGACCATCTGCAGTAAACAATACATGATGTAAGACAGTAGCTCTAGGGCACACATAAAACTGGGCATACAGGCAACACAAATCTCAGCAAGTATAAACAGCATGATTATGTGGGCAAAACTAACAGGCATGGCAATCTGACCATGATCAGTCACAGTTATAATGCAGCAATCGGGTGCTGAAGGCGGTGTGCATGTGTGCGTGTCTGTTCATGCATCTGTATAAAAGACGTAGTTTATCATGCTGCCTTTCAAAGAAGCAGATACCTGCATAAAGCGCTGAGTCATGTCGAGTCTGAGGACAGATGGACGCTCCACCCAGGTGTGAAGCCATGTTCCACCCTTCATTAACTCACCACTGAATAAGCTTGTTGACTGAGACGGACATGTACACAGACAATCATCCCCAGTCTAACGATGTCCTCAAGTCTTTCCCTTTATCTTCATTTTCCTCTATTGACCAGAAAGAAAGAGCAATTTCATGGCTGACTGAAGCCTATTTATTGCAGATGGCCTGCTGATGCAACAACAGCTTGTTTTGCAAGAGATGTAAAGATGCACAAGCATGTGTTAGAGATGCACTTTGATTAGCTCGCTACAGGAGGGGTATCAGAAACTGACGTCCATCATCATCAGCATCATCAGATTTGTCACTGCGCAAACTAGGGGCACTAACTCAAAGCGAGTGCTATGGCCTTGAAATGATAAATACGAAATGCTTGGGATGTGTTTGTACTAAAATTCTATAACATGTTTAAATATATAACTGAATCAACTAATAAGCAATGACCATCTGCAGATCAGTATTGATACGTAGTGCAGTAAACATTAACATGTAAATAAGTAACTTTTACATGTAAATAAGTAAAATTACTTCCCACTGCCTGGAGGCTGACCTTGTGTAGCTAAGGCCCTTCTGCGTTATCGTCTTTACATAGAAATGTATAGAAATGTGAGAATGCTCAGATCAAACCTTCTCTCAGCGCGCACGCAGACACACACGCAGACACACACGCAGACACACACGCAGACACACACGCAGACACACACGCAGACACACACGC
>JAQMYJ010000039.1:24013102-24067740 GCA_030014305.1 Clarias laeviceps
CACACGCAGACACACACGCAGACACACACGCAGACACACACGCAGACACACACGCAGACACACACGCAGACACACACACAGCTGGGGGTAGTTCTTGACAAATAATCTGTGATCCTTATACTGCTCATCCGACCCAGTCAGGAAGGTTTTATCCTGTAGAACATAAGGAGTATCAGTTTTTTTTTTTCTGTCCACGGTGGCCACTCAGATATTTGTTCAGCGTCTCACCATGTCAAGACTGGACTACTGCGACTTCTTCCCCTGGGTGCCATCAGACCACTGAAGCTGAAGCTCACCAGGTTGTCCCATGACACAGCGGCACTTCCTCCACTGACTTCCTGTCAGTGTACATGGAGTTACTTCCAGAAAACTCAAATCACTGGCTGGTTTCTTCACTTTCCAACTGAGCAATAATAGAGAAATCCCTGACTTTTGATGCTGTAGCAGCTGTTATTAATTGCTCTTTAACAGTGTTTTGGCTTTATCATTTTCATACAGTCTCACTTGTTTTTACTAGCATGAGGATATAGTTTTCAGAGACCACAAAACACTTCTGCAAGTCGCTGTAAATAAGGACATCTGCCAAATACTAAAATGCACATCCTTTCCATGGAGAAAAGACCGGAATTGAATTTGCAACAAATACATTCAGTTTCAGACATGACAATGTTTGTGTATGTGTATGTGTATGTGTATATATAAAGTTATTGATTCTGTGAAAGCTATGGTTTGTGCACATCCTGTTTTCTCCATGTATTTTTATTAAGTGCTTCAGTTTTTAAAAATCATAATCAGATGGAATTCCACCATTACTGATAGTCAAGGTTTCCATATTGGTAACAGAAAAGAATTTTTTTTATCAGGTTATTATCTATAGTCAGAATATGGCAAAAACATTCCAGGTTACGCTGTTATTTATTTTTATCAATATCGCACTAGTGCTAACACTAGTTAGAAAAGCTAATTGATCATTGGTAAGCTTTTTGATTGTGTGTGTGTGTGTGTGTGTGTGTGTGTGTGTGTGTGTGTGTTTGGGGTGAGAAACAGTCAGAATGAAGAATAACCAGAAAACACACAAGTGTTTTCTAGTTTCACGCTTCAGCAGCGAGGGCCAATATGGAGTTGATGTCTGATTTTGTTTGGCGGAGTCCAAAAGATCACGAGAGACAGGCTGCTTAGGCAAGCGTGCAGCTGGAGATGCCAATTAACTGAGCAGTGCAGCGTAAAACAACAGGTGAATTAGCAGAGTTCCACCAGCGTTTCCCCCCCAAATCATCATCAGCCAACTGCAGCTGTGCACTGAAGCACACACATGCAAAATGAGCACGCCATATTAAAAAGCTTTTATGTGACATTATATAACAACTAAACAAAAAGTACATGATGCTATTGAGAAGCATCAAATCATCTCCTCAACCTGATCAAAGTAAATATACTGTATGTGGTCTTGATGTTGTGATGTGATGTCTGAATACACGGATGCAATTTGTGAGAGCAAACAAATAGTTTCCAGCATCTAAAGTCAAGTACAACAGAAAAACCCTTCACCTTACTGCTGGTAGGTCACAGATTTGCATAGGGGGCATATAATTGGCTCTACAATTGGCTCTGAGCAAGAGGGATGACATTATTCCTGTCAAACAGAGCAGCGTTTCTCAAATTGGGGGGGGTTTGGGGTCACAGTAGGGGAAGCTGTGATTGCCCTTGGCTTTGGCAGGGTGCAGGCTGTGGCGATACCGAGTGGGGACAAGAAGTAAATGTGCCCAGACATATGTGGCATGTGGCACGTACAAGGTTGTTATTACAGCGGAAAAAATACCAGACGTCTTCAGAATTTGACTGTCAATGGCATTTAGGTTTTTTTGTCTACATAATTATCTGGTAACAAGATCGCGAACACAGAGTGTGAACTTAATGGCGGTGATGACGTCATTTTGCCATCGTGCCTTGAGCGGTCGCTGCGATCCCCTGTTAATTTCAGAAATCACGGAGGCAATAATTTTGCCGTGCCCTTTACTAATTGTGCCTTGGTGCCCTTTTTTTTTTAAATAAAAAATGTCACGGAAATTATTAAAATATATTTGGGTATCGGCAAATCAAATCACCAACCACTGATTCCAGCTTCCTGGGTGGCATGCTTTCAGCCTGCCGCAACGTGCAGATAGCTCTTTATACATACACTCATTCAGCACAGGGCTAAATGTACATGTCGCTAGTCTGTGTATGCTGCCACACAATGGCGACTAGGCAGCGAAAGTAAAAGGCTAGTAAAGCCGAATTGCTAAATTCTTCAGCTAAATGCAGGGAGCTTTCTAGCTTTTCTAGTAAAAATAAATAAATAAATACCAGATATGAGATTTTTTTTAATATTTGATACGCCATGTTTGCAACAATTGCAAGTTGAAGCTCGCCCAATGCACCACAGAGGAGAATCGTTTAGTTAAATGCACTCCGGTTACCTGAAAATTCCAATACCAATAAGAAGTTACTTGAGCCAAAACAAAATGTCTTACTGCATAAGATGTGGAAAAGGCCGATTTGACCCATATCTCGTTTTTTTTTTTTTACAGAATACAAATTGTTCTCAACAAAATACAATGTTGTTGATTTCATGTCTTTACAATGCATTACGTTCCATAATCTACTGTAGATAATTACAAGGTCATAAGTCAGTGTTTCCCACACTAAAGAGTATGCAGTATTTGGGCAGGTCACCCAAGTACATTTGCTGACCCTTTTTTAAAATCTGTGTGGGAGAAGGATTCCATCCCCGATCGATTAATTAGTAGCGGACAGTACACGGTAGGCAGAAAATACAGCGGATGCCAGCTGCCGTAATAAGAACAAAAGGTACGTACTGACGGGCACATGCTCTGCAGAGAAACACACGTTTTGAACGGTCAATGGGTTCTTGTTTATAAAACACAGGAAGACTAATGACCCTTAAAATTCAAGCAGCAAGGATCCATGTGGCAACAAAGCACTGGTCAATGACTGATTAAAAAAAAAATTATAAAAAAAATAAAAATAAAAAAAACATTATACAGAATTCCTGCTAGTGTGTGTCGACAAGAGGAAGGCTTCAGAAATCACGCTGTGATTAAGGTTTTTTTAATATGTCATGTAGAAAGAAGTTATTACTCATTACTTACAATCATTGTACTGCTACTGGAATATGGGAATAATGTCGCAAAAAAAAAGTGTGGAACTCACAAAATGTGGATATTATCATCATCATCACTGGTCACAGAAACAACCAAAAAGAACCATTACAACACAAGACCTTATAAATCTGTGGTATTTCTTTGCTTAATTGACCCAAAATTAAATAAAATTCAGTTCATCATATTGCCTATGCTGAAAAAAAGGATCTCTCACTCTATACTGCACAATCCTGACCCCACATATATAAACAGACACCGTATGTGTGTGTGTGTGTGTGTGTGTGTGTGTGTGTGTGTGTGTGTGTGTGTGTGTGTGTGTGCGCGCATGTATGTATGCATGTATGCATGTATGCATGCATGCACATGTGACAGCGGGCCGTACACCGATTCTGCTTATTACACAGCTTTGTATACAACGAGAACAGACAGCAAGTTCCGCACCATGGCCAGCAGAAAAGGGGCGGAGCGCCGTAATGCTACACGGCCAGATTCATTCACCGTCCTGGACTCGAGTCCAGTGAATGTGAAGATCAGAAGCCGCCAAGTTGTACGTCTGTTTGCAGACTCATAAAGCTCCGAAGAGCTCCGAGCACTGGAGGATAACGCACGGCAGCCCAGCCACGTCCTAAACAACCTCGTCTTCCGCCTCTGCCAGCCCAGCCCATCGGCACCACCCTGCCACACGCTGCTCATGCCCAACGCTAGACAACGACACCGCTTCACTCCACTGAAGAAATCCCACTCTGCACACTTTTCACGTTTGATTGACTGAGCACTCAAAAAGCAATCACTGTCCGTGTCAGTTCTCCGCTGCTAGAAAGTAATACACTGGTGGAGAATGTGACCATCTGACGCAGGCCTGGGGGCACCACATCATGCCAATGCACATGGTCTTCAGGCCACTACAGCGGAACTTTCCGCTGTTGCAGTTGAAATGCCTCCACACCTCCAACTACCACCCACAGACATATGGGCTATTAGAGCGCTTCAACCTAACATTAAAGAGGATGTTACATTGGGTGGCAGACAAAAAACGGCCAAAAGTGGGACCAACTTCTGCTCTTGTGGGAGACACCCCAAGCTTCCACCAAGTTTACACCATTCGAACTTCTGTTCGGAAGGAACCACGAGGTATACTCGATATAGCAAAAGAAGCATGGGAAGAACAACCTCACCCGTTTCGGTCTGTAATTAAGTACGTGCAGGATATGCAAAGGAAAATCCAGAAGGATTTTTCCAGCATATGGAAAAACCTCAAGCTGAAGAGCAAAAATTCGACCTGCACAGCCTCACAAGTTCCAGCAATCGAGTGCACCTCTTGGTCCCCAGCACCAACCAAGTTCCTGGCCCGGTGGACAGAAACTTTCGCTGCCAGCGCCCCGCTGCTAGAAGGCTTTACAATATACACAAAAGCACACACGCAGTGGCAAAAAGAATTTATACACTACAGGAAAAGAAAAATAGTCTGTATGATGTATATTACACTAAGTGTGATTATACAAATATCATAAATAAACTTGCACTTAATGACTGTCCAGTCTTTTTCAGTGAAAATGTATTGGGGTACAAAATGTTATATGAAATGCTGATCAGGGCACTGACTTACAAAAGTGGGAACTGCTAGAAAAGTAGGGAGATCTCAGAGATAATGTACAAAAATCTTCTGGTCCTGCTGTTCACTCCAGAACACTGTTTAAAGATTGATAATTTAACATCCCCCCCAAAAAAAAAAAATACTACCTCCGGCAAGCAAACTTGACCTACTACTGTGATAATGAACCGGCTACCTTGTGAGAGCCGACTACTTCCCTTTACATGAATATCAAATGATGATACCAGATGTTATACACTACAAATATATAGCCAGAGGCTTGTGGACACCTGACCATCACACCCATATATGGTTCTTCTCCAAACTGCCATCAGGATAGAAGCACACAATAGGATGTAGGGGTGGGAATTTTTCACCATATCCTGGTGCCGATTCGATTAAAATTACCACTGCGCCACTTGAATTGCAAAGTGCACACCATGTCATCTGGAGATCACTAGTTTGATTCCCGGGTGGGGTTGTAACTTCGTGCAGCCGAGGGCCTAGAGAGAGCTGATTGGCTAAGCTCTCTTACCGGGGTGGGATAGAAGGCACTTGGCGTTTCACATCAATCACGGCTTTACAGCCAATCATGGGCGTCTATGAGCTCACGCAAGCGGAAGGTGTGGATAATGATATCCTCCGAGTGCGTTACGCTGGCCCCAACGGTGCGTGAGCGAGCACCTCGCAGGCGGCCGGCTGGCATCACATGGTTCAGAGGAAACACATGATATACTTTGGCCCTCCCTGACTACCTGGTAGTAACCAACATTAATGTGGAAGCTATAAATTTCATGATTTTATAAATATTCCAATTTGATATTACATTTTTCCCCAAATGTTACAATTTTAAACTTTTAATTAATCATTACACTTACATTACAAAGTAGCCAGTTGAGACTAAAAAAAAAAAAATGCCTTATAATTAAAAGCCAAGTGTAGCAAACAATATAAACTAGCACCATAAATCTCTGTCATCTGCCATTATTATTGTTTCTAAACAACCATTGCAAATAAGTCACTTCTACCACAAAGAATCGTTGACGTTTGCCGCCTTAAATGCTTCCAAAGTCACAAAACTGAAGTTGACGGTGAGTGCAAGAATGTGGGTGCATGCAGCTTTTAACACGCAATTTTCAACTAATTTGCGCTCACAGTGTTTTGAGACTGGTATAAGTGTGGATTTGAGAGAGGAACGAGTGGATTTGAGAGTTTGGGAAAAAAAGCAGATCGGAGGCTTTTTACACACGCAATTTTTGATAACGTAACACAATAAAACACACGTTGCTGTTGTGCCAATCAGAAGATTCTGCGCTCGGTACAGAATCATCGGTCACAGCCAATCAAACTGAAAACCAGCCAATTCTGGTCACTGGCTGATCGACTGGTTCATCTCTATTATAAATGTAAAAAAAATATATTTTTTTGTTTAGATTTTGGAGTCAGTGTGGTGATATGAGAATCGCGAGTCATAACTGAATCAATCATTCCTCCCCCCACCATCTCTAATAGGATGTGTCTAGATATTGTAACGTTACAATTTCAACCCAAACTTGTTTGAGCATGACAACTGTGCATAAAGTGAGCTCCATAAGGTTTTAGTGCAAGAACTTGAGCGTCCTTGACAGAGCTACGTCCTCAACTCCTCTCAACACTTTTTAAGGAACTGAAACATGGACTGCACACCAGGACTCCTCACACAGACAGCATCAGCACATGACGCAAGTAACGCTTTGGCTGAACAAGCACAAGCAACATGTCAAAGATCTAGTGGAAAGCATTCCCTGAAAAGTGGAGGTTATTCTAACAGCAAAAGGAGACCTTGGATCTTGGGTGGGATGTTCAACAAGCACATAAGAGCATTACATGTCCACAAACGTTTGGCCATATAGTGCATTTCTATTTTGTTTTACGCGTTAGCTTATTGCTAATAGACTTTTCCAAATAGCATTATGCATCCACACCTCGCTAAACACACCATCTCTACTGCTACAAAAATGAGTTTTGTATTTTAAAAAATTAAAAAATTCAAATTCTACACTATTCCTTCCGAAACTCAGCCATTTTCCAGATGTATCCCTGGAGGTGGACAGAATCTTCGAGGTGAGTAGTTGTGTTTGCAACAGATGTTTTGATTTACCTTTTTTCTGGAGTGTGCCATTTCTCTGGAAGTTAGCAGTGAAATTTAGCTTGCCAGTATGGCGCCCGGCTGGATTTATGTCTACCAGCCAGGTGTAACTGGACAAAGATCCATGTAGGCTTTTTGACTTTTACTGCCAATTTAGCCAATTTATTATATTTCTACTATCTTGCGCCCTCAAGGTATCCGACCCAAATTATAAGCTGTTAGCAAACACCTTCATAAAGCCAAGCAAAGAACAAAGTGCATACAAGTTATTAACTGAGCAAGACAACTACATGTCTGAAGGGAAAAGTGGAAAATCCAACAATAAAAAAAAAATGTGCATCAAAAATGTTCAATCTTTCTTTGGATTGTTCAGGGATCAGGGTGCAGGGTTGGTGTAGATTGTAAATCTATGGAGCTCTTTTGAACCATTATAATCTAGTTGTGTAATCATTAGACCTGTGACTCAGGGGTTGACATTTGATTAGATTTTTTCAGAAACTGTGATTTTTGATTCAGTAGCACTAATATGTTTGCCCGATTTGTCTCAAGCAGTTAATAAACATTGAAATGCTGTGAAACTTGTGTTGTTGGTTGTTTAAATGTCATGTGTTGTACAAATGATAATTATTATTTTTTTTTATACTGCCAATCATCTGCTCCACACTCTAATCCGATAGGTTGCAGTAATGTACCACCAAGCGCCCATAAACTCAAAGCAGAAGAAGCAATAATCTCACAAAATGCAAATTTTAAAGATGATGGAAGTAGTTTGTAGTTCCTAAAAAAAAAAATTATAATAATAAAAAGGTATGGTATATTTAATTTGCATACTTGATTAAACTGCATGATCAATTATATTGTACAGTTACATTATTGTACTAATCGTAATATGACTTGCAGCATAACGTGTGTCAGTCACATTTACATGAACAATATTTCTTTTATCCGATTGAAAATAATTTTGATTGGAGATTCTTATATGCAAAGTATTTCATCAGAATATAACTTTTTTTGATATGCGCAAAGTAGCTCTTACAACACTGAAGCCTTTAATCTGCTGCAAATAGAACAGAAGATTAGATGCTTTAGTGTGTATGATGTGGTGAGCCTATCTGTGCCCCTTCCTCAGCCAGAGACCCGGAGGATGAAAGTAAAGACAGACAGGAGAGAGTTGTTTTTAAGAGAGGACGGAACAATTCCCTCCGACAAAATCGTCACATCACCTAACGTAACGTGTCAATGGTTTACACCCCCGCTCTCATTCAGATCGGATATTAATTTCGGACAGGCCATATCGTGTCAGACTGTTCAGACTGAGATCCAGGTGTTTATACCATGTATTTTTATTCTAATTATTAGTGGAAAGGTTCATATAAACACACCTATTGTGATCCAGAGCTATCAGTCAAGTGCAGATCATTCGCAGTAACGGCGCAGGCTCTCCAAGAAAAAATACAAATGTGACCAGGGTGCATTGTTAATAGTCTATGAGATGCTCAGATTGGGACCTTTAGTGTTCAACTGCATTAAATAAATAAGCAATAAAATGTCCACGATACACAGTCACATTTCTGCATCGCAAACAATTGTGGCTGTAGTTAAGCCTCTACTTCTTTTCTAAGAAGTATGCCTCCTGAACAGAGACAAGAGGAAGAGAGAACAAATCAGAAATAAGACAAAATTTACAGCGAGCAGAATTTGGAAGCGATATCATGAGACACAACAGCTGAAGATACGGTCATTGGTTGAAACGGCAGAGCTGCAGAGATTCAAGCAATTCTCACGAGCTGTGCTACCTGCTGCCAGCTATCGAGAACAGCAGGAAGTGTGCCAAAGCACAATCAAAATGAAAAAGGCATTCATTAACATGTGTCTGTCTAATCCACAAATATATAATATATATATATATATATATATATATATCTCAAAAGAACAGAAAATTGCAGCGTAACAGCTAGAGATATTTGCAAATCACTTTTTATCTCTTTAGTACTGGTCAACCTCGTGGGAGGTCAGAACAATGCTGAAGCGGCTATTTTTCAGCTCCTCATGTTTGATTCACTGCTCCTTGGAAAGGATGCACTCAACCAGGCATAATACGCAATCTGCCGAGGTGCCAGGGATCAGTGGAGCTTAAGGCAATCTTGGGACTGCTGCAGAAACCTTTGCATTACAGGATAAAGGAGTAATTTTGAGACATGAGAGTTAAAGTTGTCGAATGTCTTAAGCCAAGCTCATATTAAAGGCCACGTTGTTCAATTCTGATTTTTTTTTTTTTTTGTCGGATCAGATTTGCATGACATGAAAATTCACATTCATAATTACAAATGACTTATCAAACAACGGACACGTCTGTAACGGCAGGCATGCGCACTTCGATACACCTTCACATTTTGTCATTTCCTTTGAAATTATCTCAAACATTGCTCTATTCCTATAGGTTACCTCCAGGTTTGCTTGGACAGACTCATTGCTCCAAGTATCCACCAAACCACTGATTGTCCTTTCTCTCTATTGACTGTATTGATAAATCTAAGCTGAAAAACATCAGGATTTGTGTGTTCAGACAGCCCTTTTAAAAAAATAAATATATAAATATATGTCACGTTTGGGTATAAAATCCGATTTGAGTCACTTCAGCCTGGGAGGATATTCATAGAGCAGACAGGATTACCCATACTTCTTTACGTCAGCCCGAGTTCTAGATCACTTACATTACCAATGCAATGTGATACAGTAGCACAGCCACACTACTGACATAAATAGGCTCTTAGTCTGTGTGAAAGAATGCTGCCTCCCGTATTAAAACTCGGAATAATCTTTCAGGGAAAACATCAAAAACAACTGCATCACCACAAAACTTACTATTGTTTTTGTTTTTTGCAATTGTGCAAAAAATCTCTCAACACAGCTCCCAGACACGTTTTTATAGAAAAACGTGTCGGCACTGGACGCTGACTGGAGGGGCTCCAAATTCAGAGGAAACAGGACAAGACACTGGGCAGGAGACAGGAACAGAGAGAGCGCGTCATACTGTATGAGTCAATGAATGTCCTGCTATGTGTTGGCAGCTGAGGTGCCATTGCAAGATGGCACTTGCAACCGACACTACCACCCCCGGGGTTCCTAATATACAACCAGACAGTGTCTCGGTCTAAAATGACTAATAACGACTGTACTTGGACAGGTGACGTGACTTAAATCAGTCCCAGCCTGATTATTGTAAGTAGATTTTTAAAAAATGATATTCTAACAAAATCACATATTAAACCCGGGGCACAGAAAGGACAGGAGAATGTTTGGTCATCTCTGCGCTTCTGTACAACCTCAGGAGTAAAGTTGCCATGCTGAGATACAAGAGTCAAGCTCTCAGCACCAGTCCCAGTGTGTGTGTGTGTGTGAACGCACCAGTATGTGCAGTAGAGTGTTCTGTAGTTTCAGTGAAACTCATATGAGAACAAATGGCTCTTTGCCCAGGTGATACACATATCTAGTAAATCAGAATATGTTACACATGTCAATAGGAAATACAAAATAACTAAATAAATATATAAATAATAATGTGCTAAAGGAAGGCAGGCAGTTCATTTTTTTTCCTCCAATAAAAACGCCAGTTTGGGCAAATCTGCCTCTTTATATATTCGAGTGATTAAACTGAGTTAAAGGCAACCTAAACACTTTGTGAATCGATATCATGAGTCACCATAAATTTAAGGCTTGATATTCTCCTAGGCAGTGTACTGTGGAAATGTCAGGCTTAATTTGAAATGTCGACATTTAATTTGAGGGACGTGTTTAATTTAAAAGGCATTGAGGATGAAGTTAACTTCATCACACTAAAGCTTACTGGTAGTTTGTAAGCAAAGTGGCTCTTCAAATGCAGCCTCTGACAGAAAACAAAAAAATAATTGAAACTATTTTTATTATACGTATGTATGTATTTTTTTTTATTTTTTAAAGAAAAGTGTTGTGCGTAAATGACCCCTGCAGATCTGGCTCTTTTTCTTTAAACTACACAGTCCTTCTTTGTTTGATCAACCTCAGTCATTATAGCATGTAAGGTATGCTCAATATGAGAACATTTTCCTTTTAAAGAAACTTATATTCGACCTGGACGTACATATGAGATGGTAATAAAATTAACCCTCGGTTAGACCTTGAGGCACTGACAGAGGGATAAAAAAAATATTTGTACTGCAAGAGAATGAAAATTTGCAAATCTGGTAGTGTGAAGCTTTAGTGGTGTCAGAAAAAATGCAATGGTTATACTTCATGCCACAGATAACTGGATTGAAGCAGCAAACATAAAACACAGCCCTGACATGCTGACAATGAGAGTGGGCAGATGAGGGGCTAATTTGCAAAAGAATTAAATGATTGTTATTTAAGAGCATTCCACCATGACTGGGGCACGGCTGAGGAGAGGAGCGTGTCCACGTACACACGCGCACACACACTGCTGCAGACTCCGTGACCCTCATGCAGACGCTTCTACAGCCATCTAAAACAACATGACGTTCACCAAATCTGAGTAAGTAAATCCACAGAACAAACAGCCACAACAATGTAGATGTAAATTTAAAACTGTCTTACATCTATACAACACTAAAATACTGCTGCAAACATATGCATCTTACAACTAAGCACGGCAATAACTGGTCAGTTCCTCGTAATATAAAAATAACAAATAACCGCATGGAGTGGGTCTAATAGTTTGATATTCTCGGACAGACGTGTGCTTCGTGCTCAGTAACCACACGAGTGCTTCCTAATAACACAGTGGTGTTGTGGAGAAGCAAAATCTCCAATGACAGGTTTTAAACTGCCAGAGAGCCACCACGAGTAAGGTCCATAAACCCTCAACTGTGTGCTTAGATAGCATCATGCCCGAGGTCCAAATGATGAAATATAAACATTGCCTACTGCAATATTTTAGTTGCAAAAGTTACTCAGTGTCACCTAAACATGACCAGTACACAGTACAGACATGAAAGTCATGAAATGTGCTACTTGCTAACCAATCGCATGCCTAAGTTCTTTATCCAGTAACATAACTTAAAAATAAATAATAAAAATAAAAAAACTGCTTGGATAAAAAGGGAGATGATTTGACAGTGTGTCAGAGTGCACCAGCCTGTGCCTCATCTCTCCTCATTAGCACAAAACTGCAGCCCCGATTTCACTGCCACACTTTACCGAACCACTCCGCTATACAAGCTCCAATTATGGAGCTCACCCAATGTGTATCCAAACACAGCTGGCACAGAAATGTCAAAACCTCATAAAGGATGCTAATAGCTGAATATATAATCAGCTGTGAAGCAGAAAATCACTTATCACAACTCCAAAAGGGAAAAAGAATGCATCATACTGTACATACATACATACAATTTTACATAAATCCCCATCCAGACCTGAGCAACACTGATTTTTCCTACTTGAATAACCCTTTAGAAAATATAACCAATGACTTCCAGAACCAACAGGCCCCAAAAAAAAAAAAAAAAAGTCGACAGGAAAACCAGAATTTCCACTGTTTATCTGTTTATAGAAAGTAAAGGAGGATGAAATAATATCAGCTGTGCAGTCGGGAACTGTATGCTGTCAGCAGCAATTACAAAAACTCAGCTCAAGGTTATAAGTAACAGTACATTTTTAGATGTAATGCTCTAATGTATCCATGGCTGACATTTTCACCGGTGATCTGCTGCTCAAAGCGTTTAAGCCCTGACTAAAATAAACCCAGTGTATTTCATCACATTCTAATTTTCAACCAAAGATTAACAGGTAATTAATGTTAACTATATAATTGTGTATTGTTACTCAATTCAGATGTACCTTGATGTATTTTACTTCACATGAATGAACTGAAAAGATTCTCCATGAACATTTCCCAGTGGGTGCCAGGTAATAACATAGTTCAATACGCTTGCATGACCATCAGACATTCTTGATTCATATGCTGACTGGCTCATCTCCCGTTTACTGAAACAAAGAAAGCTTTTGTATTATCGCATATCCACAAAGTCAAACTGGTAATGTAATGTAATATAATTAGAGTAAGATCATATGAGAAATTTTTTTATGTTTACATCACACAAGCTAATCTTTCAACCCCCTCCTACAAACTCGTCTAGGGCACTTTTAGCAGGTAACCTGTGCTACCAGTGACACTACTTTAAACAAACCCTTTTACACTTCTTAACTGATAAACCTCCCATTCCAACACTACACATCAGCAGTGCACCCAGGAGCTGCATATCCAGCAACTAACATCCATCTTTAGCAGTAAAGGGAAAACAAAAAAGTGCAGTGCAATCACAAACTATTCAGCTCCCAAGACTTTACAGGTGAGTACAGCTTTACTGTTTAAACATAAAGCTTGCTTAACACAAATGAAGGTCAGCTTAAATGCCAACTAAAAACGTCAACAGTTTTAACGATCAACATTTTACAATTAAACATTGTCAGTAGTCCTGACAAACGTTTTACAATTTCTCTTTGGGATTAATAAAGCACTCTATCTATCAATCTATCTAATAGAAGTGGTATTAAAAACTCTATAGGTCAGAAAATGCTTATTGCTACTTACTGTACAACAATTATTAATGCACATCCAAACCACTCATAAACCAGATTTACAAGTAAACCGCAGATATTTAGGGCCCCATCAGCCCCATGTCGTCATAGTGTGTAAGGGCCCTTTTGTTTTTCTAAGGACATTTTTTTTTTCCACCATTCCCTTTTTGGGCATCTTAACATACTCAAAAACTGGCAGACAGGTTGGAATCTGCTGCCATTAGGATGACTTAGAGTCTGGGCCCCGGCCTGGCATGGGGCCCTCACACGAGATTTTGCTGCATAGCTCATACACACTTGCACACATGCACATGAAACCCAGTACACATTTAGAGGAACACATTTCAAGCTCATTGAGCTGAACAACTTTCATATTGCATACCATGGGCTCAACTCAACAGAAAGTCAGTTATTTTGGGTCATTTGCAAAACGCACCCTAAGAATTTTGATATACTCTTCCTAGGGAATTTAGGCACTGGCTGCTTGGACCCACTCATCATTGCTTGCAACTATATTTTCTTTTACTTTTCTGCAGAACTTATGTGATGAGACTGGTGCTTTGATAAAAAGAAAATCATACTTGAGAAACACTTATACTAAAAATACTTGAGACTGAATTGTTCATAACAGCATTAAGTTTTTTTTTTTAAGACTCCATGGGCTACAGATACCTCTACCTTAAAGTTTCGCATGATGAGTTTTGTGACAAATATCAGTCCTTCTATCCTACACACTATTTGTTTATTATTCCAAGTTATTTATTCTCGGGTTACTGCCATATTCATAATATCATTCATCATCATTCAGCAGACAACAAATTTCTATATCAAAACAACTTACACTGCTTTCTCTTACCCACATGAAAAAAAATAAATGACCAATAAGAGATGATCATGTAAAGAGACCTAACGGTTATGTTCACATTACAAACCAATTCAATTGAATTCAAGTTCAATTCTGATTCTTTTTTATATATTTTTTATAATTACAGATTAGTTATCTGTCTGTAATGTGAACGTGTCTGTCCTCTGAAACAGCATACACGTGCAATTTCATACGTCCTTGCCTTGTCTTTAAGATTTTAGCAAAAATACGTTTGTGATTTTGCTCTGAAGGATGACAGGCAGTTAATCAGCTGTAGTTGTTGAGGTCCAGCAGAAGGAAGAAAGCCAGATGCCTTGCTTCAGCTGTTTCAGCAGCTACTGCTAGCACTGCTATGAAATCCCCGCACTGCCGGTGCTCACTGATGACGTCAGCATGTCATGCTTTTTGCGCAGAGGCTTTGATTTCTCTTATTCAAATCACATGACCACTTATTGTTTACATCCAATCTACGATCTATCAACATCCGAAAGTTATTCAGATCTGAAAAACATCAGATTTATGCATTCAGACATGTACTAAAAAAATCTGATCTCTGTCACAATAGTATAAAAAAATCTGATTTGATTACATTTGATCACATTTGAGTAATGTGAACGGAGCCTTTAACATAAGTGGAATAACCTGGATGAATTGTCATTTATTTTGTCTCCTAACAGTTCTAACGTACAGGTTTCTGTCATACATCTAATGTAACTAATCTAATTTGTTTTGTGCTTATATAGTATCCTGGCACAAATCTGATTAATGTAGGTCACCTCAGCTTTTAAATTTTAAGTCCCTGTGCCATGTCTCAATGAGCATTTGCTCATTTCCAAATCTCTGAAACTTTGAAATCTCTGCAAGATTCCTAAATGTACTGTATATAGATAGATAGACAGATAGAGATATAAATTTGCCATATATGAAATTAGCATAAATATATATATATAAAAACACATGATGATGTAGCTTTAATGACAGATTGGATAGAATTTATCCGAGCATTATTTACACTGTGATCCTTGGATGAATTGAAATCTGTACCCTTGAATGGATTTTCTGTAAAATTCATTTTCCAGGATGAAGCTTCATTCATTATTGTAGAAATGGATTAACGTTCAGATAAATGAAGAGTCACCATTTAGGTAACCTGAACATGGAAATGGAGCTGATTCAACTGAAGTAACCAGTTCTCTCTAAACTAAAAGACTTTTCATAATTGATTGCTTTAACTTCTACACATTAACTGATTGAATCTTGACATACACACTTATACTCCCTTAACTCAGGATCGATGTTCATTGCAATTAGTACTCATTGATTAAAGTGTCGTACGTCAGAAAGAAATCATACTGCAGAGAGTCAAGTGCACCCGGATGAACATCTAAACCCTGTGTTATTATTAATTATTATTATTATTATTATTATTATTATTTTTAAGGTATTATAGGAGAGTCGTTAGTGTGTTTGTTATTTTAGATGTAGATTTTGACATTAAAAATCAGTTCGGCTCCTCTTCATGAAGATTCCAGGCGAACTGAGAATAAATGCGAAAGCGAAATTTCGGGTTGATTTTCGCAGCCTCAGGCTGTTAGCAGTCTCCTCGGTGTGGACGACGAATATTAAAACCCACCTCCGGATCCGTTCCGCCTGTTTAGCGCAAAGTCACTGATTAATCTGGATGAATCTCGATCTGAACCAACTGCTCACACTGTACGAGATCAGGACTAGCGAGGTTTATTCCAACATCGGTGGTGCAATCGAGCGCTTTAATACAGCGTTACAGTTTACTGGGTGTGTTGATCGCCATTTAATATTAGTGGTTGGGTTATGGCAAAAAATTATAATAAAAATAAAATAAATATAAAAACAAATATGCATTTTAGATTTACCAATTCACCATGGACAGACGTGGACATACATATGAATAGTTCTTACCTTCTGTTTTTGTCGAACCGCTTTAGAGAAGCCGGAGTCCCAAAGCGTCAGATTAAATCAACAAGCGCGTACTCCGAGGCTCGGTGATAAAGTTTGTGCACTGTTTCCCTTCAGCACCAGCTCGCCCGCTTTGCTAACACTTGCTATCGTCAGGAGTCGCAGTTCGTCATGTAATGTGAGCCCACGTCTCTACACGCGTCCGACAGCAACACTAAAGACGCCGAAATCCGCTCTTCAAGCGTTCCTTGCCTCCAACGAAACAACCCAAGCGCCGTTATACAGCCCTCACTGACAGTACACTGTTTAAGACCCGAACTAAAGTTCTCCTCTTCTCCTCTCTTCAAGCGCCATCTTTCCCGCGGGGCACGCCGGGTAATCCTGAGGAATCCCCACGCAGCGCGCGCGGCCTGACGTTATCCAGTCGAGCGGAGAGCAGGTGGGACTAAGGATATGGGCCGCGTCCCAAACCGCGTCTTACACTACTACTACTACTATTACTACTACTACTACAACACAGGTTGCGATAACATTGAAGGTGTAGTGATGCTACAACCACTTTAGTGCTGTAACACGCGGTTTGAGATGCTGCCTTGATGCAGATTTGACGTTTAAACACACTTAAACGCTGGCTGTTGTAATAAAATCTAATCCGCTAAATAGTTTATACTTTGGGGGTTTAAGTAGGAAATAATCGTGTCATAGAAATCTTGATGTTTGTTGCTGAGGAAGTTAACAGCAGTTTAGTAACTGCAACTGCTATTCCTATCGATTTAACATTACCTGCCTCTATAATCAGGTCCAATCCTGATCCAATAACAGAACAAGTGGACCTACATTTATATTTAGGCCTTTGGTTACGCTCTTATCCAGGGCGAGTGACAAAAGTGCTTTGAAGCTTATGTCATTGTATAGATCCATACATTAGTTACTAAATGACTAAGTACCATTAGTCAAACATTGTTGGGAAATGTGTGTGTGGTTTTCTTTTTGTGGATTAATCCAAATATCTAAGAAACAGGTAGGTCTTTAGTCGTGGCTTAAAGATTTCCAGTGACTTGAGCACACCTAACGGGGTAATGATCTGAAAAACATCAGATTTATGCATTATCCCTCAAGTGTCCAGCACGCCAATCCATTGCAGAATACGCCCACACTATGGGCAATTAGGAAACGGCAATTAATCTAATCTGCACCTCTGTGGGTGGAAACCGGAGTACCCCAGTGGAAACCCACCAAGCACCGGGAGAACACGTAAACTCCACTGTGTGCACACAGACATGCACACAATCCACTTGTCCTGATTATAGAGGAAGGTAATGTTAAATCGAATAGGAATAGTAGTTGTAATCACTTTTTTAGGCTATTAGAAACTGCAGTTAATTTCCTCAGTACCAATCAAGATTTATTTTTTCTTTTTGGATTTTCCCCCGATTTTTCTCCCTAATTTAGTCGTATCCAATTCCTCCCCGTCACTAGGGGGCTCCCACAATAAGCTACTACTACTATCACTCAGTTGGGAGGGCCGAAGACTATCACATATTTCCTACAAACCACGTGACACCAGCCGACCGCATATTTCGAACTGCTCGCTCACGCACCATTGGGGGCGGCGTAACACACTCGGAGGACAGCGCTATCCGCTTCTTCCACTTGTCGGAGCTCGCAGACGCCCCTGATTGGCTGAAGAGCCGTGATTAATGTGGGAGCACTTGGAAGTTCCTCTCATCCCTCCCCTCTGAGAAAGCTCGGCCAATCAGCTCTCTCTATACCTCCGG
Organism: Clarias laeviceps; assembly: GCA_030014305.1. Taxonomy (NCBI): domain Eukaryota; kingdom Metazoa; phylum Chordata; class Actinopteri; order Siluriformes; family Clariidae; genus Clarias; species Clarias laeviceps. The sequence goes on from JAQMYJ010000039.1 coordinate 24,031,143, forward strand.
CTGTGAGAGGTTACAGCATCACCCGGAATCGAACTCGCGATCTCCGGATGATAGGGCGAGTGGCACTCCACTGTTTTTTTTCGACCGCTTCGCTTTAGAGAAGCTGGAGTCCCAAACCGTCAGATTAAATAAACAAGCGCGTACTCCGAGGCTCGGTGATAAAGTTTGTGCACTGTTTCCCTTCAGAGTTTGCATGTTCTCTCCATGCTTGGTGGGTTTCTTCCTGCAGATTATTATTTTGCAGATGGAGTTCCCGAATTGCCCATAGTGTGTGATGGATTGGCACCCTGTCCTGGGTGTATGCCACTGTGCCACCCACTTACATAACAAGGTTGATTAAAAATTTGAGATGTAAAGATAATTTTCCAGTTAGATGCGCTCACGTCCTGTTGGTTTATGGAACAGGATTGGACCTGGTTATAGAGGAAGATAATGTTCCTTTAGACATGTAATCAATGTTTTAGACTATGAAAAACTGCTGTTAAATTCCTCAGTCCCCAAGTCTCCTGGGATAGGCTCCAGGGCTCTGAGACCCTGTATAGAAGATGAAGATGATGAAGAATGTTATCTAAGTTAAATGCCCTGCAAAAGACTATTGTGATGTCCGAGTGTTCCTGCCTGACCCTATTTTTCCCAGTACTGGGTTCTCTGCAGTTTGTAGTGTTTACTGAATATGAAAAAAATGAAGACTACACCACATAAGGAAAGATTTTCTACAAAGAAAAAAAAAACTTTTCGGTCATGTCTATGTACATTGGTGTTCTTTGGTAATTCCTGTGCTTAAAAATATAACGTAAAAATAAAAATCTACAATAGCAGGCACTCTGAGCAGAGTGATTTACATGGCCACATGTTGGCATCAATACTACAGTTTCTCATAGGAAGAACACCAGCACCAGATGGCAGTCATGGGTTCTGTTGATCTTAAGTGACAAGAGAGGCCATGAGGAATGCAAGGCCTGCAGATTAATTATGCAATCAGTAAGGTTTTTTTTCTCTCTTCTGGCCAAAAGTTACTGTGAATCACTGTCTCAGCTGTTAGACTCGTGGCCCACATTTCCCTCACCACAGCCCTGAAAGAGGAAACAGCTTTGGAAACAGAAAATTAGAAAAGAACACAAACCATGTCGGGGAACGCTCAACTTTTATAAATCCTGGTTCAGAAATATTTAAACAGTTTTTCTTACGTTTTTTCCTCTTCTGTGAGGCACTTCTAACAATTTATTACATAACCCTGCTGAATGTTCAAATCTGATTGGTCAAAAGGCGATGATTAACATTTTTTTTTCTAATATGACTTAATAGTAGTTTTGACTGTAAATTAAATTTTTAATTTTTACTAGTGGTTAGCACTGTGGCCTCACACCACAGGGTTTGATTCCATCCCTGGGTCTGTGTTCGTGGAGCTTGCACGTTCTCCCCGTGCTTGGTGGGTTTCCTCCCACAGTCCAAAGACTAAAATTAGGCTAATTGGCATTCCCAGCATTACATTGCATGTAGTGTGTGAATAAGCGTGTATGTACCTGTGCCCTGCAATAGACTGGCAAGAATCAAAGATTAAAGAATGCATAATAAGTCAAGTAAGTAAACATGTTGATAGCAACAACTAACTGACATGGACTTGAACAGAAGACACTCCACGTAATCAAACACTATTAACAAACAGTAAACATGCGCTGTTAATTAACAGATGTATAAATGTTGATATAGTCATCCTTTCTGTAATGAGACATTTATGTGTTATTTATGCAACTAATCACATATGTTAGCAGTTTCTAACTGTCAGTTAACTATCCATCATAAGCACATTCGAGTTTCAGTAAGCTATCCATCATATGGACATTCAAGTTTCTACTATGAAAAGTTGTGTTTTGTTCACTTTAAGACTCAGGAAAAAAGAGCGGCTGAGTGAGTTAACAACTCCTTTCATTGCTGCACCACTAACTTGTCAGGTGGCTGTTCCACAAAACTAAATGTAGCTATTAATGGTTAAAATGTATAATGATTATTACATAAAAATTGTAATTGCAAAAAAATAATAATAATAAAATTGTCAAAATGGTGCATGAGAGACAGACTAGTTGTTGGAAATCAGCTTTGAGTTGGAAGCATAACACCTACCCATAGTGAATTGTTTTTATATAACAGCGCAATTTGTTGTTTTGTTTCTTATGTAATATGTAATTGAAGCAATGTATTCATTCATGAATTTCAGGCTTATTATAAAACTGATACGCTAAGGATTCTTTTTGACACTGTAAGGCCATTCAAATGCCATTTTCTGAGACTTGGATGATCACTAGGCCCTACTTATGTTAAAGGCCCTACTTCTGACAGCTAGTGCCAGAAGGTGGCTTACTACTGTTGCACTGTCCTGTCACAGAGAGAGACAACTGACCTCAGAACAGCATGTTGTGAACACATGGCCCTGGAAAAGGTCATGGTTTGCTGACCTCAAACCTGCTGCTTTGAGGCATGACAGGAAGCCGGTCAGTGGTGGAGCATTATTTGCATTTCATTCAAAAATGGAAAATGTATCAGGAAAATCAGGTCAGCACCTGCCACCTGCCAACATGGATTTACTGGAGTGGAAGCTTCTTACTGTGCAAACATCTCATTTAAACCCAGATCAGACACCATGAACACAAAGTTCACTGCTTTCTTAGAACAATGACATGAACAGTTTGAAGACGTCTGGGCATTAAAGTTATGAGTTTCTGGTGTTTTGTCTCATTCTTGCCTGATATAGGTTTCCAGCTGCCGAAGAGTTCCTGGTCGTCTTTGACGTATTTTTCATTTAATGATACACCAAATGTTCTCTATAGGTGAAAGATCTATAAGCAGGCCAACTGAGCACCCGGACTCTTCTACTACGAAGCCATGCTGTTGTAATAGTTGCAGTACGTGGTTTTGCAATGTCCTGCTGATATATACACGGTGTTCCCTTGAGCATATGTTGCTCTAAAACCTTTATATACCTTTCAGCATTCATAGTGCCTCCAAAACATGCAAACTCCCCACACCGTATGCACTTATGCACCCCTCATACCATCAGAGATGCTGGCTTTTGAACTGAATGCTGATAACATGCTGGAAGGTCTCTCTCCTCTTTAGCCCAGAGGACACAATGTCCATGATTTCCAACAAGAATGTCGAATTTGGACTCGTTTGACTATAGAACACTTTTCCACTTTGAACAGTTCATTTAAAATGAGCTTTGGCCCACAGGACACAACGGCGCTTCTGGACCACGTTCACATATTCTTTTTTGCATGATAGAGCTTTAGTTGGCATCTGCAGATGGCACGACGGATAGTGTTTACCCGCAGTGGTTTCTGGAAGTATTCCTGGGTCCATTTAGTAATGTCAATGACACAATCATCCCGATGAGTGATACAGTGTTGTCTGAGGGCCTGAAGACCACGGGCATCCAACAAAGATCTTCGGTCTTGTCCCTTAGCCGCAGAGATTTCTCTAGTTTCCCTGAATCTTTTGATGATGTTATGCACTGTAGATGGTGAAAAAAGCATTTGCAGTTTGACGTTTAGGAACGTTGTTTTTAAAGTATTCAACTTTTTCACGCACTCTTTCACAGATTGCAGACCCTCTGCCCATCTTTACTTCTGAGAGACCTCTCTAAGACATTCCTTTTATAGTTGACCTGATGTCAATTAACTTTTCAATCTTTTCAAAATTTCTTGCTTTTTCAGCCCTTTGTTGGTCCAGTCCCAACATTTTTGGAACCTGTAACAGGCATCAAATTTGAAATGAGCTCATTTAGTGGATAAAACTATAAAATTTCCTTGTTTAAACATTTATGTTCACTTATGGTCTATTGTGAATAAAATATTGGCTCATGTGAATTGTTATTAGTTTTAATTTTATTCAAATATAAAAAAACGTCCGAACTTTTGTGGAATTTCTGTTCCATGTGCTTACAACTCCTACAGCAGCAGTCAAGTGGATACTTGATAAGCTGGATAAGCTTTGTTTTGTCTAAATACTAACAACAGCTTTAACAAGTGCTCATTCAAACAGATAAGCGCCAGATCTGTTTTTTTCTGTGTTTCAAGTGTAAACATATAATTTCACATCAAAGCACTGATAACCAAACAGTCCAGCCAAGAAGCTCTTTACCCATATTGGCACTTCTGTGTGAATAGTAACAAAACCTGTATAATAATGTGAGTGTGTGTGTGTGACCCACTGCACTATGTAAAACACCGCAATGCTGTCTGCTCTACAATTCACCGTTAACTTTGGCTCAAATCTATGTTTGATTTTCACAGTCAGAGCAGGTTCTGGACGGTTGAAAAACCTATCTAAGACGCAGCAGGAGAACCCTGCTGCTCTTTCAGTGATGCAAGGAAGCATATGGAAGGGCATCTGTTTAATAATATGAATCATAAAGAGGTAGCAGTCAGACTTTCTGCCTAAAGCCAGTAATGAGCTGCCATATGATCCTCATAATAGCATGTTACAGGTCATTTGTTGCATTAAATGCATTTCAGTGTTACTGTCTGCTTTTCAAGGACAGACATTTGTCAAATAACTAAAATAATGAATGGCTAGTTTCATTACCATCTGATGAAAGTGTTTCTTTGTAATTTCTTGTAAAACAGAGATAAGATTTCAATTTTTCTAATTGTTCATACTCATGGAGATGTGTCCGACTCTCAAAGGCCCGCATCCTCCATGCTTTCCTGTCCTGTCCCCTACCTGTAGTCTCATGCTGGTGTCCGAGAGAGTTGAAAATCAGAAAACTTCACAGAACATTATCTGATGCTGTTTGGTTAGGTACTTTCCCTCAGCTGACAGTTTTATTAAAAGTGTGCCTGTAGAATATTTTATATTTCTCCATTTTGATGCCACTGACAATACCAAGTGAAGCCACAAGGGGAGGATAACTCCCAGTATTTATGAATACATGAATTGGCATGAACTGTGTGAGGCACGGTGTAGAGTCTCTTATCCTTCTGTGTGATTTTTTTTGATGGGTAATATATAGTAATTCACTTAAGAATGGCACTTCTGCTAAGCCTATATGGAACATGTAGGTATCCCATTTATATAGTGTATATTCAGTCACTGGTCACTTTAACAGAAACATATACACTTGCACATGTATACCATCAGCCATTCATGTGGCAACAGCATAATGCATAAAATCCTACAAATACAGGTCAAGAGCTTCAGCTAATATTCAAACATCAGATTGGGCAAAAGTGTGACTTCTGCCACTTTAATCATGGCACGAATGTTAATGCTGGTTTGAGTATTTCAGAAACGGCTGGGATTTTCACACACAACAATTTCTAGATTCACAAATTATTGTGGAAAAAAATGTGTGCGTGCATGTGTGTGTGTGTGCGTGTGTGTGTGTGAACTGCAGGCTGAAATACCCTGTGAATGTAAGTGGTAGGAGGAGATTGACAAGCCTTTTCTGGGCTGCCAAAAAGTCTGTAGTAACTCAAATAATCATCCTTTACAACAGCTGTAAGAAGAAAGGCATCTTAGCATGCACATCCACTCATCAAACCTTGAAGTGGATGAGCTACAACAGCAGAAGACCACTCAAGGTTTATTACATTTATAGAAAAGCTCTACTTAAAAACTGACATATTCAAAAAAAGCATGGCTTGTGTACCAAAACAACTCTTTATACTTTCCCAGGTGCTTTTTTTCTCATTCCTCTGCTAATTAAACTAATTAAAATGCATGTGTCTCTCATTCACCTAAGGCTGATTATATTGCATTGCCAAATGATGGAGACACTCAAAATTCAATTAGAGGAAGGTTAAAATAATTAGTAGATCTTAAAGGTGACCTTGCAAAATTAACTTTTTTTGGCATATTTAGACATTGAGATGGGTCTACGGTGTGTGTGTGTGTGTGTGTGTGTGTGTGTGTGTGTGTTTCTATTTGTGTATAGGTTTAAATCACTTAAATGTTGCCCCTAATGTGATCTCATTTAAGAAGATATCCTCCCCCAGCTTGTCGCTGATAGGGCGTGGTGCATCAATAGCTTATTTACATAGACACGGAAACAGTGCATTTGAGGAGTGAAACAGAGGAAGTTTGATGTATGAAAAAAAATCATTATCTGTGGGGTCTTACCTCTTGGGCATTAATAGACAGTTTGGGGGACCCGTGTTAACTTGTTAAAGAAATAGAAAAACTAGGGGACCTTTAAACAATAAGCACTCAGCATAACAAAGGCTACAGACAATTGACCAGAGTACTGTATCTCTTCCTGAGTTTTTCTTTTACCTTGTTTTTTTCTTCTCTCCTCTATTGTCACTTTTCAGTAATGTTTTATATAATCCTATCATCAAAGTCATTTGTTCGCTTATGAGAATCATAATTTATGAATGAATGAATTAATAATTGCTTAGGAGTGTTAAGAGTACACTATTGTATTAATTCGACACTTGGTCAGTCTGATAACAGATCTGAATGTTCTTTTAAGATGATTAAAATAATTATACATAGTCCAGAGTACAGAATACAGGATCATAGTTGAAAAAAAAAAAAAACTGGTCATTGAGCACATAAAAGACCTTAACTGTGTCTTTATTCGCTTATTATCATTGGTGCAAATTAAACACACTGTGTTGGTTCCAAAATTAATGCTACTCTTAAAATGACTTCAGCAGCCCTTAATCATACCAGCAGGGCTCACCGAATAGGAAGCTATTCATTAGCACTCATTATACGACACTTATTAGAACCCATCAGCAATCAGCAAATTGCTTTGAGTTGGTCCTCATTTGGGCTAATGACAGTACTGCAGCTTTACAAGCAGCTGGTCATAAACAATAATGACAGACAGGTCAATCAACCCCAATCAACTTTCCACATGGTTTAAAAGCCTTGTTCTAAGATTAGAAGGTACGACAATACAGTAACTACACTCCTTCCGCTAGATCCACTTTTCTCACAACAATACAGTAGAAAATGTATTTAAGCAACGGAAGCTATGGCATGCATCTCAGCAACTCATCAACTCCTGGTCTTATTCGGACCTCCACTTTTCCACTCTTTATTTTAAACCTTCTTTCTTTCACCTCCAAAGGAAAACTGAGATAAGTCCAAAAAACACTTGAGAGATAGACGACTGATGTTTCAGCATATGGTTGTCGGCAGATGACAGCATCGGCATAAAAGTAGTTCTGGACTTCAGACTTCAAAGACTGCACACGTCAGATTTGAAATAGTGCTACATTTCACCACCTCACTCACCCAGACCCTGTGCAAGCAACTGATCAACCACAGGCACACAAGGGTCATAGCGTAAGTACAGCTTACCAAGGAAATACACTTGCCCGTCTTGATGAAAATAATGACGGCTGCTGCTGGTATACTGTCTTTTCATACTACCACTGGTATACATACAGTATATGACTTAAAAATGATTGACACTTACTGCAAACTAACAAAGTTGACATCATAAGTTGAGCTTTTGAGCTTGTTTGCCTGGAGAAACAGATCAAAGCCTAGTCCTGGTGTGCAGGAATGAATCTCTCTCTCTCTCTCTCTTTCTCTCTGTATCTATAGATAAAACTTTCCTTTTAATCTTAAAAATTGACAGTATAAAATCACAGAGCGTTTCCACACTCAGACAATGCAATGAGACCAGGATAGGGCATACACAGCTGTATCGATGGAAATAATTGCTGTGGCGTTGCATAAGGTTGTTGAAACAATGCCACAGGAAATTAGCTCTATTATTAAAGCTAAAGGTGATCCGACAAAATAGTAGAGTGTGACATTTTTGCCAGGCAGTGTTTATATTAACAAAGAGAGAGTTTTTTCCACTGAATTTGGACTTATTCTGGTCTAATTCCATCATATAACCATCAATGGACAACATACTCCCCAGGTCTCTTTATTACAATTAAGCTATCCTGAAGCTAGAAATACATACAAGTATTTTTAACTACATGGTTTCATCGGCACCTTCTGTTGTCATAGTATTTCAGACACATCTGTCGTCACATAGTGAATCCCCTTTCCTCTGTCCCATCTGCATGATTGATATGTCACGTCTTACAAGGTATGTTCAACCCCACTTCAGTTACCATAGATCAAGTGTCCAGTTATTAAAGGCCCTCATCTTCTTTTGGTGACACTAGGTTCTTAGACATCTAGGAGACATTAGAAGACGTACAGTATATGAACAAGACACTTCTCAACTGAGTTCACCCCAAATTAGTATATTTTTCCAAATATATTTGATATTTTCTCAGTCATTAGAGGTTGCCAATGGCTACTACTGTAAGTGAGGATGGTTCATCATTATGTACATATGTTACATGTTACTTACAATGTTAAAGTAAAGAATGTTTATAAATGGAAGTACAAATTATCAATACCAACGTTGTTTGACGGTTTCTCTTTCAGCCTTTAACTCTGCCATAAGCCTGCTAGATATACATTGTAATATTTAATTCAACCACCTTTAGGTTTGAGAACCTTCAGCTTTGAGAACCACTTCATAAAAGAATCCTTTAATGGAATATGCCTATGCCATCAGGGAAGAAAAACCATTGATGTGACACCCTGGTAATTCAGTACATTCAGGTCATCATCTAATTTAGTTTTATTGCCATATAAGGTTGGTGAGCCCAGACCTAAACATGTTACTTACATGTTCTTGAAGGAGTTGATGAAGCAACTCCAGATCATAACACTGCCTCCAGAGGCTTGTACAATAGCCACTATGTATGATGGTTGCCTCACTTAATGCGCTTCCCTTCTCACCCTGACATGCCTGGAATAGGGACTCATCAGACCACATGGCTTTTCTCCATTGCTCCAGAGTCGAATCATTATTCTGCTTAGCATACTGAAGCCTTTGTTCTGATTAGTCTAATTAACAAGTGGTTTTCTTGTGGCCACATAGCTATTTAGTCCCAATTATGTGAGTTCTCATCGCACAGTGTGTGTGTGGAAATGCTCTTACTTTAACTATTAAACATAGCTGTGATTTGTACATAGCATTTATGTACATGTTTAAGTCATTTCATGCATGATTTTTTACAGCCACAATTCTTCCATGAAGTTGACATTTAAGACTATCCTTCCAGGTTTTAATAAAGCATTGGACAGTTCTTAATCCAATTCCAGTTATTTCAACAATCTTATTAGTTTTCTTTGCTTGACCTTTTTTGGCCAGGCAGTGTAGATTAGTGTTTCCCAACCCATGTCCTGGAGCACCCTCTGCCCTGCAGGTTTTGGTATTTTCCCTGCTCCACCACATCCACTGAAAGAGTGATTAGTTAGCTGATTAGCGAAATTAGGTGTGCTGGGAGCATGGAAAAATCTGCAGAGTATGGGGTCCTGCAGGTCAAGAGTTGGGAACCACTGGGGTCGATTCATGGTCCCAAACCTAGGGTCCATCCTCCTCAAGGGGGCACCAAAAAAATCACAGGGGAGATCATGCTCTGTCGAGGCTGAGGCTGCAAGGTTGTTAGAATTAGGTATGTAAATGAGATCATAAATTAGATGTTAAATAAGATCACAGTTACACAAACACAGTAGAATTCTTCATAGAATACTATTTAAAAATAAAAGGTTTTTATGTACATGAGCCTTTTTCTGTGGTTCCAAAGTTTATCTTTATGCTCCTTAGCAATTTTTTTTTTATTAGCCTCACTAACAAGTGGTTTTATTATGGCCACATAGTTGTTTAGTTCCAATCCTGCAAGTCACATTGTGCACGTATGGAAATGCTCTTAATTTTCAATTTTAAACATAGCTTCACCAAGTGCTTAAATGATTCATAATTCAATACAGTGTATAATCTGTACCTTCCCTTTATTACAATGAATTTGAACCTGTGCCAACACCAGAACTGCTTAATGGTAAGTTCCTTAGTATCTACTCACATTTCCTATATTAGTTATCTTCCTATTCTTGAGTAAATGTTCATTTGGCTTTTATGGCCTTCACACATGGGTAACCTCACATCTGCATTATAGGTTAATGCTGGTGTGATGACGAGGATCGCTCAACAGACAGGTGGTTTCGAGAGTACAGTTGCACTTGAGAGCAGTGTGAATATGCTCACATGGTACATTAAGCAACACATCGCCACAGAGAGAGAGTTTGACACTGAACTGGGAGAAGTAAAGCTTTCGGAACTACTGGTTTAGCCATTTCGTGTTCTGACAGAGGTAAGGTAAGCACCCTAAGCTTGTAAAGTATATTTATAGTTCACTGCCATTTTCATGCAAGAGTAGGCAAGAAAAATGGAACTTTATTGTAAACAGGACTGTAAACAAAAAGAGATCTTTGTTGTATATGATGTGTATTTTGGGAGAACAGACCGACTTGGGTGAGTGGTTTGTTCTTTAAACTTCGATTTAAACATAAATGAGAATAGACTATTCAATGAATCCAGCATTTTATTTAGTGGTGTTGAGCCTGAAGACTTAAGACTGATCCTCACACCTTTCTGGTCAGCTACTTCAATACATACAAAGGACTGACCAGTTTCTCTTGAGAATATTTTTATCCTGTTCAAGAGCACCTAGTATCCACTATTTGAAGTTTGAGTTGAAAAGGAGAAAAAAGAGAGAAGAGGACTTTGATCAGATAGATGAAAGTGCAGCAGTAACCAGTTCCACAGCTGGGAAGAGCAGCTTGTTATATGCAATCTGAATGTGAGATGATAGATCATAACTTTCAATAGCTTTCATTTGCTAATATTTACATCTAGATGTGTTAACTTGAAACACGGCAGCCTCGATGTCAGACCACCTAACTTTGTTAGCCAACAAAAGTATTGGAACAGCTTATCTCAATGAAGATTAAAGCTAATAACACAATAGTTAGATGCAAATCCCTTGCTTGCAGTGACTGCATCAAGTTGGTGGGTCAAACTGTTATATTCTTCTTGTGACGCTTTTGCAGGACAGTTCTTGCATTTTTCAGTCTCCTTCTCAGGAGATATATTGCATGCTTAGTTGGCTTAAGGTCTTGTTATTGACTTGGCCAGTCTAAGACCTTCCACTGTTTCCCTCCGAAGTCCTTCGTTGGCAGTGTGTTTTGGGTCATGGACTTGCTTTATGTTTAAGTTCCCCTCAATTAGGTTGGATTATTTTCTCAATTATTCTGTTGAATTTTGAATTCCTTTTGATGCTATAAAACAGGTATGATATAAACTCGTAAAGTATCCATGCAAGCCACGTCACTACCACCACCATGTTTGACTGATGGACTAAATCATTTGAATCATGCGCAGACCCTTTTGTTCTCCACACTTCACCCTTTCTATAACTTTGGTAGAGATTAAGCTTAGTTCCAATACTGTATGGCAATATGATTCTTTGTACATTCCTGTATGGTCTTCTGTTTCCTAATGCTGATGAGTGGTTTGCATCTTGTGGTATGGCCTCTATATTTCTGCTCTTGAAATCTTCTTTTATGGCTGAATTGTGATACCTACACCTCTGCACTGTACGTAATTGGCTATGCCTGATGATTATTCAGTGACTGATTGATTTTCCTCTTCTAATCTTCAAAATAGCTTGCATTTCCTTGTACCATTTACCATTTTGGACAATAAATGCATCGTAGTTGCAGGCAAAACCCAGAGGTCAAACCAAGAGTTGACATACAGTACAGAGCCATTAATCACACATCACATGTCCCGATACTTTTGATCAAATGAAATATGGGTGAACAAGTTGTTTAACACATGCAGATAAAAAAAAATAAAAAAAAGCTTATCATATGCATCATTTGACACTTCAATGTATAGCAAAAACAAAATAAATGGCCTGCTTACAGAGGTGACTTTGTGTATACATCCACTTTCCACTCTAGAAGGAACACCTATACACCATTTATGCAGTTTTTCAATCATGTAGCACAACACATATAATGTTCAGTCAATTGGAATAGATTAGATTAGATTAGCTTTGATTCGATTAGATAGACATTATTGTCATTGTGCAATGTACATGTACAAAGCCAATGAAATGCATCTAACCAGAAGCTGTAAATAAGTGGCCTATTTACAATAAATATCAAATGTGATAAATAAGGGTATGGATCCATATGTACGGTGGTGAGAGTGATTAATATACAGAAGGACTCGATGATCAACACATTTTTAACACATCAAACCTTAAGATGGGTGGGTTACAATAGCAGGAGACGACATCAGATCCACTCCCAACAGCCAGGAACAGAAATCTCAGGCTATTATGGGCACAGGTAACAGGAAACTGGACAGTTGATGACTGAAGAAAGACCAAGTTATTTTTTTCCTAACCTTCAACTGTCCAGTTTTAGTTAGTCTCCACCTATGACAGCCTCAGACACTGTAAAATTTTGTGTGAAGGTAACAGTTATTCCACCAAAGATGAGATTAGTTAATTATAATTAATAATAAGCTCTGTTTTTTAGTGTTTTCTTTGTTATAGGAAAAAAATTATAAGAAGCAGAATATTTTGTACTATGTTGTGTATTTAGTATCTGAGTGCTAAATAAAAATATTTTACTCCTTTTTTAATCCTCATGCTTAGCAAAGTTGCATTACCATTTTTATTGCACTGCCATTTAACATGAAGATTTCAGCTTCCTTCTATTCACATAATTATTGTGGGTGACTGAGACAAAACTGCAAGCAAACATCAGTTTCTTTGCTTTTCTACGTCCCTTCTAAACATACAACAGTCATTCATATTTTATTATGAGTGAAGTTGGCCTTTAATGTGCACCTTACACACTCTTCAATATCACATAACCCAGAGATAAGGACCAAAAAGACTGTCAGGCAGCAAGGAAAGTGTGTGTGCAGTTATAGTTCATTAACATACGACTGTTTACTATGATGGGCCTTAGTTTAAAAAAATGACTTGATTTAAAACCTATAATTAAAACCTACAACCAAGCATTTGACATTAGATACTGGCCGTAATTAAGCAATCAACTTCATGTGGCAAGTGTAGACAATTATTTGGCTCCAGACTAGCACAGCTGAGTCTATAGTACTACCTCATACCACATTATAATAGATAACATACTTTCCTAACAAAGGATGTTAGCTCAACTGTTGATGCACAATGCACACTGAACCATGCCACAGTCTGTGTTCTGAGAAGACCTGCTTGGTATGAGGGATTCCAGCAAGCCATGCTCATCAATCAAATCCATTGTACTGCGTCCAGAGAGTAAAGGCTCAGGTTACAATGCTGACAATTCCACCTGTCCTGCAGTCTTAAAATGAGATATCCATTTTGAAAAATAACAAAATGCAAAACAAAGCGCTGACACGTTTATTGCTCAGATCTTTGTGTCTTTTTTTTTTTTTTTTTTTTAGAATTTCAGATATTACGATTGGATAGTGCAGTATATCTTGTGCAGTATCTTGTGTATGGCTTTTTAAAGCTCTTTCAAAATGACATTCCCAGCCAACAAATTCTTTAATATCCTGTCTTTATATTTATAAGCTTTTTTGAATTCTGGTGAAATTGCGTGAGAGGAGGGTGTTTAGAGTCATTGTGCATGATTATCTGTAACTAAAGACCTAACGTTTATTCTTATTATTGCTCATGGTTTCACAAGCACTATGGCTCTCATGCCCTTTCTGACCCGCAGTTGCTTATGGGTCAAGGCCGCTGCTTGCGTGGAATATTTGTTGTTCCTTGTTCCAACAATTTTCATTCTAGTATGGACAGACAAGCATTTTGTGCCAGGTGGCAAAGGAATCATCCACATGCCACATATCTGGGGGTCACTCAATACTAGCCATCAAGGTCTTTGTCTGCTGACATATCACTGCCCACACCCTGCATTGTGTGTAGATTACTAGCAGTTAGGGGAGAAGGCATTTCACAGCTGCACCATACATCTAAATGTGCCACCTCTCAGCCTTTCAACTGCCGGCTGTTTCAAAGCCACCACTGGGCTCAGCCAAATATAGAGTGCAATACCAACCCACTCCCCCTGTTCTCCACCTCCAACCATGTAACAATAAGCCAGAGGATTCAGTTACATCAACCAGGGCACTTCCCATAGGCCGAAGCTCTGCTCCTGCATGCAGAAGGAAAGCCATAATGCATTTAGTACAGTATTGGTGCAAAGGGAGCATCTCATTCACAGCACTAAGTGACTGGAATGGAGCATCTGAGCCATGGAATGCTAATTCTTGCTGCAGGCTTGTAGCACACAGGAAGAAGGGTGTTAATGACATGCATGATATCTCCTTACAAAACAAAGACTGCTGATGTGCAACCAAAAAAATACGGCTGTCCTAAGGACTTAAGCGCTCCAAAGCGTTAACAGCTTTTATGTGTGTCCTGTAAGATTTGCTCCTTCTTTCAAATCTGCCTTTATCCGTTTTCCTTTTTCTTTTCTTGTTTGTCTCTGCTGGTGTCAAATACCTGGGTGTTGTGACACAGCTGGGTGCAAGTTCAGCTGCTCTCTCCCTCTCAGTTTCAGTTAACTGGGTTGCGACGTTCCAGTCATCCAGCAGAGGTTACCAAGGGATTGCATCTCGGCACATGAGGCAGATGACAAGCGGATTAAAAGGACCCGGTCCCCTTGGATATTTTTTGTTTGTATCAGATCCTAATGTTAAAATTGATGCAAAACATAAGGAACAACAGGAGTTCTCCTGTCTGCATGGATGCAACGGTGCTATAACTTTACTGTCAGCAAAGCAGTAAAATACCCATGATTCTGGTTGCCTTTTTTCATTCATTGCAGGCTATAATGGAAATACTTATATGACCTAAATTTGCTGGACTCAGCATATCTACTGATTGCTGATGCAAGATCTCCTCAAGGCTAGTAAGTCAGGAAGTCCCTCAAACTCATAACTGTCTGCATACAGTATTATAATCTCTCTGGAACTATTTGGATTGAATCACGTCATACCACCCAGTGTCTCTGAACTGTTGAAGCAAGCCCAGTTAGAAACTTTCTTAAGTGTCCCGCCGCCATATGTTTCCTTGAACACTCTGAGCAAAAATAGTGTGAAAGTTCTCAGAGTAATTTGGGCTTAATTTAACACTGTTGCAAACAAGTTATCTGACAAGGTACTTGGCAACATCTTGTTGAGGGTGTGACCAGCCCCTTGGGTCAGATCCTAAAGCGGCAGATCAAAGTTGGCATGTGGGTGTAAAGCAGGGCGGTCGCGTGTGCCTTCTTGGCCCTCATCTAAATGTGTGGAGTGGATGGGGGGTGAGTAGCAGAATGTCTGTAGCACCTTCTTCTGGCTGTCTGCATCTAAACACACACTAAAAGAAGCCCGCAGAGGGAGGCTGCCCAACACATACACACTCTGTGAGAAGCTGGACACATTTCAAGTGTGGAGAGGACCACCACGGTGCAGTGAACAGAAGTACTAGATCTTGACATAAAGACTATCCACAGAGATGACAATGGAAAGGCCAGCTCACAATGAAGGGTAGGCTCAAGCATATTAATGTTAACATTTATCACTGACAACATTTACTTTATGATTACTGAGGATTACAGCTACTTTTGGTAATTTGATGTGATCTTTGCATTTCTTTTTCTTTTTCAAAAAGTCCTAAATATTGTTATAGATGAGCATTTATCAGTGTGAAACCTTTACTTGTGTGGGAAACTTTGTGTTATTATTTTTTATGTTACCCTTATCTGTGTGGAACATTTACGCTGATTACCAAAACATTTTTGGCGTCTGCTCTTTGTAAATCCTTAAATCCAAGACTCTGAGACTGTAGACATATATCTTGTAATGCATCCTGACATAGGGCCTTTTATTATTCATCTGTGACTGGTCATCAACCTCAGACGTTCTTGGTGGACATGTTGATATGTTGTTTGTGGCTCAGCAAAGATCACTGATAGTTAAACAGGGTTTATAAATACCAACACTTTCTAATAAAACTGCAACACACACCATAATATATTCTCTCTGGCGCTGAAGACTCTGACGCAAGATATGAGAGTGTTTGAATTAATGAGAACAGGGTATAGGTATGAATGTATTAGCGATAGAGAGAGGTGAAAATAAAGCGTTAAACTGAATTTTTTTTTTTTTGAAGTGTAGGTGATAAGATTAATACATATCATGAAACGATTCGAATTGCTAACTTCTTGAATTTTCAACAATACTTTCCTTTCCTTCTAGTGTTATTTCAGTTTAAGTGCAGGAGTGTGCACTGTCAGCGCTGGTGATCAGGATACACAGATATCAGATATCAAGATTAGATCATTCAGAGATATCAGATTTATCAAGATATCAGCTGAGTGAAGTGTATCTATAACTTTCAGAATGAAGGTGACAAAAAATATAGAAATAATATCTAAGCTTGGTGGATATAAGTATAGAAACTGTCTTATGATTCAATGTGTGACATATGCCCCACGCGAAAGCAATATGGTGACATATCAGGGGGAGGAAGCTCCGGTGGACAACCTTTCCACACAGAAGCAGCATCCTTCCTCTGTTGCTATAGAAACAGAACCCACCATGGACACACAACACGTGTTTCAGTGAGCTTATCATAGCAATAATACAGTGTGTTATCCATTTTTGTTCTGTGAGTGTACACTTGATGCAGTATAACAGGGATGAAGTTTACATAAGAACCATGCATAATGAAATTCCTCTGAAGACCTCAAGAACCATTTCCAATTCAAAGAAAACTTTTTTTAATACTAAAACTGATCTTGAACCATCACAGAACAAAACGGAAAAAAACACCTTTGTTGAGCCAAGTATGCATTCTGTTATGCACTAGAAAAATATGACACTAAAATTCCAGTTAACACTATTGAGTGTTTATTTAGCACAGTGGACTTCAGGGACTGAACTGGCAAAGGAAGGTTTTTGCATGTGAAAGAGCTAGATGAGATTTCCCATTGAGATGATGACAACCGATCAAATGATAACAATGAAAACTGCACAGCAGTGCTGGGATGCAGATACTGTATGTAATGGTATGAAATGCATTCCACTGAAACTAAAGTAGTTATGAATACTATTGTTATGTATGTATGTAGATAGTTCATTATCTCTGTGTGTATAAAACAACACACAATGTTCAAATAAGCATGAAGTTACCAGACCAGAGAACGAGAATCAGTGAGTGTATTTGTGACTAATCATAAAAGATTTGAGGTATATTTGAGTATAGTCATGTTCAAAAGTTAGTACCCCTCTTTTTATGTATTTTATGTATTTTTCTGTATAAAGACATTATAAGAATCATCTGCTCGTCTCAGTAATATAAGCTCGTCTTTGGATATAACCTTTTTTTCATTGTGTCATTATTTATTTAACAAAAATAATGAAGCAAAAAAACAAACAAACAAACATGTGAGCAATACTAAGTGCCCCACGATTCAAAAGCTTGTAGATACACCTTTAGCAGCAATAACATAAAGAGTAAGTATTTCCTGTATGACTTTGTCAGTCTCTCACATCACTGTGGAGAAATATTTGTTTATTTTCTTTACAACATTGTTTCAGTTCATTGAGGTGTTTGGGCCATATGTGAGCAATATTAAGTACCCGTTACTTCCCTGGAGTAGACGTCCCAGCACATTCAGACCATCAGAGCATGCCATGCTTAAAGTAATACAAAAAACCCAAGAGCTAAATTTCAAACCCTACAGGCCACAATGAATGTTAAAGTCCATGATAGCACAATTAGAAGAAGTCCGGTTTGCATAGGAGTACTTGTTGTATAGTTGCAACAAATACAATATTCCCAGGAGAAAGTCTCATCTCTCTAAACAGAACATGGAAACACATGAGAGATGTTTGCAAAATTGCATCTGAACAGACTACAAGGCTTCTGGAACAATTTCTTATGTACAGATGAGACCGAGGTGGATCATTAATACCTAGTGCCATGTTTGGCAAAAACCAAACAGCATTTCAGTAGAAACACCTCATACACACTGTCAGGCTTAGCAGTGGAGGGGTGATTGTTTGGGCTTTGTTTTTGCAGCCACAGGACCTGGGCATCTTGCAGCCATTTAGTAGACCATGAACTCCTCTGTATTCCAAAGTGTTCTAGAGGCAAATGTGAGGCCATCTGTCTGACAGTTATAACTTGGTCAAAATTGGGTCATGGAACAGGACAATGATCTGAAGCACACCAGTAAATCTACTTCCAGATGGTTGAAATATCAAAGGATTTTGGGATGACCTAGTCAAAGTCCACACCTCAACGAAATTGAAATGCTGGCAGGACATTAAGAGAGCTGTGCATAAGCGAATCCCCAAAAACCTCAATGAACTGAAGAAGAATGGTCCAAAATTTGTCCACAAAGATGTGAGAGACATCAAAGAAGTTATTGCCTCAAGGTATTGCTGCTAAATGTAGATCTACAAGCTATTGAATGATGGGGGTACTTAGTATTGGCCACATAATTATTTCTTTTTGGATTTCTTTTGGATTTTTTTGTTAAATAAATAATGGCACAATGAATAGAGGGTTATATGTTGTTGTTTGTCTGAGGTTGTATTAGCCCAATATTAAACCCCGCTATGATCAGATGATTTTTATTTTTATGTTGTTACACACACACATACAGTAAAAAACAAAAATATAGAATAACAAGACTTACTTTTACATGACTGCATGCCATTATCCCATTATAAGTACAAGTCAGGTACATATGTATTTGGACAGTGACCAATTGCAGATCCTTTAGGAGTGGCTTCTGGATCCTTTGGGATCAATTGTAGTGATGGGCTTTGATCATTTTAGTGACTCGGTTCTTTAAGTCTCGTTCATCAAAATAAACAAATCTTTTTTTGAGTCATTTAGTTCATTTCGTTTGTTTGATCAGAAATAAAATAAAATGTTACATTTTCAATAAACAGACCCCCAACACTTCTACATACACAAATTTTGGTTTAGTTCCAGTAATGAAAATTACAAAATTACAATGCAGCTAAGGACATATTATGATAAACAGAATGAGCAGCTCACTTCTCATATCTTCTGGTCCGAATCGTTTGTTCCTTTACGCTACTAGCGTCTATGAGAGTCACGTGACAAAAGAATGAATGATTCGTACCAGAAGAACTGCTCAGTTCTGTTTCCGGTGCAATGCACTGCATAGCATTTATGAGAGTCACATACTTCCATACATAACATCTAAACAAGTCATGAACTTCCTGGAGAGGATGGATGCATCATTCTCAAAGGCCACAATCAAGCATAGGAGTCAAGAACAGAATAGAATTAGCTAGAAAACTGGAGTTCAGTTCTGGAAAAAGAATTCTTTGGGCAGATGGAACCAAGAATGACTTGTAGCAGAGCGATAGAAAGAGAAGAGTTGGGACAAGGAAAGGAAGAGTGCAAAAAGATCCGAAAAGAATACTATGGAGGAGGCAGTGTTGTGGCAGCAATGGGCATATACGGTATGAATGCAAATGAAACTGGGTAACTGGTGTTTGTTGATAATGTGATGACTGATATTTAATCAAATACTGTATAAACTTCAAAGTACAATGCCTCTCACTACAACTGGATAATGACTTAAAACGTACTGTGAAAGCAACAGTATGTGAAAGCTTAATGCAAAGCGATGAAATATTCTTAAATTGCTGAGTCAGTCACGTGATCTCAACCCGATTGGGCATGCTTTTCACTTTTTTAAGACAAACCTGAGGGCAGAAAGACCCACAAATATGTCAAAGAAGGAAACTCAGTAGCTTAAATAATACAAAAAAAGTGTAAAGCGCCTTTCCACTAATGGGGATGTTAATGGCTTTAATTCCCAAAGAGGAAAACATTAGCCATGAGCACATGTTATAATGTAAGTTATATGAATGGAATCAGTTACATTAAATCCGTGAACCATTACAGCACCTGATGGCATAACGATATTAATGACCATTTTGGAACAGATGTCTAGACTGACCGGTGTTTAATGAAAAAAATAATTCTTTGGACAGATGGAACCAAGACAGATCATTTAAAGAAGCAACATATGATAGTAAAATTAATTATAAAATAATACATTATTTTAGAAATATTTGACTTGACGTGGACTCACCCAATATACATTTGTGTTACACTTGTTTTATTACATAAGTAGAAATTCAGGATTTACTAAAAGACTGCTCTTTAATGTCAGTTTTCTTATTCTTCATGCACACATACTCTACGTATAGACATTGTGAAAATGTTGGTGTCTTTAGTCAGTCAGTGGCATGAACACGACAGGATGAACATGTACATGCCTGTTTTAAAACATTACATGGCTGGATACTGCTGAGA
Source organism: Clarias laeviceps (assembly GCA_030014305.1). Taxonomy (NCBI): domain Eukaryota; kingdom Metazoa; phylum Chordata; class Actinopteri; order Siluriformes; family Clariidae; genus Clarias; species Clarias laeviceps. The sequence goes on from JAQMYJ010000039.1 coordinate 24,051,392, forward strand.
TAATCCAGTGAAAAGTGATCCTCTCTTCACAGTTCCCCGCAGCTTAATGTTATGGTCACAAAATATTATGAGTTTAGCCTGTCAGTACAGCAACCCGGATAGACTTTAAATACTACAATATTCTTAATAATTTCTGCTAGACCATGAACAGTCACCAGTGCATGCCTACAATATACCCTGCAAAAATATTTAGCTTCATAAAATCTTTGCCAAATTCCATAAATCTATTACGTTACTCAGTCAGTAGAGAAAAAAAAAGTGTAGTTGGATGAATCCACCATCACACAAACTGTGTGAATGTGTATGCTGTGGAAAAGAAGAAGGTAGAGAAGCAGAATCTGTCTCTTTAAGAACTGGTCCTTGGGCAGGTTGTGGTGTTGAGTAAGGAGGTGGATCCCTGCCTGTCTTTATTCTGCCTGATTCTCCCAACAAGCATTCCTATCAACAATCCCTGCCTCACTACTAGCTTGCTTCTCTGCCAATGTTTGTGAGAATAATTGATAGAGTTGTGTTGGGTTTACTTTCAGTATTGTTCACTTGGTTTGAGTGTGTTTGTGCATGCATGCATGACTTTATCATCACCTGAAGACTCCTGCACTTTTCTGAGCCAACCTTCTCAAGCCAGGTGTGTAACATCTGCATTATCAGTGAGTGTATTATTGAGCTTTTCTTTTCACTGAGGAGAAAAATCTGTGCCTCTACTCATGTATATTCCTTCATGTAATTTATAAGTGTTGTGTAGAGATATAGAAAAAAGGAGAGATAGGAGACATGGACATGTGGTGTGCTCTCACAGCATCTTGCTTCTATTTTCAGTGATACTGTAGATTTTGCCTTTTTTTGCTGGCTGCTGTTTGAGATAAGTAAATATGATTCACATGATTTTTCGGACTGTTCTTGTTCTTAATATTTATTATTCTTAAAAACGCCATGCTCGAGAACAAAAAATTTTTTGTAATCTTTTTTAGCACCAAACATAGATAGATAGATACTGTAGATAGATAGATAGATAGATAACATTTTAATTGTGACAAAATTAAGTCTAAAATTATGTCATAAATAAGTTCTATATCTGGATGGATGGATGGATGGATAGACAGACAGACAGATAGATATTGCACCAGCAGCTCCTACTCACACCTTGGCTGGTTCTTTGAAGCTGACTACTGACATTAATTACCAAATTAATGAGTGTTTAATTAGACGTTCCCTGCAGTGTCAAAGCTAATTTCAAGATAAGCTTGAAGTTGATAATTAAATGTGTTAGTTTCAGTAGAAATATACAGTTATAGCAATGTAGTATTATAAAAGAGTTTAACAGAATACATTTCTGATTAGATAGATACGGTAGATAGATAGATCATTTACTGATCACAAAGGAAATTCCTGATATCCAGCAGCAATAGAGACAGTAACACATAGACAGGTCTGTAGCAGTGAATACATGTTGTATATCTTACATAGAGTCATTATACACAGGGAAATGTGAAAACTGACCAAAAGTTATTAGTACACTCCTAAGAACAAAAACCTATAAAACCTCTCAATAAAAAGAATATTTATTAAGCATATAAGTCACAAGCAATAATAATTAGAAGGAAAAGGCATAAGTGAAATGAAGTGAAATTCAGTGCAACCTTGATGTGCAATTGTATGTGTGACAAAGTGTTAAATTTTTGCAAATTCATTCAGAAATGTGCCAAATGCAAAGTAGACAGAGAAACCAGTACTAAACAGTTCCTCCAGCTGCTAATGGTGATGTTCTCAGCTGGATGATGATTACACTACCCGAATACATGGAGGTGAAATCCCCATATGGGCTTTAATAATAAATTTAAAAAAATGTGAAAAACAGCCAAAATAAATACTCTCACTTCTTTTTTAGCATGCTGTTAACTAACACATGATGATTAAACACAAGTAAAAATAATCAATGGCTGAGTGACTGAACTGTGAGAATGACATGAACAGATAAATATAGCATGTTTATTTTCACTATGCAGGTGCAAGGATAAAAGATAGAGCAGCAAGTTTAACTGATAATTGACTTGGCATCCCACGGGATCAAGGATAACAAATAGTGACTGTCAAATGAAACTGAGAAAGCTTTCAGTTAGAGATTTAAATCCGCTCACTGCTGTTATATTTAAAGCATTTGTTGTTATTAGCAGCTTCATTAATGTAATAGGTAAACAACCAAAAAGATGTTCTGTCCACTTGTCAGTGCAAAACAAGAACTGAGTATCTTAAAAAAATAATTTACCCTTTTATTCTCTATGAGCTCCAAAAGCTGGGAAGATAAACTTGCTATTTCTCTGCACTAAGGAAAGGAGTATCAACCGAATGAGAAATTAAGAGGTTTGAGGTCATTTTCAGATAATGAAAATTTCAATTGCAATCACAGGCTTGCCAATCTTGTTGCATTTGCTCCTATGAATATTATTTTTTTGAACTGAAAACATAGATGAGTATTGCAGCATAAAGGTGCACAATAGTGCAAATCTCTGTACAAGAGACATTTCCTGTATTTGTAGTTGTGTCAATATGCTACAAGAAGTGGCATGATGTTGTTGTAAATGTCCACCATAAAAGATTCACAGAGTTGCCTGAATTATTAAGAGAGTGTCTGTTAACTGATCTGTAGTCAGGTTTCCCCACTATTTGATCTTACAGAGGTTGCAAAGTTTAGTTAGTGAAAAAGAACTCCAAACGAAAGACTTTTAGTTTTGTTACAGATGCAAGCAATCATTCCTTTCACTAAGTATTTCAGGACAAAGCACTTTTTTTCACAGAGCTACTAAAAACCCGTGCTGAGTCATTTACTGTACTGTGCAACATAGAACATATGAAAAATGTAAAGGTACGGTTTTAAATCGCCTAAAGGCAAGTCCCATTTTTATCTGTTGGGATTTAATCCTTTGGAGTCATACAGTCTCCGGTATATTTGCTTAAGAAACCAAGAACAAATTTAACAGGTAGTGACATATTTACCACACCATTCAATTGTGTAGCTTTATGTAAGCTGTCACTGAAATGCATTTTTTAATGCACTTGGGTGCCCACACTTTATGTACTTCCTTTTTTACCTTGAGACACCCACTGCTCTCGCAGTATCTGGACTTGTCCAACCACATGACCTTTTGTGCTGTCTTGTAACTGGATGCCTTCTTTCTGATTAGCCTCAAGAGGTCTCTTATCACCACACAGCTGTTTAGTCCCAATCCTGTGAATTCTCATCACATTTTTTGTGTGAGGAAATAATAAACATAGCTATGATTTCTACTGTATTTTTTACTGCAACTTTAACAACTTTAATTAGTCTCTGATCATGGTCATTTATAATTCTCCTTTCAGGTGTTGGACAATTTATAACAGAATTCCAATAATTTTCCAATAATGGTTTTCTTTTATTCAGACCAAGAATATGACCTTTCTAATTTTTTTTTTCAGGCACTTGATTGTTTTGTTGTTTCCTATTGTATTTTCCAAAATTCTAACCAAAGAAATCATTTTCTGTTTTCAGGTTGCATTGCATCATGATACAGAGAGTTACTCTGACTTTGCTTCTCTGTTGTAGTTGTGGTTGGCTCATCTCAACCTGTGAAGGCCAAGGTAAATATATCTGTCGGACTATGAAAACACCCCAGCACCAGCAGCAAGATAATCTAATACTGAGATTATACAACATGGCTGGTACCGAATAAAAGTAATGAGTTATGGTAGAGCTCAAATTCACAAAAGTATTGCAATGCTGCATTCATTATCAAGCGAAGCGAAGCGAAGTATCTGTCTTGTCAAAAATATCTTATATAAGATGCAAGTATGTGCCTACTCCAGGTATTTATTGCTTCAGTATGCTAATGCCTATGCCACTGACATAAAATCATGATGTACAACTTTCATAAAAAGTATAATGTAAAACAGTATCCAAAGTCTAAAAAGTGGAGGGGGGAATAGGCAGTGTAGATTCCCTTGAGGCTGATACATCATGTTGCTATGATATAATTTTTTTGGACGGAAAAGCTTATTATTATTATTATTATTATTATTATGGGTGATAAATTGTGCAATGTGTCTAGGGACTAAAAGAATTCTGAAAAGCTCTAACTGATTTTAGGCTAAACCTTTAACAGCAAATTGGAGCCAGGGGATAACTTGCTAAATCTGTACTGGCTAAATGTTTTTCTAGGGGCAGAAACAGCCAAGTAGATGCTGGGATTGAATGATCCTTAATTTCACAGGGATCAGGTAACAACTCCCTCATCCCCTTCAGATGTTAAGAGCCGAGCGTCTTCCTTCCACCCAGCCTACAGTCTTCAAGCTTAAGCACACGCACACACTTCAAGGCACGTGGAGGGGCAGCAGGCGCTGCATGGCCCTTCAAAGGTTTGAAATGAAGGAAACCAAACCTGCATGTTTCACTGGCACCAGGGTGCTGGCCACGGCCACAGGGGTGCAGGAGACCTGGGATAGAGTTTCATGGCCAGAGTAAATTTAGCTCCTTGTGGTTTGAACTTGAAGCCTACGGACTAGATCTGCTGAGTGACATCCCTCCAGAGGCGAGTGGTTGAGACTACATCCCTTAGGAGTAAGAGTGAGAAGGATAGACAGATAGTGTCACATCACCTGTTTTTCAGTCATCATATGCACCTTTACAGCGCTGTTCCAGCAACCTGAAACAATTGTTAGTAATTGAATTAATTGTTATGGATTATGGGAGCGGAATTACTTCAATAAAGGCCAAATATGAATCTGTATAGTTTTTTTGTAATGTAAATAACTTTCAGCTATACAGACTCAGGTGTATAAATTATCTTGTGGGGCCAAGTGCTTTTTCATTCAAACTCTGTGTGAACTGAAACTCTGTGTGAACTGGTTCAGTTGGCTTTAGTGTTGTTGGCTGCTTGGAGAAATTTGTGCCAAGGCCCACTATGGGACTGGGCCAAAATGGTTTCCCTGACTCATGTGGTTTGTTTGGAGCTTATCTAGAATGAAAGGCAGGTACTAGAGCCTTCAAAACAGGACCTTTAAGGGTAAAAAAAACAATCTTGACTACAGCTATTTGCACATACATATAGGCAATCTGATTCCCTTCAATCAGATTATTAGTAGGATTTATTTACTCTTAAGCATTAAAAGTATGAAAAACAGCCACACAATTAAATAATAAAAAGTGCTGTTTGACATTTCAGGCTGTTTAACTCTTAAATGTTGCTGTAACTTCATTTAGAACTAATCCATGGCTTTCCCAGCTGTCTCTATTTAAGAGATTACTTGTTCTATTGTTGCTCTGGATTGCTCCAAACACTCTCAGGTAACTGTAAGTACTTTTCAGCTGTTGCACTGATGGCACAAAAAAGCCAGGTGTGCATTGTTTAGGGTTCACTACGCTCTCATGAACACAGATTTTACAGAGAGTCAGTTTTAATGGAAACTGTATGTCATAACAGCCTGACTAAATTAATGTCAGGTCACATGCCAGTGGCATGGCATTTTGTCCCCTATTTTTTTATATATAGAAATTGATACCGTGTACCAGAAATTGGTTAAAAATGCGGTAATGTTTTCCCAAACATATTTCCAATCCCATGTTGGTATTAAAGTTTTTGCTGTCTACAGTATATGGTATATATGTCTGTCAATATACTGTATAAAATCTGTGATAACACAAAAAAAAGTTGATGTATAACACACATTACAATAACAGACATTGTAATGACATTCCTTTCAGGGTAAATATTATATTTCATATTTTCATAACATCCTGAGTGGACTGAAAGAATGTCAGGAAACAATCTGGGGGCTGGGACGTAAGCAGTAGTGAATTCCAGTGGTGTTGAAACAAAGCTCTTACAGGCAGCAGCTTGAAAACATTCCTGTCCTACTGGAGCACATGCTCCTCTCATACTCTTCACCACAAATACAAACCCTCTAGAACGCACGCATACACACACATACACACACACACATACACACAGAGCATAGTTAGTGGTGTATATTGAATTATATCCAAGATGGGACATAACTCATATGCAAGAAAGAACATAAATGGCCATAATTTCCCATAATCTAATTTGTAGAAACAGTGGAAATATTCCAAAAATATATAAATTAGGAAAGTACAAGAAAAAAATTTGGGAACTCATTTCCTCTTCTCCAATTAATTAAATAAATCAGAATCTATTAACATGCCCAAAATCAAAAATGGAAACTGCGTACAATTGTAATTATGCCTGAAATGTGAAATAAATATATGCTGACCTACTACTTCACACAAAGCAATCATTACTGCAAAAAGAAACAAAACTAATTAGTTGTTTATGCCCTCTGAGAGACCTTCAAAAAATATCACTCCCTGGCAGCTTGTCAAAACAAATTAACCACCCAGCAGACCACAGCTGTCTAAGGGTGTAGCCTCATGGCTCGCCAGCTGTTCTGTTACTACCGAGTCATTATGGAAGTGCAACATAAACTGTTGAAAAGGAACACCATGTTTGCTGCTAGTTACACATACTGCCAGGTCAGAGTTCAACACACTAGAATTAGTATCCTCCAGCACTGCTATGTTAAGCCTATCCGATGAATTTTTTAGTGCCTAGCTTTATAATAGAACTGAATAAAATAATATCATAGGCACAGAGTAACAGACACTTAACATTAACCTTTATCCCTTCTTTATATATTTTCAAGTGCAACCTGTAAGAAAATATTTCAGTTAGCTCAAAAGTGTTTTAGTGAACAATTAATTAATGTTGATTGTTGTTTTCTTTTTTGACAGAATTGGTACCACCAACTACTACTGCAAACTGCTCCTGTACACTTGGCCATGGGAAGTGTGCTGAGGACGGCAACTGCAGGTAACATTAGAAGTCATGACTGAAAACTATTTTAAATGTACAGTGAAAACCAAAATAGGTGTCACATAATAAAATGACAAAGGTTGCATATTGCTGTATGTATGAACACTAAACAGTATCATCATTTATTAATTCTAAAAATAAGTTAGCTTATGAACTCAACACTCTCATAGATAACTCTAGTTCCATGTGGATGCATGGTTCTCTGGGCTCTGAATTACTGCCAAGTGAGTTGTGAAACACCTGCAGTAAGTTGTGAAAACCCTGCAGAATTTTGGCCCATTCTTCTTTACCACATTGCTTGAGTTCATTGAGGTTATTGGCCTAAAAAAACAACAACAAAAACATGGGCAATACTAAATACCCCTGTACTGCTTCAACAGGATTTAAGAGGGTAAGTTGCAGACAGGTGCTGCTAATCATCAGCCCTTGATTTATTAATTGACAAGTGGTCAATGGTCATTGACAGTTGCCAATCTTCCCAGGAAGACGTCCCAACACATTCACCCCAAGCTGAGACCATAAAATGCTTAAGGAAATACAAAAAAAAAGAACTACATCTCAGACCCTACAAACAGGAGAAAGCTCCTCTGTATGCCGGAGGCAAATGTGAAGTCATCGTTCCAACAGCTTAAACTTGGACATGCAACTGGACAATGATTCAAAGCACACCAGGAAATCTACATCAGATTGGCTGAAAAAGAAAATAATCAAGGTTTTGGAATGGCCTAGTCAAAGTCCAGAGCTCAATCCAATTGCAATGCTGTGGCGAGACCTTAAGAGAGCGAAGCAATGTTGTAAAGAAGAATGGGCCAAAATTCATTCACAGCAATGCGAGAGACTGATAAAGTCATTCAGGAAAGGATTACTTCAAGGTACTGCTGATAAAGGTGGATCTACAAGCTATTGATTCATGGGGGTACTTAGTATTGCCTGCATGTTTTTTCTTTGTTCATTTTTGTTAAATAAATAATAGCACTGTGAATTGTTGTTGTGTGTCTGAGGTCTAAAACTAAAATCATATGATTTTTATAATGTTTTTTTACACAAAATCATATAGAATTCATAAAGGTCATATTAGCTTTTACACATGACTGTATGGTTTTAAGGACCTCTATGCTCAGAGTGATGAGTGGCTCATCAGTCACTTTCCATTACCCAATGCAATTTTAATTCATCTTTGCCGTGCTTGTAGAGAAACCAACCACCCCATCTTGCAGAAACCACTATATGGCCAAAAGTATGTGGCTACCATCACACCCAGTGTGAATCTTTTTCCAAATTGTTGCCACAATTTTGGAAGCATGTAGTTGACTAGGATGCTGCAACACCTTCACTGTAACTAAAGACATCACTGGAACCTCACTGGAACTAACCTGTTCCAGCATGAATGTGACATACAAAGACAGCCTAGAGCTCTAACCCCACCCTTCCTGGAAATAAATTGGAACGCTGACCTGACCTTCTCATAGTCATCTGTATCCAAATTTACTCGTACTATTGTAATTGCATGGGCACAAATAGTCACATCAACACTCTAATGGAAATCTAATGGAAAGCCTTTTCAAAAATGTGGATGCTGTTACAACAACAAATGGAGGCCAACTCTGGTACAGGATGTTTAACAAACAAATAGGAATGTGATGGTCAGGTGTCCACGCACTTTGCAGAATGTCGCAGTACAACATTTGTTCCCATTTCATTAATTCATTTATCGACATAATTAAATTTAATTTAATATAAAGAAATGAGGGTGGCTCAAGACTTTTTAACAGTACTGTTTATTAGACACAGGTGGCATAAAATCACTGTTTTGTTTTTTAAGGAAAGCTGTTCACTATAATGTAAAATGTGTACGGCCATGAATGAATGGGGCAATTTCGAATGTGTAGGATTTACCAGCTTCCACTGTTTATAGTTGTGCAGTGTGTACATTTGATAAATGGCAATTGATAAATGGCTGGTGTCATGTACTGGTGGTTTTTGCATGTAGAATACCTTGGAATATCTTCCGGCAATGTATGTATGATGTATGATGCAGTATTCACAATAAAAAAAAGAAAAAAATACATATAACATATGGCATGTGGTAAGGTGGCAATCGTGAACTAGGGCACCCTGTTGCAGTGGGCACTGCAGGAACAGGGTCAACAGTATGTTATGGCACTGTCAGAGTGGTCCACCAGCTGCTCACCAAACCTCCCCCTCTCCCACTTCTTAGACAAAAAAAGCAAGGTCGGTATTAATAAGATTTATTTGTTGAGCACAAATAACTTTCAAAGTAAGTAAGTTTCGTTAAAAATGGTATAACAAAAAAAAACGTTAGTAACAGTTAATATCCAAATCAGTCAAACCATCCCTTATAGTTAGAAAGGGTTAAACAAAATAATGTGTCTCCGTAATTGTATAACATATGCATTCATAGATACAGCCCTGTCAGGTATAAGGATTTGTACAATTGATTCCTACATGCGCTGGTTATCCAGGATACAACCACTCGCACACACTGCATGGTTTCACTGTGGACTCAGAAAAAGCTCTATAATATAAGGCAAACCACACAATTCAACAGTCTGAAGACTTTTTGAGAATTCATCCAACATATGTAAGGCATGTTATTATAATTGGTAATTGAATTCAGCCAGGCACCACACCCTGTAGTGAACTTGGGTCTGTATACATTTTGATGTATGCTATTTCTTTTTTGGGTACTGACAGGGTCAATGTTATATATGTGCTAAACAAAATAAAAAAAATCTAGTGTTTAGATTCTATTAGAATTTAAATCTTAGCTGAGGTGAGGACACATTTGAGTGAGTTTGACCTTAAGTTGAAAAATAAATTGCAACTGATTTTGTTTTGTGAAATTGTTGTGCAGATGTGATCCAGGCTGGGGAGGGCCCTTTTGTGAGGACTGTGTGCGGATGCCCGGCTGTGTCCATGGTTCTTGTCATCAGCCGTGGCAGTGCACATGTTTAGATGGCTGGATAGGCCGTTTCTGTGATAAAGGTAACGCTTTCTAGTTGATTGGAAAACCATGAAACCTACACAATCAGCCATAATAATAAAACCAACTGCATTATATTGAGAATTGCCCCTTGTGCTGCTTAAACAGCTCTGCGGTGCCTCCGTGTACTAACCACTGCATAATGGGACCAGTGATTACATAACAAAACCAGTCATTGTGGTGATGCTCTGACTCAGTCACCTAGCCTTTACAATTTGGTCATTGCTTAGATCCTTATTTTTGCCCATTTTTCCTGCTTCCAACACAACAACTTTGAGAACTGACTGTTGCCTCATATATCCTACGCCTTGACAAATGTAATCACATGATCACATGATAATTCACTGTCAGTGGTGTTCATTTGGGTGCTTGTGTTTAAATTTTAAACTTTTATTTCATTTATTTCTTTGCTTATCCAGATATTAATGTGTGTCAAAATGAGAAGCCATGTCAAAATGGAGCCACTTGCTTCCTAAATGATGCAGGAGAGTACAACTGTTTATGTCCCGAAGGCTTCCATGGAAAAAATTGTGAGCTAAAGACTGGGCCATGCCATAAAATCAAGTAAGTGTTATTTAGTTTTTATAATCATTAGGACATTTCCACAGTTTTTTTTTTTTCTGCAGCTGGAAGCTGATCAGTTTTTATTGAATTTCATATTTTACAGAGCATTTATGGTATGTCTTAAACCCATAAATGATTAAATTACGACATTATGCTATTGATTATAATAAAATATTAATTAATTGGTGAATTTTAAACACATACTTTAAGTCTGTAATTAAAAGCATTTTTTGTCCCAGATTTATTGCTGCATCAGCCCAGAATTAGCTACATACACTGGCATGAGCTACACAACAGCCTGGTCAATTTGATGCCTCTGGAGAGCAATCATGTAATTCAATGGCCTCATTACTGGCCCTGTAAGAGCTTGCTAATGCTACCAGACTGCAGTCATGCTCCTACTGTTCTCCCAGAGTGCACTAAAACTCACACATCAAGTGGTTTCCAGGGAAACCACAGCAGCGAAAAAGCGAGGCATTGTGTAGTGTAGATATTTCACACTGCAAAACTAGAATGCAATATTTCTAAATTATTAACCCAGTTTTGAACCATCATAAATCATAGTAGTTATTTACATTACTCATTTTATTTTTTATTTTTCCAAGGTTTTTACCCTAGACTGGTGATGCATTTGAAGATTTTGTCATTTCTTTTGCTCTATTGTGGTATATCTTAGGTCCCCCTGTAAGAATGGTGGCTTATGTGAGGATCTAGGTGGCTTTGCACCTGAGCTGTCTTGTCGATGCCTAGTTGGCTTTACAGGACCTCGCTGTGAGACCAACATGGATGATTGCCTGATGCGCCCCTGTGCGAACGGTGCCACTTGTGTGGATGGGGTGAACCGTTTTTCGTGCCTTTGCCCTGCTGGCTTTACTGGACGTTTCTGCACTGTCAACCTGGATGACTGCGTCAGTCAACCCTGCCTCAATGGAGGCCGCTGTATAGACCGTGTCAGCAACTTTCACTGCCTTTGTCCTGCTGGATACGCTGGTCGAACTTGTGAGCTTCCACTGGGGGAAGGGGGGCTCCAAACCCAAGCACCACACAGGGACTCCTTTGGATGGGGAGGAGGCAGGCTCCCAGAAATCTCCAAACAACCCTACATTACTCCAAATAAACCACACACCTACACCTCAGGAAACTACTCCCATGGGTTTACAACTAGTGGGGATAAAGGCCATTTGCTGAAAATTTCTGTAAAGGAAGTAGTGACTCAGAATGCAACAGCAGGGCTCTCAGAGGAACATTTTATAATCCTGCTGGTATTAGGAGGATTGACTCTGGCTGTAGTGGGACTTACAGCTGCCCTGGTGCTACGAGGACACTGGCAAAATATCTGTGACTGCAGTCAGTGTGAAGCACCAACTTCCAGACAACATTCATTCCAGCGAAGTCGTACACACCAGCGCCACTTAGCTGCCAACCAGCAGGACTGCAAGATCAGCTTCCTAGACTCATCTGCTCCACCTGAACTGGACAAGAAAAGACTAAACACAGAGGTCATATGAAGATACAGGTGAAACCCACTGATTGACTGCTCAATGAAAATGGGTCATGTTTTATGAAAAAGGGTCTCATTTTTGCCTATGACCTTAGTGACCAAGTCACAATAGCTGTCATTCAAGTTGAGAAGGAGTCGATTAAAGTGCAGTAAACTGAAACACTAAGGAACAGTCCTTAAGGGAGCATCAGCGAAAAGCACTCCAGAGAAGAAAAAAGAGCACTTGACTAACCATCATGGACTAAATGATGCCAAGATGGAGCACAGAGCCCTGGAAAATAATCAGGACAAAAATGTGTAGAAAGCACAATAGGAATGTTTTATTGAGATAGTCTTCAGAAGGACTGCAATGAAGAAAAGTACTGTACCATTCCTATCTTATACAAAAAGACCTTTTTACGTCCTATATAAACAAAAAGATTTTGCTCTTACACCGACGGGTGTTTTCGCACTTGGTCAATTTCAGTGCCCCAAGTATCATTAGAACAACTAAGTTTTTTGTGTATATGTGAACATAACAAATGAACTCCTCTAAAGTGACCCGTAAATGAACTATATTCAAACCATATTCAAAGGTGATCTGAATACAATTCATTTGTGGTTCATTTTATGATCCATTTGATTTGTGCATTATGAAAACAAAATGGTCTTAGTCTGCTCCACATTTTGTGTTTGCATTTGACTATTCGGTCTACCCTGATTCAACAATCACATATGTTAAAGAACAATACAGGAACTATTAATGTAGACCTCTTACAGTCTTCAAATGTAGAGGTTATATATATGGAGACAATTGCCTTGTAAATGATAACTGAACATTTGTGTTCTTTTATATATGTGTATAATGAGATTTTTGTACAATGAGATTTTTGTACAATTGTTGGAAGATCTATAAGGCTGGGAAACACAAAATTAGACAGGACTATGCATTGCCCCCACAATTACCCCATGCATTGACCTTCATAAGGGGACCCAATAGTAAAATAATAGTAAGGGACTCTGTAGTGGCCCTATAGCGCAGTATTTCTGTTTGTTTATTTAGTTATTTTGCCCATTTAATCTGACTGAGAGAAAGATCCACTCTACTGGATTATAAATTAATTTGCATAATATGCAAACAGACCATTGCACCTCTAGACCTCTAGACAAAATATTGACATTTCCAAACTATATGACCACCACTTGCCTGTTAATCCTGCGCAACAGCCTGGTCAATTTGATGCCTCTGGAGAGCAATCATGTAATTCAATGGGCTCATTATTTACTGGCCCTGTAAGAGCTTGCTAATACTACCAGACTTAGCAAGCTTGGTTAGCTTGGTTAGCATGGATAACTCATAAAGATTGATTCATTTTCATTAAACTTGAAAGTCTGTGGCAAATTATGTTAGCAGTATTTTGCCAAGTATGGGCATTACTGAAATATTCAAATTTCAGTCTTAGTAACTGCTTGTTGAAGCAAGTTGACGATTAGCATGATGCATCTTTGTCTCTAAGGTTGTCAGGGATTATGTAACAAATTTTAAAAAATGACTGAGGTCAGTCAAAATCAAAATTTAGCTGCCTTTTAACAGGGCTACCATTTTCCATTGTTCAAGTTATGTGATCAGATTTGCAGTTAAAAGGTTAAAAAGTTGAGCTTAAATTTCTACATGTTATTTTTGAAATTAATCAACATCTGGTTAGTTTTGTTCAAATGACAGGCAGATTAAGATGAACAAAAAATCCAGAGGAATTTTGACATTCATATTATCTAACTTTTGATCAAAGATGCCAAAAGCAAAGGCCATATCTATGCAGTTCTTAGTGCTCTTGCATAAACCATGTATTATTTGACACCACAGCCTGAGGGTGCTCAAGTTGTTTCTTCATATGACCACAATGTGGTCTTACAAACATGCATGTAACTTATCATAACTTTACTTGCCTAAATTAACAGCTTTTTTACCTTTTGAATTCCTGGAAAATGATGGACTCAATGTATGTAAAATTTTTCTTGCCACCTTGTTAAATTATTTGCCATTCTAAATCTGAAGAAAGTCAATCTTTTTTATACTAATCTAAAAAGAATTTTTAATGAAACATAATGTGGTATCCGGATTGTGCCAGAAAAACAGGGTTTTTGATTTGGTACCCAAAACAACCAAAATGACAAAAAATAAAAAGGAAATCAGAACATTTTTTTGGATTAACACAAATATTTTTATTTGGTTTTGTCATTTGAAAAGTAAGTGGTGTTACACCTAAAGAAGTAAGATCATATTTCATAATCAATTTCTTGTACTGACACCGAATTTGTTTTGTGCGTCATTTGGCCTTACAGGAAAAGTGAATCTATATCTCTGCAATAAAGCAGTTGGCACTGAACTTGCAATATATGCAATATTGGAAGGATAGTGCTGAACCATTAACCATTAACAGAAAAAAATCTGATTAAAAAAAAATCACGTATGAGATCACTTAAACACTTGGTGAAGTTGCATGATAAAGAAAATTAACAGTAAAAAACATAGCTATGTTTAATAGTAAAAGTAAGTGCATTTCCATACATACACACACGCACACAATGTGATTTGACGGTGGAGCAATAGAAAAAGGTCATGTGGTCTGATGAGTTCAGATTGGCCTTATTCCAGAGTGATGGGCGTGTCAGGGTAAGGAGGAAAGCGCTTAAAGCAATGCACCCATCAAGCCTCTGAAGGCAGTGTTATGATGTGGGGTTGTTTCAGTTGGCCAGGTCTAGACTCAGCAACATTATATGGCAATAAACTGAAATTAGGTAATGACCTGAATGTACTGAATACTTAGGGCATCACATCAATGGAGTTTTTCTGCCCTTATGGTACAGGCAAATTCCAGGACTCAAAATGTGAAAGTGGGTTTCTGGGAGTATGAGGAATCATTTTCACACATGAACCGAACACCACATTTTGTGCTGTAATCAAAGATAAAGGTGACCGAATGCAATCTTATTTGTACTTATATATCGGTACAATGATATAGGATCAGTATTTTGAACTATAAATATATATTTGTGTAAATTATTGGTGTAATGTGTACTTGAGTATTTTATGTATTTTTGATACAGAGTAGTTACCGAGTTGTATTAAAATTGTACAGAATAATGAAGTTCTTCTTGTAAAATATTATAAGAGAAAAGCATAGATATATCTGACACCATTATGTCATGCCACAAACTTCATATGTTTCTGACTGAACCGATTGCACTTGCAAGTAAAGCAGAAGATGTGTTTTTGTAATCCTCAGTATTTATGGTGAGATTGAAATGTGATTTATTTATATAAAATCATTGGTTCTTTTCTCATGACAAAAAGCAATAACCAGGTTTTATAACAATGTTTTTTTTCTTTGTTGCCATGCTAATGGTAACAGCAACCTGATGGATTAAATGTTGAAGGTGCTTAAAAAGAATGATTAAATATCTTTTTACTTAAATTCTACACTCCTTTCACACATGATACTTACACACGCCACATACACTGTATGCACATATTTATTAAAATACCGTATCATTTAAATATTAGCAGGAAAAGATACACACAATACATAGCATGTTATCATGGTATTTGGTATATAATCTAACTCAGATTAAAAATGCAGAATTACAGAGACTGACACTGTCAAAACATTACCTAAATTCTACTAGGACAAAGGCATGAATAAAGAGAATCTTACCCTATGAAGCATGTCTTCTATCCTTGCATGTGATTCACCATCAGCTTTACTGTATCTCCAAAGCTTTAGATTTTCCTAATCACATCTTTTCAAAGAATGAACCGTGGTCTGGTCCCACCCTGATACTATGTATCTGGCACAGGAAGTAAGGAACGAGCCCAGGAATAAACTGAAACTGGAGCCAACACTTCCTGCTGATAGAACTGTATCACTCACAGAGAAGAGTAGAGAGCAGCTTCCCCACTATAACACTCTAGTGCTATTAGAGTGGATATTCTGTCCACAGCACAAGCTATAAGCCTTTGCTCAAATTCATCTATAATCATATTCATTAGTCAATACTTTCAGGAGCTATTCTTAAATTGCTTTTTATGATATTATAGATAGGTACAGCAGTAATACATATGAGTTTATAACTATAGAGATGTAGCCTACTGACTTTAACTGATTTAAACAAATGATTAAAAAGTATGCTTCAACTGAGCTAATTGAGGTTAATTTAAGGGGACAGTCTCTGCTTCAGACACAGTTTCCTTGTCATCAGAGGGATGTAAGAAGGGGTTGTAAAAACCAACAGGAAAAAGCTGCAGAAAAAGCACCAATTTAGTTGTGGATCAAGAGGGGAACAACTGCGATGAGGGAGAACCCACACAATAGGAGCACCCACACAATACTACAGACAGCCCTCAATAATGATACCTCACGACAGGGTGGAGACTGAACAC
>JAQMYJ010000039.1:24084569-24097706 GCA_030014305.1 Clarias laeviceps
TATATATATATATATATTGATGACTTTGCCTTTCACTTCCTTTTCCATCTGAAGGATTTTAAATGATTTAATCTTGTTTTCTGTGCACAATATTATTAATAATTCCTCATTTGTACAGGGTGGACCAAAAGTCTGGGTCCATGTTGAGATACGCAAATTGACAGCCTCTGACTTTTTACGGCACTTGATAAGACACTGAATACAAGATGGACTAAATAAGACCTTTGACTTCAGATAACTCCAATGAACAAAAAAAAAAAAGTGTCAAATGCTGTTATGCCTGTTTTCATTAGATCTCTTATTGTTAGTTCTGAAGCCATCTTGGGTATGAAATATTTATTCACACAAGGAAAAATGCCAGTGAATCTAGACCTTTTGTGGCCCCATACATCATGGGGTGTTATATTTCATAGCTGTTGTCGAGTATGTACTGACAGTCATGTTCACACAGGCCATGGGCTTGTTCCTGCCTCAACCACCAGCTCCGGACAGTGACGAGGAGGAGGATCCTGAAGGAGCTGCTGCATGCCGGAGCCACGCGTCTATTCCTATGGATCCTGGTAACATGCCCTCAAGTAAACTCACATGTAAGATCCATTTGTACTGTTCAAACACTGCTTGCTAATATTTATTCTCACACTGTTCACAGATCACGTAGAGCTTGTGAAAAGGACCATGGCAGCAGTGAACCTGCCTTCTTTGGGGATCCCTCCCTGGGCTCGTGAGATTTCAGATGACCAGTGGAAGGACATGGTAGACAAGACTCTGCAGTCGCGGCAGAGCTCAGCAGGTCTCTTACTGCAACGTAAATGAAATTACCTTTCAAGAAGCCTTTATCACATTCTCCATACAGCCTGTAATTACATCCCTAATAAAGCATCAAGAGCCTGTAAGATCATGTGATTGAGGTGACACAGAACAATTGTTTATTATATTGTATTTGTTTGAAAGGATTGCATACCACGATGCACAAAAAAAAAAACTCTAAAACCTTGCAGGATTTGATGTATTTCAGAATAGTTAATGTGGCTCCTTCAACATTCCCATACTAACTTCTGCAAACCAAGGTTAATAGTTTGGTGTAACTTCTGCAGCTTATTGATGCATGTGTGTGTCCTGCACATTCAAAAATTTATTTTTGTCTTTTATTTTTAACTTTATTTTTATTCTGTACATACATGAACATCTGTACAAAATATGACTTTCATATGTAATGCTCTGCCTAATTAAAGTACATCATATGTACATATGACCTGGAAAGCAGCTTAAGATTAGTGTTAAGACTTGGGCACAGGGGGTGGGGAGAGAAAGAGGAGAGAGGGAGTGGAGAGACCCATCCTTTCAGAAACTTCTCCTACAGCATGTCTACAATTCAGTCTACAGCTAGTGCCAGCTTGATATCCAGAATTTTTCGTGTCAAATTAAAACTTTCCCTTGAAGTGAACTGAAGACTCTGGACATGATCTGTTCTAGATTATTTTGGCATTTTTATACACACAGCATTTTCGATCCACCAGCAAACATTACAGCAGAAGTTCTTGTGAGAACCCAGATAACATTTCATGTACACAGTAGCAGGTACACCTTGTAACCAAGCATCCAGATTTTTTTTTTTACTGCCTGGTAGCCTATTTAAGAAGTGACTATTCGCTTGGAATGATCAGAATGAGTGATAATTCACTTTGCAGTAGATGAAAGTTCAGATTACTCTTCAGCAGGTGAAGGCAAATTAAAGAAAATACAGAAAATAAAATTTATAGACACTTCAACAGTTATCATTGCCTTTTTTTAAAACTCGATTCGAATTATGGCAGCAAGTTATCTTATTTTTCCTCTAAAGGTGTCAGTAGACGCACCATAGTTGATGCCTTCATGTGACTGTCGGAAGAGAGGCATATATTTTCATAAAGTGTGTATACATTTTTGTTAACTCTGTATGATCTCAGTGTGAGGTGAAAGGAGGCATTTATAAGGGATGTGACGAGCAAGGCTGCAACCCTATACAATTATTTTGGAGGAATAACTGGAAAGTTAAACAAGCATCTCTTGTCCACTTTACAGTAATAAGGCCTGAATCTTATTTCTGTTCAACAAAACCTTAATTTTTTCCCCCTTTATCTTCCTTCTGAAAACATTGCTTATGCTCTGCATGACCCATCAATCAATGGGAAGTTATAACAAAAGGCAGAGGTGATGCTTACATTGGACGAGATTTTCCCACTGGACATGGTAGATGAAATATGGGAGTTTTTGTTCATTTTTAAATATCAAACTATAAAATCAATAACCAAATAAGATAAAAAATAGTTGTTTAAAGGGAATTGTTAGGATTTTTTGGTGATTAGTAAAAAAAAAAAAAAAATTACAAACATGTAACCACATCATGGAATCATGTGTAATGATGGATAACATGTGACCACATTGGTTCTGAGGTACATAACATTGAGATACAGCATTATTTTGTAGAATGATAACGAAATGTGGAATGGTCTGCTGGTGTTTTCAGAGGTCAGCACTTTCATTCAGCACCTTACAGTGTTCTGTTCTCAGTAAGGCAAGAAACAGACTGAACATTCAATCCTATGTTGACAGTCAGCATAAATGTGACTACAGGCATAAATAAAATCATAGCGATTCTGCCATTTGGCTACTTCACAGCAAGGCTTTCAGTTCACACACATCAGACTGCAACTAGCACATGCATCTGGACCTAAAAAAACAAAACAAAAACTGGCAAATTTCTTTACGTCAGTCGCTGAGCTGATAGCAAAAGCTTGAACTTAAGACATCTAAGAGGGAAGCATGATGCCTTGTCTTGAGGTATTTTCTATGTACTTTTACACAATTATACGCATTTTACTTTAAACTTATTGCATGAGGACACCAAGTAGTAACAACAGTTAAGGTACACAGGAGACAAACAGCTCCACAGACCATGGAGAGACTACCTGTGGTATTTTTTGATATCGATTTTACATTCATATGCAAACCTATGAAATCTCTGTCCCACAAGAGCAAGGCAACATGATCCAGAAATAAAGACCTACACTCCCTATTTCCCAAACCTGGCTCAAGCAGACGCACTTGTCACTAATGTGTTGCGCTTTGTAACTTTTTTGATAACACCGTCTGGTTGCCTAAGCGAAGACAGATGCAGGAGATGAAGACAGTAAAATGTAGAACAGAAAGAATAGTAAAAAATAAAGAGGAAACCTTGTTTTAAAAAATAAATCATGGTAATACAATCCAAATACTGTTTAAAATTATTGTTTTTTTGTGATTTGGAGTTGTCATTGAAATGCAGAGAGAGAGAGAGAGAGAGAGAGAGAGAGCTGGGGGAACAGGAGCTCTTCACTATTGCACGCTGGCCAGGATTTTGCAGAAAGGCCTCTCCAAGAGGAAGTGATGAAGGAAAGAGGCAGAGACAAAAGGAGGAAAGGAGGGGAGTATACAGCAGGCGACATTTCTGGACAAATACAAGTGGGACAGTCTAGGCATGGTGCAGGTGACTGGTTGTGGTGTTCCTCAGTCAGAGGGCTTCCTGGTTAGCAGTCAGGTACTCTTCTGCCCGCTTATGGGCCTCCAGAGCCTTTATAGTGTACACATCCTGCGGCAGCTCTGACTTCCGTCGCATAAGCACCTTGTCCTTCTTTATGTCCTTCGTTCCCTGAAAGGAATTGAATAACTGATTACATCTTGTGCACAAAATGGTAGTTTATCTGCTGCCATCTCCTCTCTGTTCCCACCCCTGGTCAACCTCCACTCTAGCTGCACATCACCCGCTTAATTGATAACTGCAAAACACCACATCACACTGTTTAACTGTTTATAGTTATATTTGATGGTATGGAATGATCCAGAAAGCCACCTTGCTCCTGTTAACACTTAGATCATAAACAGTCAATTGGCTACCTGCTTATCACATTCATTTCACATTGTTTAGAATAAGTTAAGAATAGGAAAAAAGAAAACCCACAGCTTGTTATATGACTGAGAAAACAGAAAACACACTCATCTCTCCTGAAAACGTTTGAAACATTTCACTTTGTTGAAAAATGCAGGTTTTTCAAATCTATATTAAATTATGTGGAACATCTGCCATACATGTTCTTGTGTATGAGCTGTTTGGGTACAAAAAAAAAAAAAAAAAAAAAAAAAAAAAAAGATCTCTTTATATTACATACACTGTGCACTTTAATACCAAACTAATACAGGTTAGGGCATTCTTTTGCCCTCAAAACAGCCTGTATTCTTCAAGGTATACAGTGGATGCAACAAGATGTTGGAAACATTGCCTTTTTGATTCTGCTCCATGCTGAAATGATTCCATCCTCCAATTCCTGCAGATATTTCAGGTTTACTCTTTCATGCTCTTGATCCCTCATTCCACCACATCCCAAAGTGTTCTACTGAATTGAGCTCTGGTGACTGGGAAGGCCACTGAGGAACACTGAGCTCATGGTCATGTTCATGAAACTAGTCTGAGCTGACTTTTGCGACATGGCCAGCAACAATACTCAAATAAGGCACTGAAGGTGTGATCGAATTAGTAATAACAGAGCCCCAAAGCATGCCCTAAAAAACAGCTTTGAACCACCTCCAGCAGACTGGATTGGTGACACGAGGCAGGTTGTGTCCATGGCTTCATGCACATGGCGCCAAGTTCTGACCCTACCAAGCGTATGTGTTGAGACTTGACATTGTTCAGAACACGCTAAATTGTTCCAGTCTTCTGCTGTCCAGTTTTCATTAGCGCACTGCAGCCTCAGCTTTCTATTCTTAGCTGACAGAAGTTGAATCAAACATGGTTTCTTGCTGTTGAAGCGCATCTGCCTCGAGATTCACAGTGTTGTGCATTTGAAGTTGCTTTTCTGCTCACCAAAGTTTTAGACTGGGCGTCTGAGTTACTGCAGCCTCTGTGTCAGTCCAGCTATTCTCATCAACCTCTCAACAAAGCATTTACATTAACGCAACTGCCACTCACTGTTTTTTTTCTTACTGATAAGTGAAATACTGTAGTCATACCTGTGAGGCCTCAGTTTCCACAGTCTTCTTCAGCAGCTGGATGTCCTCAGCAGTAGGAGTCTCTGTCTCCATGGAATAGTGTGGTATCCCTTGGTTTTCATTATACATTATATACTGTACATGTACAGAGACAAAAACACAAAAAATATGTGCCAACAGGACCTTGCTTGAAATGAACTGAAATGATTTTTTAAATATCTGTACCATTCTGCAGAAATTGCTAAATTGTGGGGGGGGGGGGGGGGGGGACATTTTATACAAAGGAGGAATGACTGACCGCATCCGGAGGCAGACCGGGTCGGAGACTTGGGTGGACCTTTGTAATCTGACAAAATATAAAGATTATATAAAAATTAAATTTTAACCACACTCACACAGACCAAACATACTGTAACATAAAGGAAGGCCTGTCCTCAATATGAGGTGAAGGCACTGGAGAGAGAGAGAGACCCTGTGGTAATTAGATTAGCCCTGGAAAACCCTGAGTTTGGAGCATTAATTTAAGTACACAAAGCTGAAAAACACCACAAGGTCATATTCACATCAGCACACACACGAAAGAAAGAAAAAAAACATTTACCATAAAAATATCTAATCTAATCCACAAAAGAGTAGTCAAGTTGCAGGTTTTCATTTCAACCAAGAAAGATTCAAGACCTGATTGCATCTGTTTTCATCATATGATTGTGGCTTCAAATATGACTATTAATTATGGCTCTACCTCTTTGGAAGAAGAACCTGTAACCTTCACTGACTGACCACTTTATTGATAAGATTATATACTTGTGATTTATCATTTGTTAAAATCACTAAATTAAGTCAGTTTAGACTTCACTGCATTTAATAAGGCATTAAAGCTCAGAAATTAAATAAAATGTCAGAATATATGTGGTTTCGCTTATAGATTAATAAAATGTATTTGATTTTCTGTCCGAGTGATACGTCAAGGCTCGCAATCTGTACCTGAGGATTTTGTTTAGCAATCTGTTCAATCTTGTGCCAGATCTCCTCCCGTTCCTTAAGTTTGTACTTCTCCCTGGGGTGAGTGAAAACAGAACAGGTTACTGTGGGTCAGAAATAGGGACTCATGTCAGACCTACACGGACATCTTAAGGTCTCTTTAGGCACTGATAAAACACTTGGATAACAAATGCTACTTATACATTCTGCAACATATCCGTGTGGAGCCATTATGCAAAACCTGGGTATTTTTGTTTGCCCCTTCTTATTCTAGCTTTTGTTTTGCCTTTCTACTTCTCTTTACCACTTACTTTTGCTTTTCGGCTTTGTATTGCTGAGTGCAATCGTCAAACAGCTTCTGGTTCATCTCCATGAAGAGTTTCAGGGCATTGTAAATAAGCCCGTGGATTGTCCTGCAGCAAAAGGAGTACCGTATTTAATACTGGACAACAAGTAAAAGCAAAGCCATTGCTTAACAAGCATGCTGATTTTTATTTACTTACTCACTTACATATTTCTCTCTCACACACACACTGTATGTACTGTATGTATGCACTGTATGCACTGTAGGCATGCATGTACTGTATGTATGTACTGTATGTATGACCAATCTTGGGTTCATGAGCAGTAACAGTGTACGTTTAGGTTTCTTACTTGTTCCAATGACTTTTGGAGTTCTTATAAAGAGCAGGGAACATGATGGGGAGAATTTTGGCAGCATTGTCACTGATCAAGCTCATGATATACTCGTTGTTCCAGTAATACAGCGCCCTCTCAGCAACCTGAAGCATAAAAGGGTGAGTTTAGTTAATACGTATGAGAATAACAAGACTTAGGTCTTATGACTTAACAAAACAAGGCCAGAAATATTAGGACCGATTCAAGGCTTTCCTTCCATACATAGAAATAAAGCATAATGGTCGGACAGGAAAACCAGCTTTTCCGACTGGGCACTCCAAAGTAGATTCACATGCAACAGTTAAACAATAGGCAGTCAGCCACTGTTCCTGGACAGCAAAACATTAAGCAATGTAGTATGGTAAAGGATAGGAAAACATGAGTACAAAGCTGGTATAATCATAAAATAAACTATTTGACAAAACAATATTTTATCCACAAAAATTGAATAAGTATACATGTACCTGCCATTAGTATTACAGACATTGGTAGGTAGAACGGTGGCTTACCTGAAAGTGAGGACTTGAAACACACTTGGCAAGCTGTCTAAACAGAGGCTCCATAACTTTTACAAACTCTGAGGGCTCAATGACATCCAGAATTTCCTCCAACTCATTTAGGAACATCACTTCTTTAGGACTATGGGTCTTGGGCCAGAACTTCAAGAGACCCATTATAACCTGGAAAAGAGTGAGACAACAGAGTGACATAACAGAAAAAGATGAACATGTACACGAAAATACAATTTGTTTATTTCACAATAATAAGAGCCGTCAAGGCTGGTTGCTACACTCACTGGTTCAGTAAGGCTACTGTCTTTTTCCAAAAACTGAACAACACAGTATGCCAGCTGCAAGACAAGGAAAAAGCACGTTCAGCCTCTTGTCACAAACACTAAACATGGCCAACACCACTGAACCTTTATTCAGCCAGTGCATTCTACAGTGGTGTTACTGCGCTAAGACAATTTGTTGAACAAACACTTTAATTAGGCAATCATAAAGTACATCTGCGTTACAGGAAAAACAAAATGTCCTATACAAAATCTCTCCTTTTGCAATAGGTCAGTAGATCAAATATAATCTTAAATCAAGGCCATTATGTCGAACAAACAAACAAATAAGTAAATACCTGAGGGTGATAGACACTGAGCGACTTGACCTTATGCAGTGGCAGGAGCACTCGAATCAGGAACATTTTGTGCTCCTCTTTCAATGGCAGGGCAAAACCATTAATTATACTGAAGAAAGAAAAAAAAAATGTTCTGGTCATGTGAGACAACCGTAAGGTCTGATTTGTCACTATAATAGGTTATGTGCACGCTCTCACCTTCCTAGAATTTCCAAAAGCTCTGCAATGCCATTGTGATGCTCTGTTTCATATATAAACCTGCAACAAGATTAGTTGACAAAAATTTTGGCTGGATTTTGCTTCACCATGCAAAGCGGTTTCGGCATACGAGCGATCAATCTGGCCGCATGTACAGTACTTCCAGTTGCACATACTGTATATCCAGTTTCCAATCAAAACTTGAGTCAGTGGAAGCCCAAGTGAAGCGGGTTTATATATTTTGTGTGTAATAAAGACATAGCACCATGGATCCCAAAACCGCATTAATAAATTAACCGAGATTATACAAACTAGGCTTAGGGACTTTTTATCTCGTCTGCTGGTGCTAACAAAACCCAAGAACACGAACACCACTCGATATACCAAACCCAAATGTGTATTATACGAAACAGAAACTGCAGTGCACATATGACTATTTACAATTATATACAAAAAATATTTTGGTGTATGTATAGTCCTGTACACGGAGTGTGTGAGTGTGTGAATGTGGGGGTGCGGGAGTATTGCATAAGCTTCATCAGTCGGAGTGCATGATGAAGGGAAAAACCAAAAAAAAAACAAAAAAAAAAACGCTGTACCAATGGTGACTATTCCAAATACTTTACCAGCAAAAAGACAGAAAGATTCACAATCTTATGCAGCGCTGGGAAAAAAAAAAGAATGATAACCCATTGTGTGTGTATAAACAACAATGGCGCGTTTAATGACGCTGGCGTATTTGCAGCTTCTCTTTAAACAGGGTCAGCTGACCTCCCTTGCATCACCAGGATTCCCCTTGTGATTTGGAGAGAAAGTCCGAGAGAGTAAAAACGCGGAACATAACTAATATAGCAATACATCATATGGGAACAGATAAGAAAAGTATACAACACCGTATAAAAATTATCAACAGCTTTATAAAAACCCATCATGTGGCTGTGCTACATGTTATCAAGGGCGATATCAAGAGGAAAATAGAGCCACTTTCAGTCTCGTTTTTGTAGCAGCTGGTGCCTAGAGGAATCATAAATTGAGGTTAAGTGAAGTTTATTGTCCATTTCATATTTTATTTAATTTACATGCATTTTCTAAATGTTTTGATTGTTTGTATATGCAAAAATATAATTATACTGTTGAAAACTGGTAATATTGGTAATATTTTTTGTGGCAGAAACGGATTATCTGCACTTAGGAATCTGTTCGTTCCTATGGGAAAATGCGTTTTGGAATACAAAGTTTCGCCTAAAGAACATGCCTCCGGAAGAGATTAAATTTGTATGCCAGTGTACCACTGTATGTATAAAAAGTTTTTACAAAAGCAATCAAAATATACAAATCCACCTAAAGAAAGAAAAAAAGAAAAAAAAAAAGATTTAGAAGAATCCAATAATTCTATAATGCATGCATAATGATGTTCAGAGAATTTACCTGTAGAATATGTTGTTGATCTGTCGACGGATATAAGCTCGAAGTCCCAGAAACTTGCCATAAATCCTGTGTAGAATTGTTTTTAGGAAGTCTCGTTCTCTAGGATCTTCACTGTCAAACAGCTCCAAGAGCTGCACGAGACATTTGCATGTTTGTTGCAGTACAATTTGAAGCAGTATTGCAAAAATATTAGCTCAAATTATACACCAATCAGCTCCAACCTTAACACCACTGCCAGGTTGCCTATCAATTATATACCAGTAACCTGAAGACAGGATCATCGGCACCAAAGGCTCATCTATGTCTCTGAGGACCAAACAAAAGGCTGCCTGTTCCAATCCCACAGAAAACCCAATGCAGCATAACTAAACCAAAAAGGTCAATGCTGGCCACAAGAGAAAGGCACCAGAACACCCAGTGCACCACCACCAGCCATGCATGCGGCCCAGCAAACAAAGAGCCCAACTCCCCAGATGCCACTCTGACAAAATAAGCCTCATCCACCTCCCCCAATTCTCTGATCCCTTTGCACCAATTCAAATGGATCAGACGAGTTTCGGTGGCACAATGGGAACCCAAAACGTTTATGGTTTTAATGTTATGGCTGATCGGTATAGCTATAACTAAAACATACATGATGTCATGAAGCTAGAAGCTACAGAAACATCATTCAACTTTATTATCAAGGATGCAGGAACAGATACTTACAGACAATACAAACTTTTGGTCAATGTATTTTTTGGCAATGTTAGGCTGGAAATCAGGGGACTCCAAGAACCGCAAGAAGAACTCGTATACCAGCTATACAAGAAAAGAAACAGTAGAAGATGAAATTAGTCAGATGTGTAACCAAATCTGGGATTGCTGGTTAAATGTCACTGTGATATAGAGTTCTGCACAGGTGAACTCTTTTCACCATGACAGGCTTATCACAATACACCTAAAAGGTTTCTCTTGACACTTCTGGTGGTCAAAAAAAAAAAATATCAGCGGAGGTGGTGCACAGGGTGGGGATAAATTAAGGATTTGCTCTCACTCCACTGCCCTTATTTTTGGTCCAAACGCAGTTGTCAAAAACAGCCCATGAATATACAAACTTTACAGAGTTTTAGTGTTAGGGTGGTACTTGCCTGCAGATGGGGCCAAGCTGCTTCCAGTGTAGGCTCATCCTCCTCAGGATCAAATTCTGCTCCAGTAGGATTGGAAGAAGGAGGCAGGGTCCTAAATAGGTTCATTGAAAACTACAGGAAAAACAGAAAAGAAATAAACAGTTGTCAGTTGTTAAGAAGCTTAATATACAGGTACTACATAATTAATAAATTTTTCCCCACTGTGTATGCACATGCCTATAAGGACCACAGATCTGTGTAGTGGTGCTACTTTCCACAAACTAATTTAAACTCTTTTTATAGCTTTACCTTAATATAATGTGACATGGCAATACTGTCACAATTTCATATATCTGTCTATAAAAGCTGCTCTGCAAAACATTTTGTAAGATCAAGCAATATATGCTTTGCAATTTTCGTACCACAATTCATTAAATATCTATACATTTTCTCCATCCTTAGCGGTTAGAATTAATGTGAAATATTACAGTTAACAACTCATCTGTGAAGTGTTCCCCGTTTGAGCATTATGCTGAGGAAATGGGCATTATCTAACAGGACGATAAATCTTTTCTGTGATATCTCTATGTTGTAATGAAAACTAATGTAATTGCAAAAGAACCACGTCAAACAAAATAAACAGAGCTTGATATCTTAATATATAAAATATACTGGAGACAATAACTCTTAGGTTTTTAACACTAAGAACTCTGAACTCATACAAACTTAATTATTTTGATTGTGTAAAGCTGCTTTGCGACAATGTCAATTGTTAAAAGCACTATACAAATAAAATTTAATTGAACTTCTTGCATTTATGACAGATAATGTTATGAGGATTTTATTTTTTATTTTTTTAAAAAGAGGGGTTGGGGGAGAGGAGATACATCCAAGGGAAATGCCTTTAGACCAGGCAAATTATAACTAAGATTATTGCTTGCATATTAAGATAAACATCATAAACGTCCTAACAAAATTATATTCCTCCACCAAAATGCAGACTCCTGTGCTATACTTTTCACAGGATATTACATATTGCCCTGCAAAAAGATTAAAAGTTTTATAAAACAGGTATAAAATATAAATGATACACACTGCTGATGAAAAGTCTACTTTCTTGTGAAAGTCTTGTGAAGTTTGACACTAATCTTAAAATGGATTCAAATCCATTTTCTCAGCACTCTACACATAATTCTGCACAATGACAAAGGAAAAACATGTGGTTCAGATTGTTTTGTTAATTTTCATTCAAAAAAAAAAATGCACACAAACAAACTGAAATATCCCTTTTACATAAGTATTCAGACCCATGTAATGGTTGCACTTGAGCTCTGGTGCTTCCTACTCCCATCAGTGGCCTTTGAGATGCTTCTACAATGTGACTGGAGTCCATCTGTGCCTAACTGAATCCATTAGACATAATTAGGAAAGACACACACCCGTCTGTTTACAGTCTGACAGTAGCTGGTGTATGTCAGAGTGAACACAAAGCAATGAGATTTATCGGAGAGAAGACCTGAGAGACAGTATTGTGTCATGACCAAGACCTGGGAGGGATAAAAGAAAGATTCTGCAGCATTGAAAGTGCCCAAGAGTACGGTAGCCTCAATCATTCTCAAATGGAAGAGATATGGGGGAAAACCAACAGTCTTCCCAGATCTGTCCGCCCAGCAAAACTGAGTAATTGGGGATGAAGGGCCTCAGTCAGACAGTAAAGTCTGCAGCATCATTCCCAGACTCAGTGGCACCTTTTGGCAGCAAGAATAGTCCTAAGTCTGGGTCTGAATACTTCTGTAAATGGGATATTTCAGTCTTTAGACTTTTTTGTTAATTTGTTTGAAAAAAATAATAATAAAAAAAAAAGTTCCTTTCTTACTATCAGAATTAGTGATGTTTTTTTTTTTTTTTTACTTTTGATGTGGGAAATAAATGAAATGAACATTACAAATTTACTAAAGTAAATTTTACTGTCTTAGAAATACAAACATTTGCTTCAATTTAATTTTAAATTAACCATAAGTGGAGCCAAGTGGAAACAGGCATTTAAGTAACTATAATGAGATGAAATTATGTTCTATATGATCATCAACCATATTTTCCAGTAAAATCTCCGTTAACTATATTTCTCCATTCTCTAATTGCATTACAGAAGCATAAAATAATACAGTATAATGCACTTTTATATGATGGCCTCTTGATTTGTGTGATCATATCAAATAACACATCCAAAAGACTGCATAACAAAGTGGACTATTCATCATAAAATGTCAAAAGTGTAATAAACATTTACAACTAATGAAGCTGACACTTCCCCTTAAAAAGTGGGTTCCTCTTTATATTGAATCAGAAAAGAAAACCGGTGTTTTAAAAATGCACACACTTCTCCTTGCAGTTCTTTGTAAGCCATTATGCCAGCATGCACGCTTGAAAAAAGCAGCAATGGCTACAGAAATCCACTTCAGGTTTCCTGGCAAGTTATAAAACATGTTTTCAGTTATTTCACCTTTTTTTGTTAAGTACATAACTCCACATGTGTTCATTGATAGTTTTGATGCCTTCAGTGAGAATCTACCAATGTAAATGGTCATGAAAATAAAGAAAACACATT
>JAQMYJ010000039.1:24099657-24110160 GCA_030014305.1 Clarias laeviceps
AGCTTCATAAGAAACAGGTCGTCAGAACGGACCCCCCCCCCCCGCCACCAACCCCCTCCCGCCCCCCACCACATAAAGAGAAACTTATGAGATTTACAGGACTGTCCACTTACTGTGGTTTATTCTCCTCACCTTTTGGTCAGACAATACCAGGAAGAATTTAAAACTACTTTCACCACTGTTAATTTCACTAATCGTCAGTGGCCAGCTCTGCCAGTTCTGGGTAGTTAGTTCCACCAGCCACAGAAGGATGTGGGTTGGCGGAGCAAAATAACTGGTTAAATAAAGAAACAGCTTAGAATCTGTTGATAATAAATAGCGTCTGAGGATCTGTTGTATAAAAGCAATATCAGGCTTGAGGTTGTCCTGTCTTGCTAAGGGCACGTGTGCATTCACATTCCAATGACTGCACTACAGCCATGCTGGCATTCATCACAACAGCACTCCATCTTGTGTGATATTGCTTTTACTTTTTTGCTAACCTTTGAATGTGCAGTTTTTGTTTTGTTATAAGAGCCTAAATGGGATCACACAAACACCAAGTTTCGGTTAGTGTACTTTTATTACGTTCTATTTTTATTAATATTTTACGCCTTTTTACACTAGGTATGACTGCTTCATACCAATGTCTAATGCCTGAGGAGGATTATTATTGTTGTTTACTGTAAGTGTTCACCTCAGTTTTGTAAGATATTTAATGTCAGCACACATTTTATTGGTCAATATCCACTGTACTAAACACAACTGGAGGGGAAAAAAAATCTAAAAACAAAAAATGATAGCATGGGTATTTTTTCAACTTGAAAATAAATCTAAAGTGGCATGAAATCTGATTTGTCTGGGGACAGGTGGCCCAGAATTTTAATAGACAGTTGTGAACTTTGCAGTGTCCTTAACATGTCAGAATGTGCACACAGGTGTGTGTATGCTCTCACCATAATGACAGCCTCGGGGTAGATGCATTCAGTAACTACATCACGATTGTGTGTGATGTACTCCACCATCTCATTCAGTCCAGCACGCTTCACCTCCTTGTACTTGAGATCACTGAGAGGATCGGTCACGAAGTCAAACAGTACACAGCACTGACGCAGCTTCTGGACAAACAGTTCCTCCCTGTCGATGGGTGGGGCATCTAAGATTCAGAGACAAATACAGAATAGGAAGCTTAGGTTTTAAGCAGCACATATACAGTGCACATAAAAATAACTAAATAAAACAAAAACAAACTAACAAATGAAAAATATGGCACCACAAAAAAAAATAATAATAATAAAAAAAAATAAAAATAAAAAAATCACCACCAACTGTGGAAACCTCAGAGAATAAACTTTGTTAGAAAACATAAAAACAAACAGATCTGGATCAAAAATTTTTTTTAGATAGATTGAACCAATCTGAGTAACTGGTATCAACGATTGCAAGATGTGGGAAATTAAAGAAAGGGCTTAAGATTCAACGTTTATCACATGATCCTCAAACACGATGGAGTGTTATATAGTGGGCTTGTACAGTATGTATGCTTGTACATGGCTCCCTATGGAACTGAGTCACTGATGTAACTGCTGAGGTAACAGGATAAATTCAGTCCAATGCTGCAAAAATGATAGAATGGTGCTACAGATTACTGAGGGTTAAAAAAAAAACATTCTAAAGACCAAAACAAGCAAAAAAATAAAAGTTCTTAAAGAGCCAAGTCCGTTGCCTGACTGCAACCCAATTGAGCATGCTTATTACTTCCTGAAGACAAAACTGAAAGCAGAAAGCTCCAGAAACAGGATGGCCATGGATTCCAGACTTTGGGCAGTCAAAGGATTTATGTTGATCAATTTTATTTATTTATTTTTTAGACAAAGCCAGTCCTGTGCTTTTGGAGGTGCACCAGAATAAACAGCAACTATTTACTATTAACAAGTAGTGTTGGGGACGTTACTTTTTAAAGTAGCTAATTACATTACAAAATTACTGTCATTAAAAAGTAATCACTTACATTACGGCGTTACTTTCTGATAAAAGTAACTACTTAGAGTACTTTTCCATTGCAGAAAATGAAAACTCCTTTGTTATTCCTCATGCATGTTGTTTTAGTTAAAACCTTTATAATTATTCTACAATCATCACTCAGCGAAGTTTGACCCATAATATGTTAACTGCTAATACCTCCATCTCACCTACGCGGTTTTGTGTGGTGGCCGCAAGTACGGTTCATCATGATTCACCGCGAGTTTTAGCACTGTGATTAGGTTTCCATCTTTCTGCGCGTCGGTCCTCGCATAGTCAAACTGCATAGGTGAGATTGGGGTGTAACAGCAGAAATAACAGAGGGGGGTGCGGGTTATCGGGGGCAGATATTGTAGGACGACTTTCTCACACACAGACACACACACAAACGGACTGGGAATGACTGCTATCTGGCTCACAAATTACAAAAATTGTAACGGATTACATTTTTGAAAAAGTAACTAAATAACCGAGTACTTAAATGGTGGACCTAACGCGTTAGATTACTCGTTACATCGAAAAAATCCAAGTACTCCAACTGCACCTAACACTGTTAACAAGTAAGTAGATAATTTGAATAAATCACTTATTATTTATTTTTCAATAATGTAGCCCTAGAGAACTCATAAGTCAGTATCAACTTTTAATTAAAAACAGAAAGCTTCGAGGACTGTTAACAGTGAACAACGTACAGTATGTCAATTAACATAACTGACTTTTTCAAACATGTCTCAGACCATTTAACTGAACATACTGACATATGGCAGGGATTGTCTAGAAACCATGCAGATTAAACGTTATAAGTATTTTGTTTACAAAACTATAGGTATTCTATATTAATAAAATAATTACAGCAGAGACTGGCATGTACAAGACCTTACTTTTCAACAGCTTAACTGGCTTACTACCAGTGAATGAAAAATCTTCATCCAAGATCACAGGTCAGAGACACATTTGCCCCATCCTCAGATTTCAAATCCTAACAAATAATCATTGTGTAACCAAAAAAATACCCTAAATTGGCAGTGCTCTCACAGCAACATTAGCCAATCATGGGCTTCTGTGTGCTTACACATGCAGAAGTGGGTGGATGGCATATTCCTCAGGCTGGGTGAAATGCAGCATGAAATGCAGTCTGAAAAGATGCAGTTGGCTGTATCACATGTTTTTGGGGGGAAGCATGTGACCCTTCACCCTCTTAGGGTGGTACCTGTACCTCAGAGGCCTTATTTGAATGAAAATGTTTGAACACTGAACAACTTACAATATGTCAATTAGCAAAACTAAAAACATGTCTCAGACCATTTAACTGAATATACAGACATATGGCAGGGATCCTCTAGAAACCACATGTTAAACATAAGTCACAGTATTTTTAAACACAGTTTTTAACTTCAGCCCAATAACCAGAGGTCTGCCTAAACACAACCTCAGTCCTGACCCAGATTTCTGTTGAACAGCAAATCAGACAGTCATGAGACCGAACCATGATACCTCCAGGCCTAAATGAACTCCCATAGCCCAACAAACACCATGCTTATTAAACATTTATTTCCAAACACAAACAACTGTAAGAAACACAGCCTGCAAAAGAATATTTCACAAAGAAATACACAAAAGCAGGAAAGAGAGACCAAGAGGCTTCCTGTGTTTGCCATGTTGACTTCTAAAATCGCTGTCAGAACGCTTACAAAATTCATGGGTCAGGGTGTTGATAATGCTACAAACAAACACAGACACAACTGCCATTTTAGCTGAGCTTGCATGTGTTTACAAATAATTTCATTCCAACCTACTTGATAGAAAATTATTGATTAATCGCTGAATAAAGATGCTGTATTATCTTAAAAATATCTGTGGTAGAAAAAGTATTTGATGTTTATGGTGATGTCCTATTGTGCATATGCATTTTTATAGAGCAAAAACATGATTAAGTTCGGGGAAAAATCTCAGCAGAGTGACAAAGATGTAACATGCTGTATATTACATGACATCATCTCTACTTTTAAGTAGCAAAAACAGACAAGATAAGACAAAAGCAACTGATGGCGTTATAGCAGTATTAGGATTAGTGATGGGAATTACCAGGGACCTCCAAGTACAACAATTATCGGCAGATTTCAATTGTATAGTGATTCTGTATCATGATTTTGTCAACATCCCAATTCCATATTAAACTTTTCAACAGATTTTGTTACAATTCTAAACAACATTAGGAAAAAATTTGCTGCTACCAGACAGGATACTATACTGTATGAACTGTGCTAGTTTAGAGCACAGTTTAGAATGTAGGATTATAGCAGAACAGCAATATTTTACCACTTCAAACGAAAAACTGTTTTTTTTTCCCCCTCAAAAAATAGATTTTGGAGTCAGTGTTGATACAGGAATTCTTCAATACATCACTGAATCCCCTCCCACCCAACTCCAATTAGAATATTAACATTTAGGATTTAAATATCAAGAAATAAACCATAAAGTAAACACAAACTTCTTATAGTACAACCAAGTAATTTTTTATTAATTCTGTTCACTGCTCAGTCTTTTCCTATTCGAGGTTCTTTTTTTTTTTCTGCGTCTTCAGTCATGTCTTTTAAGTCAACACAGCAAGCAACAAGAATACATTTACACTGCATTCATAAAGTATTCTGAATCAATCACATTTTCCGAATTTAGCTTCATTTTATTTAATATAATTTCATATCGCCATTAATCATGAAAAAGCCTTGCCATCACTGGTGCTACCATCACAACACTTTACGATTTCCATGGAATTGGGAAGTAGAGAGGCCATAAATGCAGAAATGTACCTTTAAGGGCAGGAAGCTTCTGGAGCTCACGGTTCTTGCTGAGGTTAAAGCGAGAAGAGCTCTGCCGACGCTCTTTCTTGACAATCTGCGGACCACCTGAGTACTTGATTTTATTGAGCTGAGTTGGAGGTGGAGTGCTGTTGCTAGGACGCTTGCTGGCTTGCTGTTGCTGCGCCTTAAAAAACACAGACACATTAAACATCAGTAATTCACATGAGGTCTTTTGATTTTATACACACATACACAACTGTAATGCTTCAGGGAGAGAGAGTTGTAAACTATTTAATAGTTTTATTCAGTATAAGTGCACATGATTGAGAGGCCCGTTTTACAAAAAAGATAAGTAATTTATTTTGGTTCTAGTACCAAAATGTATCAGGTTGCTGTTCACTGGCGGATTAATTAGTGAATCTTTCGTTATAACAAAGTTTGATCAATCTGACTGATGTCTTGAGATACTGATTTAGGACTTCCAGATAATCTTCCGATATTATATATTTTTGGAACTGTGCCAGTTCCAATGGGCAGTTGAGGCTCTCAAGTGCTGATTGTAGGGTTTGGGATTGGAGCCCCGCCCCTGCTACGCAGCTACTGTTGGGCTCCTGGGCAAGATCCTTAACTCCATACAACTCAATACAAGCGTCACAAGAGGAAGCAGAACCCACCGACCACAAACTAAAACTACTGTACAATGCACATGATCAACCCGTCGCTTGCTTGTGTGAACGTGGGATAAAGATAATCACTAAAATCATCCTCGGCACATGCACATTGCTGAAAGTCAGGGAGTCGCTGATGCTCAAGAAACGTAACTTAATACCCGAGTGTGTGTATTCTAGGAAGAAACTGAATGTCACAAAAAATAATAATAATAAAAATTTAAATTGCTGAGTTACATACATTACTGTGGCATTACACGGCTTTGGGATTTGTTAATGAATTCAGGAGAGGAAACTAACCCTGATTGAGAGACATGCTGAGACCTGTCTGTGGCATGACAGTCATTAGATCAAAATAGATCTAATCAATAAACTGTGCAACATCAGTTTGTGTGTTCAGTTTCCCGTCAGCACTGCCAGTGGCACTTGTCAGAACCAGGAGATACGAGTTCTTGTTATAAACATACTGCAACATTGAATTCAAAAGGCTTCCTTCTGTTGCTAGGCTGATGCTTTACTGATCCTGGGGGTCTTAAACATTCTGCAACCAGTACTCCCATTATCTCTCTCTCTCTCTCTCTAAGCCTTTGTATTATGTAGAGATTCTCAAGTCTGCATTTAACTCATTTGATTAAATTGAACCCATGCTAATAACTGGATGAAGTAAATGTGATATTACTGAATAAAGACAGCAACAAATCTGGCAACATTAATTAAGAAATAACACACAACAATGTTAACCCATCACATCCCATAGTGCATAATTTTTTTTTGTATAACTGGAGGGTTTACTTTACTGATGAACATATTAAAAACGATTAAATGTGTGATAAGATTCAATGTTGTGGAACACCTGAGACACCAAGCTAGCTGCGGCCTTACATTACATCCTTCTTGCATTAGAGCAAGATGAACAGATAAATGCTAAATTAAGGGATCCCAACACAAATAGCATCACCACATCAATTACACATTTCTTTGTTATAAACATTTTTAAATTAATTATTAGTCTTTGATTATGCTGAGCATCTACCATACAAGGTAAAATCTTGTTTTTATTACTATTCTCAGATGTAAAGTGTCAACGTTGCAAGTCCCTGTGTATGACCTGTTACTATAGAAATAACATTTCAAAACAAAATTATGAATCTAAACCCATGGTTCCTGCTACAGCTGGAAATACTGGCCTAGCTATTAGGTTAGCTCTTAAAAACCTGACCATTTTAGCCTTGTATTTGTAAAAAAAAAAAATAAATAAATAAATAAATAAAAAACATACATAGGGCTCAGGATTGTGCAGTGGACGGACATATCCATTTTTTCAGCCCAACATATGCAATATGATGGACTGAATTTTAATTAATTTTAACCAACAATAGAAACATGACCGAGCAAAAAATTACAACATGGGTCTTATAGGCAAATAAATATCACAGACACACATGATCATGGGTTTTTCTGGTTGTTTTTGGTTGTTTCTATGACCAAGAATAAATAAATTTAAGGGTTAAACAAAAATAATGCAAATATTCTTTGCATTATAAAATCCAATGTACTTATATGCAGTATATATATGACACACACACACAACATACATACATACATACATACACACGCACACACAAATTTTACTATACAACAGCGAGGACACTGTAATGTAAACTGCACAAACTTTCTTAGAGGTTACCAAGGAAAGATGTGTTAGTACAGTTGGCAAAAAATTGCCTGTATCTACACTGTTATCTCTGAGTGACTGCATATCCTGGTTACCTCTCTCTGTCAGAAGAGCAATCTGTTAAATCCTGTGTAAACAGCCTTTTGAAACTCTAACTCTTACACCCAACAATGGAACAATTCATCTTCAGTCAAAAAAACATGAGGACTGTGGCATCATTTCAGGAAAATGCATCATTCATGAGCAGAATAAATCTTCTGAACGGTTATTCCTAACATTCTCCCGAACATACGGTTCAATAACAATAGTGAAGGCGACAGCATTTAAAAGCTGTGTTATGCGGTATAGTAGGGAAAGCATTCTTTTAGGTACAGAGGGAAACAGCTCATTTGCAGGCTCTCACTCAGGTCAACTGCTCTAGCTAGCCGCTCCCTTCCTGACAAAACATGCTACAGTCGAGTTCAAGCTCTTTAATGCTCCTCTGTGTGCAGTTACAGATTCGTACAATAACGTGGCTTCATCAGCATTCAGTAATTCGAGTCTGCTCTTACTGTCAATGTTATAGTGAAGCACTCTCAAAACACCACCATACAACACCAGACTAACCTTGTTATAACAAGCTTTAAAAGGCATAAACGGTCAGTGTTTTGCTAAACCAAGTCTTCTATAGTTCTATAGCAGCTACAGAATATCCTTGTGAGTAAAGCTCGGACAGTAAGACATTATTGTAACAGCAGCAGGCAGGGTACAGGTGAAAAATCAGCCTTTTACCTCGTCTGAGTTTTCACTCCCAGTATCCTTTCCAGCGTTGACATTACTGTTTTTGCTGCTGGCTTTCACAGATTTAGGCGATTCCTAAGGGATAAGAGCAAAAAAAATTAAAACAAATATATTGAGCCTTGCTAATGTGCTGAAAATGCATGTGCATAGATATAGTCATAGTCATGTGCATAGATCTGATCAGTAATACAGTGCTGTGATAGAGCCGTACAAAATCTAAATCCTGCATCACAATGTAGTGATTTCACACACACACACACACACACACACACCACAGAGGTACTGCGCTTTCATGTGCAGGTGTGCACATCTGCTTGTCAGATCATAAAATGCACTTACAAAACATATTTCAATTGACAATGTAACTACCCTTAGGCGCAGCGCTGGTGACTAACCAGGTACAATGTGTTTGTTTGTGTGTGTGTGTGTGTGTGTGTGTCAGCGGTTCCCACCTTATATCATTAAATACAACATGCAGGCTAGCAAACTTGTGAGTGTAATTGTCAGTTCTACATCAGGTGTTTCCTGAAAATACCGAGCTAACTAGCTAAGAAGGACAGTTTAAAAGAATCAGTCAATGTCAACAGAAACACAGCAACTCACTTTAGGACACTGTGAAAAAATATCTAGTAATCAGGAGTAACATGTCAGAATCCTGTTACAGCTGGACAACGTTAGCAGACAAACCATCCTCCAGCTGCCACGTAGTGATCCACCGCCTGCTAACCTGGAGAATGTGTAACGCTACATTACTACATCTGAAAGGGAACACTGCTCACTAGCTAGGCGTATCGGTCATACTTCTCAACATGTTAAGGAAACTAGCTAGCTAGTTAGGAGGAAGACATGCCAGACATGACAGTGTCAAATCTTCCAGCGACGAACAACACATCACATGTCTGCACTTGCGGAATTTACCGACAGAACAGAGGTTCAATCCCTCGATCGATGGGAATTAGATTTCTGCACGCTAACAGTTAGTTTTAGCTCACTATAGCATTAGCAACATTAGCTACTTAGGCCTCGATACGAAAACTGCAAGCTGATGAAGGGTTTGTAGGATACGAGACACACAAACCATCGTTTTTAACTCAAACCAAAAAAAAAACCCCGCTTTCATGTCTGCAGCATATGCGAGTCGTTTACCTTTTCTTTCTTCGTTTTATTCGGCATTTTGCGGATGCGGTGTTCGGTGTTGCCTCAGTGACAGATTTTCCCGCACGCTCGAGCGCTCAGACAGTCAGGGCTCGCGCTGCGCTCTCAGGCCCGCTGAAAGCTGATTGGTCCGTTCGAGGCGACACAGCCTGGAGACAAGTCGACACCCGTTCACTATTGGACTCGTTTTTCTGAATTAAAAAAAAAAGGGAGGAACACTGCAAATGTTGCTCACAAGTGCTTTAGTACTACCTACTTTCAATTTATCAACGAACTAAATTGTAGCGCTTTCCAATTCGCTAAAACTTACAAACCATGCTCAGTAAGCGCAGCCCGGTGCGGTATCATCATAGTTTTTAATGATAGTTATCTGCAGGGGCGTGACCACAGCGCTCCGGTTTCCCTGTCAGTGCGCATGTGCGAAGTCATGACGTTTTCTCCTGTTGCTGCGGAGAGCGGCTAATGTATGCTCTAACTGTCGTACGTGTTTTAACTGCATGTTTAACATGGTTTGTTAGATAGTTTGTACTTAAATACACCTTTTGAAGTACGTTTATGTAGTTTGTCATGTGTTTTATTGCTCAATTGTTATTCAGTGTACCAGCAGCTTTTTCCCAGTTTTCAGTGTCTCTGTGTAACAGCTTCATGTAAGTTTAGGCATACAGAACTGTAAATGCCTAGTTCTCCAGGGTCTACTCTTTTTCAGACAGTAGTTTATATGTTTGTATATTTATTATTATTATTATTATTATTGGTGTGTGTTGTTTGTCACGCAACCTGAAGTTTGTTACAGACACAATCAAGTAGTCTTATTATATCATTATTATATCAATTCTCTCTCAGTTGTACACTAGGCTTTAACAAATTTTACCCATGATTCATTCTTTCACACTTTACATTCACATTCTTTGGCCCACACTGGGAAGGAAGTTTCCTACAAAAAAAAAAAAAAAACAACACACACATAACTGTACTATTTATTAGGAATAAAACAGTATTTATGTTAATCTGTCTCTTTTTTTTCTCTAAACCCACAAGTTTAGTTTTATAATGAATAAACAGTGGGAAGGGTTTACCCAGTTTATTACATCAAGTGTACAAGTGATTAAAATTAACTTAAAAATAGTAACGTAAAATAGTATTTTGTACATATAGCCAAAACTTGGTATTTTCATCAGATAAAAAGAAACACATTCAGATTAAACTTGGCCAATTTAGATTTCAAATAATCAGGTTTACATTTCAAAGACATAAACCTGAAAAAGTGCAACGTAAATGGTTACAGACACTACAGATGTTTTTTTTTTTTTTTTTTTACCAAAAACCAATTTACCCACAATTTTAGGTTATATACAGTTGTGTTCAAAATAATAGCAGTCCAACATCAGTAACCAGATCAATAATTGTTTTTGGGAGAAATTAT
>JAQMYJ010000039.1:24110260-24134867 GCA_030014305.1 Clarias laeviceps
TTCATGTTGTGATTCAGAATAGAACGTGCAGGGGGTCCAATGCATTTGTGTGATTTAAATTAAAAGTTATTATATGGATATGGAGCTTTACTCACCTTTTTCAACACACTGCTATTATTTTGAACACAACTGTACTTCTAGAAGCATACACCAATTTTAGTATCAATACACAAAGAAATATGAATAATTTGCATATTAAATTATTATTTAAACCGAGACAGTATAATGCTGAGAAATGGCCATTTATAGGGCACATATAAAATCATCTCTCCAAAACAGCTGAAGTTAGCAACTTGAAATTTTTAGGCAGGAAAGATCGGTCACTTCCATGTTGCATAAACTCCAGAAGTAGCTTCTTTGACCCCCATTTTCTGTATTATATGTATAACATAAAAATATACATATAAAATCAGCACCAATACTGTGTTTTGGCCAATACTTTATTAACTTAACTATTCACCACACCTCACCCACAGAGCATTACTTTTCACTGAGAACATGGGGAAAAGATTAACCTAGAGGCCTGAGCTTCCCTCCTTATATTACAGTGTTTGGATTAATAAAAATATAGAGTGATGCTGGTGATATAAATTACAACATGAGGATTTCTTAAATATTAATGTCTAAAATATCAAATGTGTAATATCTCACAGTATAAGGTTTCACTGATATTCTTAAATAAGTATATTTCCCCATGAAATATCAGCAATAATTTTTAAAACATTTATAGTATGAGGTGTGTTCAAGACAAGCCAGGATGTACTGTATGATGAAATTTCTCATGGATGAAGGCCTTAAATCGAGTGACATTTACAGAAGACTATAAGTACAGTGAAGAGTCTCTTAGCCACAGTAACATTTAAAAGATGCAAAACATTTTAAAGAAGTCTATGGATGATGATCCCACTGCAGTCGTTCCTGTGAACGTTGAGCGTGTGTAACACCTGTTTCTTTGTAATCGACAGATAACACATCTCCAACTTGTAAAAGAGGAACATCTGTCTTTGGGAACTGTAGACATAATCATTTATATACACTACTTGTACATTAGAGGAACTTGGCTGGGAGTTATTGCAACATCCCTCATACAGTCCAGACCTCGCTTTCCACATACTTGGGCCATCAAAAGAGTTCTTGGGATTCCAGTGTTTCAAACGTGATGCAAGCAGTCATGACTCTGGGATACTATCTTCATGATAAACTTGTGAAACCTAGCGAAACTCTGGGACAAGTGAATTATTGTAGCAGGGGATTATATGGAGAAAGAAAAGTATTTTTTTACTCTCATAAGTATGTTTATTCTGCACAATCAAAAGTCTTGGGTTGACTTGAATGCATCTCATAGATTGAATACTGCTTTATGTTTGCCATGAAGGCACAAGAAGAATAAGTAAAGGTGGCCAGAAGTACTAATGATGCTGATAGCATTTACAAAAAAATTGTTAGTGGCAAAGAAAATATAACACTTGATATTTCCAGCAAATAGTAGTGGCCTAGAATGCCAACTGACATTAAAAATTGCTGAGTTTAATTGATTTGTTGTATATTAAATATTCATAACAGGGCCATTTTCAGAAACAACCAGGTTTGAAATAATGAATAATAAAGTTTTACAAACCCATCTACAGGCTAAACAGTGTCCTGCATGCCAGGTGAATAGACCTGTCAAACTTCACAGGAAGCTACATGCTAAAGATTGTGTGTACTTCTATTATTATTATTATTATTATTATTATTATTATATTATTGATGGCACTGTCCACCTCCAGGTCTGTGTGCATGCACCGTCCAAAAACATGCAGATTAGGGTAATCAGCATTTCCCAATTGCACATAGTGTATGTGTGTGTGCTTGTGTGCTCTACAATGTGATGGCACCCCCTCCAGGGTGTACCCTACTTTAGGTTCCATGGGATCAACATGACCCTGTACAGGATAACCAGTATAGAGAATGAGTAAAAGTGAGTTGTTTTTATCATCATCATTATTATTATTATTATTGTTACTTTATAATAACAATATTTCTGTAAATCAAACAAAGAAATGTTTGAATTTTCATGATAAAACTCAATACTTAGTTAGGTTTAGTAATTGTATGCATGCAAAATAAATTTACCATATTGGTGCATTTTGCTTATACAAAATTATAAATTGTAGCCCACCTATTTTTCTCCATAACATGTTTGACACCCTCTTCCTCACTTAAGCCATTTCATCAAAGGTCAGGATGACACATGGTTAAGTATTATTTAAGTGGTGGTGTTCTGTACTCCAGTAACACCAGCACGTAATGGCATGGTAATGGGTGTAAGTGCTACACAGAGTGAAGCTTTTAAATAAATCATTATCATTGATGGGTTAAGAATCCAAAATGGATTACCAATCCAAAATGATCGAGTCTGGATGATAGATTCTGAGAAAAAAAAGTTGGAAGATAGCCTACAGTGGATGGGGGAGTTAGTTGGGTTTTCAAGTAATGCAACAAATTCTGTACCAACTTTGCACAGAGTCCAGTCACCTTGGTTCCAAAGAAGCAACATACTCTCTAGTTGACTGTCTCTGCTTGCCCATTATTCTGGGGTTAGCCCATTATCCTATTCCCAGTTTTTTCCATAAATACACTCCATAATCTGGATGTAAACATGGCCCTAGACACTTCTGGTATGCCAAAATGTCCAGAAAATATACTGGAAAATTACCTCTGCTATTTAAAATGCCATGGAGAGGCATTGCAGAGGAATGGTGTATGGATTTAGAAAAGTGGTTGATTATTAGCAAAATAGTGCTGTTGTCTTGAGGCTTACAATTGATTACATTACAAAATGATTATTTGTGAAAACCAAATAACCGCCAATACCATCCCTGAAGTAGATATGCAATGGGTACGCAGATGGCCAGTAGCATGTGTAGTGTGGCACCAGTAATCAGTTGGTTAACATAAATGTAACAGGACAGTGATATTACCAGATCTATGTGGCTGGAAGATTGTTGAATTCCTTATTTATTTCCCATAAAATGGCTCCTCCAAACAAGATTCGGGCAGGATGCCATCTTCTGTGTCGTCACGGCATACGGGCCAATACATTTATGAGAAAGGGTATCAGGATTAGATGCGATAGAGGTGAAATTAAAACAGGTGAAGAATACTGCTCACTGGGCCTGACAAAAGTTCAATAAACTTTAGTTTTTGTAAGTTGACTTCATATATTCATTTGGTGTAGATGATGAACCAATATCTTTCCCCTACATTCAGTGTCTCCAGTCCTTGAAAACTAGCTCAACTGCCAAAATTTCCTGATTGACCATCATAATATATTTCTGCTTGTGATATCTTTTAGGACAGGAAGGCTATGAGGTGAAGCTTAGGCCTCTTGCCAAATCTTTCTGACAGCACAGCTTCCATTTCAGTTTTTGATGCACTTACCTCCACCACAATTGGCCTGGACAGGCCACGTTGTTCAAGGTTGGGCCCAACATAAATGCTTTCTTCTTATGAGAATGCTTGTGTGGCTACTGGGTTCCATAATACAGCCAGTATTGTGTATCGGTGAGTGGCTGGTAGAAATTTACATGCCACTGACATGACAGATCTGGGGAGTAGATCAGTGTGTCATTAACAGTGTTGGGGGACTATAATTACATAACAAAATTACTGTCTTTAAAAGGTTGTTGTTGGTCTTTCGGCTGCTCCCGACAAGGCGTCGCCACAGCGGACTATCCAGTCCGCACTACAACTTGGCACAGGTTTTACGCCGGATGCCCTTCCTAACGCAACCCTCCCATTTCATCCGGGCTAGGGACCGGCCCGGCATCCAGTGGCTGGGGTTTGGGCACTGGCTGGGAATCTTTAAAAGGTAATCAGATATATATCAGCATTACTTTTTGATAAAAGTAACAAGTTAGAGTACTTTTCCATTGCAGAAAATGAAAACTCCTTTGTGATTCCTCATGCATGTTGTTTTAGTCAAGACCTTTATAATTTTTGTACCATCACAACTCAGCTAAGTTTGGCCCATCGTCTGTTAACTACTAATAAAGTACCCTTATCTCATCTACGTGGTTTCGCGCGGTGGCCGTAAATACGGTTCATGATGATTCACTGCGAGTTTTGGCGCTGTGATTAGGTTTCCATATTTCCGCGCGTCGGCCCTCGCATAGTCAAACCGCATAGGTGAGATTGGGGTATAAGAGCAGGAATAACAGAAGGAGGCGAGGCTTGTAGGACGACTTTCTCCTTCACACACACACATACATACATACACACAATAACGGATTGGAAATGACTGCTGTCTGGCTTACGGATTACACAAGTTGTTTAAATAACGGATTACATTTTTGAAAAAATAACTAAATAACTAAGTACTAAAATGGCGCACCTAACGCGTTAGATTACTCGTTACATTAAAAAAGTAATCCAAGTACTCCAACACTGCACTGGTCATTAATATATGTAATTACAAATCTACTCAACATTAAAGACTCAGATGAGCCAGAATGTGTATTATTACCAGCCATGTTTGTAGCCATTTTCTTTGCACAAAAATGTTATTAATATGGGATTTCATTTTGTTTCCTAAATATCAACTAAACAGTGGAAGATGTACTTCAGGAAGAGTTAATCAAGACTGCCATAAAAATGCAGGTCCAGTTATATGAGGCAGCGAAAACAAGCTTTAATTAAAAAAATTTAAAGCAAAAATTTCCAGGTCTGTAACTCTCACTTTCATCATTAGGGTCATGATAAGAAGTAATCTGAGCTCTTCACAGAATCAAATGGTTTAACTAAAAGTATAGCCCCACCTGTGGCATTTTTTCCCCCTCAATCATAGTGTGAAGACTGCTACTGTTGCTCCTTTCCTAACTGACTAACCTTAATCAGAAGTACAGTAATCCTGGTGTCTGATAATGGACAGGGGAATGGAAAATCCTGGTTATTAGGGAAGCATGACAGTTCAGGGGGCACTTAAAAAGAATCAGTCTATGTG
This sequence comes from Clarias laeviceps, assembly GCA_030014305.1. Classification (NCBI taxonomy): domain Eukaryota; kingdom Metazoa; phylum Chordata; class Actinopteri; order Siluriformes; family Clariidae; genus Clarias; species Clarias laeviceps. Next base: position 24,115,245 of record JAQMYJ010000039.1, read on the forward strand.
CACCTGAACTCCATGAGCAGCACACTTGTATTTTTGATGACCTAAGGAAAAGGCTGCTTAGAAGGGTACTTGGACCATGAACAGTGAAATTGACAGCTCTGGACCTTAGAAACCGAATGCCAATCCATCAAAGGGCACACAAACAGACAGTCTCTCACATACTACTAGCAATGCCAATTAGCCTAGTCTGCATTTCCTTGGACTTGGAAGTTTGAGAACTACTTAATGCTCCTACAAGATCAACAGGTCTGCAGACATGGCTGTTTTTACACTATATGGACACGTGTTTGTGAAAAAGCCCCCTGTAGTGGTTTAATATGCAGACATGCAGGACACATTGAAAACAAGATGACATTATTGTAAATACATTTTATTTGAGTCGTAAAATAAATAGCAACATTTGTTTTAGGAAAATGATGTAGTCAATGTTAAAAACACTTAACCAGGGTTTCTCAAACATTTTGCAGCACACATTGTTTATATATTTACACCGATCAGCCAGTACATAAAATCAGCTGATTAACATTGTATACCTCCTTGTGAAAACGAAACTGAACTGCTGAGGCTGGGACTCAGAATACCTCTGAAGGTGTGGTATCTAGCAAGAGGATGTTTTAGCAGCAAATCCTTTATGCCCTGTTGAAAAGTGGGGCCTTCAGAGATTGAGCTTGCTTATTCTGCACATAACAGGTACTCAATCAAATTAGGATCTGGAAAAATCTGGATCAAATCCTTGAACTGTTTTATCTCTGTAATCATTCCTGAACAATATTTGCAGTGTGGCGAGGAACATTATCCTGTTGAAGCAGGCCAATGCCATTAGGGAATATTGTTACCATGCATGGGTGTACAGCCGTTGGCAAAAGTTAAGTATAAATGTTTAGATCTTTTTGTATATACACAGGCCTGCTGCCTCAGCTGTCGCAGATAAATTGGAATTAATTGCAAAGTCCCCCTTTGCCATGAAAATGAACTTAATCCCCCCGCCACCAAAAAAAAAAAAGTTCACTGCCTCCCCACTCACAAAAGAACCAGCTGACATGTCAGTGATTTTCTCGTCAACACAGGTGCTGACGAGGACAAGGGTGGAGATCACTTCGTCATGTCAGCTTTAAAAGGAGGTGGTACTTGAAATCATTGTTCTTCTTCTGTTAAACATGGTTACCTGCAAGGAAACACGTGCAGTCATCATTGCTTTGCACAAAAACAAATTCGCAGACAAGAACATTGCTGTTACTAAGATTGCACCCAAATCAACCATTTATCAGATCATCGAGAACCTCAGGGAGAGGGGTTCAATTCTCGTCAAGAATGCTTCAGGGTACCCAAGAACGTCCATCAAGCACAAGGACCGTCTGCTAAAACAGAGTTTGCTAACAGCTGCGGGATCAGGGCATCACCGATGCAGAGCTTGCTCAGGAATAGCAGGAGGCAGATGTGAGTGCATTAGCACACACAGTTAGGCTAAGACTTTTGGAGGATGGCCTGTCGTAAAGAGGTGAAAAACAAAGAAGCTACTTCTCTCCTGGAAAAACATCAGACAGACTGAGATTCTGTAAAAAGTACAGGGATTGGACTGCTGAAGATTGGGGTCAAGTCCTTTTCTCTGATGAATTCCCTTTCTGATTGTTTGGGCCAACCGGAAAAAAGCTTGTCCAGAGGAGAAAAGGTGAGAGCTACAATCAGTCCTGTGTCCAACATCTTGAGACCATTCATGCTCACTCTCAATTTTGCCTAAGAACACAGCCATGAAAAAAAGAAGGGAACAAAAACATCCAAAAACAATTTCCCCAACCATCCGAAGACAGTTTGGTGACCATCAATGTCTTTACAAGCATGATGTAGCACCTTGCTATAAAGCAAAAGTGATAACTAAGTGGCTCTGGGAACAAAATCAAAATTTTGGGTCCATGGCCAGGAAACTCTCAAGACCTTAACCCTACTGAGAACTTGTGGTCAAACCTCAAGAGGCAGGCAGGCAAACAAAAACCCACAAATGCTGACAAACTCCAAGCATTGATTATGGGCTGCCATCAGTCAGGATGATGAAAAGATATAAAAATACTGAAGCAGCAAACTTTGTGAAAATTAATATTTGTGTCATTCTCAAAACTTTGGTTAGGTGTTGGGATGTATCAAAGTAACATCCACATGAACACTAGGACGCCAAGTCCCAGCCATCTACCCATTACATTTTGGCTCTTGTCAAAGTAGCTCGTCCTTGTTTGCCAATTTTTACTGCTTCATACTCACCAGCTGTGAGAATTGGCTGTTCATTTGCTACAGTACCTAGTGACAGATGTCACAATAACAATATGATTAACATTATTCACTGCACCCAGTCAATGGGTTAAATGGTCTGGCTGATCTGTGTATAATATCATAGCTATTCATAATTGCCATTAATTTAAGGGTGACTTTTTTTTATTTATTATTTATTAAAACCCATTCAAGTTACATCAGTTAACTCATTTAATCCACTTACCTACACACGACCAAAACACTCTTTTGGTCCATCCACAATTGCCTGCTCACACTTTCCAGCTTCATCCATTAGTCATTCAATCACCTACCTTTTGCTCATAAAGCATTCTTGTCCTTTAACATATTTAACAGCAGCAAAAGTGAAAGTAGCTGTCTTGCATTAAACCAGCACATAAACCTGAAACATTTGGGTTAGAAAATTTGTGAAAAACTGTGAAAGTAAATAATTTCAAGAGCTTTTCAATAAATCATAAAACACTGTGGTTTAAAGTATGAAGTAGGCATTATGCAAAAAAAAAAAAAGAGGAAATAAAACAATCCATTTGACAAATATTAAAACTGAATGTCTCAAATTCCATGCTTCAACAGTGTTGTGTAAAATTAGAAATATTGTTTAGCAATTTTTTGCCTGGTATAACTTGCTTTTGCTTACTTTTTAAACAAATCTATACAATTACGTTCTCAGGATGGTTGTATTAAATGAGAGCAATGAAGATGTACAGCTATACATTGTATGGAAGGAGGACAAATGAAAAGATAGTTTAAAGCAATAAAGTGAAATACACTATTCATCGATACATGTACTTCAACTGAAATGATAAACATATTTCTACAATTAAGTAACATTTACTGTTAATATCGATATGTGATTAACACACAAAAAGGGAGTCACTGAAATTTATTTGTACTTGACTGTATACACCAGAAACTACAGAACAACCAATAGTAATATAGAAATTAACAGTGTACAGTATTTTACCTAATAGCATACAGGACCAAACTTTTAACAGCTACAAAGACAACATCTGAGAACAGCTTATGCTGGACTCAAAAGTACAAATGTATTTCCAGACATTTTTGTCCTTGTAGCGTGAGCTCCACATCAATTCTTTTTCTCTTCCGACCTTGAATCTCTCTGGCTCCTGTATTAAAATATCCTTGATTTACTTAATTGGAAGGATGAATGGATTCAGACTTGAAGTTTATTCACTCTCAAACAGATTATATAAAATGATGGTCTACATTACCTTTTTTTTTTTTTTTTTTTTTAAGGAACTGTTTCAGCTGCAAACAAAGCAAGAAAAAGCAGGGAGTTCAAAACCCTGTACTTAAACAAAAACTGTGCAACATTTTACATATGCTATTGATTAATTACTTGTTGAGAAACTGCTCATTCTTTCAGTGGAATCTCCTTTCCTTCAAAATGAGTGCTTGTCAGTCCATCATTTCACTGGCATTACCTGCCAAAAAGTTTAAGAAGATACATGAAACATCTCAACCAAATAATACAAATGAAAAGTTTTTAGATCAATGTCTAAAACATTCGTAGGTTTCATGCACATCCCTAAACCTACTGGATGGTGGTTCTTTACAAAGAGTCAAAACTGAACTCAAAGGTGTCCAAGTTCAGTTGCTCTGTAAAAGAACCTGGTGGTGGGGAGAACGAAAGATTCATAGCCTCTTCAGGGTCCATTGGGTTTTGGTTATCATTTGTTCCCATAATTTCAATGTTCTCCATGATTTCTGAATTGGCTAAACAGTCCAGAGGTTCTGCTTCATTCTTGCAATCGACTGTTTCCATGTCCATACTTCCACTATGCTCTTCTGCTTTTGAGACTACAAGTGGTTCCACTTCAAGATCAAAAGCTGGTGGTTCAGACTGTGCTCCTCTGTCCTCAGATGGCTCCTCACACTTCAAGCTGGAGACCTCAGTTGAGTGTTTCTTGTTTGTATCCTCCTCGTTTGTTGTTTTTTTATCTACAGTTGTCATCAAACTTCCTAAATGAGGTTTGGAGTCTTGTTTACAGACAACACTAGAACCACTGCAGCTAGTCACAGTGCTGCTGCCATAAAAAATGCCAAATAAGTCTTTAGCTTTTGCTGTAGCCAGACTTGATTTTGGCTTGCCTGTTTTTGAAGAGTAACTACTGAGGTTCTGAAGTTGAGGAGGAGGACGGACCATGACTGTTAAGTTGTGTTCCTCCTCAGGTACTCCAGGAGCAGCTACATCAGACCCGAGAGTAAACATACATTCAGCAGGAGTTTGTATGGTGACAGCATCTACCTCCTGCACTGTGGATTTTGGAGCTGTTACAGTTGGAGTAGTTGGTACAGAGACAGAAGCAGGTGTAAGACTGGATGAGTTATCACCTGGAATTTCCAACTGTATCTCCTCACCACCAATTGCCTTAGTGGTTAAATCAGCTGGCATGTCTTCATTTTCTGCCTGTTTTTTTGTCTCAGTTTCAGAAGATGCGCTGCTCACATCCATGGTTGGTACACTTACAGAGGGTGTCTCGGCAGAAACTGGTTTGTTTTGAAGTCCAGCATTAGACTTTCTCAGAATATTAGAAGGGGTCGGTAAATTAGGACGAATTTTAACCTGGTTAAAGGCTACCCATTCATGGGAAGGGGCAATAGCTGTTTTACCTGACAGTTTGATAGCAATACTCTTGGCAGCAGCCACAGACTTGGCAAAAGCCTCCTGATCCTCAGAGTCTTTACTTGATGCTGCAGCTACAGCACTCTCCTCATCTTCCTTCATAAACTGCTCTGCAATTTTCTCGGCTTCCTTCTCCAGTGCAGTCTTTTCAGGTTTTTTCCATGTGAATTTTCCGAAGGTAGGACGCAAAGTGGCCTCCTCATTCTTTTTGCGAAGTTTTGCAAGCATGGCTGGGCTTGGCCCACAAAGAACCTTAGGGAGATCAGTAAGCTTCTCGGGGTCATTCTTGGCATCTTTCAAATATGGTTTCTCTTTCTCATCTTTGTGGCCTCCTTTTTGGTGTTGCTTTTTATCCTCTTTTTTCCCATATCTGGGCCTCTCTTCCTCCTCATCTTCTTCCTCCCATTTTGATTTCATAAACTTTAAGGCTTCTTCCTCCCTGTGTTTTGGTCTCCTCTCTTCCTCATTTTCATAACCATACTTGTATTTTCTGTCATCCTCCTTCCGGAACCTAGATTTTTCTTCTTCCTTCCTGTATCTATACTTCTCATTATCTTCTCTGTACCTGTAACGATTTTCTTCCTTGTATCTATATTTGTCTTCTTCAGACTTGTAGCTATCCTCATCCCCTTTCTTCTGTTTATATCTCTCATCCTCTTCCTTTCTGTACTTGCTCCTCTCCCCTTCTTCCTTTGTATATCTGGTCCTCTCCTCCTCTTCTTTTCTTCCTTTGGTCCTCTCAGTCTCCTCTTTTTTACCTCTAGGTTTATTCTCTTCCTCTTTAATATGTTTTGCTTTGCGTTCCTCATCCTTAATGGATTTGGGTATATCCTCTTCTTCGTTCTTGCATTTAGGCTTTTTTACTTGATCTTTGCTGGACTTTGAATTTTTCTGCTCATCCTGCGAGTCATCATCCTCACGCTTACGTTTGTGCTCAGTCTGCTTTTTTCCACTCTCCATGCCAGCTTGGCGATCCAGTTTCCTCCGTTGTTCATAAAGAGGGTTCTCATACATTTGTTTCTGTTGAGGAAATAAAACAAACATAAGAATCAACCTACCAAGAAATATGAAAAAGAAATATGCTTTATTCTCAATAAATTCTCACACTAAGAAATGTAGATCTGCAAAAGTTATTATTTATAAATATGCTTGATTTATTTTTTTCTGCTAGACAATTTGTGGTTTAAGGCTTGAACTTTTGCACTAAGCATTCTGTTTAGGTCTTAAAAAAAAAAAAAAAAAAAAAGACTTTTGTCCAGGTATTTATTCTTCTTGCTTTTGAGACAGTATAATTTACTGTTATACTAACAGTAGTTTATAATATTTATATTAAATATTTATAATATAAATAAATATAATAAAAATATAATATCTAAAACATAATAATAAAAATAATAGAATTTCTGCTTCTACTACTGAGGCTTTGTGTTCTCTTTTATAGAAATGTATGACATTACCCTACAGTAGAAATTTTATGCAGAGAATATTATAGATATTTTAAATAAAATGTTAAAATTGTCCATATACTGATTTTATTTATGTTTACTTAAGTAGTTCTGCTAAAATTGTGTCTGATTTAATAGTTTATACCTACTGCCGCTTCCAAGTAGAAAATGGTTTGTCACTAAACAACAACCGCCCTGTAAATTAAAAAACAAACACATAGACATACCTTATACTTCTCGTTGTGCACATGGCATAAAACATGGGCCTCTGCGCAAATAGGGTCACCAAAAAAGTCTTTACACAGCTGGCAGAAAAATCCCCTCACGGGTAACAAAAATTCAGAGCCTACATTAGAGAAACACAGTGAGATTTAAGGCACATACCCAGTAAGAGTGACATTAATAATTAATATTATCAATAATATTTCCCTTGCAATGCATTTGCTCCAATAAAAAAAAAATAAAAAATTCACAACAAGCCACAACAGTTGGTTTATTTGATTGCAAAACGTCTACCTTTTGCTGGTTTGGAAATTAGTTCGCCTGTAGGGTGCTTCTTACTGGAAGCACGCTCAGAATTTGATGCCCAAGGTCTGATGTAAGGATCTAAAGTCTAGAGAAAAAAAAAAACAAATAAATGACTTATTTTATAAAGCCACTTATCAGGTAAAGAAGAGCAACAATAAAGAACTGCATATGATTGAATTTGAATGGAGTTAAGTAAAATATACCTGTAATAAAAAGAGAAACTAATGGGTATTTACCTTTCTGTGCATTTTGCTGTGCAAGTGAGTAAAAAAATCAAACATGGAACCGCTAGTAACGTTGCAATTTTTGCACCAATGGTTTCCTGCATCATAGTACTCAAATACGTCAGATAATGAATCTGATTTGGTGCTGGCTCCGGATGCTGATGACTTGGTACCCTGGTTTAGGAAGGACAAATTACACATTAGTAGGCCCAGAAACCCAAATGAAAAAGGAAAAGCAGCAGCAGGTTTTGAAAAATATACAAACAAACCCTATAGCCCTACTATTAAAGATTAACAAAGTAATCTTACCTTTATAATTAAGGCCATCTGTGCTCCGGCTGAGAGGAACAACTGCACTACTTTTAAGCTCTAACATATAGGTCTATGTGTAAATCATCAATATTCCAGGTCACAGAAAAAAGCAGACCTCTGTTTTGATGCAGAAGTCTGACAGAATCGTGCCCACAATGCACAAAGCACTGCTCCTTCGTGGCCTTCAATAATATTGAGATCTTGAAGTTCTGAGTGACCGTTACACATTTGAGAATCATTTTTCCAGTTTAAAGAACATTACTGTTCGTGTCAGAATTAAATGTATGTACATCTAGTTTCTTCCTTAATTTTAACAAAAGGAAACAGTGATTTTTAAAAATTTATTTCTTTAACAAAAATCACCATAAATACACAAATGTATTGGCTTACTGCTCAGTAGAGGTGTAACGGTATGGAAAAGTCCCAGTTTGTAATGTACTTTAAGGTATGTTTTCAGTACAGTGAGATGAAAATAATATTTAAGTATATAAAATTGTATTATTAAATATATAAACTTGTAAACATACAGGTGCCAAGTTGTTTACGAATAGTAACAACACAATCTATAGCAAAAAGTGCAAACAGAGGGTCCTTTAAATAAGGTCTATTTAAAGGATTTTTAAAAACATTATTTGCACTATTTGCTACTGCTGATGGTACCTGTTATCAGTTTTGTCAGTGGACCCATCTTTCTCCATCATGATATAAAATACCACCGAAACAAGAATCAACTTGTATTATTCTTCCTCAAGAATCAACTCGAGTATTCTTCCCAAATCCAAGTTCTTTCCCCATTTATGGAGAGAGGTTAATCAACATGACTGTACACAGTATTGAAAATAAACAGAATAAAACTTCCTACATTTAAATAAGTGCTATACTGTATATACAATTATTAGCTTTTTAAAAATTTTGTTAAACAGAAAAACACTGACTATACCGTTTACTTTCAAAAGAAAATATATATCAATTATCTGCGTATCATCTTGCTAACAAACGTTAAACATCCTGTATTCACTCGGATCAAAACATGTACCAAACTCAAGGTTATGTATTATGGTACGAATTTGAATATGCAAGTGCTGTGAATCATACACAGACTGTCGATTTGATTAAACTATTTTAATATTATTAAATTTTATTCGATAGCCCTAATGTTTATTGCTCAAGCAGCTATATTTCTTACAGGTTTCAAAATATTAAAGCTTTTCAATTGTCATGTCTCAAAGCATTTATCTTCTGTACCACACTCCAATCCACTAGGTGACAGTATTGCAAAAAAAACTTTAAAAATTATTACAAGTAGAAGGATACTCCTGCCAAACACTGAAGATGAATGTGGTTTGCATTTTATGCAGAAAGTGTTTTTTTAATGAATTGGTCAGTATTAGAGAATTTGGCATTTAAAAGCGTAAATCGATTCTGAATTGAAAACTGACTTAGCGATTCATCCAATTGAATGGATGAATAAAATATTGACTAAATTACATGGTCGAATGAATCGCACAGCTCTAGAATACACGTACCATTACACCCGTACTGCTCAGTATGTAGAATGACATGCATTAGTTCAGCTCTATCCCTCCAAAATGACTGAGGCATACAATTTATAAAGCTTTATCTCCTAATTCTTCTTGACAGTAAATGATGGAAAACCGTTAACTTTTTCACACATTCAAGGCCTAGATCAGGTAGTGCATAACCATGCAGTTGTGAAAATGTATGCAGCAGCGTTGAAAATCATACCAAGTTCAGTTCCAATTTTGTTATTGCTTTAAGTAATGAAGTTCAAATCATATTTTAAAGGTTTCCACAACAAATCACCAACATGCACAATCAGGACTTATTTCAGCTGAAAGAGGTCGGCACTGGGTTTAACAAGCGTACTGGACACTAGACAGGATGGGGTGCTTTTACTACATTCATTCATTTACCTACAGTAAAATTTTTAAAACATCTCTGGGGGGGATGGGAACAACCAAAATTAACAACAGCTTCGTCAGAGTCTCTCCAAGAGGAGGCGGAATTATTCCGGGGGCCGTTGGATGGGGTCCAGTTCACACCTTAATCTCAAGAGGTTTTAATACAGCATAATCCTAATAATAATCAAGCAGAACAACAGACAAATTCCAGTCATCATTGTTCATTCTAATTATGCCTGCAGTGCACTGTTACTATTTAACAATTATTGCTATTTCATATAGAACTATGTAGTTAATATTTTATGTGAAGCTGAGTTTATTTAAATAAACATATTATATAATCAAAGTAAAGTCATTCAACCTTAAATATGCTTTTTTATAAAATTGTAAATTTCAGAAAAGTGTCAATACTCTCTTGGCGATAAAACAGAAGAAACCATAACTCCCTAAAAATAGATGGGTTTTTTAATTTTTTTATTTGCTGCAGTCCCTCCTTAGTCGAATTCAAATAAATAAAGGGGGAAAAAAAGGAAATTAACAACGTATACGCGTTGGCAATAATAATTTCATTTTACCAGTAAATTCGTTGTCATGATCTAACATTTTCAAAAACATGGCTATTTATAAATAACCAAACTGCCTCTATTCTTAAACTAATAAAGCTTAAAAGATAATGTGAAGCCTTGTGTTGAATGTTAAAATGATTAGACCATTCATTCCTATTCTTAATTTCTGGTTAAGATTCTTATTTTAAGTCAATTAATCTTCTTACACTGTAATGAAAAAGTCATACAATTTATCAAATAACCCCATGCTTCAGCTCTTGTATATAAACCAATCACACCGGTAGCTTGTTTTAAGAATACTAGCAAACAGAACTGAATATGAATCATATAGTACCTCAAAAAGTTTAAATCACTATTCTATTATGTACTGTAAATCAGGGCTGGATAAATGTTTAGCTCAGGCAGATATTATGTCATGGTTATTAACTTTTTGCATACAAGTGTCCAATAAATAAGCATGTTAAAATTTTTTAAAAATAATAAAATATTCCTGACTTTCAGTATTTAATCACTCTAGGAAAATATTATGAAGTTAATTACCAAAATAAATAAACAAATATTCCGAATATACAGTGGTGTCCAAATGTATTGAGAAATTCAATGTTTTATGACTTTCTAAAAAATTTTAAACAATGACGATCAAGATAAAGAATAGTGTGTTGTTTTACGCAGCGAAATTGCTCAACAACAATCAATATTTATATGAAGTTCTTTATTCTTTAAAACTTGCAAAACCTGAGAGATCTGCCTGCCGTACTCTTGTATCACTGGCTCAGTCCATGCCTTCATTGATGCTTGATTGCTTCCTGAGCATCATGTACAGGAATTTGCCAAAGAAGTTTGCAATGACCTTGTGCATTGCTATATTGAATGGATGGGACAAATATGTGGCAGGACTTTTAATCTCTGAAGCCATTTTTGTGAAGAGGTGGACCCCTGCTTCAGAAAGTAAAAGTCCTGCCACATAGTTGTTTCATAACTAAACCAGCTCATTCAAATTAGCACAACTATTCAGTCAGACAGGCAAGAACTACTTTGTAAAATCACCTGTTTTGTGCACAGGAATAACTATAATGCGTGACATATGTTGTCTTAATATTTTGGGACACCACTGTATGAAAAAATAGAATCATTCAGAATACAGAAAAGATAGGATTTACCAGTTTCCTTTCTCTTTGGGCTTATCCACCAGCAGCAAAAAGTAAATCTACCTGAGTTGTGGTTGTGGTGGAGGCAGCCTTAGATTTCTCTGGGCTTTTGGGCTCTTTAGACTTGCTATGAGAAGGCGCATGCACATGATCCCCAGAGCTCCTTAGGTTTTTGTGGTCCAGCCCCAGTATTGTTGCCACCTTAACGAGTTCTTCATACTTCTCTTCTGCTGCTTCGTGTTCGGTGCGCAAACTGGATATCTGGGCCATCACATCCTCTTGAAGACGGCCAAGCTCCATAAGGATGGGATCCTTATGACCATCTTTCTCCCGTCGCTTTTTCCTTAGGAGTTCCCCTACATTAGAGAACAATAAATTGAAAAAATAAAGAATAAATATAATTACAGAATCTCAATCATCATATTATTTACTAAATTTGGATCAGCACATGCACACTAACCTTGTTGCTTTCGCAGTGTCTCCAACTCTTTCATTAAATTATCTTTTTTCTTCAAACGTGAATCTCTGTCCTTCTTTAGCTTTTCAAGCTCTTCAGTTACCTAGCCAAGAAACAATAGTATTTACACCTGGCCCAGCGGAATAAGCAATTTTTTAAGTATGCTTGATAGCCGTATTGGCTAGCAACTAGGACGGCACGATTCTTGCTACAATGTCAATCACAATTTTTATCCCTGGGAATTGGGATCTCGTTTCTCTCAACCTGATTCTCTTAGTTTCAACCAAAACTTTTATTACACTCAAATAAAAATAATAAATAAATAACTTAACTGTTAAACATAAAAAGAATGTTAACAATAATAAAAAAACCCTAATAAGTAGCATGTGTTTTACAGATAAATCAGCCAACCTCAGTACTTCACCATCACATGCATTATTTTATATGATCATTTTTATTAGCATATAGTAAATGTCAGAGTTTGTTAGGTAGTTTAAAATTAAACAAATATTTTACAATGTAGAATGCATTGTTAAAGGTTTTATTGCTCAGTCTTAATATACTTCTGTTATACAGGTTGTCCCCTACTTATGAACTAGTTCTGTTCCAGGAGCACATTTATAAGTCGGATTTGTTCATAAATTTGTTAATTAGATTGAATGATTAATAGAAAATATAAAGTAATAATAAAACTAATTAACCTGCACCTTTGAGAAAAGAATCATCCACAATAGGAGAGGAGGAGGAGGGGGCTTATTGTGTAGGACGACTCTCTCTCTCTCTCACACACACACACAAACACACACATGCACACGCTAGAATCAAAACATCAGGTTTAATTGACTAATACAGTATCAATTAGAACTGTACAAGCCTGTCTCTCAGTCAGTAGTATATATTTTGTGTGTGTGTGCACATGTGAGAAATTTACCTTATTCTCATAAAAATAATTAATGCATGATATAAAGCAGCTAGTCCTACTAAATACAAGAACAGAAATTCAAACGGTTTGACACATGTGCATTAAGGTACACTGACAAAAGCCACTAGCGCAATATCGAGCACTTTGAACATAAGGAAGAAAGAGTAAAGTGATCAAGTTCTGTGACTGAACCGTTTGATAATCTCTGGCCTGATTGTTAAATTGTTGAAAAAAAATTTTTTATTACAGTGAAAAATATTATCCAATAACAGGATTTCATAATTCGAGCTAATAGAGCCAATATCCAATATGTGCTGTTCTTTGAACATTAAAATTTTGTGTTTAGTAATTCTTCTTTGATGGAAATCTTTAAACATGATTTTTCACACTGAAAGCAACATGTCATATTCTGTCCATGCAAGATTGGACCAAAATATTTTGACCCACTTAGTAAATTTTAGTTAACGTGAGCGTGGCATTTGTTAGTTGGTTTTCTGATGAAAAAACTAATCAGTCAATAAAGGATTTACAATACCGAAAATCTGTAAAAGTATGTTCATTGTTGCACTCGTTTATGCATGTCGTTGGCTTTGGCAGTCTTTGTAGTGTTGCAATGACATTTTTATTTATTTATATATATTAAATGAACTTCGGTTAGTCTCTCCTTGATTTGGTACATTTTCATTAAACTTTTAACTCAACGTAAAACAGGAAGCATAGAAGCCAGAAATACGATGCTAGCAGGTAGACTAATCACAGTTGTTGCGGCCTGCCATGCAAAGACACGTAATTACATTTCTGCAGAGGTTCACATTCAGTATTCATCCGAGTATGAGAGGACACCCCCATGGCCAATATGCATAATTAAATAAGCTATACAGAATATGTAAAACAGTAAGTAAATTAAATACAGTGGAACCTTGGATTATGAGCATAATTCATTCTGGAAGTGTGCTCGTAAACCAAATCGAATTTTCCCATAAGAAATAATGGGAATTCAAATTATTCATTCCACAGCCCAAAAACATAAATACATAAAAACAATTAACACAAAATATATAGTAAAAATAAAAATTAACCTGCACTTTACCTTTAAAAAAAAAAAATAATAAAAATAAATCCAGACAGATAAGTGTCTCCGTTTATGCGTTGTGTGCGTGCGTAATTTGACATCGTGCCGGTTCACACACACACTCTCTCTCGCCTTTAGTCTGCTTCACACACACACACAAACACACACACACCCAGTAAAGGCGAGAGAGATAGATAGAGAGAGTATGTGTGTGAACCGACACGGTGTCAAATTACGCACGCGCACGCACACACACACACACAGTAAAGGCGAGAGAGAGAGAATGTGTGTGAGAACCGGCACGGTGTCAAATTACGCGCGCGCACACACATAACGACAGAGAGAGAAAATGGATTTTTAACCTTCTAATGGGACTTTCTTTTGCTTTAAACGCGCGCACACGTTTTATAAGAAACAGTACACACGCGCTTTCAAACACAAAATAAAATATGTTTTACACACACACACACACACACACACACACACACGTGGTCACAGTGTTATAGTAAACAGCATACGCGTGCACGGATGTTGATTATACCAGTAAGAGACGAGCACTAAGACCAAGCAGGGGTGGTGATTACCCACAATTCCGCAACGCAAGAGAGAAAAAAAACGTTAGCTCAGTTGTGACCACGTGACGCTCGGCATCAAAACAAGAAGCGCATGCGTAATACATGATACTCGTAAACCAAGACTTGCTCGTTTTTCAAGTCATAATTTATTAAAAATCTTTGCTCGTCTTGCGGAACACTCGCAAACCGCGTTACTCGCAATCCGAGGTTTCACTGTAATTATGTGATGCATAAATGCCATTATCCCAACTCAATTAAAGAAAGCTTTAATTGTATTGCAGGCTTGCATGTAGAATTCACACTAGAGTGGCATTTTCTATGTCTGCAAGACATTCTAATAAATAATTCCTTTAGTTACCTTTAGCTTTTGATTGGCATTATTCGTTTCGTCAGTTACCCTCCTCTGGTTTCCACTGCAGGCAATTGTCATGGTCTGTAGTGGGTCCACCTTTGAGCCTATGGAATTAAATATATACATACGCACACAATAAATATATATACACACACATATATATATATATATATATGGAGCAAAGAAGCAGGTGAAAATTAATTGATCACCTTTTTTATCTATACCTTGAGCTGCATTTGCATCGGTGTTGATTACTTTCAGGAAGGGTCGCTCTATGACGGGGGAACTGTAATCATTCATGGGAGCTTGCGGTGGCAGTGGCATATTAGGGGGTGGGTACATTGGCCAGGTTTGGGGCATATATGGAATGTAGTTCCCATAAGGATCATAACCAGGTGGAGGGTAGTTGGGAGGCATGATTCCACGTGTGTGCGGCTGTGGATAGGGAGGCATCTGATGGGCAGCGTGAGCTGGGAAATTATTTGTTACAGGGTTCACAACTTCAGGAGGCAGGGGACCAGTGTTAGTCCATAAGTTCTCTTCTGGTGTAGTGACAGGCCGAACGTCCCTCTGACTCTGACTGTCTGATCGCGATGAACACCTCTCAGGGGGAACAGACCTCTTCCTGCTACGATTCGAGGTGCGCTCATAGCTGCTTCTTCGACTCCGACTGCTTCCCCTGCTTGTACTCCTGCTGCTGCTCCTGCTCCTGCTGTTGCTACTGGAACTCCTGGTGTGGCTCCGGCGTCTCCGGTCAGACTGTTGCCTTTTGACAGATGACGCTTTAGGATTCTTACCTTGTAGGCGCTCTTGCGTCCTGGCAGCCATCTTGCTGATCTCAGCTACTCCCAAGTCAAGGCCAATAGTCTTAAGGAGATCTTGTATCTTCTCATATTCTTCCACTTCCGCCCTCACTTGCGCTTCATGAGACCCAGCAATCTGTGGGTTACTCTGAAGATCCTTATCCAGTTGTTGCCCAGGTGAGGCTGATGAATACTGAATATCCCTATATTTGCTCTGTTTAGTTATTTGACTTTCATCTTGTTCAGGATGTCCATGACTGTAAGAACGTCCATATTCTTTCCTGTGTAAATCATGTACTACTCCAGTCTTTGGTTCATGATACAACACATCAGGTCCAGTTTTCTCATAGGCATCCAATAAGCTACATTTTTCAGATTTAGGCGTTTCTGTTGCAGCTGCTTTCTCTTCCTCTTCTTCATCCCCATACAGGAACTTCTCTTCATCTTCAATATCTACAAAGCTTTTCTTTTTGTCTGGTGGTTGTCCTACTGACTCGGTCATTACACTGAGAAGCTGAGTCAGGTCTGAATTCTCCTGGCTGCTACTTTCATGAGGAAGGGGGAACCCATGCCCAATCTCTTTTGCAGGCTGTAGTTTACTTAAGAGCTCTTCAAGGGCACTGGCATTAGAATTTCGAGCCAACACTGATGCCAGTAAGTCTGGGTCCATGCTTTTAGTTACTGCACATAGTAATTCTTCAGCATCCTTTGAAAGACCAATGCCTGAACTCCCTTGTGGCGATTCAGTACTCTAAAAAAATTGTAACAAAAGGTTAATTAGAAATTAAATAAAAGAAAATGTCTAAAACAGACTCCCAGCAATTCCAAATTAATTTGTAGAGATAGGGAAGAATTGATTGTTATCAATCACAACTCTTTTTTGCCAATTCATATACCGCTACATTGACTCCAAAATTTATTTTTAAATGACTTAAGTTTGTAACAAAGTAGTCTGTAAATGACTTAAGTTTGTAACAAAGATGACCCAGTCGACCAGTCAGTGACTGGAACTGGCTGTTTTTCTCCATGACCAGCTGTGACTGATTCTGGGCCCAGTGCACGATCTTCTGAATGGTGCAACAATTTTTTATGGTAATAAAAATTTAACATGTTAAAAAGCTTTGGAGGCATTTGATGCGGTCAAAACTGGCATCCCATGTGACCGGAGTGAATTATTTGCTAAATTTGTTGAGACATAATAATTACTGTCCATGAGAAAGTTACATGCTGCTCTTTAGTTTTCTTTTTGTTTAATTTAATGTAAATATTAGACTCTTATACTTGAAGTTGCTTGGTCTTGTTTAAATTTATATTGATAAAATAAAAAATACAAGGGTGGTTTTAAGTGAGAAAGCTATTATAAGAAAAGGGCTTTATTCAAATAGTGAACCTTTTGAATAAACCTAAGGTATAAAAATAAAAGTTTTTTTTTTTTTTTTAAAGGTTCAATGTCTAAATTTTTTTTACAAAATTGAAAAAAAATTTTTAATATCAAATTAGGATATTTAGAAAATTGTAATAAGGAATCGCAATATTAATCGAATCGGCACCTAGCTATCGTCATATTGTATCGGGTGGTGACTGGTGATACTCATCCCTAACAATTTGTTTTTATAAATTATGTCTAACTATTCTTTTACAAATTCAATAAAATTATCAGCTTATAATCAAATCAGTGAATTAGTGTGCGAGTCTTAGTGCGCATGTGCACTAAAATGGACCCCACTTCATGCCCCTGGGAGTCTCCCTGGATAGGCTCCAGGCTTCCCCGGACCCTGTACAGGGTAATTAGTATAGAGAATGAGTGAGTATCAAATTATGCCTACCTGACCAATCATAGGAGATTCAGTTTCAGAGGAGTCAACTCTCTTTTTTAAGATAGACTTAGTGGGCATCGTCAGCATGTCCTCCAGTTCTTTACGTCGGCGAGCCTTTTCAAGCTCTCTGAAGTCTTCATTATCTCTCTTGCCGTTTCTGCTGCTACTGCTACAGCTACTGCTGCCACTGCGGCTCCGGCCCCTGCTTCGGCTGCGTCCCTTGCTCCAGCTGCGTCCCCTGCTCCGGCTCCTTTTCCTGCTCCGGCTCCGCCCCCTGCTCCGGCTCCTGCTGTGCGGTCTACTTTTGCTCCTCGCCCTGCTTCTTGCTCTACTCCTTCCTCTGCTCCGGCTCCTACTCTTACTCCTGCTGCGTGGTCTGCTACGTCCTCGGCTCAGTGCCCTGCTACGACTTACTGCACGACTGCGGCTCCTGCTACGAGGGCGACTTCTGCTCTGAATTCTGTCTGGACTGCGGCTCCATCCCCTGTTCCTATGACGGCTATGACTGTACCTGCTTGAACTTCGCTCATCATGGGCCTCATATCTTGACTGCTTTGGAGAATAATCTCTGTGAGGGGGGGAACAAAAAAAACAACACAAAAAAAAACAGGTCGTTTATGCTGTTTCTCCAACTGTTTAAGGTTACTGATTTCCAAACTAGTGGTGCTCAACATGCTTAGTAAAGGGTTACTAACCAGTGGTTGACTTTTGCAATGCCCTATTAATTTTAGAAACCACAGAGTTAGTAATTGGCCATGCCCTTTTCGGATGGTACCTTGGGGTCTTAAAAAAAATATATTAATTATTAAATATATTCAGCAAGTAAAATCACCAGCCATTGACTCTGCCTCACACTTTACGCCATCGGATCACTATACCTTATAGAAAATGTACAACAAAAAAAAAAGGTCACAATTCCAACGCATCCAGGGCTTTCTCCAAGCAGTACATTGGCAAGTATAGGCTGGGTGGAATTTATCGTTTTCCCATTACCTGGGAGGCAGACGCTCAGGGTGCGCTACTAGCTCTTTATACATTATACAAAATGTTGTTGCAGCCGTCAATTTTGCACCATGGTAGTTATAAGTAAAGTAATCTCACATGCCTTAAAATCCTTTGCTTCATTTACAGAAATAAAATTGATATTAATTAAATAAACTTGCTCATTTCAGTCATTTATGATCACTGTCTTTATAGCAACTTGCAGATTATTTTCCATAATTTAGATAATGACTCTCAAGAGTTAAATTTGCAATGTGAAAATATTAAGTATTCCCAGTAAAAATATTCAGTTCTTTCTATCCATTCTTCATATTCACATCTTTTCCAGTTAATATCAGGTGTTTTGTTTTTTTATATTGAGCAAGTACCTTATTGGTATCTTATTTTGAAGTAGGTTATTAAATCCACCACATAACTGTTAAGAAGTTTGCTTTTACTCAATGTTTTGATTTCACTTATGCTCCAAGTTAAAAGTTATCTAAGTATCTTCTGAGACTAGTTTTGAGTTCTTCAATGTATAAAACAAAGCAATAATTGAAAGAGAGAGTCTTGACCAATGTACAGACAAAACCTTTCATTTTTTTATACAGAAGACATTACCTGGCATAAGGAACCTCTGCTCCAGCGCCCTGGGATAAACCAGTCAACTCGTTGCCCACAGTTATAACAAGACTATGGTCAGTGGGGAGACCACCATGTGGGGGTGAAGGGGTATATCTCTGTGGAAAAGTAAGGATGCAAATTAAAAGTGTATTTGTTTGTCTGAAATGGTCTGTAAACTCTCAGACTGCTAATTACTAAGTTCAGGGTTTTTTTTATAAGCAACTTGCTACAAATCTTTTCTCTGATCTGCAGTGTTGACAGCTACAACACAAGATATGGAATAGTCCCTGGTGTACAGATTTTAGTGTTTTCTCTGCTCCAACACACCCACATCAGCACAGAAAGGGTGTTAATAGGCTGATTAATGGAATTGCAAAGAAAAAAAAAAGTGTGCAGAGCAGGGGGTACTTCAGGACCAGCACCTATCTATGATTTAAAAAAAGAACATACAGTAGTGTCATACAAGCACATTATGTAACTTGCGTTGTAGATACTCATCGTCTATACGGCTTTATCAGAAAACTTAGGGCACGAGGTGATGTACATGGGGATGGGGTGCCAGTCCATCGCAGGGAATTCACACACTAAAAGGTCATTTGGGAACACCAATTAGCCTAATCTGCATGTCTTTGGACTACCCGGAGAAACCCACCAGGCAGGGGAGAACATGCAAACTCCATGCACACAAACCCGAGGCGGGAATCGGACCCGGACCCTGGAGGTGCAAGGCGACAGTGCTAACCGCTAAGCCACCGCGCCATCGATCCTCTAATAAACAATTATAACAATTATGGAAATAACCCCCCCCCCAAGATGCAACAGTCAATACATCACGTCATCACGCAGGCAACTCAGTGCTACTACGTTCAAAGAAAGTGTAGTAGTAAATTACTGAGCCTACATGTCCGTAGTCTCTGGGAGGCCCGTCGCCTCTTCCCGGTGATGAGT
>JAQMYJ010000039.1:24162791-24184086 GCA_030014305.1 Clarias laeviceps
GGGCTGGGGCGGGCCAAATAATTTCATAAAAGCGGGACCCGCGGGTTGGAAAAATACCCGACCCGCGCATCACTAATGTGCACAACATTTTACACACACACACACACACACACACACACACACACACACACAAACAAAGAAATTAATTAGATAAATATAAATAAAACATTTAATTAGCAGACAGAAGAAAGTCAAGTATCATTTTTTAATGTTCCTGTTTTCACATTGCTCAATCAATTAAAAAAAAACTAAATCTACATATGGATACAGAACTAAGAGTAGAGATTAATCTATAATCAAGTCTTAACACACATTTTCTTTATTCATTTATTAAAAGCATGTTGGTACATTCACAATAGGATAAGCACAGGTTGGTATTTAACCCTAACATTAAAAGGGATACAAGAATGGATTCAAAATACAGTTTCACAGTAACAAGAGAGATACTGAAATCCAAAATTTAGATGTTAACTTGAAAAGCCATTTTATCTTTCAGAAGTCTCAGTCTCACTTATCTCACTTTCCCATTTCTCAAGAAAGTCCTGCATGTTTAAGTTAAAGGTGTCAATCCCTTTACCAGAGAGGTGAACCCCATCAGGTCTGTAGAGGCCAGAGTCCAGTCTAGGCATTATATTTTCATGAGTCAACGAAGAACCCCCTAGATCTGCCATAATGCCACGTATAGTTTTGTTGATCGCCTGTCGCATGTTGTTTACTGCTGTGCTGTCATTTGAGTGCTTCCAGGACTTGCGTGGCAGGATGTCTGACCAAACAAGCTGACATTGGGGAAAAATGCTCTTCATTGAAATCAGGTCTTTCTTCACTGCTAACACAAAGGTCTCTGGGGTCATCGTGCCAATATCATTTCCCCCAAGATGCAGGAGAATCAAATCTGGTTTGGGCCAGTTGTCCTTAAGTTGTAGCAGCTGGGGCAGTAGCTGTTGCCATGTCATGCCCTGCACACCCTTCCACCATATGCGTACACTGTTTGGGTCCATGCCAAGCTGCATACCTATTTCAGGTGATGTGGCCCTCTTCTCAGCCCAGAACACAAGGGAGTGGCCACATATCCACACATTCTTTACTTCTGTTCGCATAACTGTTCCTGTAAAAATATAAAAAGTATAGGTGCATTAAAGTCAGTGTACTTGAACAAGAAGGCTGGGTTTGCCCTGTCTAAAACTGTGGTCAATATTTAACACTTTTTTCTTACTATAAGCAAGGTGAACAATACATTCTTTTCATTATTCACAGAATTGTACTGTACTACAAGAATAGTTAATCCTGACTTAAACACATTACTTTGAGCAGCTTTAGGGATTCTTTTTTATTACTGGTCTAGAATTCTCAATCCATCCTGGTCTAACCTACTGCCAAAACGAAAATTAAACAAAGGTTAAGCTTGTGGCAGCTTGCTAATAAATGTTTAGTTTTTTTTTTTTTGTAGAATTTCCATACTGACCGAATGTTGGATCTGCATTATTAGCAGTGACCCAAATTCTAGCACTTAGCATCTTATAGCACTGGCATTTGACACCTGGAGGGTCAGACCAAGGAGTTTCAGGAAATGTAAAGCATTAATCTGTTAATTAACGTTCTAAAAAAACCTTTGGATTTTAGCCTCTGGACTCTGAATATTGCAAAAGCCGCTGTCGAATCAGAAACCACAGAGTTAAAAAGCCTGCAGTGTTGGCACCCATGATAAAAATTTACATTAAAAGTGTTGTATGGCTAGTGTGTTAATTTTTGCTCATTACTTCTGTTTAAATTTAATGTGGTGCCCTGCCTGACCAGTAACACAGATGTGGAACTGAAAGCCATCCAAGTCAGCTACAATTGCAATATTGCCCAGGCAGGCACAATGACTTGGACGAAGAACAAATGGGCTCAGCCCCATGGAACCACTGCAAACTTGTCTAAGACAAGCGCACACTCACCTGCCTCAAAACAATTAAAATACTGCCATAAAGGGTTTTGCTCTGACTCTGTCTGGGAACTTTTCTTCCTTTCAGAGGTCATGGCTGGTGCCTTCTGTTGGTTGATCAGACCATCAAAATTAATGTGTTGGACATTGACAAAAATAGGCAAACATAAGGATTTGAGTGACTTTGAAAAGGGCCAAATTGTTATGGGTTGACAACTGGGTCAGAGCAACTCCAAAATGGCAGGCCTTGTGAGGTGTTTACAGTCATCGTGACCCAACACTCACTGATGTGTATGGGGAGAGGCTAGCCCATCTGTCCTGATCCAACAGAAGAGCTACATTTGCGCAAATTGTGTGGAAAAAAAACAACAACAACAAAAAACACAATGACTATGACAAAAAGGAGTCATAGCACATAATGCATCGAAGGTTGCTGCAGTAGCTGCGGACTGGTTTCCATGCTCACCCTTGTTAACTGGTGAAAGCACTTACAATGCATCGGTCAGCATCAGAACTGGAACTGGATAAGGCAGTGGAAAAATGTGTCCTGGTCACCTGAATCACATTTTCTTTTACATCATGTAGACACCCAGGTTTGTGGGCGTCACTTACCAGGGGAAGAGATGTAATGATGTTCCGTGATGCATTACGGAAGATACTATGCAAAAACCATTATGGCAAAGGCAAGGCGATCCTAAGAATCCAGGGATCCTGCTATTCACGTGACATTTTGATACGTACCACCTACCTAAACATTGTTGCAGACCAAGTACACTCCCTCATGTCAATAGAATTTCCAATTGGCAAGGATTCTCCTCAAAAACTGCAAAATTGTTCAGGAACGACTGAGGAAAATGACAATGAGTTCCAGCTGTTCACTTGGCCTCCAAATTCCCAAGCGCTTAATCCAATAGGGCTCTGTAGGATGTACTGGACAAACAAGTCCAATCCAGGGATGTCCTACCTCACAACTTAAAGAACTTAAATGCTGCCAACAACCTGGTGCCAGATATCACAGCTCAGAGTTCTTGAGAAGTTCATGCCTCAATTATTCAGTGCTGTTTTATGTACTAGGGGAACCTACACAATGTTAGGTAGTGGGCTGATCAGTAGTCCGATTATGCCGATTCATGTATTTCAGATTAATCAAAATAAAGAAATTAGGGGTGTAAAGGTATACAAAAGTCATGGTTCTGTCCATACCTCAGTTTGATTTCACAGTTCAGTTTTTCAGTACAGTGAAGGTTTTTAAAGTTTTTACAATGAATTTAACTTGTATACATATGAACTTGCAGACAAACTGGCAGATTAATCTGAACACATAAATGTGCATAAATGCAAATACCTATCCTTGTATACAGGGTCGCAGGGGGCCTGGAGCCTATCCCAGGAAAATTAGGGCATGAGGCTGGGGTACAGCCTGGACAAGGTGCTAATACATTGCAGGGCACACAAACATACATGCTCATTCAGACAACACTACGGGCAATTTTGGCAATGCCAATTAACCTAATCTGCATGTCTTTGGACTGTGGGAGGAAACCGGAGTCCCCGGAGAAAACCCACCAAGAACGAGGAAAACATGCAAACTCCATGCAAACAGTCTTGAGGAGGGAATTAAACCTGGACCCTGGAAGTGCAAGGTGACCGTGATAAGCCACCATGCTGTCTTACCAAACTTTACCTGCATAAAATTCCATTAAGAGATTGTTGGAAAGAATCTAGTTATAGCTAGACTGTATTCACTCACAAAATCACAAGGCACACAGAGACAAAATCCTGTACTAAACAGTATGAATTCAAATATTTATACCATTACACCCCTAAAAAAACTGCTTTTGAGGGGATAAATCAGAGTTAGCTAGCTCCATTGTTGCTTAAAAAAGGACTAAGACCATTTTCCCCACTTCAAAATGAATTCAGCATTTTACAAAATGTTTTATAATTTTGTAATAATGCATAAAGAAAATTCAGGTGAGATGGTAAGGTCCACCTCACAGTAAGCTTGAGCTTACAAGGTCCTAGCTATCTATTTAACTGACTATGCATCTTTCTCTGTCTGTCCATCTACCCATCTTTCTATCTCTCCATCTGTCGATCTACCCTTTTTTTCTCTCTCTCTTTCTATCTATTCACCTACCTATCTACAAACCTATCTATCTAAAGAGAAACCAAGATAGCTTGTGTGAGTGAGAGATTGAAAGAGAGCAAGAGCTAGACAGACAGGGAGAGAGAGAGAGAGAGAGAGAGGAGGCAAACAGTTCAGAAAATATTTATAACACCTCAATCTTTTTCATACTTTATTGTTATAGAGTTAATTTATAATGGATTCAATTGATGTCTGGGCCATTAACTTATACATATTAATTTATACATATTTAATAAACATAATAAAAATAAACATAAACAAAAACAAGCCATATAATCCAAGGAGCATTTACTTTCAAACTGTGTTGAGATCTTGCTCAAGATATGATACCATTACAGAATCTTTAAAAGGTCCCAAATAGATAGTGGGCTCTATCATTGTGAAGTCAAAGAAGTTTGAAACCACCGGGAAGAGCGTGCCTTAATAACCAAGAAGGTCTTTGGTCTTGGAGGTAACCAAAAAATCCAATAAAAGACTAGAAAGCAGTAAAAAAATCTTCAGAATTCCTCTGCAGAGATGGAGGAATTTGTTGTATATAGTACATATACTATTAGCAGGAATATGGAGCAGAGATGTCTCAGGCGGTTGAGGCTCTGTATTGCTGATCAGAGGGTTGGGTGTTGTCACTGTTGGGCCCTTGGGCAAAGTCGATATGGAATACCCAGCCACAGAGATGCAGGGCTTTCTCAGTGCCAGTCCCAGGGCTGAAGAAATAGGCAAAGTTGTGGCAGAAAGATCCAATGCATCAACCCCCGAGAATAAGACACAGCCCAAGTAAAATAAAATATTGAATCCATTTTTAAATTATGTCTCTAGAACAATAAAGTGTGCAAAAGCTGAAGTGGTCTGAAGAGTCAGACACTAAGCATTAACAGTTAACAATTTCAATTAACAAATACAGATTCAACAGGTATTGCAATGCTTGTTGACAAGAATGAATTTATCAATGCACATTGCACATGTTGGCCTCAAGCTCCATTAGGCCAAGCTGTGTCAAACTGTAAAGCATGCAAGGGAGTAAAAAAACAAAACAAAAAAGAAGCTACAGTACTTAGTAGCAGGTACCAGACCTATAGCCATATAAGTCAGCGCTGATGGGTAGTAACCATATTAATAAACACTAAAACGGCAGAGCTTGGTAGGAAAAATGTTGACTAGGAGACCAACTTGTCTAGTCATTTTTGTCACTACTTTAAACGCCTAAAATAACCTTACAACATGCCTTTAACAGGAAATGGCTCCGTGTTTGATACAGCTAATACTAGTCTCAAAAATGTTGGTGATGGGAGTTGGTAACCATTCCATAATTGATCAGTTTGAGTAAACCAACTGATGAGCAAATAATCATAGGATTTATTGGATGATTGTCCCATCAATAATAGAATATGCAAAAAAAAATATACAGTACTGAAATGAATAGAAAACATTATTACCTTGTTATCTGTGAGTTTATTTCTCCTGAAAAAAACTAACATACACACTAGTAGCGTGTTGATTGACCACGGTATGCATAATGGAAATGTTCGAAGTGTGTGTACCACCTCGCTGTAGACAGTGTTTATATCATTCATGCAGATTCTCAACCTGGATTCCCCGAACAAAGGTTGCTGAAAATTGCTGCAAAAGGAGACGATTTGCTCGCGTAATGCAGGCACAGTATCTGCTGGATCTTCACAATTGAACACACTCTCCTTTAACATTCCCCACAAGTACTGTAGGCATCAGGTGTTGTAAGATCAGGGGAATGGGACGGGTATGGGAAGGAATTGTTCTGCCACTTTGTTTAAACTTGGTTCCCATTCACGACCACTTCAGAAATAATACTTATCCATGAATACTTTTTCCTCCGTCGAGAGGCCGATTTCCAACAACAACTGCACAACTTCCTTTTCACTACTGATGAACACGTGCGTCTAGAGCTTTGCCCCATCGACAAACGCACATGCGCGTCCAAGATGCCCAAGTTTCAGTACTGTATATTTTGGTAAATGCTTACTGCATACCGTAAATGCATTTTATTTTCTAGCTATGGTTTATTGTTGGGATTTTGCCTCGAAACAACAAATGCCAAAAATACTACACTGATACCTGGTGCTGATTTCTGGCTTAGTCCTCGTGTTCGCTGGGCTTCTATTTGCTGTTCCTTCTTCAGTCTCATTCTCTGATTAAACTGCTCCAGCTGCTCCAAACATAAGTGTTAATAAATGATCTCAAGGCCGAAAACTGAATAAAAGCATTAAATGAAATACACATGAAGCAAAGAACAACTTCATCTTACTCATTTTTTTTTACCAGGTTTGCATAAGTATCAATACAAAAGAAAAAAAGTGAACAATCTGTAGTTAAAAACAACTTTTTCCCCACATGTGGGTGTGAGAAGATTAACATACCCTTTTTTTCTGTTTAGCTTTGATGTCGTCTTCCATCATGGGTACCAATTGAGATTCAGCTTCATCGTCACTATCTTTACGTGGCTTTTCTGTCTGTATGCTAATGACAGAATGTACTTCTTTGGCTGCAGAAATTTTACCACTAAGAGACTCCTGAGTTTGTACTGTTTCTATTGTTTTGAGACACCTGTTTTTCTTTGTCCTACCCTGCTGCAGGACATAACCAGAGCTGTCAGGCTGCATAGCAAAGCCAAACTGACCTGAAGTGGTTGGATAAGAAGTAGTTGGGTAAGAAGTACCAAAAGATCCTGGTGTAGTAAAAGTAGAGAGTGATGAGCAGAACTGGACAGGGCTTGGTGGCATCATGGATGAAGGCATGGCAGACGCTATATAATCCCCATAGCCAGATGGGACATAAGAGGATGGTATTGGATAAGCAGTAGTATAATGCTGAGGATTTAGAGAAATCGATCCATAGGGATTTTGTTCTCCACCCATGGCATAACTATAGTTCTGAACATCTTGCTTGCTTTTAAGTTTAAGCGCAGCTGAGGAGAATTCACTAGATATCTGTGTATACTGCAAACTAAAAGACTGAGCTATTGAGGAGCCTTCTGCAGGCAGTTTGTACGGATCATGTGTAGCTTCAGATGATGCAGTTTTGTATGGATTAGACTGTTTTGCTTCTGGGATGTTCCTAATGGTCCTTTTAAGGGTTGACATTTCCCGCTCCCTGACTGCGACTTCTTCAGGGCGATTCTTAAGAGAATCCCAATAGCTCATGTAAACCTCACGATTAGAGGTTTTTGCAGGTGATACAGAGCCAACATCCTCAGAATCAGTGGAGTTACTACTACCACTTCGATCATACCTACTTACTAATGGTTCATCTCTTTGATCAAAAGAGCGAGAACTCCCAGGTTTGACTTTCTTGCCATACAGACGCTCATTTGTCCTATCAGCTAACTTGCTAACTTCTGTTGTGTTCAAATTAAGACCAACGGTTTGCAGTAGATCCTGAATTTTTTTATACTGGTTTGCTGTTTGGTCTGTGTCTTCCTTGGCATCCTCTGATTTATGATGCACTGGGCTAAGGCTGCCTTCTATTCTGTAACTCTCAGCTGCACTTTGCCTTTTGTATCTCTTTCTGTCCTCTGCATACGAGTCTTCAAAATATGGCACATCATTATGATCTTGTGACCGTTTAAATTTATCACATTCTTTCAAAAATTTTTCATGCTCTTGTAAAAGTCTGCTTTGACTGCTAGAAGGTATTGCATCTCCATATAGAAACCGATTCTCAGGCTTTGCTTCAACACCATATTTCATTCCAACAATTTTGGAAAAGCCACTGCCATCTACCACAGCTCTTTCATGTGGTAGTAGATCATCCTGAGTGTTGTCAACTACCCCAAACATAAGGTTCATATGCAGTTTGCTTCCCATTAAGGGAGAGTTGTCCTCTTTGCAGTCTGTTTCTTTGAACGGATCATACAATTCGTCTCCACAAGTCACTTTTCTTCCTGCCTGTTCTTGTGGGATTCTCTGATTCTCCAGTGAATCAGTATCTTTTTTAGTACCTTTCAACAATGATGACAATAAATTTGAATCTGCTTTGTTTAAAGCACCAAGAAACCGTTCCATCTGTGTTGCTAGATTACTTTTTCGCTCTATTGCTGAAGACTGGGTTGAGGAGCTCTTACTTGTGGATGCCTGGTCACAAACCTGGTAAGAAGACTGCGATAACTGGGATGGCAATGTAGAATAACTTTGGACTTTGGTCTCTCTGGAACTTTTTTGGTTATAAAATAATCCAGAACTTGGCTGAAATGACTGCTGACCCATTGCCTTGGTATTGCTCTTATGTGAACTGGCAGAGGCTTCATTAATCAGTTTCTTGAAAAGATCAACAGTGTTAGAGAGCACTGATGATGGATTACAAGGGGTTTTAAATGCAGTATCTGAAGACCCAGAGGGACTGAGGAAATCTCGGCCATCGACTGTAGGTTGTTTAGACATTAGACAATGAGCATACTGACCAACTGAAGTCAAAGGCTTCTGTAAAACAAAGGAACATATCAATTTAACTTTCAGCCACAGCATTCCCAGAGAACATTTAAATGTTTTCCTTCATTAGTACTGGGGGGAAAAGGGATGGCAACGTGATAGTAAGTGGACAACCACTACTACAACACTCTTTTCCATTATCTCTATTATATACTATTGTTTTTAAGTTTTAGAGTAAATGTAAGTAAAAGTTAAAGAAAAATAAAGCAGTAAGTAATTAATCAATTTACAGTTATAATTATAGTATAACTATCTTGCAAGAATTTTGGTAAACTAATTCCCCATGTCACTCAGTTCCTTAACAACTCAAAGCTGGAAATAATTAAAATCATTACAAATCCCACTAAATGACTAATACACTACATTGTTCTGAACCTTAATTTAGACAAATTACCATGAGTAGAATAAGACTGACCTGTGACTGGTCAGCAAGAGATTCTGACTGCTTCTTCAGAATAGACTTTTTTGGCTGAAGATCAGGTTTTATGTCAAGTTGCCAAGTGTTTGTCTTGTTTATGTTCAGGTCCTCTGTGCATGAGGCAAAATCATATTTCTTTTTCATTTCAGACCCATCTGAAAGTGCTTTAGCCTTTTGTTCCAGGGCCATAATTGCTCTTTTACGTGCAATGCATTCACTTAGTTCCTCTAACTGTCTTTTTTTTCTAGCTAATTCTTGATCTTCTATCCCAGATATAGGACTCTGTCCAATCCACACAGGGACTGAGCCACCAGAAGTGTATACACTAGAAGGATTGGTTTGTGCGCATCCCATTGGCTCTTCTGGACTTTTGCTTTCTTCAGTTTTCTTTAAAGAAAGTACAGAAATAAACAACCAATAAGATGCTGCAGGTTATGCTGCATAAAAAGAAAATTGATTACAGATAGAAAAAAAAAAAACTAACCTGGTGACTGATGAGAGAGTCAGAGTGCTTCTTTAAAATGGATCTAACTGGCTTTACGTCACTGGTCCATGAGTTCTCTAGACAGGTTTTGTGCTGATAGTCAAATGTAGCAATCCCATGTTGTGTATCCATTTCAAGTGCATCTTTAAACTGACTTGGCGTTTTGACATTTTGTTCCATGGCAATTATTGCTTTTTTACGTGCTATTAACTCATTGAGCTCTAACAACTGTTTCCTCTTTTTTGCTAATTCTTCATTTACAGCCTCAGAGGATGGCATGTCCGTATCATCAAAAGAGTAGGGTGCATTTTGCAATGTCTTGTTGCTCTGTCCTCTGCGACGCTCATCCATTTTTTCTGGGCTGTGACTTCTCTTTTTGGTGCTCCGACTGCTCCTTTCCCTGCTTCTACTGCGGCTACGGCTATAGCTACGCCTGTATCTGTGTGAGCGATCTCTACTACGACTGCGGCTCCTCCTGTGACTCCGATGACTCCTGTCACGACTGGAGCTCCTATGCTTGCCATAGTAGCTGCTACTCCTATCACGACTACAGCTACTGCTTCGACTGCCCCTGCGCCGGCTACGATCTCGGCTTCTGCTACGCTCTCTGCTACCCTTGATTGGGTTTTCCTGTTTGCCTTTACTGTCCTGCTTTGGAGCCTTGGAGGCCTCTACCTTGTCCTTGCTTGGTTTCCTAAAGCAAAAAACAATGGAAAGCACCAGTTAGTTTCCCAGACAAACGTTAACACAATTTTGAGTTTAAATGTATAGATGAGGTCAAACGTTTATCTAAGATTAAGATTGAAAAATTAAATGCACAAAATTTTATTTTAGCAAACCTTTTTTTCTGTTCACTTAATTACGTAAGATACCTACTTAAAAAAAAAATAAAATAAAAAAAAAAACATTTCAAAATAATAGCAAGGGGACAGATTTCAGATTCTCAGTGGACAAAGAGGTTTGCATACACTTTCTTAGCATTTTATTAGCTTGAACTTAAATCAAGCGCTTAGGCTAGCCTTCTCCAAGCTTCTAACAATATTGGGTATGAGTATTCACTTATTGCTCTTGAAGGAACTGGAGTAACTCTGTATAGTGGGCCTCCTACTCAGACATGAATTTTTAGTTCAGGTCACAATTCTTTTATACAATTCAGGACAGGGCTTTGTGAAAGCTACTCCAATACTTTGGTGCTTTCAAGCCATTTAGTTGCAACTTCAGAGGTATGCTTAGGGTCCCCAAGGCATTGCTTCAATATTTCTAGACATTCCTCCTTTCTCATGATGACAGCTAATTTCTTATAATATAATATAAGCTAATGTGCTTATAATATAATTCACTTATTTCATCAAAATATCACAACAACATGATGGCACTATCCCTATGCTTCAGTGTTAAGGCACTTCACTGAGTAAGAGCCTCAAACCCTTTACTTTCTCCATACATAGCCCTCATCATTATAAAATTTTTGTTTCATCTGACAACAGAATACCCCTCCATATGCTAGTGATCACCAGCAAACTTCAGTCTAGCATTTTTATGCCAGTCCTTAGTAGGAGCTTCTTTTTTGAACGACAAGTGAAGTTCGGCCCTCTAAATGGTGGATGAACATGCTTTGGTACCTGATTCCTCTAACCCCTTTACCAGTTCCTTTGTTGCCATGTTGTGATTCACTTAAAACTTTTAGACCAACATTTGTTTAGTTCTGCGATTTGTTCCTGTCTTGTTTGTATAGATGCTTAAGATACCTTCATTTATTCGGAAACTGCTCTTAAGGAGGAACAAAATTTTGCTTGGATTTTCCTCAAGGCACTAAGAGCAAAAAAAGCACAGTCAAAAATATACACTATCATGTGGGTCCTAATTATGACTACTGGTCAATTAAGTTTCTGAAAGTCATTACATCACAGTTTCTGGATTCTTCCAGGCTGCTTAATGACTGTTAACTTTGTGTATGCACAGTAATTTACTCAAGTTAACTTAGCCTACCTTAGCTCAAACCAGTCTGGCCATTCTCATGTGACCTCTCTCAATAAGTTATCTCTCCCCAGATAGATGTCGATCACAATGTCTAATGATGTAGCTTAAATATTAAATGTATTTCTTTTTAAAATATTTTCCACCTAGGATTTTCCATTTTAATATCCAACTTAAATACATGTAGTTTGGCGCTCTTCATGTACTCACTCTGCAGCCAGCAAATCACAATCTTTGCCTGAGGTCGTCACTTCGTCCTTGATTTGCTCTTTTGGGTCTTTCAGCAATTTGATTGTCATTTTCTTCTGCACATGTCCAAGAAAAATACTTCATTATTCCATTTAACACAAATGGACATAAACACAGACAAGCCTTTAAAAATATACAGCACCTTCTCTTTCTTTTCTTCTATTTTTGGCACAGATGTGAATACACTCTCTGTCAGCTTTCTGATTCTGATAGCTTGCTTACGTTCTGCAGTCCCTTCAGACCCCTGTTAAAATAAATAAATAAATAAATAAATGCCATATTTATGTTAAATAAAGGTCTTCCTGGGATATATATTTAAAAATTCAAGTCATATAGGAAGGGAAAAATATTATTTCCAACAAACAGATGTTTTAATATCCAAAAAGAGTTCTTACCACTGCAAGTGTAAATTCAACTTTCTCTGACAAAGTAAGCTTGACATCATCCATGACCTCAGACAGGTCAAAAAACAGCTGTGGTTCCTGCTGAGCCTTGATGAACCCAGACTCATCATTCAATTTCACAACCGTGCCCTGGAGGAAGAAGACAATAATGCAAATTAACCACAGTTCTTGTAATTTAATCGCCACCAATGTCAAAATACGGAAACCAGAGTAACTGGAAGAAAGCCAAAAAGCATAAGAACAACTACAAACTCCACACACACAGACTGAAGGCCCTCAAATAAAAGACACTAACTGTTAAGCCACTGTGCCCTGGAATATAGGGAACTTCCCCCCAAAAAAATATTCATACATCTTTTGCAATTTAAATCAACATCAATAAATATGGTCGTATACCACTAGAAGGTCCTGGAAGTGTGGTTTATTTTTTTCCATAATTGAGAATTGTTTTTGGCAAGAACATACAATCTCTTTAAAACATCTTTGAGTGATGTGGCCCTTGCCCCTGACTCACTATCTTGCGTTGCTCTTTGGATTCTAGTTGAAAAGTTTCTGGTAGAATCTCAATGTTGACAGCATGTTCCTCCTTGGTTTTCTGTTTGGTGGCAAGGTTAAATTGAACCTTGTCGCCGATCATCATGGTGGCCTGTGTGATCACATCATCCAGACCAAACGGTAAACTTTTCTCTGTGCCATCCACAGTGGTGTTCACAAGGCCTTGTGGAAGTGGTTGTCCGTTCTGCACAAAACAAAACAAAAAATAACTAAGAAATGATAAACCAGAACAGTACCTTACAGTAGGCGAACGTGCTTCCAAACTGTAAATGACAAACATTAGTGTCTTCTGCAGAGAGCTGCCAGTTGTATTATATACAACTCACAGTCACATAAACTGTACATGGCAGTTACAAGTCTGCAGCGTGTCCGTAAGATTGGTGTCTCTAGAACCAGTTTATGTAAGCATCGACATGAACAAATAATTCTTATGACTTTTTAATTTGGCATGTAACTTGACCTTAAGCTTGGTGGTTCCAGCATTTCTTAAGTCGCAGTCATCCAACCATTTTAAAAGTTTACCAATAAACATGAAAGGCAAAAAATGACCAGTGGTCAGATTTCATATACACCAAAGACTGCAGCAACAATAACCATTTTATTGGAAGGAACATGTTTCCACATCATGAAAGTCTCAAAAATCAGATTTGAATAAGCAGGATGTGCATCAAACAAGCGTTTGATGGGATCCACTGGTATAGATTTTAATGTTTACGCTGGGGTTTACGCTTACATATGGGATTCCCTGGTCAATCGCCCTACGTCAAGAGTTTCTAGGAAAGATTCAGAGTAGTAAACATCTTCCACAGTTTTAAAGACTGTATTGAGAGAAGGATGTAGTAAATCTGCTTTGCTTTTTAAACATACCCATAGACCAACTAGAGACCAATCAATAGGTTTCAAATGGAAGCTGTCCTCAACATTATTACCATATAACCATAAAGTCCTGGACTTCATGGAACTAGTCTACTTTAGTCACATGCAAATATAGGTGAATACTTCCTATCTCTACAAGTGAGCACACCAAGTGGGTAGAAAAGATCTACCCATTAC
The DNA here is from genome assembly GCA_030014305.1 of Clarias laeviceps. Lineage (NCBI taxonomy): Eukaryota > Metazoa > Chordata > Actinopteri > Siluriformes > Clariidae > Clarias > Clarias laeviceps. The sequence continues at coordinate 24,176,462 of JAQMYJ010000039.1, forward strand.
TGAGGTGTTCATATATTTGGGCAGCATTGATAGAGCATCCAATGACCTTCAAGAACTGAACGCCTAAGAAGGCACAACATGCCTTGGCAAAGTCAGAACAACATATGGAGCTCCCCCAGTACAGCACCAACAAGCTAAGACTGCACCAAAATATATCCTTTCCTCTCTTCTCTTTTGTCAACCTTCCACACAAAGACACCACTGACCTGCCCCCATCTTATAAGGCCTGGCAGACACCTGAGCATTCTCTGCTCACACTACGAGTTAAAGCAACTGGGCTTGATATAATTGCTCACACATTATGTACTATAATACATTACCTCATTTTTAGGAATGATTTGGGAGACTGTTCCCTCATATTTTGTACTGCTTATGTCCTCATCAACAGCTGCTACTTGGGAGTTCACCGGTTTCCACTAAAGAAAAAAAGTAGCCAAGATAATTGAGCTGAACACTTTAAGTATAAAGCAATTAAAGAGAACATGATCTTAAGAGATATAATCATGCACCATAAAAATACTGAGTGAGGCTAACTATTTAAACATCATGGAACAAGTAAATATGGTGTTGTAAAATATATATATATATATATTATTATTATTAAGTAGAATAAAAATTACTTGCCAATGATTTGCCTGCAGAGGAGTCAGTAACTTTTTCTTCTTTTGAATCAAACTCCACTGAGCCCTCAGGAAGCTTCTTTAACCTGATGGCCTTCGATTTATCTTTTATCTACATAAAATATAAATGTCAAACATAGAGCATCAAAGAAACAACTAGAGAAGACTAGTTAAAATCAAAGCCCACATGTAGATATGAGTTCCTTTAACTTACAGTTACAACTGTGAACTCCAACTCATCCATGATGTTTAGTTGATCATCTGATAGATATTCATTGATGGATGCAGTGAGGTTGTCATTTTTATTTGACATTATTGTACAAGTATCATCCTTGATGCTCATTATAAGACCCTGTTAATTAATGAAATAAAATAACCAAAGACAATTAGGTCAAACTATATAATTTAATTCAATCAACAAAGAAGTGATCGGTTTGATCTGTGACTGGTTTTCCGGTTAGATATTTTACTAAGGCAAGTAAATCACATCCATTACCTTTTCTCTGATTTCCTTGGTCAGCTGAAATGTTTCTGGCATTTGTGGTGTGATATTTGTTGCTCTGCGTGCCTTTGTAATAATATCTGTGAGCAGCTGAAATTTCACCCGGTCAAAAAGTAGAAGGGTGGCATTTGAGTCCATCTTTCCAAAGGGCAGTTTTACAGGATCAGTAGTGAGAATGGTTTTGATGCGGCCCTGAAGAGGATCTAACACATACGTCTGGAAAACAGCAGAGCATTTTAACACATGAAATAACACTGATAGAATTTGAAAGATTTTAATTAGCAAGAGTTAATGGGAGACAAAAATGTCATACACTGTCATTATAACTGGCAAATGCTGATATATGAAACATAGATTCCTATCACATAGGCATTTTTTCTACTCCAAACAAACCTATTAAATATGATGTCCTTAGTGGGCAATAAATAGTACTGACATACTGTATAAGATGAAAGACCTACAGTTGTGGTCAGAATGTTGCATACACATCACTCAAACTGGTCAATTTGTGGGGCAGAATGATCGTAAATGATTTGTTAATAGTAGAAAACCCATTTTACGTAAGTGTAATTCATATTACCCTAAACACCTTTCCTTTAGAAGGAAAGAAATTTCTTTGCCCATGCGGTCAGCTGCAAACTTTTGTCGAGCGTGCAAGTTTAGATTTTGAAGCCGTCTTTGTTGGATGGTAGCCTTTCAGTCCACGACAGTACACTGTGATACTGGTGTTCCAGTAGCTTCCAGATCATTACAGACATGTGTCCTGTTGGTTCCTGGGTTTTTGCTGACCATCTGAACCAGCTACCTTTCAGCTGGGGAAGTCAGTTTGGCTCTTCTTCCAGACCATGGCAACATACTAATAACTTATACTTAAATACAACTGTTTGAACTGATCTTAGAATCAACAGTTAATTAAAAATGTGTCCAAAAGACATTCCCGACATGGGTAACTTTACCAACCGTCAGATTTACACTGCGCTCCTTAGACTTTGCTTTAGACAGCCCAGCGAGTACTGTCAGACACACCGTCAATCATGATCACTAACAGAATAAGTCTTGGGCTTGGCAAATTAAAATACATCTTGGGACTTACAGTGTCAAATAATCTAAAGGGAAATAATCTAAATGTGCAAAGTAGATGTATGTATATTTTTGAACTTATGTACTACTTATATAATTTGACCCTGTGTTGATATCCAAAATAAAAATAAATAAATAAATAAATCCTATTTAAATAGTATGCTGTACAATCATTCTACAACAGAAAGAAATAACAGAGAGTGCGACGGTACCATGATATCAGCATATAAGGAGAGTTTGAAAAATGTGTGGTTTCACATTTGTTATTAAATTTTCTATTTACCTCAGGCAGCACCGTAGTAACCACACCTTCATAAACTTTATCTTCAATATCCTCTGTCCCTCCTGGTGCAACCTTTACATCAGTAGCACATACTTTTCCCTACAAATACAATGACAAAGTTTATAAACTAAAATAAAATTAAACTCATATAAGGGCTTTACATTTTAAATCACTCACCGATTCTTTGACTGCTGTAAAATGCACTTTAACCCCAGGCACCAAATGTTTTCGATTTCCAAAAAAAGCATCAAATGAGAATGGATATTTTTTCTTCTTTGGGGGATCCTTGTATTCGATAGTGCCAAAGCTGTTCTAAATTTCACAAAAAAAAAAAAAACAGAACATAAAGATTTACCACAAATATACATCTATTTTAGTATTATACCACAAACTTAAAATCTGTTAATAGTCCTTAAGAGAATGTTTTTTTTTTGTTTTTGGCTAAACTAGTCAGTCACATGAATAGTTTAGCCAAAAACAAAAAATATATTCATGATTTTTGTAATGACATGATTTTTGTAATTTTGCCCTTATTTAACATCACAACAGATTCCAGATATGATAGAAGTGTTGCCTTTAATTTAAGGGGTTTAACAAAATATTACATTAACCACCCCCCTAACCCAAACAAACTTGGCCATGAAACAGAATACATGGCCAAATCAGGTGAAATCAGTTGTCCGATTAGTTTTGAGCCTGTTAAAATGGAAGAATTCAATTTTTTTAAATATGGCTGTAATTCCTATACGGTTAGGTAAAAAAATTGGCTAAAGCTTAAATTCATTTTGGTGATGTAAAGCAAAATTATATCACTGTCAAAATACTTATGGGCTTGATTTTAACTGCACATGTTCAAGTCTAGAAATTATGCAAATATACAATGCAAAAAAATTGTTTTGCAGCGTCCTTGATCGTCATACTGTCACCTTATCCTTTCTCCTTCTTGCCTATAAATGAGACATAAATAATCCGCTGCTGTGTGCTTGGTAGCTTTCAACAGACTGAGCTAATGGGGAACTGTTTAACAAGGCTGGTTAAAGCTTCCTCTTATTGGTTTCTACCTTGGTTAGTATGCCTTCTTGCAAAACAAAGGGATTTTTTTTCTAAAATTGTCTCTTAAGACTACAGGCAAAGGTCTATTAACTGTTAGCTTCATGTAAATTTCCCATGTGATATATACATGAACTTAATGTAAAACTCCTGCTCTGAATGCAGTTGTGGCCATGTGATTGCCACTGATGCACATGTTGTACACAGCTCCTCTCACTAGGGGAGAGGTTCTAAACCCTGGTCATGGAAGAGCCCTGCCTTTTATTATTATAAATTAGGTGAATTATGTCCATTAACGGATGAACACAATCAGCGACAACACTCAAAAAATGCTAGATTGGCATAATGGCCTAGTGTTCTGGTGGTTCTGGTTTGATGTGAACATTAAATTAAGCTCTTGACCTGTGTCTCCATGATTTTATGCATGACTTAAACATTCCACATGACTTAATGAACAGACAGATGCATGAACAAGTGGATAAACAGGAACTGTGTGTATTCTTTCCCACAACTTGCATTGTAATTCTCCATCTCAGATTGTAATGTCCCAATATTACTTTTTGGCAGACCGAGTACATCCATTTGGGTACCTTCCAATACCAAGTTCCAATAACAGTACCAGGCACGCTGTCTGAGGGCACAACCTGAATAGATCATCTTAGAATCCCTATGTCTTAAGCACATCATCAAATACACCTGCTGTTGCTTTGCTAGTGTGTGAACCCCAAAACTGATCTGCATGTAAAGCGCCTCTCTGGAGTAATATCTCACAAACTTAATCTACTTAATCTTTTGTTTTGTTATTACGGTAGGAATAATTAGATCTTATTACATGCAACTGTGCTTACTGGAAAAGTCAGATACCTTTACATATCCGATAATTATAATTAACAGTAAATACATTTTATTGGGCAGATAATCACCTTCTTTGCATTTGCGAGCTCTTTGCAGTCCTTCATTACCACTGCAATCACTCAAACGCAACAACAATCACAAAGTTTATTCTTTAAACTACATAAAAATTATTTTATATTTAAAGGAAGAGAATTCTTACTATGTATTTTTAAAAAATCTACATGTGATTAAAGAAGGATATCCATTTGCCACGACTGATAACATTTGAAACCCAAGTTAAATTTTTTTTTAGAAAATAATCTTTATTTCTTTCATGTCACGAGTAACATAAGTTCAAATTTGAGTCTGCGTGGCTATGAGCGCATGCACAAAGAGAGAGTAGGGGACAACTTCACAGAATTTTGGTTAGCGGTCATCATATTTAGGGATATTATTCTTTGAAAATCTGTTTCAATATTCTTAATACAGAAAATTACTGCTAATCAGAAAGAAAAAAAATTTTAGAGTTAAATTTTTTATTTATTATTAATGTTACTCAATTTTCAGCACTCAAAAGGTTAAACTGCAACTTTTCCCATTACCTCTTGTATTTGCGCTCGCATTGGTATGTCAAACTTTATATGCATTTACTTTTGTGTTGCACTAACCAATATTTTAGTAAACTAATCAATAAATTCAAAACTGTACTGTAGTTGTTTCCTATCATTTATTAAAGCAATTTGTTGTATGGAATATATAAATAACATTTATATATTGTGGTAATGATGTGGTACATTCATCTGATCCCTGATCAGCTAGACTGCAAGTTACAGGTGCAGTGCTGTTGCCCGTGAGAGCTTATTCTGTTTAAACCACTCAGAATGTTCTGCTTTGATTTCTGTGTGCTTAAAGTGCAATGACGAGACCCAGTCAAAATTACACACTACTGTAGCATTTCGCAGGCTGATTTGCTTTAAAAAAAAATAAATAAATAAAAGAGAATTTCTTTGATTAGTTATGCAGATATACTGCCAGCTAGCTGTGCACAGTTTGCTGAATAGCAGCAACCCTACACTTTGTATGTGCAGCAGCTAGCGGTAAATTATTTAGGTGAAAATACTATGAATACACAACAAACATGTCAGTAAATGTTGATGAAAATGGCTGATATACCAGCCTTACAGCTGCTACCCATGTCATTACCTAGACAATCCGAGTTCGACCGTTTAGCTTGTGTCAGTCTAGATAACAATTATGACAGTTTATAATACAGAGAGCTCTTAACAGTTCCTCCACAACATCCATCATTGCTACCCGGTCTCTAACTTCTACCGCAGCTTCCGTGTACTTAAGTTCCACAGTTCCTTGGTTTCTATACTCTATAAGTGCATTTTCACTCGTAACACAACTTGCAGCTATTAAATAAAATAAATTGCTGTAATTTATTCTTATGTCAAAAAATACAGCACTGGAAGTGACAAGTTGGCAATCAAACAAGTGCTGCTAAGCCAAGTTAGCAAGAAAAATTTGAGAGATGCACTTACAAGCTAGCACACTAAACTTAACCTTAATTTTACTTCCTAACCTTATACTTAGAGAGGAGACATGCTTATCTGATTGCAACGCCCACTTTTTAAAATCTATTTCTTTGTCCAGCTCTGCCTTAAAGTGGTATTGGTGAAATAGTACCTGAGTAATTTTATAAGTATGATTAACAAGTAGATAAATGCGGTATTGGATCAACAACCGATACTGGTATCGTTACATCCCTAACAAATACATCATCTTTACATGTGCACCAGTATAACAGATAGTGATATTTAAACATTTTCCTTTTTTCCTTTAATGAAAATTCAATTCAAGTTTCAACCCAGGTCATAATTAAATTCTCTTTTAAAAAAATGTACATAGTCGTGTCTCAAATAAGCTAACGTATGGATACCTACAGCAATTAACATGATGACTCCCATAGATCGTCCAGGAGGAGGCCTGAAAAATAAAGTTCAAGACCATTTAAAACGGTGACCACACCAATTTTGCCTTTAACCACTTTTGATAAACTTGAGTGAAAATGGTCTTACTTCACTGATACCAGCCTAGATTTGACAACAGATATTTCTTTTGATGGTTCTGTAGAAGTGGTGGTGAAATTTTTATTATCTTCGTTATTGCCAGGACCATTGGACTCTTGATTAGCCTGAGGAGTTTTGTCAGCAGCCATAGAGGAAGCATCGTCCTTAAAAAGAAATTACAAGCATAAAAGAATGCAACATAATAAAAGAGCATTAGATAAGCAGTCACTATTAGTACTCCTGATAATATTATAATCACAATTTGGAAAAGTAAGAAAAGAGAAAAGAGTTCAGGTAGAAAAAGTGAGGTGAGGTTGGGCTTATGCAATATGTTGCCACACCATCAAGCAAATTTTTCAACCAATTATATTTTTATCAACCTAAAAAACGTCAACCATGTAGTCATTAGACAAACCTTAACTTTAAAGTTTATGTTGAAAAGTGCTATGTTTTTCAACCGTTTACTCAGTATTACTGCAGAAAAAACATCCAAATGAGTTTTCACTATTGCCACAGTTCTGACTGTACAGTTCATCACCTTATGATAATATTGTTCCTTCAGTTAATCCTCTTAAAACTGAAATCCCAAAAAAACCTTGCTTTTCTGTCTAAGCTGTTTGATCGTGCGTCTTACCCCTTAGAATCCCTTACTGCTAATTTTATTTAATGAAAATTTGCAATTAGCTAAATATCAATATCACACAAAGCAATAATGCAAATAACTGTGAAATCATCTACATATTGGTTTATTCTAATCTATGGAAATAAATCTATACATACATCAACATCCAGTTGTTGCATGAAACCCGAGTCTCTTGCATTGAATGCATTTTTTGGGCCATGTAGTTCTCCAGGGTTCATTCCTGGGTAACCTGGTCCATCCTCAAACTGTGACGGCCAGATCCGGCCCAGCGGGGCAAACCCTGGTGGTCCATCCCTAAACTCAGGTGGGATAAAACCTGGTCCTGGCGGTCCATCCCGAAACTCAGGTGGGATAAAACCTGGTCCTCGCGGTCCATCCCGAAACTCAGGTGGGATAAAGCCTGGTCCCGGCGGTCCATCCCGAAACTCAGGTGGGATAAAGCCTGGTCCCGGCGGTCCATCCCTAAACTCAGGTGGGATAAAGCCTGGTCCCGGCGGTCCATCCCTAAACTCAGGTGGGATAAAGCCTGGTCCCGGCGGTC
>JAQMYJ010000039.1:24186927-24206727 GCA_030014305.1 Clarias laeviceps
GTACTTTCCTATTATTTTCCACTAATTTCCTCCCGTTCATTGCGCCCCACCTGTCATGTCTGTATTCCCCACTAGTGCCCCACACTTTGAGAACCACTGCCTTAGTGTGAAATTTCCACAGGAGCAGCGACAGGTATCTGTCACCATGGTAACGCACGGAGGCAGTGACGTCTGCGCTGGTGACTGTGTTCCGAATGGTTGAGTTTTGTCGAGAAGTTCCCTTCACCGACATTCCCTGCAAACGGAGCAGGGAGTAGGGAGCACCCTGTGAAGTACTTTCTACACTTGTACATATTTACTTGCTTCAAATTTTGTATTTTTATATAACAACAATAATAATAATAATAATAATTTTAAAAAAGTACATTCAGTTCATCAGTTGACTTTTCATATTATTGCCACATAACATTGTAGAGCCTAGACCTGACCAACTAAAGCAACGCCAGATCATAATAGTGATGGGAAGTTTGAATCATTGTAGTGCCAGAACGAAAATGAACGAATCTTTGAGTTATTTACTTCATTTCGTTCTTTTGATCAGAAATAAAATAAAATGTTGCATTTTCAATAAAAAGACCCCCAATACGTCTACATACACACATTCTGGCTATAGTTCCAGTTATGATATTACTTTTGCAACTTTAAATATATATTAAATATTAAAGTAATATTAAATATTACTATGCAACTAAGGACATATTATAATAAACAGAATAACATCAAAAACAAAAACATCATATCTTGCAGTTGGAGTCGTTCGTTCTTTTGAATCTTTTGCACCACATAGCATCTATGGGAGTCACGTGACAAAGGAACGAACGCCTCGAGACTTGACTCATTGCTGAGAATCGTTCAATTCTGTTTCCTGTATATAACATACGGAGGTTTTGCGATGCTTTGCGCATGCGCGCCCAATAGAAAATGAACGAATCACTCTCCGAGACTACTCGTTCATCTGAGTCATGTTAAAGATTCGTTCAAAAAGAACGACCCATCACTAGATCATAACATCTGTCTCCAGAGGGCACTACAGTATGCACGATGGGTGCATCACTACATGCACGTCTCTTCTTACCCGGACGCACCCATCGCTCTGGAATAGGGTCAATCTGAACTCATCACACCACATGATCTTTTTCCATTACAGGTCAACCTTGGATTGTGAGCATAATTCGTTCCGAAAGCGTGCTTGTTTATCAAAACACTCGTATACAGTACATCACAATGAATTTTGTAAAGAAATAATGGAAACTGATTTTTCATATAAAAACAATTAATACAAAATATAAAGTAAAAATAAAACAAATAAACCTGCACTTTACCCTTTAAAAAGGATTATTAGATGAGAGGAGAAGCAGGAGGCTACTGTGTAGGACGCTCACACACACACGCACACAACTGGAATCACTCCTCTAAACAGATTCATATCCCACACTGCTACAGCCTTTTTACCTTTTTTTCTTCACAGAGGCCATTGTTGCAGTACAGTTACTAAAGAACAGTCTCTATACTTGGACATAAAATTAAAGAAATTGCTTTATGTGCACGAACACATGGTCACAATGTTAAACAGGGGGGGAAAAAACAGGCCAAACAAAAGCATGTTGCCACAAAGAGGAAAGCACAGTTGTACGCATGTCCTTGTATGATGTAGCATTACAATTTCACTTCCCAGGAACCAAGGGGCCTATTGTGTTTATAAACTGACTGCAACTGACATTACAACACACTACCAGTATGGCCCTGTGATGACCAGGTGTCCACAATCCTATGTCCATGTAGGTGGTTTATGGTGGAAAAGAAGACCATTATTAGTGGTTTTGCCCCAAGCAAAATTAAGTTTTGTGGCAGATCAGATTTTACTTATGCAACAGACTACTATCTAATGATATTTTGGGAGTCGACAACATACTGTCATGCAAGTTTTTTTGAGTGGATTTAGATGTGCATTGCTTTAACTGATACCTGTACATCATAGACTCACTCTCTGCACTTTATCAAATTTGATTCTGATGTTTTACTAAAAACATCAAGCTTCAAGCATCCATGCAATATTTCTAAATTGGCTAATGCATACACTAACATCAACTGTGAGCATAAAGAAAGCGAAAAACATGACTACTGCCCCAGTGGGCCTCAATGTATTCACGTTTGGCATCCCGCTTTAATTCATTAAAAAAAAAATTATATATAAAAACCAAAATGCCATGTCTGTAAGCCCATGTATGTTTCCAGGATATGTACAAAGAAACTAACCCTGAACAAATGGCAAATGCACCTCACACTGATGTAAAATATAACGCAATGCAGCAGGCAATAACATACATTTTTTAAAGATAGCGTTCATCTATTGCAGTTCATGTTTTTTAACATTTTTAATTATGGAAGATATTAAATCTGTAAAATGTTAAGCTTTTTTTTTTTTTGTGTCTCAAAGAGGCCGTGAAAAACCACCAAATTACTATGGCAATCTTCTTTAGAGGTGCGCATCATGACTGGGCTTTTAAGTGTGCATAGTATTAATGCGATGTATTAACCTAATAAAAATGCTTTTTTTCCCTGGTTAATATCAATGTGGTCATTCATGCTGTGGTCTATATTTAGGAGCAAAGCTAAATTCATTAGAAAATATTATGGTATACGAAGTAGTTGAGTATGGGGTCATTGTGGACACACCAAAATCATGCGCTGTCTTACATGATGCACTTTTGGTCCTCATTTGTGACTGCTCTCAATGTACCCTTAAGCAAAGTCTACGTAAAAATATTATAAGAATAGTTTGACAATTAATCAAAACAAGCAATCGAAGAAAGTATTTTATTTACTTAGCCAGAGTTGCACGAGTCTAAGGGAGAACATTAATTGAGCAGAGCAATATACTATTGTATAAAGAAAGCAGCTTACAACAGACACTGCAAGATATTTATCATCTCTGTAATTTTTATACAACACAAACATGTTTTTTTTTAAAAGGTCTGTTTTCTTATTTTGCAGGAAACAAAAACAGCAAAATAAAGTTTGCTCAACAAATAATATGAAGCTTTGTAATGATACGTTCAGTTACTTATTGCCATAACAGATTCTTGAACTAGGCTATCAAATTTTTGTACTTTACATTGACCAAGTTCAGATCTTTTTCGAACACCAACATTCTCTTGAACAAAACCTTCAAATAATACATGAAACTTCAATTTTTTTTTTTAAATATTTGCCCATTCATTGAAATTGTGAACTGTTTAGAAGTACAGTATATAAGAGCATTCAAAAGAAGAAACAAATAAAATAAATCAAGGCAAACATTGTATTGTTGTAAATGCATACTGTGTTTGTGAATAGTTTTTTGATATTTGGATAGATATCCCTTCTTTTTCACTGAGTAATTAAAAAAAGGAGTCTTCTGTCCAGCAATGTGTGTAATTTCCTATGCTTTGGCATATCCTTCGTTATGTTGATGATAACCATATCTGCTTTTATGATGTAACGAAAAGAAAAATAATTAGCATAAACGTGAGTGTATTAGTTTTTTTCTACAGAATAATGAGCAAACTTAAGTGCAAAAAGTTTGATACAGAGGCTTAGCTAGCTAAGAAGCCTGAAAGAAAAAAAAAGATTAAATAAAAAAAAGTTTCTTTTTTTTAAATTTACTTTAAGTGCTTTTTCATCCACCCTCATTTATGATGTTATAAGTGATTGCTTACTTTTTTAGACCAGTGTTTTCAGTCACAAGGGTCCTGCTGCACTGCACTCTTTCCTGCTTTCTCCACTGTTACACATCACTGTTCAATTACTCAATATATATGTTACATGAGGGGAAAACGCTCTACATCTTTACAGCACAGGGAGACCTCCAGAACTGCAGCATCAATCCTCATCCTTTCTTCTTCTTCCTAGGCACAGTGACTGGTCGTTAATTTTGATTTCAGTCGTAAGGAACAAAGTCCCTCTCCAGGTTCTCGGATTCATCATCATCAGAGAAGAAGTCATCCTCATCAATCTCCTCCTCGTCATAATCCTCGTGCCATTCTGGGACGTAATCGTCGTCATACTCATCATCCTCTTCGGCCTCATCGCCTCCTTCTTCGTTGTAGTTATTGTTGTTGTCAGAGTCTCCAGTCTCAGAGCCTCTATCTGACTTAGCCCTAAAAACAGGTCAACAGGTCAATATTCCATTTCCTCCGTCACTCTGTCCACCTCTAAGGTTAAATATTAAATATAGTCTACATCCTGGCCCTGATTTACTTTTTACACCTGTAAAAAGAAAATATAAACAAATAAGCAAGCTGATTTACTAAAAGGGTTCACAGAAAACCACGCCTTTCATATGACCAAGGGCACATCAGTTTTTGTGCATTTGCTTGGATCACTGTGATCATCTACAGTAACCAGTTTAGTTCAGTCAGGCATTTGGATATGCAGTTTTATTATCAAGCCCATAAATGACTCGGGAAACAACGACTTCATGCTCAAATTAACACACTGGGAATTTGCAAATTTGCATACGTGTAACATGTATGCAAATTTGCATGATTATAATGACAAAGTCAGCAATTTAACATGGAAAAGATTTTTGTAAATTCTCTTTTTAAATGACAGCAAAATACCCATTTTTTTTTATGTCTGTTCATATCAGATATGCATCACAAATTTGAATCTCTGACGTCATCAGCACTTTTACTGACAGACATTTTTCTTTATTGTTCATCTTCATCCCTGGATTATGTAGAGCGTTAGACACACAATTCCATGTGTATGAGCTGTTACCATAGAAACTACACCAAAGTAGAAGGAGCACAATAAAATAAACCTATATGATTTGATTTAATGATGGCACTACTGTCAGAGCCGATTATATACCCACATATATAATCAATACCTGTTGACCAAAAATACAAAAACCTCACTTACATATTGCCTCTGTAGTGCTTGTTATTGTGAATCTAAGTAAATCAGAGCCTGTAAGTTTGTTAGAACTCTTTTTGTACAACTCACTCTTTGCTCTTTTCTGTGTTGTTAGCAACATTTAAGGCTTGTGCAGCCTCTTGATCTGGCCCAGTCTTGGACTGATATCCTACACGGAAGTCCTACAAAAAAATAAAAATAAAAAATAAAATAAAATAGGTTTGTCAGTAACACAAAACTGAACGTATGTACCTACGGATGATATCTACAAACAAAAATAAGAATGCAAAGAGATAGAAAAACAAAAGCTGTAAACTGTAGCCAAATCGGTCACATCAGTGTAACAGGTGGGATCCAGATGCAACAATAGCTTCCTCACACCACAATGATAAGTTAACCTGCACAACAGGTCCAAAATTTGTGGTTTATTTAGTTTGTAGCTGTTTGGAATTGATTGTGTTTATGGTTTATTTGCCTGCTTTGTGAGAACACTTGAATAACAGCATACCTGAGTAGAGTGCTGCAGGATTGCCACAAGACGCTCCTGGATGCGACGAATAAGCTCCAGGCCAGTGTTAAGGTGCTCCGGCTTCAGCAGACGCACACAAGATGCCAAGTCTGTGCACTGCAACAGCGTCTCTTCTGCCAAAAAAAAAAATACAGACTGTTAATTGAAAATTTTACAATAGAATTTACTATCAATTATCAATTTAAACTAATCAATTATTTGCACTCATTTAATAAAGTGCAATGTTGAAAGTTTTTCTAACCAAGCAAGATCTGCAGGGCATTAGTGTGAAGGTCCAGGGCTTCAGTCTGTTGCTCCATAACATCCATTTTCTCAGTGTCTTGATTGTAATAGCTGTACACACATGAGTAGGCCAAAACCTAAGCAGCGAAAAATAGAAAAATCACTTTTAAAGCCTGAAACTACAGTTGACTAACAATTCACGTGTACGAAATTTGCCTTATACGGTTATCATGCCTCTCTTACTAATAACATTCATCTCAGGAGACTAAGATGTTCTTTATATGTTCTTCTTCTTCTTCTATGTTTCTTTATAATCCTACAGGTGATGAACTATTTACACATTTTCATCCCTTGTGATAGGAGTGAATTATTTGCAAACTATGTTTAGAAAAAATAATTATGGAGGACAGAGATACGTGCTCCTCAGTAACAATGTTAAACGCTTGTATTTGAAGTTAATTTGTTTTGTTTAAATGTTGCAGTTGGTATTTAAGTGAGAAAACTAAATGTTACAAGGAACGGCTGCATTTAATTACTTATTGAACTTTTTAAAAGGTTTAGAATTGCAATAAAATCGGGCCAAAATGTAATATTGAATCAGGATATTTATAAAATTGCAATACTAACAGTATCGGCACCTAAGAATCGTGATTATATTATACTATTGGGAGGTGATTGGTGATTCCCATCCGTATTACAGATGTGTTTTTGAAAGATTAGTATAAAAAATCCCCACAATGACAGTGTGCTCCGGGGCTTTCACTGCAGGTAGGAACTGTGTCCGCAAGTCATGCTTTACTTCAGCTTTTACCTCTTCTTTCTCAGTTAACAGCTACCTTTTATTTATGTGGTTGTTAAACTTTAAGAATGATTATCTCAGCACAAGATGTATGAACCAATACACTGCCACCGACAGTGGTAATAAGGAAAGCCAACCAACAGCTAAACATGTACATTCTGTTTGAGTACGAGTATTGGCATTTGGGGTGATTTCGGCAGCTCAAGTGCGGGCACAAAGCTTTCTCACCTGTCCTTTAGTGATGAATCTTAATACCAACTCCAAACAAGGTTTGTCATGCTCATTTAAACATCATCTTGATAAAAGACCATGCTTTTTTGGAGTTTTGGAGGATGGAAATGTTGTGCAGTGGGATAATGGATAAAAGGTAGGCATAACAGGGAAACAACTACCATTGCATAAATTGATTTCAGAATAGATTTAAAGAGCTCACCTTTCTACCCTGGGCAAGAATCTTGCAAGCATCAATAACAAATGTCAAAGATTTCATCTGCAAGGCTTCATTGATGGAAGACACTTTGTTTTCCAGATTGATTGCAAACTCCTAAACACAGTCATTAACAAAGTGAAAATATGGAATACTAGCAATTTAAAGATGAATTATAGAACAAGCCATTCTTCGAATTTACAGATGCCAACCTTGGCCTGGTTATGAAAAGTACACCTCTCATTATAGTCCTGGAACTTTTTCTCTTGCCTTGCAGCTTTGCTGACCTGTTTCGACAGATGCATTACAAGTTACTAATATTATAAATTAAGTGTACATAAAAACAACCAATGCTTAAGTATATAACCAAATTGTGCAAAGTAAAACTCACCATGGCTGAACAGTTGTAATAATCTTTATGAGTAGGTTTCCAGGGCTTAAGACACCTCCAGCAAAATCCATGGTTACATTTGGCACAGGTCATGCTAATAGAAGAAAAATCTTAGGACTTAAAGACATGTATAGGCCACTTTAAAAAGAGCATCTATACCCACCACTCATTCATGCAATTCATGATGTAGTTTATTCAGACTTAACAATTTAGCTGTATGTCACAAATTCTTATAGTGACATTTATACAAATAAGTATAATTGGCATAGATGAGGGAAAATAAAAGAAATAGAAAAAAACATCTAATTAAAAAAAGATAACAGAAGACCAAATGAAAAGAAAAAAATGCTGAAAATAAACATATGGACATTCAGGTGTACAACACTCAATCAATGTCAGTGAGTCAATGTTCAACTTGAACCACATTAGCTAATTTTGCACCCAGTTAAGTGATCAAGTTTAAATGCACACTACTGGTAAATGGTACATTTATTTTACCTTGTGTGGTCATACCGACAATATATGAGCGGATATACTTACTGCAGACAGCCTTCATTTTTCTCAATCTGTGCCTGGCAGCTTGGACAGCGCTTGGAGATGAGTTTGGCCAAATGCTTACTTTGAGCCTCCATGCTCATTCCCTCATAGTAGCCACCATCATCCATCCACTGAGACATGTGACTACAGCTGGCTGGATAGTGAGCCTTGCAAAAGACGACTGGTGTTAACACCAACTACTTATACACATACTGTAGACAATGTTAGATCCAGTCCTTAACAAACTTGCACTTCAACTTGAAACTATGAAACAAGTAACTTTATTTTAAGAAATGAATTGCCATGAGGTCATTTGCATTCTTACCTCGGGGAAGTTGCAGCTGAAGCAGGAAGACCAGCAGCACTTGGAGCAGGTGCCCATACTGCCAATGTTCTCCTTGCACAGGATTTGGTCACAGCCCTGGGGGTTGGTGCACCAGGTTAAGTTGGAGCAGCACTCAACATAGCCCCGCAGGAGTGCGTTTTCATACTAAAAGAAATAGATCCAACCCATATAGTTAAGACTCCTTAACAATACTACAGCTGAAATAAAAAAATTTACAAGTAAGAAAAGAATGTCTCCTTTAAGGCTGGACAATATTTTAATGAACAGACAAATACAATCGAGTTTGAAGATAAGAAGGTTTAAAACAAGGATGACATTTGGACCTTTGCAATGGTATCCTTGTCAGTCAGAATGCTGGAGAAGAACTTGGAAGTGGGCTGAGCAGGACAGTCTGTGATAGGACAGTTGCAGTTCATCACCAGGTTCTGTTCGATCCGTGCGGTCAGGTACTCCTGCCAGCAAGACTAAGTAGGACAGGGAAATCTATTATAATGCCTCAAATTTTAGTTTAGTCAGTTAAAGTATTTAAAGTAGATTATGAATTTATAGCAAATAATATTTAAACACAGGGAACAATATAAACACAAACATTCTAACACACATCCTGAAATGAATTATAACCTTGTAGCTTATTTATAAAACACACACACACACATATTATATATATATATATACACACACACATACACACACACACACATCTATATATATATATATATATATATATATATATATATATTTTTTTTTTTTTGGACAGAGCGCTTATTAGACAGATGTTAATACCATAAAGCTTTGTAACGCAGAGATCAGTTTACATTCGGAAGTATGATAATTACCCTGCAGCAGTAGTGCCTGCAGCTGAGCATCGTGGGCTCAGAGTCACTGTCCCCAGATCGGGACACAAGACATACAGGGCAGAGACTCATGGGACTAGGAGGAGGTTGGGGGTTACGAATCTTGAGGCCAGCAGCCAGCACCAGCGCCTCTGGATCATCTGTATAACGCTGAATCAACAGGTCGATGTTCCATTTGCAGTGCATGAGCAGGTGCTCAGCTGTTTCCTCTTCCAAGCTGAGCGTGTCAGCCAACTGCTGGATGGTGCGGCGCATCAGGTGCTTCACCTCCTCCTGGGTCATAGTGCGACCCATGGAGAAGAGCACAGTCTCCAATGCCCCATCCTCTGCCCGCTGAGGGGCCATAATAGGGCCTCCCAGGCTGCAGGGGGAGACATACACAAAGCAAGTCAATGCGTTAAGGGGTTCAGATTTACATGTTCGCAATAATTACCCCATAGCAAGTTTACTGAACGCTATCTTTTCATCTGAACGCTACACATCAATAAAATACCAATAACTGAGAAAGTAATAATGTTATATGGTATAATATTTCTTTTATATAAGCCAACTGCAAACGATTTGGTGTGATTT
The DNA here is from genome assembly GCA_030014305.1 of Clarias laeviceps. Taxonomy (NCBI): domain Eukaryota; kingdom Metazoa; phylum Chordata; class Actinopteri; order Siluriformes; family Clariidae; genus Clarias; species Clarias laeviceps. The sequence goes on from JAQMYJ010000039.1 coordinate 24,196,505, forward strand.
GATATAACTAATCACACTTAACTAAGTGTGATTAATTTAAAGATAATAATCCTTCTTGATACACTTACAATAGCGGACATCAGTGATGATTTTTGAAGGCATAATAAAATAATCAAATTATTAAGTATTTAAGTGAATAAAAAAGCAACAAACATAGAAATTGAGTATTAAGTTTTATTTCTTAAATTTCTCTATATATAACAGATCTTATGAAATAAATCCAAGGCACAGTTGGCTTTATTCTGATAAATTGTAACGGAAAAAAACATTTTAAAGTTGATTAAACGGTTATCTCTGTTTGGTCACTTCAACAAAAGCATTTAGACAAATGTGAAATAAACATTCACCATCTACATAAAAGGGAGACTTTACTCCATTTCACTGGCATTGAGCAAATGACCAGGCATTAATTCTACATGTATGGCACAATTTAACAGTATTGGGAATGGTGGCTAAATATTGATAAAAATAGAGCTTTCCTTTATACAGAAAGGCCTCTAAAATATTTTGAAGAAAACACACAAAAAAAAAAAAACACAGGAAAACACAGGCCAGCTTGCCTACTACAGTATAGCCCATTAGCAAGAATCTTTCCTCTCTCTTAAGACTGAAAATTACAAACCAGCCTTGAAACAAAAAGACTATGCTCCCATTGGGCAGAGGAAATTATCACCCCAGTCACTGCGTGTCTTCACCCTGCCTATGCTCAAGTGGTCAAGGGTCATCAGCACACCTGGTGTCCGCTTTGGTGCTGCCCGTGCTCTTCTTCATGTCCAACTTGCTGAAGAAGTGGGCCTGGCTCTTCTGGGGAGTGGACGGGTCTTCAACCAGAAATTCCACAATGTGGGGGTTTTCCTCATTCCGGCGGATGTAGCCCTTGTTGATGATGTGCATGATGCAGGACAGTACATCCGTGGTGGTGCAGCTAAAACGCACAGTGTTTGAAGAGCGAGCAGCCTCCTGCTTTTGACAAGTGTCCAACACCTGTAGAAGACACAAAGAATTAGAACATGTCAAAAAGTACTTGCTGTGATTTGCTCATTATTAGTTTCCTGCTTATTTATTTGTTTTGCACACATTCCTAAAAAAAGTTCAGAAGATCAGATTAGCGAGCACACTGTTCAGTTCTGACTCTGAGGGTCCCAATAATCTGAATCAGACGTGACCTTGAACACCAAGTTGTCTATATGCATCTCCTTCTCATTCTTCATGATCTGTACAATGAGGCAGTACATATGATTCCGTTTCCTCTCGAGAGTGAGAGCTGCATCTTCATCCACATTCAGGTAGGTCTGTTTTGGTATCAGATAGCAATACTTTTGCTTCTCTGAGCTCTGTGCCAAGGACTTCTTATTCAACCTGAGAACCCCTGAAGAATAAAGTATTATATTGTTAAAATATACATCCTTAAAAAAAATCAGCGGAAATAAATTCCCATTTAAACGAGATCCTAACAGATTTTTTTCCAAACTAAATACATTGAACATGCTCACCTTTCTGAAGATCCTGATTAAAGCCTTCATGAGTCAAAATGCCCTTCTCTGAGACCAAAGGTGTGAGGGCATGGACCAATACAGGTGAGGCCAGACCAGTGGCCTGTTGCAGAGCCTCCACACTTACTTCCTGAGGATGAGAAGATCACCAGGAAGGATGTAAAGATAGTGAGAAAGAAAGCATATATGGGAATAAGCAGGTTTTATAGCCTAGTAAAGTTAAAGATAGAACACGCCATAAAACAATTCGTCTTTAAAAACTGGGTCTGGACAGTTACTCTGAATTAGTACCTCTTGTTGATTGAACTGAAGGAGGATGTACATTTGCAGCGTAGAGACGTACAGTGTGCAGAAGCCATAGCACAGTTCTGCATGGCCAAGCCAGGTCCACTGCAGTCGTCGTGGCTTACTGTTGCTAAGTTGGTACATACACTGACCTACGGATATATGAACACCACGCTTAAACATACATGTCCTCAAAATGGATGCTAAACAATTATCAAAATCATTTTGAAAATCACTACAAGAAAACATTGTTAATACAATAGAAATTTATAAAGAATATAAGGGCTGCAACAACTGACGGACATAATCAATAAAATCCATAATAAAAAAAGTGATTATATTGGACTGCTATTAGCAATGAAGCATGCTTGTGCATGACATCACTTCACCTGAGACTAAAAACGCATTTGATGGAAATGGTGGAGAATTTAACAGACAAAACCTCTCAAGCATGGGAACTAGGGTTGCATGATCCTTGAAAAAATGTGAATCATGATTTTTCTCCATGGGAATTGAGATCATGATTCTCACACGATTCTCTCTCTTAGTTTTTTTTTTCTTTCAACAAAAAACACTGATTGCACTTAAGACAAAAAAAAAAAAAAAAAAAAAGTGTTGTCTGAACAGAACTTTCAATTCTCCTGTATTAAAATAAAAGTCACCGGTCCCTATTTTAATGTAAATAAAGTGAAAAGTGCTAAACATAGATAGAATATTAACAATAATACATAAAAATAACTATTAAATAGCACTTTGGACATTCAGACAACAACAGAACTTCATCACGTGTGTAAGTTTATATTATTATTATTGTTATCTTATCAGCATAAGGTAAATGTAATTGTGTTAGGTAGTTTGTTATTAAATACATAGTTTACAGCATAAACAGTGAATTCATTGTTGGCAAAGGGTTTATTGCTTAGTTAGGGCTGCATTATTTTATCGATTAATCTGTCTGTGCGTGTGGCACGGTGTCCAACGACGCGCGCAGACACAGACACACACAGCAGGCATGGAGCAGGCTAATCTTTGACCAGAGAGAGAAAATGGATTTTTAATGTCTCTAATGAGATTTTGCTTTACACGCACGCTGTACACATACAAAATAAAACATGTTTTACACACACACACGGTCACAGTGTTATAGTAAACAGTACACGCGCGCACAGATGTTGATTATACCAGTAAGAAACGCGCACTAAGACCCAGCAGCCACCCGCCATGTATCTTTCCTCTACCTCCACTCGTTTTTTTTTTTTTGTTCCTCCGCCTTGTCTATGAGGCGCCGAACTCTGTTAGCATCAGTGCGCGAGACCGAGTGTGTTCACTCCGCTCCGCGATCAACTAAAGATATATATATTTTTAATAATCAAATGTCTCCGCGTTGCGGGACACAACGAATCGATTATGAAATTCGTTGCCAACTCTTTTAGTAATCGATTTTTATCGATTAAATCGATTCATTGTTGCAGCCCTATGCTCAGTCTTAACACACTTCCAGTAAACTCTGTAGCGTTCGCTCTGTTCTCAGAGTCTCTGTGTAACAGCTCGAATCACCACGTCAGGTTTATTTACCTAATACTTTAGTTTATACCCCATTTAGAACTGCACGTGCCTGTCTTTGATCAGACAGTAGTATGTATTTTAGTTTATATACTCAAATAATTTAGCACATGTGTGTGAGAGACATTTACCATATGCTAATAAAAATAACAGATGTATAATCAATTTATGCCATGATAAACGCAACAACTGAAGAAAATGTAAGACCCCATCAGGTCGTCAGAATGTAAAAAAATTAAAAAATAGCTTATGATTGTCTGGAATTCAGCAAGCAGAGTTGTAATATTGAGCACACACAGGAAATACAGTTTGAGCACAACGCAAGCATGAGTTTGATGGATTAAGTGAGTGTTTAAGCGAACAAAAATAAAATTAGGGTGCAAAACTATTTTTGGCAAAAAAATAACAGCATACTACCCTAACTCCTGATTACTGGTTAGCATGTTTAGCTCCATCTGCTTGTTACATGTCACGTGAGTAACAGTGGAATGCTGTAAATGAGGAAGAGAAAAGAGAAGTGATTGTGTTGTATAACTCAATCATTGGCTAATCTCTGTCCTGATATTGTTTTTTGTTACACTGAGTGCAACCATTGTCCTGGACTGATACAGCAACCCGGGATTGTTGAGTAAATAAGTGAACTCGCAAACGCAGCGAGATCTGAATGCAGGTGAATCGTCGTTATTCAGCAATGAGATTGCATGTATGTATGAATCGAGATTGTGATTTTTTTCGATTAATTGTGCAGCTCTATAGGAAAACATTTACATTAAACTACACTGATGTTCTCATGATGTGTTTTCATGTGAGTTATATTACAATTTGTAATATTTAGCAGTAGGAATGGGATGCTAATTAACAGCTGTATATGGAATTGTGCTACCTTATCTTTTTTTTCAGCTTTAATGTACACTTATGTTTAAATGTTATGTCTCATAGAAAATGATCTTTTTTTTCCTGCCTAGATTCTGCACCACACTCCATTCCAGTGATGGTATTGCACCAGCCACTGAAACTCAAGGATGAAGAAATTATACTCTCAAAAAATACGACGACGCAATCATTTTGTATTTTCTGCACAATCTGTGATATTTCATAAATTCATAAATAGACTATTTAAGTTCTCCTTAATTTAAAAAGCATGAATTGATTCTGATTACACAAAACTGACCCATCTATTCAATTATTAATTAATTATGGAAAAATCGATTACAATCCAAAATCAATTAAATCACAAAGCTCTCAGAAAACATTATCTAATGCTACTTTTGGTAAAATGTCAGTAGTCAGTAGTCTATAGGTTGGAAATGACGTGATGTGAAATTTTATGATCAGGCTATGTGCAAGACAAAACAATCAACTGATGAGTGTAGATGGTAAGCAAAAGAACTGACAGTGTTTCAATTAGCATGATAGTCAGTAAATACTCTGCCGTTATTCTAAATTTGTATGATTAGACTTATCTAATAATGTGAGCATTTATCATGTCAATAATGTTAGTGATCTGTTATTTAATTAGACCTAGTTAAAAGTTTTGCAAAAAAAAATTATTTGAATAAATAAATATATTTGTTATTAAATGTATTTAAAAAATAATCATACAACTAAATATACTGTATTTATTAACAATAATAACTCACTGTTGGAATAGAAGTCAGTGAACTCATCCAGGTAGCTGCAGAGCTTCTGCGGGAAATATCTGATGGGACGCTCCAGGTAGCAGGGAGCAGAGACAGCCCAGCAACGTGGAGATAAAACCAACACCTTTACATCAGACTCGTCATCTGGCTCTGAAATCTGCTCATCCATCATCTGATCAAGACACAGTCCAAAAGTGCTCATGAACAAATAGGCATTCATTGGCACAAACCCGGTCTTAAAATATTATTCAAAACTAGAGCAAAGAGCCAAAAGCTTACACATATATGCCTAAAATATAATTAATTTATAAAACTGATTCCTTCTTAACTGTATCACAATAGTATAGCAATACAGTCTGATCTCATATTTTCTAGTCTTACCTCCTCATTCATATCCTGCAGACTCTTGTCTAGCTGCTGCAACCGGTACAGGTGAAATTCCTGCTGCAGTTCATCTGACTCACTCAGGTTGCTCAGCATCTGCTGGGGAATACGTTCAGGAAAACAGGTACCAATCTGCTCGATCACCGCGCTCTCCAGCCACACCTTCCCCTGGCTTAGCAAACGATCCCCCAGGTAGTACCTAGAATAGAAAAGCATGAAGTGTCTCCTCACGATTATTTCTCAATTTATACAAAATAATTTATTTGACATCTTACATTTAAGATAACAGAAATCAGTATTACGGAAACCTGAAGGAGGAGTGTGCATTTTAGAGTACACCATTGCTTTTGCTTCTGCATGTCCAAATACTTTTTCAGAACATGGTTCATTCCTCAAATACTTATTTGGAATTTGTGATGGCTACTGCAATGCTTTAACTTTAGTTCACTCACTTTAGTAAGCCATTCATGTACATGAGTTAATGACAACTCAAAATTAGGCTACATTCACATTACCACCCCGAAGTGACTAAATTCGACTTGTGACTTTTTACCATAACATGACAGATCAGGCACCATATGCTGTAGTTATGAAAGATTTCCATTAATATCCCAGTGACTGCTGTTACACATAGACACTGTAATGTGTGGGGGACCAGAAATGGAACAGATATATAGCGCGAGAAATAGAAAGGCGTGTATGTGTACGGGGACAGCAAGCAGTTAAAATAAAAAGTTGGATACGAGTTTCAAGAGAGTTGTCGCACTTCTGCTCATTCTTTTAGAAAAAAAAACACTACACTACACATAATAATTCTAAAAAATCTCCTAACTTAGCTTAGAAACTTCTAGCTATGAGTCTTAGCTTAATGACTTAATACCAACCTCAGACCTGTACATCATGTTTGTGAGTCAGCGAGCGTGTGCAAGTGCTTGATTTGCTCATATTAGAGTGGGTTGGGTCGAGAATTATTATGAATGAGAATAATAATGAGAATTATTTTTCTCAATTTTACCCCAATGACATGTATTTAACTTTACCATACTGGTAATTCTTGTACTTTTGTATCTAGTTGAAAGTAGCAGGAGAAAAATGGCACCGCTGTTTTGAATTACTGTAATTGCTGTTGTGTCCATTTAAGTGGCGTTGTTGGTTTGTATGTAGCAAACATGTGAGCATGTACTTCGATGTACATCTTTGTTATTTCCCCCTCTGCTTAAGAAACTCTCAAGCCTCTTAAAAGTCCTCCTCACGGTACTCCAACTTCAGCAGTTTTTACTTTAATCTTTACTAGGATGTACTTTTTTAATTATACGGAGGATTCTTGGGAAACGCTCACAATTATAAGAATTTTCATAGAATTTGGCCACTAGGAACAACTTCTTACACTGAATATTTCCATGAATATGGCCATTGGTTTATGTCTGAATGCACAAATCTAACGTTTTTCAGATTAGTTATTTCGTTTGTGGTTATAGATTGGATATATGCATTCCATAAACAGTCAAGTGACTTGAATGAACATGGGTAAATCACAACAAATACAGACTTCAGAATTAATAATTCTGTATTTGTTCGTAGTTGCATAATTAAAAGAACAGACATCCATTTTTTTCTTTTTTTTGCCAAGCCATAATACTGTACAGTATGTCATAACATGGGATGGTCTGCTTTGGCTCACAAGCAGTTTCGCCCCTTCTCCATGCTCTTCTTTCCCATAATGTAAGTACAATCATTGTGTCACCTGTCTGTGTTATGTCAGAACTGTAGTGTTAAGTCTAAGATATGCCTACCTCCTGAAGGTGTCCTTGATATGGCTAACTGTTAAGAGTTGTTCCTAACAGGAAAGAATTATTTTATTATCTGCAACAGAAGTTTCCATATTCATCGAGGCCATTGTAGTTCCCAACACCACCACTGCATTCTTTTCTTAAGATGCGGCCACAACTACTATTTTTCCCCCTCTCTCTGGGCTTGTTTTGATTGTTCAGTCTAATGATGGCTTGCTTCAGGCAATAACAGCTCTTTGGACTTTATATTTGGACTTAACATGAACAGATTCAAAATGCAAATGTCTTAACTAAAAAGCTTTTTAAAAATTATAAAATTCCAAACATCCAATTGTCCAATTAATATTTGCCCCTCAAACCTCTCTCATATACACTGGTCATTTAATGTGATTAAGTAATCAGAAAGAAAATTGTCAAAATACAGATGGTAAATTTAACCAAAAACCAATCCATGCTTTAAATTCATTAAAATAGAGACCACTATCCTAGAACTTGCACCGATTATGAGTGGTTTCAGAAGTCGGTTTTAGTCACAAGATTATTTATATTACCTGCCTAACATAACTCTCACTGTACACCCCTAAAAGAAATGTAATTTCTATCAGAAAAGCACCCAAGTAGAACCCACTTATAATACCTGTATCCCATAACCATCAATACAATACCTTCTAAAGAAATAATCATACATCCACATACACACACACAGACACACATCTTCATTTAAGAGGATCCTATTTCTCACACCTGTAAAAGTGCTCGAAAGTGTTGGCCAACTCTAGTCCTGAAAGGAAGAGCATGGGCTCAAGGAACTGTTGCAGCTTGTTTAGGGTCTCCACATTCCCAGTATCCAGACCACTCTCCTGGATCATGTGGTCTATGTACTGAGCAAACCGTTCACTCACCTAGAAAACAAACATAAGAGAATCACAGCCTAGGTAAAGAAATTTACGTTGGAGAACGTTGTTGAAATAAGTTTGTTCCTGTCATCAATTACATGATAGCAGTTTTAAATAGTGTCACTAGAATCTCTTAAGACTCTCCTAATGTTTATAATACAAAAAGACTTTACAAACCACTGACACTAAAAATTCTAAAACTGTCAAATACATGTCTCCTCACATTAAACTTTGCCATATTAATGATTACCTGTGTTTTTAATTCTTTAAGTCCCCATAGCTATTACTAATGAAACAATAAAACTTTAGAACCAGGGCATTAATAAAACCCTTGCAACTGGATCAAATACTGCATGACAGAGCTGGTGTCATGGAAAATTCTTAATTACATTCTTGACAATAAGATCTGAACATTCAAGAGCACTACGGTAAAGACATTTGACGAGAACTTTTGTTTTTCCCAGTAGGCATTTTCAAGCCGAAACACAATCTTGCAACCAAATGTCTGACAGAAATTCAAGCATAGCAGTGGGACTTACATGCATGGCATTAAGGATGGAGAGCTGCAACAGTGCTGCAGAAAAGCCCTGGCGCAGTGCCAGCACAAAAGCTGTTTGCTGGCCAAAAAGCTCCTCCATTGCATTCTTCAGGCGCAAGTACATGTTTTTGTAACGCTCCACAAAGTCTGGAAGGCTGTGCGTTGAATCCAAAAACTTCTTCACCTGCAAAACGCAAAAAGCAGAATGACCACAAACTGTCTCTTGTCAACATTTAAATAAATGTGCTGAATGAATTATTTAATTGTAGGTAAATTTAGGCATTATTACTTTATGAACTTAATAATGAAGCAACATTATAAAAAAAAGTCTGCAAATTACCTGTCGTTGGACAACACCCTGCCAGCAAAGTGCAATGCCAGCAATACTGCTAGTGTTCTTCACTTTGGGCTTGGTAGCAGATGAGGAAGATGAAGAAGTCACTCCAGATGCTTCCTTGTTCTTTCCTTCTTTGCCATCTGAATTTTAGGAATAAAAAGAAGACATTAACAATTTCAGATCAGAATTCATTCAAAGTTACTAATATGAAAGGAAAAAAAAAGAACCACGAAAATTAAAATCTCAACAATGAATTCTTCCAAAACTGAAAAGTGCCATATAAAGTAAAAAAATTAAAAAGCAAAAAGCTTATAACATGAAAGTTTTTAAACTTCTTTAACACGAATAGATGGGTTGATGGATATATTGATGAAAAACCCAATTACTAACAAACGTTGTGCAAAGAAACACAAAAATTGCTGATTATTCTCTAAGCTGTTACTTACTCTTTACATCTTTGCTTCTGTTGATACCTTCTGAAAACAAAAAAAAAATTTGAAATACAGAAGCCTAACTGCTTTGAAAATCAGAAGTCTAAATAAATTTTGTGATTATCTGCTGACCAATAATGCTATTTCCCACACAAATAGCATTAGTAATATTAGTATAAGTAACATATTACCATTTTCGTTGCTGCTGGTGTTTTAGGATACCCATCAATTTATAATAATTGATATTAAACATTGACTATCCAATCATGTGAACTTTTGCTTCGTGACTAAAATTTATTGGAGGCAGTCATTTGGATTATAGTTACTACTTTATGACTTCATGTTATAAATGAAATCTTTTTTTTTTTTGGTTGGCTTTCCGGTCACCTGGTCACTATTGCCCATTTAAAAGATTTAAGTAGCATACCCTCAGAGAAAACAAACAGCTGCTGCCTCATGTATTGATGATTGATCATATAAACGCATCATTAGAAAACGCTCTGACTTCCATCAAAAAAAGATTATATACATATACATACAGTGGGGCAAAAAAGTATTAAGTCAGCCACCAATTGTGCAAGTTATCCCACTTAAAAAGATGAGAGAGGCCTGTAATTTTCATCATAGGTATACATCAACTATGAGAAACAAAATGAGAAAAAAATCCAGAAAATCATATTGTAGGATTTTTAAAGAATTTATTTGCAATTATGGTGGAAAATAAGTACAGTGGAACCTCGGATTATGAGTGTTCCGCAAGACGAGCAAAGATTTTTAATAAATTTTGTTTCACGCATGCGCTTCTTGTTTTGACGCCGAACGTCACGTGATCACAACTGAGCCAACGGTTTTTCTCTCTCTTGCGC
>JAQMYJ010000039.1:24215665-24248876 GCA_030014305.1 Clarias laeviceps
TCATCATCGGAGCTGTTTCTGAACATGTCCCAGTCTGCGTCATCGAGTGCATCCTGTAACGCGGCCACCGATTGGTCTGTCCAGCGCGCGACCTTCCTCCGGAACTTCCTGTTTCAGCCTTTGTTTGTATTTTGGCATGAGGAAGATGGTGGCATGGTCGGATTTACCAAACGGTGGACGAGATTGTGCCTTGTAGCCGTCCTTGACCGTAGTGTAACAGTGGTCCAGTGTCCTTTCACCCCTGGTGGGGCAGGTGATGTGCTGATAAAAGTTCGGTGCTGCGCGTTTGAGGTTGGCACTATTAAAGTCCCCCGCCACAATAAGCGCAGCGTCGCGTCGCGTCTCGTCCTTTGTTCTCCCTCAGGATCTCACTCGGCTAGCTCGGAAAAAACTTCGAATTGTGAGTACATCGTATACCAATAGAAACAAGAGTGTCTCCATCATACCTAATGTACTCAATGGTGATGAATTAGCCGGTTTAAAGTTACTGTTACAGATGAAATAAATATAACTATCACAATCACTCACTCATCGATCGTCATTACCGCTTAATCCTGTATTCAGAGTCACGGGGGCCTGGAGCCTATCCCAGGAGTCTTAGGGCACGAGGCGGGGTACACCCTGGACAGGGCGCCAATCCATCGCAGGGCACACAGACGTACACACACTCACACTCATTATGGACAATTTAAGAACACCTATTAACCTAACCTACATGTCTTTGGACTGTGGGAGGAAACCGGAGTACCCGGAGGAAACCCACCAAGCACGGGAATCGAGCCTGTATCATTACTTCATAAATGCGTCCAATGTACAATTATTGTCCATGGACCTCAGTGATTTAGACAATTTGGGTTCTGATATGTACTGTTACAAAGATTAATTCCACTAGTCTGAGACATTACTACCATAAAATCATCTTGGAAAGCTTGTCACTAGCTGTCACAAAGAATTTTAAGAAAAACACACTCCATCCACTCAGCATTCAAGTCGACAGGGATGAGTTGGAAACCTTCAGCTTTAAATCCGCAGTGTTCGTAAGCCTAGCATCTGCTTTCAGTCAAAAAACACTGACTGGATGTTGTAAGTATTTTGAAGGGCAACCGTTAAAAAGGATAAAAGTCATGGCAAAGAAATATAAACTACTGATGACTATTTTGGATATTTTTAAAGTGTGATTTTGTGGCTGGAGAAAAATCATATTCTTGCAAGTTTTTTTTTGTAATTTAATTTGTACATCATGCCATTGCCACAGAAAACCGTGGTCACGAAATGTCAAAATTAAGGCATCTCTGCATAGTTCCAGTGTAAGGAAATTATAACGCTACAGCACATAATCTAAAACATTTGTGTGCTTCAAACTTTGTGGCAAGAATTTACACAAGGCCCACGTATACGAGTGTGATGGTCAGGTGTACACAAACTCTTCAGTGTAGAACCTATAACCCAAAATACCTCTTAGTAAGCTATCAGTCACACCATCGAATGTAACCCACCTTTCATCTTTTCCTCCAGATCTTCAGGATACTTGGTCTCATCTTCTGCTGGCAGCTCACTCTCTGTGTCACTGTTACAGCTGGCATTATCTACAGGAATCTCTTTCTTCGGTTTCTTAGAGGCACAGCCGTTTATGGAAAAGGATGCAGCAGAGGTAGAAGCTTTAGGTGTAACTGATAAAGAAGAAGAGGCTCCCTGTCCACCAAGCCCTGTGGAGTTGAGGGAGCTGTCTGTGAACATTTCCTCATCCTCCAGACTGGCTCCCCCACGGCGCAAGTAGTGCTTGGCAAAGGCATGCGAACAGAGCAGATCACCCAAACAGGAGGCCTGCAGGGTCTGTTTCAGGTAGTGCAAGATCTTACGGGCAACCTCGCTTGACACAGTCATCTGAATTAAAGTGGCCTCATCCAGCTCCACCATCTGACAAAAAAAGAAGGATAAAAATTAAAGGTCTACTTAAAGACATTTCATAATTTAAAAAAAATCAGTTAGACATTAACAAAAAAATAACTGTCTGAAGTCCATTCTCGATCATAACTTTGCACACAGGAATTAGAGAACTATAACTGCCTGCTCATCAAGATTCTGCCGAAGGATGTTGTTGATCTCCTGTTGCTGCTTTGGCTCCAGCTTCTTAATGAAGAAAAGCACTTCCCACCACTCAGCGCGAGTAAGGATGTCTGCATCATCCTGCAGGCTGTCCGTAAGATACGGTAATGAGTACAAACCACCAGGTGGCTTCAAGAAGAACATTTGACTCACTGTCACATGGGAAGAGGAAAGGTTACAGATCAAAAAACATGAAAAATCTGTAATTATATCAATTTTGTACATTCCAGTCAAGTCATTGTTAGTTTTCCTTCCTCAAACGTTCTCTTCAGTTACACTGTTCCTACCTGCAGTAAGTTTAAGTGTCTCAGTTAGAGAAAAAGCCTTTTCCTGAGTTTCTTTCTCAGTTTGTCCACTGCTCCCATTACCCAGGATCTCAATCATGTGCCAGTGCACCCAGTATGTTCTGGAGATTGAGTTCCAGAACACCTACAACATAATCACAAAGTCTGTCACACATCTGACAGTGTTTAAGAAAGACACAAGCAACGACAGAAAATTGTGTCTACCTGGACAGGTGGTGAGCCGTCATTACTGTAGCGAAACTCTCCTTCATCACCGGCACTGACTTCCTCGTAGTCCTCCAGCATGCGAACATGCATGCCGCTCTTCAGAGTCTCCTGCACATACTCCACATAAGCCGAACGTGTGGAGAAGTCTGTACGGGTCCTAAAACCATTTGTCTTCTTCTTGGGTGGAGCAGGGGCTGGTGTTGCTGATGCTGTCATAACGGGAGAAGCAGAAAAACGAGGCTGGAAGATGGAACGCAGGGTGCGCCTATTTACCTCTGCCTCGGACTCCTCCTGTCCGCCAGATGTTGTAGGGGACGCGACTGGGGGCTGGCGGTTACGGTCCCAGCCCATCACTCGTACCAACTCTGAGATGAGGTTTGCCATTGCCATGGTGAACTCAAACTCCCGCTGTAGCCGTGATTGCTCTGATTGATGAGCTGCTGTGGAAGAGGAGGGGCCAGGCTCCTGACGCTCTGTGCTCAACTCCCCGCCTGTGGTGTTGAGCTTGTCCATTAATGAGGTCACACACAGATAGCGCTTCACCAGAGAAAACAGCAGTTTGCCTGGGATCTATACAGAATCACATCCAATATTTAAAGTGCATGTTTTAAGGAATGCAGACCATGTCATAAATGCTTGTACTTCCTTTGGTTCTTCATAATTTATAAAAGCATTTGGTACGATCAAGTGTTTACTTTATCATTGTTAAACATTATTTTGCAGTCAATACTCCTTAACAAGTGAAACTAAATTAAATGTACAAAAGGAAATGGGGGGAAAAAAAAGAAAGAAAAAATAAAAGAGATATCTGGTGTCCATGAGTCAAGTTGCACTATGCAAAAAAGTCTTTTTGAAGTGACTATATAAAAAAAAGAAACGAAGAGTTACTTCAAAAAAGGAAGAATTTTTTTTTTATGTCAAATGATGCAATATATTTTAATTTGATGTTGCAATATAGTGGGGAAAAAAAGGAGCAAAAGACACTTAGTGAGATTTTTACCTGTGGGAGGTGGATTCCCTCAAAAGAGATCCCATGCTCCTCTGAAGATGTGGTCTCAGCAAACAGCTCCAGTAGGGTGTAGCGGTTGTCAAAGTCCATGTGCTGCTCAATGCCATCCTGCTGGCTTAGGGACAACAGTACATAGGCACGACTTCCTGGAAGTGCAAAAAAGTACAAAAATTTAAAACAGTGTTGTGTTTGAAACTCATTGTCCTTGAGTGATGATGTAGCATGTACCTGAACTGGAAATTGATGCACATGTTTGAAAGGTGCCAAAGTTTGATGAATCTTTGACATGAATGATGTCAATAATCACTCAGACAGACACAACTGTGACGGTTCAAACTAAAACTTTTGAAAAAGATTTATTTTGTTTTATACAAAAATAAATAAAATAAAAAATAAAAAAAGTGTATGGAATGCACTCTCAATACAGCGCTGAACACTAACGTGTTCTCAAAATGTAATTACTGCTAGAATATTGAAGAAGGGAAAGTTCCTTATCTAACAAAGAGTGTTTAAGGGTTTAAACAGTTATTGAGATGAAACCAATAAGACTGAATGCAAAAGTGCATGGAAAACTATGCTGGATCTAATGTCTGGTGAACCCTTAAGTGAGAATTAGAAGCATATTTAATGTATAATCAAGTATAATTTTTCATGGCAATTAAATGCTGCCATTTGTAATAATGTTATGATACATGTTCATGGTTTGATTGTTCTGCCACAGCTTTTTAGGTAAAAAAAATATCTCAATGGATTACTAAATGAGAGTCTGACTGTAAGACTCACAGCTCTGACCTGTCTGGCACGGTTCACAATATGAACCAATCATACCTACAAAAATGAAAACAGTACAAGGACAATTCATACAGGTGTATATGCTATTATAACAAACTGATCCAAATGTGTAATATCTCATGAAATGTGATAAGGTCCGCCAGATTTTTATACATCTAATAATCTGCAAGCTAATTAAATTTTTCACTGTTTATATTTTTAATCATGTTCCATGTTTCCTATTTTAGACTTTGATTATAGTATTATGACAACTTGGCACACTCATTGCATTCTCTCATCAGATTCACAAGGTTGTCACCTGGAATGGTTTTCAGTTCACAGATGAGCCTTGACCAGAGTTAATGTGTGACATTTCTTGCCATCTTAACATGCTTTAGACCATCAGTTGTCTTGTGCAGAGGAAGCGTTGGTACAGAACAAACGGTTCCTGAATGTGTGGTTCCTACTGTGAAGCATGGAGGAGGAGGTGTGATAGTGTGGGGTGCTTTGTTGGTGGCACTGTTAGTGACTTAGTCAAAACCGACGACACACTTAACAAGCATGGCTACCACAACATTTTGCAGTGACATACCATTCCATCTGGTGTGCACTTGGACCGTCATTTGTTGCCCAACAGGACAATAACCCCAAACACACCTCTAGGTTATGTAAGAGCCATTTGTCCAAGAAGGACACTGGCACACTGGTTATATTTTTGTAACCAAAGTATTTGGGGTGAAGAGTCAAATGCTCACAATTTATTACTATTTCATTTCATTTGATGATTACTCTGAATTGTCATTTGTTATTTAATCCACCAATGTTGAACACAACCTCAAGCTGTATAAGAATAGCACAAAACCTCCGTGTTTTTTTTTTTTTTTTCCAGAGGTTTTCTGGAGAGCGGTTTTGAAGCTCAGTTGTAGAAGCTCTGGTCGTTGCCAACTTGGCAGTACACTCGGAGGAAACCTTTTAATTCATAAAGGTTGGTTGAAACATTCCTACTAGCATCAGTTACCATTAATTGCTAAAATATCTAACATTATTAATATGCTTACTCTATTTTTCATATGACTGACCTTTGTCATCCATACCCTACATGTCTTCCTGAGTAACCTTCTACATTTCTTGTGGCAAGTTGAACTACAGTACATAGATTCCTACATAGATGTAGCTGTTTAGGTAGTTAGTGATGCTTAGTAGACAGTTAGCAGTTAGACAATTAGGCTATGGAGACCAAAATCAGGCTGCAAACCAGGCCTCAAACATTTATTTCCATTTAAATGTGGTATATTTTAACATTGGGGTCTATGAGGATTGACTCACTTTAGGAACCCGTTGATAGTGGTCATATGAAGAACTACATCATTTTGGCACTTCTGCTTTGGACTCATTTTCCAGACCTTTTGTGTTGCACCTTGGACACAACACAAACTGTGGCAAGGGGCATGGTCGAGTCAGTTGTGAATTAGGCACAGCAGTTAAATCAGCAGGTAACAGTTGGACCCCGTAGCATGTTCTCAAGGTTATTTATTTGTGTCCTCTTTTTGTGTCAGAGAGAGAGAGAGAGAGAGAGAGAAAGAGAGAGAGTTGAGTGTGTGAATGAGTGAGTGTGAGGGGGATAAAAAAAAAAGAAGCTCTGAATCATCATAAGCCTGCTTTCTGCTTGCTCATTCCCACTGAACCTCAGCAGTGGTACACATACTCTGCTAATAACTATGATAAACATGGATTCATCCAGAATAAACAGGCTGTGCTACATTTTTGAAAGTCATGAAAGCACATGCATAGGCATACAAGGGAGACTTCACTAAAACACACTAGTATAAGCAGACACATCCTACATTTGCAGTTTGCTGTCTTTTAACATAAGGTAGACACAGATCTGTATTATTATAAAAGAAGTTACAAAGGCCTTAAAGAGTCTACAACCAGTTCACTGGTTTGTTTGTTCTCGAATACTCTCCATTCCGGCTCAATGTTTATACTGTTTCTGCTCCTTGTGGATAAAGGTTTGCTTAATAAAGTCTGAGCAAACAGAATACTATTTAATCAGCTCCAAAGAGCAGCAGGTTTTACTCCATCTAATAATCATAAAAGTACTGATAAAATTCAGTTGAAGTTTCCTTATGAAACCCTCCCTTCCTGATTCCACTTAACAATGCTACTTTATGAAAGAATCTTTGTGAATGAAACCTCCAGAAAGTGCAACCCATTTCAGCAGAACTGTGTCATGCTGAAAACCATTTCATTCTCTGATTATCAACAAATCGAAAACAAAATCATTACTTCTAGCCACTAACATTACTTCTATCCAAACTTAAAACAGGAAAAACACAATGTACAAATCATGATTCAATATGAGCTCTAGAAATCACCAACGCTAACCATAAAATAAAAAAGCTCTGTGACATGCACCCTTTTCTCACCACTGAGCGATTTTTTTATTAAAATCATAAAACAAACGAAGAAAGCAATTGTAAAAAAAAATCCCTTAACTCAACTTTTCTTGAAAATAACCATCAAATTTTTAAAAAAATGCACATTATGCGGAGCCCATTTTTTTCACCAGAACCTGCAGGCTAAGTCAACTTAGCTTATGGCTGTTATTGAATATTGTGTTATTGTATAATTGCCAGGACCTTTCAAATACTTAAAATATGTGAGTATTCCCAAAACATCTGCCACAAACATTGAAAGCACACAATTTCACAGAATGTGTTTGTAAGAAATTTAATTTCCTTAATTTTAGAGATGGGAGCTCAAACCTGTCCCGGCATGACACTAGGTGCATTTGCGTGGTCCCCATATATACACACACATACACACACAATACACATACACACACATTTTGTTTGTTTGGCAGGCGGGCAATGTAGGCATAGGAAACAGTAGGCAGTGACATCATCGATTTTCATGTCATACTGTGAGCGTGTCCCAGGCGTTCCAATGCTGCCTTGTGTGACAGTTGGGTCATCTAAAGTGGAAAAAGATATGTCGGGCCAAGCTCATAGCTACTAAAACCCTGGATCAGACTGACAGAGCTGTCTACAACGGCACACATACGACAAGTGGATGAAACCCCGGATCAGACTGTGACGCGTCAACAGCGACAGCATATGTGACAGGCAGGCGTAAGGGCTTCCGAAACGTTGGAGCAGCATCAGGAGAGGCAGCGAGTTGACCGCACACTCCATTCGCAGGTAATGGTAGCACACAAACATCAGGATCTGCCTTAGGTATAACTTGTAAGCAAGCGAATAATAAGAATAATAGGCCAGTCGGGATAAAAAAAAAAATTTAAATAAAAAAAAATGGAGCATGTACACATCCTACACACTCAGTTGGAATGGTAAGCTCAAAATTTGGGAAAACTACTCCCATTATATCACAGGCACATTAAACACTTCTCAGAGGACAGAACCACTTTGCACATATCCAAATATTAATTTTAAAAAATTTATTCATATTATTATTATTAATAAATACTTTGAGCATGTAAATACACATCTTATTGGATAAGCATCCGTGTAAACAGTAAAGTTAGAATCTCTAATCAAAATGTTTTCATTCAAATTAAAGACACATTGTCCATCATCCATGCGAAGGTAGCTACTGTCCCTTTGCTCAATCAAGCTCCATAAAGACATGCAAGAACTTAAGTGGCCTGCCCACAGGCCTGACCTCAACCACACTGAACACTGTTAGGACAGATTGGAAAGCTGACAGTGCCAAAGGCCTCCTCCCATGATGCCAGTGCACAACCTCACTACAGCTCTTATGGCTGAATAATCAAAATGCCCCATAGAGTGCTATAAAATCTAGTGATAATCCTTCCTCGAAGAAGTCTCTACAACAGCAAGGAGTGGACCAATAATGTGCTAAATCCTACGCTTTTAGAATGGACATCTATAGACATGATGGTCAGGTGTCCACATACTTTGGCCATATTGTGTGTTTGCTAGGTGTTTAAATGGCTTTATGGGATAAAATTATAAAATGTAGGCATTACCTACTGTTCATTATCAATTGTCCATTATCTATTAATGCATATACATAGGCCCAGGCAGGGCATTGATAATGAATCTGTTGAGATTTTAGATGCTTTGGCATTAACAGTACTATTAAAAAAAAAAAAAAAAGTATATGGAAATAACGTATTATTTCACATATGATATGATTAGTTAGACTGGTGTGTGCAAACAGTACATTCACAATGCTTACATACCTGCATCGTGTGAGGCCAGAGCACGCAGCATCTTGCCAGCACTGCGGCGAGTCTGTCGCTCTTTGTTTCCCAGCAGCTCCATTAGCAGGTCTAGTGCCCCAGTCTCCTTGAAGACTCCAACCAACGACCCAATGCTTGCATAAGCGCTCAGCACGTGAATGGTTTGTGTGAGGCTAATTGCAAAATCACTGTTTTTGGCCATCTGCTTCCGTGCTCGCTCGACAAGGTTTTTAACATCTTCTTTCATGTCGCAGAGATCTACCTCATCGAAGGTGACATCGGAGGGGAACTGACCACTGGGTCTCGCCTTCTCCTCCTGCAGGGGTCGCTTTCCCAGTAGCGTAGGGCAGTTGGCGTACACATCCTCAGTAGACATCCACATCAAGATATTCTCCGTTTTACTCTCTCCAGATGTGCAGCCACTAGAGCTTCCCACGCCAGAG
Organism: Clarias laeviceps; assembly: GCA_030014305.1. NCBI lineage: Eukaryota > Metazoa > Chordata > Actinopteri > Siluriformes > Clariidae > Clarias > Clarias laeviceps. The sequence goes on from JAQMYJ010000039.1 coordinate 24,224,735, forward strand.
TTACCGCTACTGCTGCCGCCACCCTCGTTACCACCACTGCCCGAGCTGGAGCCATCATCTACAGCCTGCAGGCTCCAACGGATCAGGTACTCCGTCTGGCCATCGTGGGTACGTCTCTGACGGATCAGCTCCTCTGGGTAAGCCTGCTGTTTCGAACCAAGCTGAACCAGCAGGTTCCCATTACGCCGCTCACCCACCATGACAGCTGACAATTGAATTAAAAAAAAAAAAGTCATATCAGTGTGTGAAATAAATTGCTCAAAAAAATACCACATACAAAAACATCCTGGTCCTGTCCTGTTAACTAGGCCAAGTTAAGTAAAAAAAAAAAAAAAATCTACTTTTTTTTTTTTTAAGCTATACTTTGACATGAATTTCAACTGTCTGCAAGTTCAGCAAATGAAACTGAAAAGGATGAATGAAAAGGTGGCACGGTGGCTTGGAGGTTTGCACTGGTGCCTTGCACCTCCAAGGTCGAGGGTTTGAATCCCCCCCACTTGGGTCTGTGTGCAAGGAGTTCACATGTTCTCCCCGTGCTTGGTGGGTTTCCTCCGGGTGCTCTGGTTTCCTCCCACAGTCCAAAACACACAGATTAGACCAAGTGGCGTTTGCAAATTGCCAGTAGTGTGTAAATAAGTGTGTGTGTGCACGCTGAGATGGACAAGCACCCCATCCAGGGTGTACCCCAGGGTTTTGAATTGAGTAAAGTATCTATCTATCTATCTATCTATCTATCTATCTATCTATCTATCAACCCCACCTCATGCCCTATTTCTCCCACTCCGACCCTGTATAAAGGATACAGCGCTATAGACAATTAATGAGTAAGAATGAATGTGAAGCAGAAACAGTGAGGTAGAACTAAACGCAGATTAAACACGTGTGTTACGTGTTAATATGTCAAAGGAAAAATAAAGCACAAAGAAATTAGTTTAACCACTAAGATTTTAGGGAAGCTTTCACTATTTAGCGAACTAGCTACTTCACGTATTTTAGACATTTTAAAACAGATAGACAGATAAATATATCGATGAATAAATAAATATAGAGTACGTTACTCTTAATGCCGACATCTTAGCAAGCGACTAAACATTTGCTGTGAAGCTGACATTAATGTTTCGTGACTCATTTCATCCAGTTAAGGGTCAGGTGGCGAGTCCCTGGGCGTGAACACTAGCTGCCTACAGTAAGCTAATGAAACAGCACATTCTTTTCCCGTTAGTTCATGTTAAAAAGCCAGCAGTGAGCAACCCGGGGCCTTGTGTCAAACCCTGCTCTACCCACTTCCACGTCCAAGTGTCACTCGGTGCCAAGTTTCATTCTCGCTCAAGCAGGAGCAAACTAAGCTTCGGTTAACATATAATAAAACTTCCTCACAGCGGCAATAATGTTCATATGCGTTCAGTAGATTGTTTAAAACTATTTAACTTAATTTCTCAGACTCACTTTCGCTGCTGACTCACATCTATCCGACTCCTGAGCCACTCCCCCTCCTCAGTGCTAACACACCACCGCCTCTCCGGGCTGTCACTACTCATAGCTCACTTTCTACTTCAAACCAGTTATTAAAATTACATCTACAACCTTCCCTCGTGGATGTTCGGAAAACACCCAATGATAAAGCGTTTTAATAATAACTGAGTGGCGCGGGTTTAATATAAGACTTGATAAAGCGCGAGCGACCGCTACCTGTTAATTAGCAGGCTAAGCTTGCAGCTAGCTAACTCGCGGGCCCGAGTGTTAGCTTAGCCAGAATGCTGCCCAAAATAAAACATGTATTTATCGTTTACCTCCAGTGTTACACGACTTCCGCGGCTTCACTGCTTTCTCCCTCAGTCGATGGGATTTTCTTCTCCGTGATAAAGTATCGTTGCCCAGCCTGAACTCGTTTTCGTAACTTAGCTAGTTGTTTTACGAAAAGAAATCTTATTCACAATATTTCCAGCTACCCTTCTACGTGAAGACTTATGGGTCTGTCTTCCGGTCTTAGAGCGGAAGTGGAAAGTATTTTGAGGGCAGTCCTAGTGGCTGAAGAGAAGCATCAAGTTTACCTCCTTAAACGTGTTATAGTAGACTTCACGGTTTTAACATATTTTGTATTATCATTTTAACATCAATACATATTCGGTTAACCAATATAACCTATTTTAGGTTAGAATCTGAAATTTTTGCATTGAGTCTTTAAAGGTCTTCTATCGTCATACAAAGGGTAGTTCGAGTCAAACCGGAACTTTTGATTGTGCTTTTGATATCTATTTCCATTCTACAGAACACAATTGCAAGAGTAAAAACACCATTTTTTCTCTATATCATTCTACCTACACTAATGTATTTACCTCAGGGTTTCACTAATGCTTGTATACCATTAAGGGAGAAAGATTCTTCAGTATGCCAGAGTCACAATGCTCTGCCTACTTCTTGTCTGAAATGCTGGCCTCCAATGAAATCCTTTAATGGATCAAACATGTGGAACTTGCTTGCAGAGAGGTCAGGACTGTACAGGAGATGTTCCTGTAACATGCAATTTGTGTTCCTGAATGAATGTACTGTACATTTCCTGCAAGCATCTCTTCCGCAAGTTACCTGTCGATTTTCGAAGATCACATTTCAATCACTGAATGTTCTCAGGAACTACTGATTGTCATTCACAGACATATGGCCTTCTTAAAAACGTTCATACCAGTCAAATGTTTTAATGCAGCTAAAAGTCTCACCATACCCTGTTCGAAGTCTATGTCAATTTCTTTTTATGCCTTCATTCACAAGAAATGTCATCAAAAGTCCTGCTTTGATTTGAACTTCCTTGTATTTTGAGTCACTTTTGGAATATTTATATGTCTATAAAACAATTTTTAAGTAACTCAAGTGAAAGTTATGGCTTCATACTTTTAATAACTTGGTGCAGTGGATCATATGCCTTCCTAATTCGTGGTCAGCTTTTCCTAGTATAAGTTATTAATATTATATTAATACGCTGAATCAATAAAATTTTAAATGTACCATCACAAGCAGATAAATACAGCAATACAGCAATTTCAACTCGGGGTTGCAACTAACAGCAATTCATCCAGTGGTCTTGAAATTCTTAAGTCATTAACATACAGCAGTCAACTTCTGTCTCCTTTTCTAATTGTGATGTCAAATCATTGTGGCTGCGCACAGGACCTAAAGGAAAGAAGTTTACTTCTGATCCTGTGCGCAGCCACGATGATTTGACATCACATGCTGTATTTATAAGTATATGATTTAGATCAGGACCGTCAATCGGGACCCAGCCCACATCTCAAATTAGCAAGACAATAATACAAAGTAATACAATGTATGTACGTTTCCTACCTTAAAATAAAAACGCGTTATATTCATCAATAAGTCGTTAGCTTTGTAGTCTATTTGAAGATTGTTACGGCGATCCTGCCCCGGGAATGATGCTTAAACGTTATAGTTTCCCTCTTGTTAGTTGCTCAATGTTATAGTTTCCCTGTTGTCATGACAACGGTAACGGAAACGCAAGAAATGCAAACAAAAAAGTCACCTCACCGTTTCTGTGCCAAAGTTTAGGCAATTAATTAAAGTCAGTTAATTAAAGCGCTTTTTTCTGACTAGGCTGCTGTGTATTTTGACTGTCATTGGGCGCGTCTATATGTCGCGTCTTTGCGTGTTTTGTTACAGTATTTTCAATGGAGAAGTACAACAAGGGCGCTCACAATAGGTCAATAGTTCAATAGCGACGCTCCTGCGCTTTCCGTGCGCGTCCACGCAAATTTTTCTTCCAAGATCACACTTCAGACTTGTGTAGATTGAAAATTATTTAATTACGATACATCTTGCAAATTCCTAGTTGCAAAGCAAGGTGAACACACAGCAATACCCTGTTATGTAAATAGTAGCACAATACTGGTGATGGAGTGTTCCTGGCATTTTGACATGCAATGTATCTTTTTTCACAAGATGTTTTCAACTTATGTGGTCTTGTAGCTAAAATTTTTACCTGCGTCTTGACAGTACCTCCAGAACTTAACCTTTTCTGTTTGATTGACTCTTACACAATAAGTATGAGGTATGAGACATTTCTTAAACTTATAAGGCATTTTGGACATTCACTTAGGTCTTAAGTATGTGTGTACTCACAAATAAACTATGAGAAGAATCGTCCTTTCCCTTCTTTTGTCTTTGAATATATATATATATATTTTTTTGTATAAACAGTTTTCTGATTTCCAATTTCTGATGTTATTGTCTATCCCATCAAAAAATAGTATGTTGCCAAAAACCATACTCTCTGACTCAGGGCTCAGCTCCATCCATGAGTTGCCATTTTTATTTATCTACAACAGGCAGTTGAGATCACAGCATTCTCAGCTAAATGCAAATCACAGTCATCGCACAAAAGTGCACCAAACACTCTTTTTACTTTCAATCTCAGAGGAATATAAGAAACTATTTTTAGACGTTTGTTAGTCTTTCCGCTGCTCACCAAAGCAGACCCTCCATTTCGCACAGAATTTGGCACATGTTTTCACACCAGATGCCCCTCCTGACCTGACTGTATCCGGTGGCTGGAGTTTAGGCATTGAGTGGGAATTGAATCCAGGCCTCCTGCATAGCAGGTGAGAAACCTACCAGTGAGCCACCAATGTTCTAAACAGTGGATAAATCATCACCTATTTGATTCACTCTCTCTCTTTCATCTCAATCTTTCTCTACAGTGCTCATGTGTCACAGAAGGCCTGGAGCCTATCCTAAGAGACTTGGGGCACAACTCCATTGCAGGGCATAAGCACGCACACCCTCACACACTACGGGCAATTTGGAAACACCAATTAGCATAATCTGCATGTCTTTGGACTGTGGAAGAGTACCCAGAGGAAGTCCACTAAGCACAGGGAGAACATGCAAACTCCACTCAAAAAGACTCTGAGACTCTGGAGGTGATTTTATTTAATTGAGTTAAATAAAATTTTATTGGTACAGCGCTTTTAACAATGGACATTTTTGCAAAGGAGTTTTAAAAGGAAAAAACAAGTCTGTATATAAATAAAAAATGTTTATCCCTAATGAGCAAGTATGACATGGGGAGGAAACCTTGAGAGGAACTATATATAGGGAACCCATCCTCACCTGGGTGATACCAGATAATACAACAATAAATAAACCCCTTCTGTAACTGAGGTCGAAAGTGAAATTGAATTAGACGAAATTAATTTGAGGTAGTATAAAGTCCACTTATTTGCCATATTGAGATTTACTCACAAAAGGCTGTAGCATCACATGAGAATCAAACTTGCAATCTCCACACATTATAAAGGCAAGTACGTCACCGCTGCATTACTGATGTACTGTCACATGTATTCACATGTATACGGATGGTAGACCAGAGAGTGAAAGAGACAATATTGCTCTGCCTCCTTCCTCTGACATATTCCCTCCTGCGTAGTGATGCTCTCTGATCCTTCCAATCATAGCAAGGAGAATTTGTTTTGTTTTCATGATGGTAATGACAATCTGCACTTCCATCCATCTGTGCTCTTCATTCCTGACAGAATGCAACACCTACAAATAGATGCAGAGAAGTGTCTTCTGCTTAAACTGGTCTGCGAGAATACTGATGAAATGAAAGTGATTCTGTGGGAAGAAAACGAGTAGAAGTTGTAATATCAAAGGTCGGTGAATCATCTCTTAGCGGGGCACCCATGAATTAATTTGGAGGGAATGTGTCACCGGAGTGACCATGCCAAACACTAATGGTATTGATACATTTGGAGAATTTTTACTGCTACTGATAATTGATTGAATTAACAAATATGCTATGAACAAATTTAATTTTAAACAGTTTAAAACTGTGTTATTGCATTTCATTTATATAAATGAAAAATAATAATTCACCTTTAGTTACCATTTTATTTTATTCACGGTCATGGAGAGTCTGAAGTCTTATCCTGGTAACGCTGTGAGACAGAATGGATGGGTTGCCAGTTTATCACACACACACACACACACATATACACACACACACACACACACACACATGCACACTTGGGGTAAATGTAATGTAGCCACTCCACCCTCTATTAGCATGTTTATGGACAGGACATGAAACTGGAGATCCGCAAGGAAACCCAAGTGAGCAAAAGGAGAACATGCAAAGAAACTCCACACAGAAAGTAACCAGAGGTCAGGATCAAACCCAGGATGTTGGATGTGTGCATCAGTAACACTACCTTCTGCACCACTAAGGTCTGAACTTACTTAAAATAGTAGAATCATTATTTCTTTTCATTTTATTTTTAATGTCTTTGGATATGTTTTGCAAATGGAAAGATAAAGAAGACAAAGTGTTACATTTACTGTGTGGGAGATATTCTCCTTTATGCCCAAGTTCTTTCTACCCAAGAAAGATCACTAGATGTCAGTGTTACATCAGTTTAGGCGATACCAAACGAACCAAGGTTTATGGGAAATCTAATAGCCAAATTGATCAAATTAACCACTGCGTTTAAACCATCATTTTTCTCTAACATCAAATTTTATTTTTGACGAGTTATACTTTGTGTTACACAGGTTAAAATTATACGCACAGATGACATGGACACAGGCTTAATTAGGTTTAAATTGGCTGCAATTTTTTTACAGACGGAGCGGTATGTATAGGATGTCCCGGAACGGATTGGTCTTTAGGACCAAGTGGAACACGAGTGCATGCTCTCTCCCTCACACACACACACGCACAAACATTCACACACTGTATATATGTGTGTCTGAGTATACTGTACATATACCTATTACTAATGTTATATATTCAAACACACACACACACACACAGCCAAAAATGTATACACACGAAAAGAAAAACAGTATTATTGTAATATAGTATAGTATAGTATTATTGTAATACTATATTTATTGCTATTGATGTACGATAATATTAGGACAATAATATGATAACATTATTAATATTGTATGAATACAACATACATCATATATGCATTTTTCTGAAAAATCTGAATGTGTGTGTGTGTGTGTGTGTGTGTGTGTGTGTGTCTTTAAATATATACACATATGTGTTTGTCAAGGTTTGTCCAAAAGTGTATAGGGACTGCCTGCTGTATATATAGTACAAACGTTCAGGACACACACACACACACAGACACGCATATATATGCGTGTATAGTACACACATTCAGGACTCGCACACGCGCGCACAGCCCCTACACCTTGTATGAAACGTGCTTGAAATGCAGGAGAGAGAGAGTGTGTGTGTGTGTGTGTGTAATACGTTGAAGAAAAAAAAAAGTGTCACCACGCAGCATCCTCCTCACACCGCTTCCACACGAAAGGCGCGTCCACTCCATCTGCCTGTTTTTCTTTTCGTTCCATTTCACAAATATCACACTTTGGATTGAGGTTTTGGTTTAACCTTCTGTACAATTGTACACACACATTGTACACACACCAGGACGGACATAACGACACAGAAATCAGCGAGTGTTTTGAATGTCGAATGGCACGCGCTCGGCTCGGAAGGTAAGCGCTTGCTTTACCAGGCTGATCACGAACTTGTACAGCAAATGAATGATTGCACCAGGATGCCGCCGATGCATCACAGCCTCCTGATGCCAGGTCGATTTTATTTACGTGTTCCAGAAGGTTAGAGACAAGAGCTTTAGTTATGAATTTTGAATTTATAGCTTTGGCAATTTTATGCATAAGTGAAGACTGTCCAGGCGGATGGTCAGGTCAGATACCTATTACTAATGTTATTTTAGATCTTTTGTCTTTCGTGCTGGAAGGTTATAGTGCAGTCCCATGGACACCTCTCACTGCATCCCCGAAACCCATCGCCTAAATGCACTGCCTCCTGTTTGCATGCGTTCTTTTTGTAATGAATAATTTGGTGCTACTACGAATCTACCTACTAGCCTATTCATATGACAAGCTATAAGTGATATACAGCTATGATTAAAAAGACTTTAAAACTTTATATTCAAAAGTATTGTTGCCCTTTGTAATTTTATTAACCTTTTCTAGTCTCAGCTGATTATTTAGTTATTCGTTGTAATATGATTATATTATTACATAACTATGCTTATTAAAAAAAACAATCTGTGATCTTTTGCTTTCCATCAAGGTTTTACAGTACTTAGGACCCTTTTCTGCTTTTCTGTTGAACAACATAGACTATAAACTTTTACAATTTCCCCAGAGGAATGAATGAAATAATTATTATGTTATTATTTTTATTCTAAGCATAGTATAGTGTTACTAAACAGAAAACGGATTGTAATTACATAAGCAAGCACAATGACTCTAGACTCACCAGTGGGTATTCGAAATTTAAAAGGTTAAGTAGGCACTATGGTGTCAGATAATACTGTGTAAAGAATGATATTAATCGTTGTCAACATCAGTAGGTCAAGCATCAACATTTGTATTACTAGTGATGTTGTTACAGAGATATCAGATCATATTAAAACACTACAATGTCTTTTGAGGTCAGAGAATAAACAGAAAGAGAAGTAAAGCTAATATTTGATGAGAGTGGCATTTGAACTCGCAGCCTACAACCATATCAACAGAGGAATAATTTTTTGCATTAACATGAGAAACTTTAGACACAATCAAAGCTGATGAAGAGCCGACCACGACATCTGACATAACCCAGTGATTAGATAAAGTAATGCAGGTTTAATATTTACTTAATTAACTTATAATTAATTTACTTAAATAAAATTATACTTAGTTAAACTAAATTAGATGTTCATGTTTTTCACAAGGTCTCTGTTGTGGGAATTTATTAATATATAAATCTTTTAATTTTGCTCTAAAATCTTAGTTACAAATTACATTTGGTCACTTGAGTATATTTACTTTTTAAACATGTGTGTGAATCTGTACTTTATACCAAAGAAATCAAATGTTGGGGTCCAGGCAGTGAATAAGTTCAGAACTTATTACAACGGAACCTCGGATTGCGAACAACGCGGTTTGCGAGTGTTCTGCAAGACGAGCAAAGATTTTTTATACATTTTGACTTGGAAAACGAATTTCGTCTTGGTTTACGAGTATCGAGAATCATGTAGCACGCATGCGCTTCTTGTTCACGCGTACTGTTTATTATGACACACGTGTGGGCATGTAAAGTAAAAGAAAGTCTCATTAGAGAAGTTAAAGATCCATTTTCTCTCTCCCTGTGTCGGCATCTTGTTGTTTGTGCACGCGCGTCGTTGGACACCGTGTCCCTTCACACACACCCCTCCTCCTCTTGCCTTTACACACACACACACACACACACACCTCCTTCTCTCGCCTTCACACACAGACACACACACACTCTCTTTCTCTCTCTAATGGAAACACTGCTCTGTCGCGATTCTTTTAAAAGGTAAAGTGCAGGTTAATTTGTTTTATTTTTACTTTACGGAAGTGATTCCATTAGCGTGCGCTCACGCGAGTGTTATTAGCAATGTTTCTTGTTAATTTTTTCTGATAAAACATTCTTTCTGTTAATGTCTGTGTGTGTGTGTGTGTGTGTGTGTGTGTATGTGTGTACGTGTGTGTTTGTGTGTGTGAAACTTAAATAAGAGAGGGGGAGGGTTACAGTGTAAGACGAGAAGAAGGAGGGGGGGTCTGATTCCTCCTCTCCTCTTACTTTAGCTTCACACACATACACAAACACACACATACACAGCGCCTGCACGCATAAAAGGAAACACTTATCTGTCAGCATTTATTTTTACTTTTAAAGGTAAAGTGCAGGTTAATTATTATTTTTTTTACTTTATATTTTGCATTAATTATTTTGATGTTTTTATTTTTTGGGGCTGAGGAATTAATAATTTGAGTTTCCATTATTTCTTATGGGGAAATTCATTTTGATTTACGAGTGTTTTGAAATACGAACCCGCTTCCGGAACAAATTATGTTCGTAATCCAGGCTTCCACTGTAGTACCATTTGGCAATATGAGCACGAAAGTGGGATTCAGGAGTCTCATTGACCCATCCTTATGATCTGCCGTTAATCACACTGGTATGCACTGGGAGATAACATAAGGATTCCATCTATTTTGAAATAGCTCTAAGAATTGGTTAGGAATTTGAGATGACATGTTTACAATGAACTAGAAGGAAAATTGCATATATGGAGTGCAGTACAACTCTCTGTTAACATGGATAGATGTTGTTCTTGTCGAACAGTAGAAAAGTGTCTCTACATTCCCTGGAACATGGCCACATTGATGTAGATTATAATGTGGCAGAAAGAGAAGAATCAATGACACAAGATGTATAAGAGAATTTGTATAACTGAAGAGTTGGACCACTGGTTTTAGAAGCACTTCAATTTAGATAAATACTGTAGGTATAAGTGCCATCATACAGTATTATTTACAAAATAGATTATATAGTAAATCACACATCAGGATCCATTTTTGCATTTTAGTGTCTTTGTAATGAGTAATATAAATAAAATATAGAAATAACAAAAGATAATTTCTGTGAATTTGGGCACCATTATAACAGACTTGCTTTTTTACATTTGCAGTGATGTGAAGTCACATAGAAGTATGAAAATATTGATCATGACAATCAGACAGAATATAGGCACAACTTCTTAAATTCTCCATTATAACTCCATTATATATATAACTAATATATAAATAAGACAATATATTATTTATGTTAAAATAATTTTTGTCAATCTTGGGACCTTTTATGTATTCCTTTTGTATCTTATAAATAAGGCCCCAGCTTGGTGCATGATCAGTATTTTCATACTCCTATATGACTTCACATCAGTGCAAATCCAACATCCATATGCACATTCTTAAGCTCTAAAATATTGATTTGTATTCACATTTTAGCACACAAACATGTTTTATAATTTAAGAGGTAAGAGATATTTGACTTTTCTTACATTTTTACAAATGAGGCTCTAGGGCTGGTGGTAGCCTTGTGATAAAGTGAAAAGCTTGAAAAAAGACTTCTGACTTTATGTCATTTGGTGGCTACACATGTAATATTTCTTAGCAATTTAATGTATTATGAATTTTAAATGAAAAGCTATAATTCTAAACCATTATTGACCCTGTTTGTTGTGGTTCTATATAGGAAAGAACAGGGCAATGCTTCCACCTCATGTTTTCTCTTATGGATCACTCATGAGGCAAACTAGTGCCTGGACAAGGACCATCTTCAGGATCAGCGCTCACTAGGCCAGAATGGAAACAGACCTCAGAACTACCCCCAGAGCAGAAGAGGAGAAAGATCCTCCTGCTCAGAGGAAGTTATCAACAGCAAGTGTTGGTGGTGACCTGGCACCTGATTGCTGCAAATGCAACGGTCTGATCAACACCCGAAGTGTTATGGTAGAAACCAAGGAAGGAAGGATGTCAGTGTACTTGGCCCCACAGTATCAAGGCCACATGGTGGTCAATTATTCCCCTGAGCATACGGGACAGGACAGAAACGGGACAGGAATAAGTGGGCACCATCCACAACTGCTCAACCCCAGTGCCTTGCCCCAGGCTCTGGACCCTTTTTATAAGCCCAACCTCATCCTCTACCCAGAAGGAGTTCTGAGAGTTTGGGGGGAAGGAAGCGACTGCTGTGAGACCACGTTTATCGAGGACATGGCTCCTGCTAACTCCGCTGCTACAGTTACTAAAGATGGGCTCATGCTCTCTGACAACAAATTTTTGGATTTATCCATGGAGGATACCAAGATTCATACACTGTCCTACGATGTGGATGATGACGATGAGTTCCAAGAATTGGAGGTAGGATTTGGACATTTTCCATTGTTGTAATTTAAAAACATAAGTATAATAAATCTGTAGCACAAAATATAAGTTATTTAAAAAGTACCTTACATAAAAAAATGGAGCGATAGCTTACAGTTTCTTGGTGAAGGCAGACTGTTAGTTGAATAGATTTAAAACATATATTGGCAATACCTGGAAGTGAATGAGAGATTTTGCAGTTAATTGATAAGACCAGTAGTGTTTCAGCATTTTATTCTGCAAAGTGTTAATTGAAATTTGTCACCATTTCATTCTCGCCCTCATGTCTTTATTTATCGGGAGCAGGTTTTTTGCCTGTGTGTGTGTATGTATGTATGTGTAAGAGAGGGGAGGGATCTGAGTGTAGAGGCAGTCTGCACAGCCAGTTTCCTGCTGTTTCCAACCTGTCTAGGCCACCTGTTCTAAAACTGCTGCACATTCTGCAGATCTCTGTGTGATGACAGTAATGCTTTGGAGTTGAAGGAGAAATGCAGATGTGCTGTGGTGTACCCATGCTGTGATCTATTCAGTCATCAAATAACCTCTAAAGAACCTTGAGCTGATGTTCAAAAGAGCATCACATGCATAATCTGTTGGTATCCACACTGACATTTAATTCTCATGTGTAGTGTTTTGTCTGTTGCCATTAAAGGTTTGGCAGGTGCAAAACTACTATTAACAGAAGACAGGGCTTTATTTCTTACTTCAGAATGATGTTATACATTATGCGTAATGTATCATAGCTTATGTCTTAAACAGAAGTGAAAATGTATAAACAAAGCAGAATAAATGTCCATTTTTATACTATATTTAACTTAGGATAGTTTATTCATTCTTATAAAATGTGCCAGGGAACAGTAAAGTGGATGCAGAGATTTATTAGAAAACAGACAGAACAGGCAGGGGAAATTCCAGGAGTAGTTCAGGTGATCAGTAACAGGCATAAACAAAAAACAAAAAACAATCCTCGGCAATTAGGCAAATCAAGATCATACTGTACATGGAAACAGTCATCAGGCAATATCAGGACTGGTAAAGAGTGTGTACATTGCAGTGAGTGCATGTGTTCAAAGCCTTTATATAATGTGTGTAACACAGGTCATTGATCTCGTGGGAGGAGTTTGATCTCGTGTACTCTTGGAGACCTCTGCATCCATGTTTGTAGGTTGAGACGTGGGGTCTACATTCTCCTCCATTGTAGACCTGACAAAAATTTGAAAACACAATATCACTGAATTATTTTGTAGCGCCTGACGTAAAATTTTATTCAAAAGCATAAATCAGAAGGCATATATTTTTTACTGCAAGACTTTCAATGGAAATTAGTTAACATTGGTTTAAAGTACTTCATTGGTATAATTCATTGCTATCAGTTTAAAGAGTATCATTCTGCTGTCTTTACATTATAATGGCTTATTTTGCTTAATTTCCAGATGTGTTAATTGACCTTGTGTACATTTACTGCTATTATCCTGTTATTAGGAACCTACCAGTGCAATACTAAAAGGTTAATATGTTTTCCTTCCTTCTGCCGTCCACCAATGCAGAATATATTTCCAATACTTAAGTCTTAATTAGATTATAGATGAAGAAATAATCGAGAGCCTGTTTGGTATTTTTTTATTAACAATTGATAGCAATCCATTACATAAGCCACATAAATTGTGTACATATAATTTTAGAGAACTGTACTGTATATGGAATAATTCCATCTGTATGTACACACCAATAAATTAGTTTCAAATAAATTATATGCAATGCCTACGAGAATAGGATTACGTGATTGCATATGTATACATTCCAATATTGAACCTTTTATGTCTCATGAATACGGATGAATACATAATTCACCCTCGTCTCATTTTAAATTAATGAGTCTCAAAATGACCAAGATGAAAATCTCATTACAGTGTCCAGTAAAAATACTTCATTATTTTCATCACTATTTGAGAGTCTTGAATGATTTACTGTATGTAATTGACTACTCATCAATTTAATGGACCAAGTGCTCCTGATTGCCACTCTGAACAGATTTGCATGTGGGGGGGCGTCGATATAGAATTGGAACGGGTAAAGCTCACTCTCAGGACTGAAACTCCCTTATGTTCTTTCAAATGTTATAAGAATTTGGTATGAGTTCTGATTTTTTTTATTATAAAAATGTAAATTTAAAGTTCATTTTGGCATCCAGTACCGTTCATGGCATGTAGCCTTACTTGTGAATCTAGAGTTGCAAAATGAGTCCTCTGAATAAGTCTTATCTCACTATTGAGAATTAGAGAATTAAGCAATAATCGCATGAGAGAGAGTGCTGTCGTGCTCAATATCAGCATGGCTGTGATGCAATCATAGGCAAAAGGCTGCAGGCTCATATACTGTTATATAAAATCTCTTTATTTAGGGTTTGGACTGAGTATTGATATCTGACAACTGACATTTAGCGACCAACACCAATGAAAGTTAAATTCTTACCAATACTATACAGTCAAAAGGTGAGGGGAATAAACCATGAAGGTGGTGGACAGTCCTCTAAATCTTCCAAGTGTTTCTTTATATTTCCACTTAATCTTAACAGATGATTTCCAGGGTTGAATCCTAAATAGCATAAAATGGAAAACTAGTTGGCTGTACAATTCCTTATTCCATACAACCAAGTAGTGACCTTGATCAGGGGGTAGAGAGGGAGTTATTAGTTAAATGTCCAAGATATAGATAAATGTCCCAGTGCTGTTATGCTCTGTATCAGCACCCATGGAATGGTTTTCATACAATCAGATGTTGGAGCTAACTGTTGTATAGCATAATTGTTGTATAGCACTTTTTTCATTTAAAAAAAAACGGGCTGTACAATGGCAAAAAAAATCCTTTAAGTATACTTTTTTTTGCATTCTATTTTATGTTTATTTAGATAAAATAATGTAAATGTACATGTAAATCTTATATGGGTAAAGTAAAAAAAATGGCATCAAAAGAAATTGTGAGTGAAAAAAATAAAACTTGTGTTAATTAACTAATTGACACCTATTACATGGTTTGTGGCAGCTTTATATAAGCTCCAAAGCAAGATTGTAAATGGTGTCAGGAAAGCACCAAGATGGTTCTGAACAACTTCCATCAACCATAGGCCATTTAACATTTCACTTTTGTCTCATAAAATATGTCTTTAAAATATACTGTAATATAACGTAAGTGTAAGGTTTTATACACATCTGTTCTGATAAAACAAAATAGAAATTCAGCTGTTACTGCTTGCATTTGATTTCTTACTCACTGATACATTTTGCTGTGTTTATGTGGAGGCTGGTGTAAAATCCCCCACACTGTTACTTGTCTTCATTGTCTCTTCCTCTGCAACATGTTTCCATAACATTCCAAAGATTACGTTGCCATGGCACGTACAGATTGGCTCTGAATTAAACAGCGTTGTATAATTGAGAGAGGAGAGAGCAAGGGAGAGGGGAGAGAGAGAATCATTGTCCACTATGTCCCTGTCTGTGAACATATGCAAAAGGCCAACTTACAAAAGGTACAAATTAGTGGCAAGGAAAGCATTTGGTGCAAGCTGTTTCGGCCTAGACATATAAACACGAAGGTGAAAGCAATGTCAGCCATCTGGAGTTCACAGATAAATAACATATACAGTACAAACTCTCTCATAAGAATGGCTCCAAAACAGTTTGAGGCCTATAACTGTGCACACAAGTGTGCATTGTAGGTCTACAGGTAGCCAAGTCTTATAAAGTAATAGCATGTCTTGGATCAGTGCTTGGCTCCATAATCTTCTAGTATACAACCTAGATTCAATCCACAATCTAGATTCAATCATTCACCTCCACAAGATAATCTTTTACAGCTATGTAAATAACATTGCGTTCTACCTGTCTTTCTTGTGGGCAATGCAATGATCTCAACAAGATTTTCATTTCATCTTGTCTCATCAACATAGCAGCCTTTGGAAAAGAATGCCCCTTTAACTCATCCTCTCTACAAGAGAGCTTCTTGTTGTCTTGGCTGGCCTTCAAGCATACATTCTAAAGCAGATGATGGTTCACAGATCAAAATGCAGTTGACTGACTGGTCTTTCATGTCATAACTCACACTGGATATTGCAGAATCTCTTGTAATCTTTAACATAATAGTTATTATGGCCTATTATGAACATTATGCTTGAATCACACTTGCCTTATGTGAAAGTTGCTTAGGAAAAGTGTAAATGATTAGAGGGATGTAACATTAGAATCATTCATAAATGTCTTCTACTCCACAACTAAGGCATGATTAAATGTTTGATCAATGACAACCACCAATCAAGATATTGTATGACAGTTAAGATATTATATGACCCTTAAAGTAAATTATGCTTCTATTAAAAATGTTTTGCTTTAATGAGAGTCATAAATGCTCTGAGGTTATTTGAACAGTCAATTATTCTATTGTTTGGGAGAAGCAATATGATATTTAAATTTGATATGCTTTAATGAGTAATACTGTAAAACTCCTTCTGTATCACAGTTGAATAAACAGTTACAGTGAGTATAATAAAGAATCCCCTCCCTTTAAAATAATCATATTTTGTTGCTTCATTGCAGCCTGAAATTTTTTTTTTGAAATTTGAGTTTTTTTGTTTGTTCTATCCAGCTGTATTTACTCAGTGAAAAAATTACTTAAAACAGAATCACCGATTTGGAAGCTGGAGCAGTTTAGTCCCTGGTACTGTAACTGAAGCAAACAATCAATCAACTATAGGTGGCACGGCACTGTCACAAGATCTCCGGGATAAATTTCAAGTCATGATGAATACACAAAAAAATTCAAAGGCTTAATCACTGCCTAAAAGAACTGTGAAGTCTATTATTAAAAGTGGAAGATATTTGGTACAACACAGACCCTCCCTGGATCAGGACGTCGCTCCAAGCTGGATGAAAGATCCAAGTGGAAACTGTATCATAAATCCTTCACAAATGTGGCTTGTATGGGAGAGTTGCAACAAAAAAAGCCAGTGCTCAAGAATGGCCACATGCAATCATGAATGAGCTTTGCAAAACGTAGCTGATCAGACGAGACTAAAATTGACCACAACACCAATATGTCCACCACAACGATATGTCTGTAATCCAATACAGCTCACCATACAAATAACACCATTCCTACAGTAAAGCATGGAGGTGGTAATATCCTGTTACTGTATGTGTGGGTGGTTCTCTCCAGCAGGGACTGGAGCACTTGTCTGGATAGAAGAAAATTAGATGGGGCAAAATACCGTCAAATCCCTAAGGAAAATCTGCTGCCCTCTGCCAGAAAGTTGTGAATGGAAAGAAGGTTTACTAACTTGACAATGAGCCAAAGCACATAGCAATACTGACCACACAGTGGTTTAAGAAACTAGGCGAATGCATGGCCTAATCAGACCCCAGACCAAAACCCCATTGAAAATCTGTGGAATGACTTGAAGACTGCAGTCCACAAACAGTCACCATCAAATTTAACCCACCTCGATCAGTTCTGCAAAGAAGAGTGGGCAAATACTGCAAAGTCTAGATGTACATGTACATTTACATTTCACCTGATCATTTTCAAATCGGCGATTCTGTTTTTTTTTTTTTTCGGATATGTTGGTGTTATATTTTTTAACATGGAAGTTAAAAGTTGCACTGAGTAAATACAACTGGCTGTAGCATACTGTGTCTGTGTCTTTGTCTCTGTTTTCATTTCAGGCTCAATGCAACAAAATGAGGTTATTTAAAGGGGGGGGGGATTATTTTCTTTAATGACTATATTAGAAGATAATAGCAGGTTTTCTTTAATGTGCCGAGTGTATCTGGTAAATAGAGACAGTGGCTTCACCTCAGTGTCAACTTATCAAACAGAAGATAATAAAGACATCAAATATATTTTGATCTTTTGGAAAAGTAACAAAAGTGTATGGAATTGAAATAAAGTAGAATAACCTGCTCTTGACAAAATGTCTAATCTGTTTAGCATTCTTTATGTCTTTCCTGCAGAGTGAGTACTCAAGTGACTCAGAGAGTGAGGACAACTTCCTTATGATGCCTCCACGAGATTACCTGGGCCTCAGTGTTTTTTCAATGTTGTGCTGCTTCTGGCCCCTGGGCATTGCTGCCTTCTACCTGTCTCATGAGGTAAAGCTTTCTCAACATCTACTCCTCACAGCACAGAGATAGTGATGGAAAGAATGGTTCGACTCTCCTCTCATCAGTATAAGACCTGAGATAAAAAATAATGCAGCTCTGTTGTGATGTTGCATAAGGTTGTTCAAATGATGTCACGCGAATGCATGCTGTAATTAAAGCATTAAATCATAAAGTTCAACAATATATTGTAATGTGCAACCTTTTGTGGCTAGGCTACATTGTTTGAATTTGAGACAGGTCATTATGATTGCATTGGGTAAATTGCAAGGTAGTAGCACCTCTTTCTCTCATCACATCATGATTCAATGCCTAAAGCTCTCTAATTCTCCATATGAATAAAAATTGTTTACACAGCCTTGCCCTAGCAACTAAGCCTGTGGCAAAATCAATTCCCTTAAACCCCCTATGAATCCTTTGAGCTTATCTTTCATGCTGGAATGGAATGAGAACAGGTTCTCTGAATTATTTTTGAAAGCCTGTATAGCTCCACAGCAGTATTGTATGTGAATAATTTATTTATTTACCTGAAATTTTGGATTAGCACTAAAGAGCTATAGGAGTATCATTTAACACCCTCTTTTATGTGTAGTGGGCATTAACACACCTAAAATCCCACATTTTAAGTCCCAGAATCACTGTACTGCTCATATTACGCAATATTTATTGCTTGCAGGCTGTTGTTGTCACAGTGTAGCAGTGTGCTCACCAAACTCAAGTGCAGAGGAGGCTCCCACACACGCTGCATGATCTTTCACATGTAGAGATCCCAGAAAAATGGTGCCAGAAAATAAAATTGTCACAGATAAACAAAAAATAAGCAGGACAGATTTTTGCACTGAATGTCTCGACTCCCTGGTTACATAGGAATGCATCATGAGCTAGTTTGGTGTGGAAGAACTTGACTGGCCTGCGGGGTTTTGACCTCAACCTGATAGAACACCTTTGGCATGAATTAGAGCAGAGACTGCTAGCCAGGACTTCTTGTCCAACCGTACAAATGCGCTTTTGGGAATATGGTAAAAAAATAAACACACTCCTAAACTTTGTGGAAAGCCTTCCCAGAAGAGTTTAAGCTGTTATTCAGTTCAATTCAATTTTATTTGTATAGCGCTTTTAACAATTGACATTGTCGATTGTGTGCTTTACACAATCAAAAGAAAAAAATAACTGATTATAAAAGAATAAATGTTATAGCTGCAAAGGGTGGGCTAGCATCATATTTAACCTATGGATTAAGAATTGGATGTTACTCAAGTTGAAGACAAATATTTTTTGCAATACAGTGTAGCTCTCATAATCTACTTACTAATTTGTATATAATTCTGTACCTTATTACATTAACTCCAAATTAAATAAATGAATAGCAGTTGCTTTTAAATAATCAGTATGGTGGAGCAGGGGCTTGCTCAGTGGTTAAGGCATTGGACTAGTGATCGAAAGGTTCCAGGTTCAAACTCCACCACCAACAAGTTGCCACTGCTGAGCCCTTGAGCGAGGCCCTTAATCCTCAACTGCTCAGATGTACAGTGGAACCTTGGATCACGAGCATAATTTGTTCAGGAAGCGGGCTCGTATTCCAAAACACTCATAAACCAAATTTAATTTTCCCATAAGAAATAATGGAAACTCTTATTATTCGTTTCACAGCCCAAAAAAATAAATACATAAAAATAATTAACACAAAATATAAAGTAAAAATAAAACAAAATAACCTGCACTTTACCTTTTAAAAAAAGTAAAAATAAATCCTGACAGATAAGTGTTTCTGTTTATGCGCGCAGGCGCTGTGTATGTGTGTGTGTGTGTGTGTGAAGCCCCTCCCGTCCCGAGAGAGAGTGTGTGAACCGGCACAGTGTCAAATTACATGCGCACACACACATAAGAGAGGCTGAGGGAGAAAATGGATTTTTAACCTTCTAATGAGACTTTCTTACACAGTAAACCTTTCTCCTCTCTTATTTGAATTTCACATAAACACACATTAACGGAGAAAGACTGTTTTGTCGGAAAAATTAGCATCGCTAATGACACTTGTGTGAGCGCATAGTACCGGAATCACTGCTGTAAAGTAAAACAAACAAACGAACAAATGAACCTGCACTTTACCTTTGAAAAGAATCGCGACAGAGGGGTGTTTCTGTGAAAAGCAGAGAGTGTGGGGGTGCTTCACACACACACACACACACACACACACACACACACACACATACACACACACACTAACAAAAAAAAGCCGAGAGAGAGAGAGAGAGTGTGTGAGACCCGGCACGGTGTCAAATTTCGCGCGCACAAACATAACGCACACACATAACGAGGCTGAGAGAAAAAATGGATTTTTAACCTTCTAATGAGACTTTATTTTGCTTTACACGCATGCACACGTGTGTTATAAGAAACAGTACACGCGCGCTGTACACACGCGCTTACAAACACACGGGGTCACAGTGTTATAGTAAACAGTACACGCGTGCACAGATGTTGATTATACCAGTAAGAGACGAGCATTAAGACCCAGCAGGGGAGACGATTTAACCACAATTCCGCAGCACAAGAGAGAGCAAAAATGTTGGCTCAGTTGTGATCACGTGACGCTCAGCGTTAAAACAAGAAGCGCATGCGTGATACATGATACTCGGTACTCGTAAACCAAGACTTGCTCGTTTTTCAAGTCAAAATTTATTAAAAATCTTTGCTCATCTTGCGGAACACTCGCAAACCGTGTTACTCGTAATCCAAGGTTTCAATGTATAATGAGATAACAAAGTCACTTTGGATAAGGGTGTCTGTCAAGTGCCACAATGCAAATGTTGGTATTGCTGACTGTCCAATTGAACCATTAAATGCAATTTACTATCTTTTTTTCCTCTGGAGATAATCAGACTTTACAATGCTATAGCTTTACCTGTGATTTCATATAAATTTGAGTCTATAGCTGTAGCTTTTCATGTTAAATTTTGAATATATAAAGACTTTTCCCAGGCTGTTAAATATAGATCGTTTCACACAAAGTCCACAGAGTTTGTAGCACTTCAAAACCTTAGGGGTGATATGTCTTACAAAGAGTCAGCTAAATATTACACTTGAACAGCATGTTCCTATTCATAACAGGTTCTGCTCAGACTATCAGCAAGATTCCTCCATAACTACCTGATTTTCTTTCACTGTGCCTCATTATTATGGATGTGCACATGTCTTGAAATGGCTTTACAAAAATATCCTCAAACAAATTCTCAGTTATGGAAAAAGAGGCCTTAGAAGTGCTGTGTTTCATATGTTTATATGAACTGCAACAATCTGTTTTTGGTAATCCTGTGTGCATAATCTAATTTATCAGTTTTACAGGCTACTCTATGAGTAAAATCTTTATGTAATATTCTGGCTTGGAAATGTGCAAGAGTGGGCCTTGTAAGGCGTAAGCTGTGAAAAATACCTTCCATGGACAAAGAATGGATGTATTTAAGCAAAAGCAGTCACAATTTACATCTATATACAGCCGTGGGTGTTCTCTTGTTTGTTCAGGAGAGATTTACACCGGCCTGTTTTGTACATTGCAGTGATCATTATAACATTTAAAATAACATCAATGCTAATAATCATCATATACTATTATTTTGTGCAACTTTCTTCATTCACTCCTTCATCTTCAGTAAAGTTTTTATTAGGCTTCTGATTAGGCTTGGCAGCATGGTAGCATAGAGGTTAGCACTGTGGCATTGTACCTCCAGGGTCGAGGTTTTAATTCATGCGTCTGGTCTGTGTGCGTAGAGTTTGTATGATCT
This sequence comes from Clarias laeviceps, assembly GCA_030014305.1. Classification (NCBI taxonomy): domain Eukaryota; kingdom Metazoa; phylum Chordata; class Actinopteri; order Siluriformes; family Clariidae; genus Clarias; species Clarias laeviceps. The sequence continues at coordinate 24,246,441 of JAQMYJ010000039.1, forward strand.
TCCTATGCTTGACTGATGTCTTCAAATTGCCATAGTGTGTCTGTGCACATGTGCTGTGCTAAATGACTTGGCTTGTGGTGTAATCCACGCATACACCCATGATGGTACTCCAGTCCATCACCAGTATGATGCAAATGTAGCCACACCCTCATTCACCTTATGGAAAATTTTGACCATCCAATCCACCTACTGGCATGATTTTTGAGGTTTGAGAAAATCTTAGAGCCCGCGTGAAAGCAACAGGGGCATAAACAGAATTCAAAAACTCCATACACACATGAGCTCAAGATCACTAAATATCTAACTCCCAGGACCCAACGAATATGAGGCAACAAGTCTACCCACTAGTCTACCATGATGCACATTTACTTTATGCTATGTAGTTACATAATCCAAATCCTCTTCATATTCCGTGTTAGCAAAACACTAAAACTGCTTCATCTCTGGAGCATTTTCTCTCTTTTATCATAATTCATCTTTTCCTTGTACCTTCAATATCAAGCCATTGTTAATCAGGTTTGCTTTGATTTTGTGTTAATCAGGCATACTTATAGTAAAAAAGTAATTACAAGAGTTCCTCATCTGGCCAGAACAATAGACTTGTTAATCTTATTTGCATAGTAAGTGTCTACTTACACCTCAGAGGAAAGTATTTCAAGAATGTTTTTTTCTTTTTTCTTACATAAACCCAGATTCATTTGCTGTCATTGTTCAGTGTTAGTAAGAAAAGCGTGTTTTAGTACATCTAAACCATCAGTAGGTTTAGACATCTATAGGCTATTCGTATTGAAGTTTCATAATAAGGCCTACAATACTTGTCTGATTTAGGGCATACATTAGTGCATATGGCAGAGACAAATTATCATCTCAGAAAACCTACACATCTTACCTGATGAGTTTGGGAATAACACTTTCTTTGCAAAAATGTTAATGACAACTGGCCTTCTGAAGAGTAAATGTGCAGTGAAATGTAAACATCCGCAGAAATAATGCACAATTGATCCTTGGTTGTTTTTCTGAATTGTCCAAATTCTACATTTTTTTTAAAATTCCATAGCCTTCCATATTGGAGAAAACTGGTGTACTGTTGTTATTGCCTTCCATGCCATTATAGACTATATATAGAGAAAGAGCAGCACCTTACCATCCAAACTATATGTGGGTCTTTATATGGATATAAACCATACACATGACCTCACTAATGCTCTTGGCTGAATGAGCAAAAATCCCTACAGCTGCACTATACACTGCCTTCCCAAAAGAGTGGTGGTTATAATAACAGGAAAGGAGGACTAAATCTGGAATGGGATGCTCAACAAGCATATATGCGGATGATGCTCAGATGTCCACAGACTATCCATCCCTCTATAATCTATATCTAAGGGGCCTATCCACAAGGCAGCGTACACCCTGGATGGTGTGCCAACCCATTGCAGGGCACACACACACACACACACACACACACACACACACACACTCACATGCGCAATCATGCACTGTAGGCAATTTGGAAGTGCCAGGCAGCCTGCACTGCATTGGACTGTGGGAGGAAAGTGAAATACCTTAAGGAAACCTACCAAGCACAGGGAGAAAGTGTGAGATTACGAATTTTTAGATCGTAACGACCTATCTATCCATTAGTTATTCTTAAGGACAAGTATTCATCTGTAATTAATAATACTGACTTGGTTGTTAGGTAGGTAACATTAATTAATTTATTTCATTACATGAGTTGTTGAACATTAATGTGTTGTTACTCCAGAAACCATACCAATTAATTTCACCGTTGTTTCTGAATAATTTACAGCAGTTAATGAATAACATACTTAATATGTTTGACACCATAGCAGTGAATCACAGTGAGAAAAACCAAGCACAGCTGTGATGCTGTGTGACTGTAAATCTGTTAGAGAGCTAGGTGTAAATGTGTAAAAGCAGTTATGGTAACATTAGGCTTGATTAAAAAAAAAATTTATTACCTTGACACTGACATTATTTTATAATTCCTCTTTTATTACAAACATTTTGAAAGATGCGTGACTAATGTACTGTTTGCACAAAAACGCAAGTAATTGATTAAGGCCTGCAATGTTTATAAAAGTCCAGCAGGATACAAATTAGCAATTAAAGATACAATTCTACACTGACGGCAGTGATTCAGCATAACTGATATTTTATCCCAAAGCATTCCAGTAAGAATATATAAATAAAGAGAATTTTTTTAACCTATACTATCAGAAAATTAATTATAGTCACTGTTTCCCACAAAGACAACAAAGCTCTTTTTAACAAAACAGGATACCAGTATAAGCAGGTATATAAGCAGGTATATTGGGAAATACACTGATTTCTCTGACCTACAATTCAATTCAATTCAATTCAATTTTATTTATATAGCACTTTTAACAATGGTCATTGTCTCAAAGCAGCTTCACA
>JAQMYJ010000039.1:24248986-24266854 GCA_030014305.1 Clarias laeviceps
TGTACTGGTAAAAATAGTGCCCATGCTGCTAGTCACTTCATCTAGATCGTCTGCATTTAGGGGTCTAATAAGAAATTTGGACAGATCCGGCAAATTACTTTAGTCTTTAGTAGTCAGATTCATATTTCTAACAAATCAATAACGTGGGGAGACACAGCTAATCTGTTTTACGCGACTTGTCAGGTAATGTTAATGACGAGATCACACAGATTGCAATGAGACATTTAAAAAAACATTTGCTTTTCAAAGGAGGAGAAAAACTTCTTAATACAAATTAGACTTAAAACAAGTGACCGTGACACCCGTGCACGAGGAGACCAGTATTCCCTCATGCTCTGTAACCTCTCAAAGTCCCATGCCCTAAATTATTCTATGCTCTGAAGAATGTGATATGGATTGCCTTTGCACAATTTAGCAGTTACAAAGGATTACACCATAAAATAATTTCCCCCAAAACTGAGATGATTTTTACACTTTTGGGAACAGTTGGGATTTCATTGTGTGGCACAACAGCTGGAGCGAGACAAAAGAGATCTTGCAGAAGAAGCTATAGTTAACAGCACAGAAACAGTTGCAGTAAATGATATATTTGATTAATTTTAAATACATTTCCTTTAAACTCAGCACATAATTTCTAGGTTTGCACTTAGGCCCCAGTGGATTTTGCAGCTCTGTCTGTTGTGCCGATGTCCTGCTGTGATCTCATGGGACCTACAAAAAGAACACATGAATATTTCAATAGTGCTGCCATTGTCCAATTTCAAATTCACATTCACACTTGTGTTTGGATTAATCTTTTGAGAAGGATGATCAGTTAGTGTTATGGGGGTATATTATAGATTATTTTTTATTTGGAGGGCTGGTTTTCTTTCTATCGCACTTCTTCCTTTCACGGAGACACTCTACTTTCTAGTTTTCACCCAGCACTGAGCAGAAACAACTGGGGTTCCCATGAGAGGAAGAATATGAGAATGAGTGTGTGTGTGTGTGCCTGAAAGAGAGATAGAGAGAGAAAGAGAGAGAGCGCTGTGTGTACTTTAAAACTCATTTATTAAGCAAAAGATAAATTCTCCAGTGATCTAAATCCGTTCCAAATTACCCCGCATGCTGTTTCATTCTCCTTAGTCTGCCTAGTATCAGATAGACACTCCTGCTGCAATAAGAACAGCAAATAGATTTATGATAAAACTCAAAATGTACTGAGAACTTGTTTAACTCTACAGAGGTACTGTAGCTAATTGGAACTGAAGGGTGTGTAGTTAAAACTTATAGGATGAAAAAATGTGATCCTCCTCTATGCTGCACAGGTCGTCATCCTGATTGGTGATGCATGCTTGAGGTAATCTGCTTTTGTCTTTTGATGTAGCTAGGTTGGCTTTTCCTAATATAATTGACTGATGGATTAGAGCTCAGGTCTAACAATTAACATTATCAAGCTATGTTTAGTGTGCTGATGCCTGTTTCAATGGCTACATCCTCAATCATAGATGTAAGCAAAAAGGCTAGAGGCAGAAAGCCTGAGTTTTTAACTCACCCTTCTGTTGTAGATCAAATGAATAAAAGAATCATGTGGGATGGTACAAAGAAACATCTACCATATAGGAGGTGAAGAATAATGCAGCAGAGATTTAGGATATAATGAATTCATCAAAAATTGTCTTGGCAAGATTTCCTGAACTTCAAAGGCTTGCGTGTCCTCAGGAGAGAAGCAAATCATGGCACTCAAATTATTTATGCAACCACTTGAACCCCCTGTCAGTCAGCTGCTGGAGAGGAGCCAATTAATAATTTCTGCTCTCTGTTTCGTTTCTTTTTTGCTGCTACCTTATTATCATTATCATCTTCCTGTTGTTCAGATTTTTACTCTCATAATGTTCTCTGATAACTATTCTCACTTTATTGTACTGTAGCATTTACTGATGCATTTCTTTTGGTCTCTGTATTTCTCTCCTTCTCCAACAGACAAACAAAGCAGTCAATAAAGGGGACTTTCACCATGCCAGCTCGAGCTCCAGACGTGCTCTCTTCCTAGCTGTGCTGTCCATCACCATCGGTACCGGCATCTACGTTGGAGTAGCAGTGGCTCTTATTGCATACCTTTCCAAGAACAACCACTTGTAGCCCTGCCCTGCCTCCAAACTTGCCATTGACTGTCAATGTGGATTTACAGTACTTTAATGGGCCACTTAGGGGTATTACCCTGAGTAATTATCTACATATTTTACAGCACTTTTACCAGTCACCTGGAATTTTGAAAGGATCCTCATTTGTAAACATTGTGACATTGTAAATCATGATATTCCTTTTTCGTATTCACTGTCTATCACAGTGGCAGCTGTGTTCGAAATACTGTAGTAATAGGTTTTAATACCTGTTTACAAGGCAAAATCATTAGTGTGCTTTGATCATCTATTATGCTTATTGTGCCAATCTAGTCTTTTGAGCCTTTAGTGTACTCTTATTTTTTCGCTGGATGATGGTGAAGTATTAAAAACACAATCTATCTGAAGTGCCACAGTGCTTTGAAGCCTTCTTATAAGGAACTACAGTATATAAAAGGACCACAAGAAGGGGAGAAGGGGCTTATTTAATACTCAAGGGTAAGATGGACACAAAGCCATAAAGATGGGCTGCAGGAGTCTAACCTTCCTTGTCTAGTAGTAATATTTTGATCTGAGAGGGCTGTAAATATTTATAAACCTTTTTTTTTAGATAACACTTGGAGTCTCAAAACCAGGCTTTCAGTTTCTACATGCCAAAATATTATGGTGTACATGCTTACACTGTGTTATGGATTTTCACCATGTGGGAGATTTTAACCACTGTTGAACTGCAACCTCTTGCTAATTAAATGTAGTGTTTTCATTCAAATCTAGTATTTTTTTTATATACAGTAACCTTTGTGATTATGCTTGATCATGCCTTGCACCACATGATCAAGCAAACAAATGTATTTCCTTGTCTTTTCGTACCCAGGGCATGTCATTAATGACCTCATGTCATTAGAGACTGGCCACATTGTGCTTTCTCCCAAATCTATGAATGTTGAACCAAATTATAGATCGACAGTAAATTTCTATTTATTTAATCAGGAAAATCAGTAGAAAGACCAAAATCTCCTCAGTGAGTGAGTGAAAGTAAATGACTGCATTCTAAATAGTCCCTTTAAAATATTTTATAGAATGAATATAAGTGCTTTACTATTGTATTTTGAATATACTGTGACTCTATTACATTAAAGCCAAACCATGGCCATTAGCAGTATTAAAGTCCCTGCTAGTCTTCAGAGCTTTGTCCTAAATTCATCATAGTATATGATTTGCTAGGCAAAAAGTCTGCTCTGCCTCCTCCAATAGAGGAACTGATTTTATTGCCATAGTACTCATTTCAGTTAAATTCACGTTTATTGTTTTTTTTTTTCATTGTACATTGTAACACTTTGGTGTCAAAAGCAGTGTTAAATACCAAATATGCATTCAAGGAATCTGAAATAAATTACTTAGAAATTAAGTCTCCCAAACCTATAATAACAATTATTGATACACATGCATATGTCAGGATATCAAAACCAAAGACTAACCCTACATATGCATTTTATGCTGTGAAAAAATAAATATGTCAAGTGCTATTAGAGGTCATCTCAGCTTATATCATAAACATCACATTTATGATTAATGACTAACCACTGGGACACAATATGTATATTTCTTGGGCAGTCTGCTCGCTGCTCACAACTGATTTATGGCCTACATTTGTCAGAAGAAATAAATGAGATAATGACAGATGTTTTGTGAAGCTGTTTTGGGGCAAGGGAAGAAACTTAGATGAGGTTGATGATCTCTAATTAAAGAAACTGCCAATCCAATCCAAGCAGGATGCTGATATTAAGGTAATTAGGAAAGATTTCAGTGTTACTATATATTGATTTAATTTATTTCAAGCAAAAATCATGAAAACTTCAGTTCATCATGTTTTGAAACCTTGAAAGTTGTTTTAAAGATTGAAACAAACCAATTCAAGAGAAAAGCAATTATATCAGAAAAGCTATGGCTACCAGTAGAGAAAACATTTGAGTTAACAGTTAAATCTTGAATTGCAGGAAAGTTGAATATCTAGTGTGTTTTAGAAAGCTCTGGTGGCCTGCCATGGTCTTGAGAGTAGGCAGAATTCATGTTACACAGTAAACTCCTTAGGATAAACTGAACACCTACAGTGTGTACAGATGTCCAGCCAGATAAAAATAAATGTGTGTTTTTACCTCTGCATGGATAAGGACTATAAAACTTGCTGCAGTCTTGCACATACCAGTGTAAATAGATAAAAGTGCCCCTACGTCATCAAGCTGTGCTGCTAACGTGTGTGTTCTTCAGTTTTGTCACTGGCCACTTTAGTACAAATTCTATATTAATGCTGTATTTGAGGCAAAGTTACAATTTCCCCACATGAAAGTAGTCAAATGCACCAAAACAGCATTACAGAATGATTTAATTGTGGCCATCAAGGGAAGCTGTGGCCGCAAATTTACTCATTCTATATTTCTGTTTGGTGCATTATAGAATGAGTAAACTGTGGCGTGTAAAAATGTGCTGCGGCATTCTGAGGATTATTCTCAAGTGGTATAAGGGAGCATCATTTCTGCCAAAAAAAACATCCCTTTCCCCCTACACCACCCCACCAGCTTGATATGTTCACACTTGATCTGTTCACATCAGAGTGGATTCATGGATTCATACTGTTGACCAAAACTTAATCTGCATATTGCAGCTGAAATCAAGATTCATTGAATGAGCTGACATTTTCCTATCAAAATGTCCACTGCAGCCTCAAATCTGCAGAACTGTTGTTCATTAGATGTTTGTTGTTTTATTATTAGTGTGTGAAAATCCCTGGAGATCAACATTCAAACCAGCCCACCTGGTAGCAACAATCCTTCCTCATCATAATGTGTTTGATGTGAACAGTGGATAATTGCATAAATGAGCAGGGGTACAGCTTTACTGCAGTTTTACCATTGTTTATATATAAAGGAGCTCACTTCATCAGTATTTCAGTGCTGTCTGCTGGGACTGGACAACTTTTGTGACAGTTATTGCAAGGCATAAATAAATTGTTGGATGTTTTGGCTAAGTGTTTGAAGTAAATTTTCAAAGTTATAAAATGTTAGGACATGGTTTTTCTCCATGCACTGATGGCAGGAATGTATAAGCTATCCAGCTGTAGACACGACTGTTACTCATAACAGCAGGCATCATGGTCCTATTTATTTAAAAGGGTTAGATGGCAGCAAGTGCAGCTGCTGAATTAGTTTAATGCATGATCAGATTGGTCTTTGTTTTAATAGCTCAGTGAGACAGACTCTGAGGCAATGAAAAAATGTCAGCACGGCTTGTTTATGTATACCACTTTGGAAGTTATTACTCAGAGAATATGATTTAGCTGAATAATAGACACAAATTAGTTATGACACCATAATACTTGTTTTGAATAATAGTGCGTGTGTGTGTGTGTGTGTGTACGAATACGATGAGTTTAAAGGACATGCCAAAAACATTTTAATTATATTATTGTTATTGCCATAAAACTAAATGCATAAGAGTTAAATAACTAAACGGTTGCCCCTGTTCGAAGGGATTGAGAAAGGAGCCAGAAGAATGTGCAGAGACCAAGTGGGCTGGATCACCAATCACTTTGATGTGCTCACCAATCTGCGCTTTAATAATGACATTGCCATCCACAGCTAGGACTCGTGGAATATGAAACAATTCAGTATTTCAGTCATCATATGGTGTAAATGACAGTGTAAATGCTTATGTTTAGATTAGATTTTTTTTCAAGCGCTTTTATGTGATCATTAGCTTAGCAGTAACAAGCTAGGTAAGTATATTTAAAATGTAAAAATACAGTTTTTTTATTTAAAGTAAGTAGCAATTAAAAATATCTAATATGGAAACTACTGAAGTAAAATACAGATACCCACCTAAACAAACAAACAAACAAACAAATAAATAAAAAGCACAGCAGTGGAGTAGTTGTACTTAGTTAATAACTTATGGCAGCTCCCTAACAGGCAAAAGAGGTAAATCTTCTCACTAACATGTTTTTGCAGGTGGGACCAAAACAGAGAACCTAGTGGAAACCTACACATTGAGAATATACAAAACCTAGCACAGACAGTAACCTAACCTAAGGAAACAAGGACAAGGAAACAAGGAGCATAAATCAATGTGCCACCATGCTATTTGATGTTATAAATTTTATAGGATTTTACTGAATATATAACTGGAATAGTTTCTAGGAATGATCTTTTATATTTGTTGTCAAGTGGGTAAGTTCCCGCCTATGATTTACAACTTTAACCTATCTGAGCTTGGTACAGGTTATATAAAGACTGCAACTAGGCTACCTGGGATGCGTTATTGCTAGCCCTCCCCCTTAGTGTGTGGGTCTCTGGTCAGTAGGTATGTTTAGCCGTTTGGCTAATGTTGCAGTGAGCTTGTGCATTTCAGTAACCGTTTATTTGTTGTAGCTGGAATAGCACCTTCGCAGCTTTACAGCGGTATGCAGGATACCAGGGACACGTCATTGCCAGCTCCGCATTTGGGGTGTGTGGGTCTCTAATTAGCAGGTATGTGTAGCTGTTTGGCAAATGTTGCAGTGAGCTTGTGTATTTTAGCTAACTATGTTGTTTATTGTAACTGGAATAGTATCTTGTTCACAGCTTCAGGGTGGTGTGCAGGCTACATGGGATGCGTTATTGCCAGCTCTACCATTGGGGTGTGTGGGTCCTTGTCTAGCAGGTATGTTCTAGCTGTTTGACTAATGCTGCAGTGAGCTTGTGCATTTTGGCTAACCATATTTACTTATTGTCTAGCAGCACCTTGTTTCCCGGCTTCGCGGTGGTGTGCAGGGTGTTATTTCCTGTTGGTTTGAGTCTGTCACCTTTGAGTATACTGCAGAGATTTTGTCTGTGAGCAACTGTTTGACTTGGGTGGCCCGGTGACCAATACCTGCAGGACAAATCAGTTCATTGGAGCGCCTTTTCTCATACAGAACAGGATACTGGTGGTGCTGTTTTGTTGCTATTGTCTTGCTACTTGCCACTGTTCGTGTACTTGTGTTTTGGTTGTATGATTCCTTTCATGTTTTTGTTCGTTTGGCCTGATCGAGTTTTATTTATTTTTTTTATTTATTTTTTTATTTTTTTGTGTATAGTTTCAATTGTTTTTTGTTAATCATGAGTATTGTATATTGCTTTTCTTATTCAGGCTTACCCTGCTATGGGGAAGCCTTGGTGTCCTCGTAAGTAGTGGGGTATTACGCTTTTTAACTTATCCAAGCTATATTTTATTCTGTCTTAAGTGTGTATCGGTCAATGTAATTTCAATAAACATTTTGCATACTGACTCCATGTCTCTGCCCTCCATGGTAATGGACTTGTGTGCCAGAGTTGATTCAGTATTTAGTTCCCCTTATTGTAAAAGGGTGGCGTAATCAGCATTAACATAAATTTCTTAACACTCTGGGTGTTCATAGTGAAATTAGACCCGTGTCCCGCCACAATGATCCGGAATGATCCAGATAAAATATCTATATTGCAGGACTTGTATGGTTGCTCAGTCATATGTCTCCTTGTAGGAGGCATTCTTTTCAGGGAAGCAGCAGGAGGATGAGTCGTTGTTGGAGTTTTTGCTCGTCCTGAGGGCCTTTTAGAACGTGTGAAGCAGCAATCGCCGTATGCTATGCCCAATTTCCAAGTTTTGCTATGTGATCAGTTTAGCAAGCATGTTGATGACGTTGCCCTCCGTCGAGAATTAAACAGTTAATTTGTCGTCAGTCTACTTTACCATTTTTAGAGGTTCGTAGCAAAGCCCTAATATGGGAACGCGAGGGTATGTTGGGGAATATGAGGGGTCGAAGTAATTCTGTCCCATTCACCTACGGGATTCAGTATGGCATGCAGGGGGAGTTGGGTGTTGAGGGATCTCTTTTTCAATCCAAATTGGGTGAGTTGAGAGAAATGCTGATCACAACAACAGTTAAATAAGTTGACTCAAAACGTTGCTCGTTTACAGGTCCCTCAGCCACATAGTCGGTCCTCACATCATGGCTCTGTTATATGTAGGAGGTGCCAATGACCTGGCCATTTTGTGAGAGAGTGTGAGGTGGGGCCTGTTCCCCCTGGCCCTCAATCTCGTTTCTGTTCCCTCGTCGTTAGGGGATAGACAGCCTGGCCCATCTGCGTTGTCGGGGAAACTACTGTAGTTCCCACCGTGATGCCGAGTCAAGGCGCGGTTGGGGAAGTAGCTGGCTCAAGTTGAAGTATGTCTCATTTAATGTCTTCCTGTCCATACATTGTTGTTCAATTAGGAGGAGTTTGTGTTCCGTGTTTGGTTGATACTGGTTCCATGGTGTCTACCATTAGTTGTTTTCGTGAACATTTTGAGCCATGGGGTCAGGATCGACTTCAGTCCTGCCAGTGGCTGCAGCTCCAGGCTGCTAATGGCCTTTCAATTACATATATTTGTTATATGGAATTAGATGTTGAGTTGTGTGGGCAGGTTCTCCAAATGTGGAGTGCTTGTCATCCGGGATCCTCCAGGTGGTATTTGTACCCAGGTTCCAGGGGTGCTTGGGATGAATGTCCTAGGCCACTGCTACCAGGAGTTTTTTGGGGTGACCTGGTCCTGCTCTTTTTGATTCAACAGTAACCATTGAGGCTCCTAAGTTTGTTTTGCAGGCCTTTCAGTATTGTCATAGAGTGGAAGACCGGGGTTCATTCAGGTCCTGATAGATTGCGAGGTCGTAAGTCATGTCGCATCCCAAGACAAGAAAAGATGCTTTCCCTCTGCAGCGAATTGAGGAATTATTGGACTCCTTGACGGGTGTCCATAGTTGGTTTTCCACTATGGATTTGGCTAGTGGATACAATCAGGTCCCTGTCACTGAGAAAGATAGGCCTAAGACGCCCTTTGGGCTCTGCAATGCTCCAGGCACCTTCCAGCATTTAATGGAACGAGTGTTTGGGGATCAGCAGTGTAGGTCTTGATGATGTCGTCCAAATAAAGTTAGTGTTCTCTTCCTCAGTGTCTCAGCAACTAGTGGTTAGAAGTGGTCTTGGGTAGACTGGAGCGTGAAGGGCTGAAAGCCAACTTGGGCAAGTGTGCATTTTTTTCAACGTGAGGTGAGATATTTGGGACATGTAATTTCTGCACAAGGAGTTTCAACTGATCCTCAGAAATTGGAGGCAATGGCTCAATGGCCAGAATTACGTTCGTTCTTGGGTTTTGCCAGCTACTATCGACGCTTTGTGGAGGGGTTTGCAAAGTTGGCAATCCCTTTGCATAAGTTGGTGGCAGAATGGGCTGCTGTCAAGCCCAGGACTCAGGCAAGTCAGGGTTTCTCTAATGCTTGGACTGAACAGTGTTATCAGAATTTTGTTGCACTGAAGAATAGGCTTACTACTGCTTTAGTGCTTGCTTATGCATATTTTTCTCTGCCCTTTATTTTGGAGGTGGATGCTAGCTCTGGCGGTTTAAGGGCTGTCTTGTCCCAGGAGCAAGCAGGTAAAGTACGACCTATTGCGTATGCTAGCCGCAGTCTACGGCCCACTGAGCGCAATATGTCCAACAAAAGCTCCATGGAGTCAGGGCCCACTGAGCGCCAAAAACTCCAACTTCATGGAGCTGTAGTTGGACATATTGCGCTCAGTGGGCCATGACTGAGAAATTTAGGGAATATTTGTTAAGGCATAAGTGTATTGTTTTTATAGACAATAACTGTCATTTGACTACCACCAAGCTTGGAGCCACAGAGCAACGTTGGGCTGCCGAGTTTTTGACTTTGAACTCTGGTATCGGTCAGGTAAGGGTAATAAAAATGCTGATGCCTTGTCGAGACAGAATCCCCCTGTTCCAATTGAGGTAAGGGAAATGCTGCCTGGGACTGAGGTCACTGCTGCTGTAAAGCAAGCACTGGGGGTAGATAAATTTGTACCGGTGAGTCAAGCTGAGGTTTCGGCTTTGCCCAATTTGGCAGGTAATATGAGGACCTTGCAGGAGGCGGATTCAGTAATTGGGGAGATTTGGGGTTTTTGGAAGCGGGAAGTGCACCCTACGTTTGAGGAGCGCACCCTGTTGTCCAAGCCTGCTTTGGTGTTACTTCGTCAGTGGGATCGGTTATTGGGAAGGGAATTTTTCATTCAGATGGGGGTGAAGAGATTTTGCAGCTGGTTCTTCCATCTGCCCTACGTGGAGAGATTTTGACTCAACTGCATCAAGGACATGGGCACCAAAGTGTTGATCGTACCACAGAAGTGGTGCTGCAACATTGTTATTGGTCGGTCAAGAGCAGGGGTCTCCAAATCCAGTCCTTGAGGGCCAGTGACCAGCACGGTTTGTAATTCACCAACACCTAAACACACCCACTGAACCTAGTAATTAACAGAATAGTTAAATCAGCTGTGTTTGAGAAGAAGGATCACCAAACTGTGTTGGACACTGGCCCTCCAGGACTGGATTTGGAGACCCCTGCTCTTGACCGAACAAAATTCTGCCTATTGATTTCACTCTGCTGGAGCCATCCTGTGTGGGGCTGGAGAACGTCCTGGTGATGACTGATGTCTTCAAGTATACATTGGCAGTGCCCACTTGAGATCAACGGGCTGAGACTGTGGCAGAGGTATTGGTGATCGAGTGGTTTTATAAGTTTGGTGTGCCTGCCCGTATTCATTCGGACCAGGGCCGCAATTTCGAGTCCCCCCTCATCCAACAACTTTGCAGTCTTTATCAGATTGAGAAGTCCCACACTACCTCTTATCATCCGATGGGTAATGGGCAATGTGAGTGTTTTTTTAACAGGACTCTGCATAATCTTTTGCGTACTCTACCAAATTCTCAAAAGAGATTGGCCTTCTGCGCTCCCTTAACTGCTCTTCTGTTACAACACTACCCCTCATCGAATCACTGGTGAGTCTCCTTATTTTGTAATGTTTGGCCAAGAGCCTCAGCTCCCTGTTGATTTTTTTTTTGTTAGGTAGAGGGCCGGAGAAGGGGTCCAGAGGTATAAATGAGTGGGTTTTAGAGCATCAAACAAGGTTGCGGGTGGCCTTTGAAGGGGCCCAAGAGCATTTGAAGGCAGCTGCAAGTCGTCGCAAAGAAAAGCATGACTCGCATGTTCAGGATGCACCAATGGGAGAGGGCCAGCTAGTTTATCTCTGGAATTATGGTGTGAGAGGTCGCTGTAAGATCCAAGATATCTGGAGCCCAGTTGTGTACCAGGTGGTGAGGGCACTTAAAACGGGAGGTTCTGTTTATACTATAGCACTGGTAGCTGATTTGAGTAGGGTGAAACATGTCTGTCGATCTCTGCTAAAAGTCAGAGTGCAAGCGGATTCCCACATTTCCAGGCCCACAGGAGTTTCAGTGGCCGTTGAGGTACCACCCTTGGAGGAGTCCTCATCATTGGATGAAGTGGATTTGTGGGTTATAGTTTCTGAAACTCCCCCAATTGTGTAACAGGCCAGTAAGACAGGACCCGGTATCTTTGGGGCCTGCGGTACCCCAGGGGGTGGTTGAGGCTATTGAATAAGTCACCTCGGGGGTTTCCGGACCATCTGGTGTGAAGCTGGCAAGTTCATCAGTTGTCGCACCCTTGCCAGTAGATCAATCTAGTTCCAGTGAAATTTCTGTGCGACGTACAGGGAGAATTAATGCTGGGCAGCATTCCAATCGCTACCATCTTCTACGGGCAGTAGGTGAAGTGGTAGGGACAGGGGTTTCGGTATCTAATTCAGTTTCTGCCCTATTTAGGCCCTGGAACTGAAATGTATGACCTGTAGTTGATCCATCGTTGTGGCGATGATGCAAGAACTAGGGGCAGATTGTGGTCAAGTGGGTAAGTTCCCGCCTATGATTTACAACATTAGCCTATCAGAGCTTGGTACAGGTTATATAAAAACTAGGCTACCTGGGATGCGTCATTGCTAGCCCTGCCCCCTTTGTGTGTGTGTGTGTGGGTCAGCAGGTATGTTTAGCCATTTGGCTAATGTTGCAGTGAGCTTGTGCATTTCAGTAACCGTTTGTTTGTTGTAGCTGGAATAGCAGCTTTACAGCGGTGTGCAGAATACCAGGGACATGTCATTGCCAGCTCCGCTTTTGGGGTGTGTGGGTCTCTAATTAGCAGGTATGTGTAGCTGTTTGGCAAATGTTGCAGTGAGCTTGTGTATTTTAGCTAACTATGTTTTTTGTTGTAGCTGGAATAGTATGTTCACAGCTTCAGGGTGGTGTGCAGGCTACCTGGGATGCGTTATTGCTAGCTCCACCACTGGGGTGTGTGGGTCCTTGTCTAGCAGGTATGTTCTAGCTAATGCTGCAGTAAGCTTGTGCATTTTGGCTAACCATATTTACTTATTGTCTAGCAGCAGCACCTTGTTTCCCGGCTTCGTCGTGGTGTGCAGGCTGTTATTTCCTGTTGGTTTGAGTCTGTCACCTTTGAGTATACTGCCTGTGAGCAACTGTTTGACTTAGGTGGCCCGGTGACCAATACCTGCAGGACAAATCAATTCATTGGGAGCGCCTTTTCTCATACAGAATCGGATAACGGTGGCGCTGTTTTGTTGCTACTGTCTTGCTACTCTGTCTTGCTACTTGCCACTGTTTGTGTACTTGGGTTTTGTTTGCTTTGGTTGTATGATTCCTTTCATTTTTGTTGTTTGTTTGGCCTGATCGAGTTTTGTTTAATTTTTTTTGTTTTGTTTTCTTTTTTTGAGTATAGTGTCAATAGTTTTTTTTTTTGTTAATGAGTATTGTATATTGCTTTTCTTATTCAGGCTTATTGTAATTTTGTGTCTGGTTGTTTTAGGCCCCTGAGCTGGAAGGCTAGCTGTTCTAGTACCGTGGTGGTGTCAGGAGCACGGAGTGTGGATTAGTGTGATCACTCACCTCACTGTGTGTGGTATAGGAATAATTAGTTTACATCTAGCCTACCCTGCTATGGGTAAGCCTTGGTGTCCTCGTAAGTAGTGGGGTATTATGCTGTATAACTCATCCAAGCTATTTTATTATTTTATTCTGTCTTTTAAGTGTGTATCTGTCAATGTAATTTCAATAAACATTTTGCATACTGACTCCATGTCTCTGCCCTCCATGATAACGAACTTGTATGCCTGAGTCGATTCAGTATTTAGTTCCCCTTATTGTAAAGGGGTGGCATAATCAGCATTAACATAAATTTCTTAACGCTCTGGGTGTTCATAGTGAAATTAGACCCGTGTCCCGCCACATATTGTAGGTAACTAAACAAAGTTACAGCACGTATTGTATACAATTCACACTGATAACACGAAGCAGGCTAAAGTCACCCAGCATGCATCTGTTGAAATTCTGTTTATAGTATAACCATCAAATAAATGATTCAGACGGTGGAAAAATGAAAGACTGGCAGCATTCATCAGAGGCTGGGCATTGTGTTTAATGAATCAGTGTGGCAGTCTTTCCTCTAGGGTCATTAATTAGATATGAACACAAACACTGCAGCTCTGCTTATTCTACCGGTTTACAATAGAGCAGCATATCTCCCTTCTGCCTGACTGAAATAACACACTGAAACCTATTGTCCATACAATATACACAAATACCAACAGAATGATAGGCCATGAATCTTTTTCACTAACATGAAATGAATGGCCACGGGTAACAATATTTTTGTAATGTCAATCCACTTTCTATTTATCCAGGCATGACTACATAGACCATATAAATGACATTCTTTTATTGATTGAGTGTTCTTGTATGTCAATACATAGAAATTATGTCTAGGTGAAATGTTTTCTTTTGGCATTTCAATGAATTTACAAAAAAATTTATTTGAGGTTTGCAAAGCTCCTGCAAGCAAGAAACAATGGTTGGTATTAGTGGTGTTATTGTTGTTGAAAAAAGTTCTCAATGTTTATGAGGAGTACAGGAAGGTGCATTTACTCTTTATAATGCCAACAGGGGGGTCAATCACTATTAAACCTCTTCCTGCAGTGGTGGCTTGAGAAATAAATGGGAGAGAAGAAAACAAAAACGGACAAAGAGAGGTTTAAGTGGCTAATTTAGAAAGGATAGAATAAATCAACCTTTAAAAGGGCAGCCAGTGCAGTCAAATGGAAATGACGCTCACTCCAGCAACAGGCAATTAATTACTATGCAAATTCTAGCCACAATGGGGTACAACATTACCCAGGGCATGAAATAATGACAATTAAATAATAACAATTATAAGTATTTGTAAAATACAAACTGTTATCATTTACAGTACATTGATAATTAATATGGCATCTGTTTTAATAAGGAATACTAAAAATATAGACAATAAAGCTAGCGCATGAGGCTAGAATAGGAGAGGAGAATTGAGAACTGAGTGGTGACTAAATGATAGAGCTAATGAAGAGTGGAATCTGTGAATAACAATGAATGCTAAGGCCAGTGAAGAATATGGCAAAGGTTCACAAATCAAGACAAGCACATCATTGGTGTAATGTGTCTCAAAATAAACAAGACACAGGCTATAGAACATAGGTAGACAGCCAGTAATGTTTTCTAAAATTGAGCATTAAACTTTAAACCTGAAAATAACCATATCCTTGGCATAATGAATATTCAGAGTCAAAATTAACTTAGTGAGAAACAAGGCTCTGTCGCGATTCTTTTCAAAGTTAAGTTAAGCCTTTATTTGTCACATATACATTACAGCACAGTGAAATTCCTTCTTCGCATATCCCAGCCTAACTGGGGTCAGAGCGCAGGGTCAGCCATGATACAGCATCCATGCAGCAGATGGGGTTAAGGGCCTCGCTCAAGGGCCCAACACTGGCAACCTGGTGGATCTGGGGCTTGAACCGCTGACCTTCCGATCAATAACTCGGAAATGTCTTAACCCTCTAAGCTACCACTGGCCCTAAAGTGCAGGTTAATTTGTTTTATTTTTACTTTACAGCAGTGATTCCGCTGTGTGTGTGTGTGTGTGTGTGTGTGTCTGGGTGTTAGAGAGGTTAAAGATCCATTTTCTCTCTCTCAGCCTGCACTGTGTGTGTGTGCACATCATTAGATACCGTGGCCCTCCCCTCCTCATCTTGCCTTCACAGAAATTCAAAAGAATCGCTACAGAGCCTTGTTTCCGTTAGAGTGTGTCTTAATGATGGGTCGGTCATGAACGATTCTTTCTTTTTGAATGAGTCAATGTGACTCAGAAGAACGAGTAGTCTCGGAAAGTGATTAGTTCATTTTCTACTGGGCGGGCATGCGCAAACCATCGCAAAACCTCCATAGGTCATGTACATGGAAATAAAAATGAGTGAAGTGGAACCTTGGATTATGAGCACAATTTGTTGGAAGCGGGTTCGTATTCCAAAACACTCGTAAACCAAATTTGATCTTCCCATAAGAAATAATGGAAATAGAGCCAAATTTGTGTATGTAGACGTGTTGGGGGTCTGTTCATTAAAAATGTAACATTTTATTTCTGATCAAAAGAACGAAATGAACTAAGTGGCTCAAAAAAAGATTTGTTCATTTTGATGTACGAGATTCAAAGAACCGAGTCACTAAGATGATTCCCATCACTTTCCATCACACACACACACACACACAGTGCATGCTGAGAGAGAGAGAAAGAGAGAGAGAGAGAGAGAGAGAAAATGGATCTTTAACCTCTCTAATGACACACACACACCTCTCTTTTACACACACACACACACACACACACACACACACACACAAAATAAAAGATGCTTTACATGTACACACGTGGTCACAGTTTTACAGTAAACAGTACATGCTGCATGGATGTTGATTATACCAGTGAGAGATGCACAGTAAGACTGAGGAGGGGAGACGATTCTGCAGCGCAAGAGAGAGAAAAACCATTGGCTCAGTTGTGATCACGTGACACTCGGTGTCAAAACAAGAAGCGCATGTGTGCCACATGATACTCGGTACTCGTAAACCAAGATTTGCTCGTTTTTCAAGTCAACATTTATTTAAAAATTTTGCTCGTCTTGCGGAACACTCGCAAACCAGGTTACTCTCAATCCAAGGTTCCACTGTACCATAGTAACATAAGCCCATTGGATACCTGTCGCTGCTGCCGTGAAAATTTCACACTACGGACATTAAATATTGAATATTTATTGAAACAAAACTGATACCATAATAAACTTGTAAATAAATTATTGATTATTTATAATAATAATTGATTAAAGATAAATGGGCACATGATCTAGGCTTTAAGTTCCCCAGTAGCTCCATCTAGTGGAGGGAACCAAGAAAAGTCCAGGATCTACAGACCTCACAGGAACCCCCTTCTCCTGAATGACTTATGATGTTTCGGTTAGGACAGTCCATATGTCTCTGATGAAAATTAGTATTAGCCCATTTGCCAGGATATTTGTGGATGGGACCAAAGGTTGTTTTTTGGAGCTGTACCTATTCCAGTCAAACAGGTGCTGCACTGCTCCTCAAACCAGAAGAGTCAAGAGTGGCAGATTGTATATGCAGGAGTGATGCATGTGCTAGTGAACAATGACTTGTGCTAGTGGATGAGATGTACCCATGGGAACCCAAAGCCCGGTTGGACACCGGTTGCAGGTGTGGAATTTGGGATTTTTTCTACATAGACCAGGGAAAGTTGACGGAAAGAGATAATAAACAACAGGATAAATCCTTCTTAACATTTTAAACGGGCCTGCATAACTTGTGGCCAGTCTGCGAGACTCCACATTCAAAGGCAGATCTTGAGTAAAAAACTAACTCTCTGCCCATGCCTTAGAAATGGATTGGTCTGTACTCCATTTCTGTGCACCATTTTCATTTGTCATTTGCCTTGGAGTTGTTATTGTAAACCTCGCTGCAGTGTGAATGCACCTTCCTTCACATTTACTTGCACTGCCAGACAGGTAAAGGATGCTCAGGATCCTGGTCTTAGAACAAGGGAGGTTGATACTTCAGGTTCGAGTTACTTAGAATGTCATTAATGAGCCCCTGAAAGACAGAAGAAGCATCAATCAAGCCAAAGGGCATAATGGGGTAATCTATGTAATCTATGCAGGGATGAAGCCCTTCATCCTTCTTGCACAAAGAAGCAGCCAGCATCCACATGAGAGGTCGAAGGTGGAATTATACCAGCTCCAAGGGAGTTCTTTATGTACTTATGTACTGTGCTAGCAGCAGTCTCTGAGGCAGGGAGAAGGAAGATTCTCCCCATGGAGGGGAAAATCACCAGGGAGAAAGCCAATGTGACATTCAAGGTGGTGATGGGGTGGTCCTTTTTTAATGATGAACTCTTTCAGGTCTAAATGAACTTGAGGGACTCAAGACAGCTTGGGAGATAGATAGATAGATAGATAGATAGATAGATAGATAGATAGATAGATCTTTATTGAGATCCCTGGAGCAAAGGGTTTAGAACTAGCAAAAAAAAACACATAAAATGACACAGAGGGCTCCATTCAATGACTAAATCAGCTGTCTGGTCAATGTGTGGGTTGTGGGCAGCCAGCCAGGAAAAACCCAACACATTTGGGGAGTGGATCAGATGAAACTGAATCACCTCATGGTGCTGGTTTTGGATTGCAATGTGCAGAGGAGTAGTTACAGTGGGGCAAAAAAGTATTTAGTCAGCCACCAATTGTGCACATTCTCCCACTTAGAAAGATGAGAGAGGCCTATAATTTTCATCATAGGTATACCTCAACTATGAGAGACAAAATGAGAAGAAAAAAATCCAGATTTTTAAAGAATTTATTTGCAAATTGTGGTGGAAAATAAGTATTTGGTCACCTACAAACAAGCAAGATTTCTGGCTCTCACAGACCTGTAACTTCTTCTTTAA
>JAQMYJ010000039.1:24276055-24314842 GCA_030014305.1 Clarias laeviceps
TTGAGATGAAATTTTGTTATTGACCAAATACTTATTTTCCACCATAATTTGCAAATAAATTCTTTAAAAATCCTACATGTTTGTGATTTTCTGAATTTTTTTTTCTTATTTTGTCTCCCATAGTTGAGGTATACCTATGATGAAAATTACAGGCCTATCTCATCTTTTTAAGTGGGAGATCTTGCACAATTGGTGGCTGACTAAATACTTTTTTGCCCCACTGTAGATGAACACTGCAACTGCTATAGGGTCTAATAACAAATGGTGTGACCATTCCTAAATGGTCCATGGTGACTGCAGTTATCTAAAGCTTCTGGGCTAAAGGCAAGTCCATAAAGTTACCAGAAGTGCCACAATCAGCCAGGGCCTAAGCAATGCATTGGCTCTTACCCCAGAAGATGGTGACTGCAGTACCCGTCCAAGGCCTGTTATCTTGGGAGAAAACGTGGTCCATGTCAGAGTTCACTATTGCCTCTTGGCTTTTCCTGACAGCTCGGCACCTGAAGTAGCCTTATTGCAGTAAAGGCAACACTTCTCCCTCATAAAGCATTAAATTTAGTCTCAGAAAGCTAAGCGTCTCCCAACTGCATTGATCTGGCGAAGGTGGCATGGGAAACCTCCTGAGAGAGGCAAGGTAGGTATCCTGAGAGAGGCTTGGGTAGGAGTCCTTGGCACTCCCCTGGATTGCAGTCATATCTTTGGAGAGCTGGCACCCAAGGTCCACTTGCTGATGCATGCACTAGTGGTGTAAATGGCTCTGGAAGTGGATTACCTAATGTAGGCTTGTACTGTAGTGATGAACTACTGGATTAGGCCCAAGGAGTTGGTGAATGACTCATGACTCATGACGCATGACTCATGAGTCAGTTCTGCTTGTTAGCTTGTCACCCAAAATGGGATCAACGTGTGCTGCTGGCATGCTGATGGGTGTGTTACAACACCGAGGAAGACATTTACGTAACAGACCAGAATTTTCAATATAAACATAAATTTTCAACGTAAACACAAATTTTGCCTAATCAGCAATACACAGAGTTAAAGAAATGAAGAGTGGGATAAACTTACCACTTAGAACTGACTTTTATGAATAAATGCTTCTCCTAAAAGATTGCTTTAAAATTCTTTTCCCTTTTTGCCCCTCTTAGCAATATTTCAGAAGGAATAGGAGGGAGATTAGCATTCACAATTCCAAAGTGATGAACCTTCTCAGTCCCGTCCAAAATAATGTACTCTTCAGTGAAAGCAAGCCAAAGATTATCATTGTGTGTGACTAACAATGTTACTACTGTACTGATGGTAGGTGTTTTCTCTTCACCATTTTGCCATTCTGAAGTCATCCCTCAACTGTGTTTGCTATAAAAATAAACCTCTGTCTCAATCCGGCTGTATGGTCTTGATCTATTGTTTAGTCTGTGCTATGCCTTACTTCCTAAGCCTGCTGTTATCATCTTCTGCATGATAACAGCAGGCTTAGGAAGTAAGGCATGGTTCCTTTCCTTCTAGCAAATTTAAAATGAAGATGTCATACAGTGACTTTTGGGGAAAAAAAACAAACATCTATGTTCATTCCACTGCTAATGTTGGAAAGAACGTTTTATAAGCCCTGCACCATGGAATGAATGACTACAGTTATTTCCCATTTTTATACAGGCTCTATAAAATGCAAATTCAGGTATATTAGATATAACCCTACTTCAGCAGCACTGTGTTTGCAAATCTAGATTAAAGTAGATGGCACTTAGACACTGTTGCTAGGTTACACTCTACGTAGAGCTGAGGGCCAATCTTTTTTCAATAGTGAGAAATACCCATCTGCATTTTTGTGTTTAAGGGGCAAAGGTCACTTTGCACCTGTGGGAGCTTCTCAAAATGCTGATTATTAAATGGTATTGGACAGAAGAAAAATTATGCAAGTACTACATTAAACCCTGGTAGCATTAACCATATAACCTACATAGGGTACATTACTTTTTGAACCCCCCACCCCAAGTCAATAATTTTTGTGTAATAACATCAAAATAACCACCTGATTGCGTGTCTCAATATTAGGCAATTACAATCTCAGACAAACAAAAAAATTTTTAAACAAAAATGAAACATGTAGGCAATACTAAGTACTCCCTTACTGCTTCCTCATGATTTAAGAGGGTAGGGTGCAACCTGCTGCTGCTAATCATCAGTACTTGATTAATTGATCATCAGCAGGTGTGCAGGCCTCTATAAAAGCAGAGGGTTTGGCAGTTTGCTGGTCTGGTGTATGTTAACACAATGCCAAGAAGGAAAGGTATAAGCAATGGTGTTAGAAAAGCAATTGTTGCTGCATATAAATCTAAAAAGGGTTACAAAACTATGTCCAAACAATTTGGAGTTCAGCATTCTACAATGAGAAAGATTATTTGCAAGTGAAAAGCATTCAAGATAGACCCAAGAGCTCGTCACCTCGCAATCAGATGATTTTTATTTTTGTTTTTACTCAAAAACACATTAATTAAAAGAGGGGGTACTAACTTTTACATGTGATTGTATGTGTTCTTTTCCTCACACTGAGCACTGCCTGCTGTGGATCTTGGTTTGCTATGCACTTAACAGCAGTATGCGATACATTTCTGCTTTCTTTGTTTACACCACCACGTCTCTTTGTTTTGATCCCTGCCATGTCTCCTCCTCTATCTCGTCATTGGTCTTCTCCTTAATGTGCCACAGTTGTTTAAGTGCTGCCTTTTGATTAGTTTGTTATTTAAACTCTTATGTCTCCGTGTCTCATCATGAAGTATTGTTAAGGTTAAAATGAAGGAAGAATTGCTTGAAGTGTCTGCCATGCCTTGGTATGTTTCCAGGTCGGCTCTGACACGCGCACACATGATGGGAGGTGCCTGAATGTTCTCTCTGATTTATTAACAGCATAGGCAGAGTATTTAATTCTTGAGCCAAATGCCTTGGGTCACATAAAATTGACATTTTCCAGAAAGAACAAAGAGAGTGGAAGTCAGTAGTGGAATATCAGTCCGGAAGTGAAATTAGAGAGAGAGAGTGAGCGAAGTACAGACTCAGCGGGCACCCTCTGGCCGTAGAGATGGGGTGAAAACAGACAGTCCTGTCTGCCCCAAGAAGAGACTGTGTCACCGGTGCACTCCCAATATAATAGTCAGAGTCAGAGCTACATTTCCTCACTGAATGCCCGAAATATCACCACATTCGCACTGAATTCTTCATCAAATTCAATAAAATCAAGCCTAACTTCAACTGCCTTACTGACCCCAACAAACTGCCCCATTTACTGGAGCGGTAATGACGATGAGTGAGTGCGTGAGTGAGTGTACATATATGTATATATTGTTTTTTTAATATCCTGTTCATGAAAGTCACTTTATCTTTGACTTTAATTAAATGTCTGTACCTTTGTATTCTATATACATTTATTTATTATTACTCTTTCCACACTGTTCTGTTTTCTTTTTTTGTGTCTACTCCTGTTATTTTCTTGTGCCTTATTTCTAAGCTTTGGCAAAATGAAAGTAAATATTTGTCATGCCAATAAAGCATCCTTGAAACTTCAATTGTGAGAGAGAGAAAAAGAGGGAGAGAAGCATGTGAAATCTGAAATGAATTCGGTGAACCATACCGGTGGTATGTAGGCCACCTAGAAAATCGCCTCTATTTAATTATTAAAACACATTTTGTCTATGATGGTCTAAGATCTTGCACTGATACCTATAACGTGAAGCTCACCACCAGTACCATGGATAAGTGGTACTACATGTGCAGCATAGTGATGGAGAAGAAGTTGCACTATGGGAAGAAACTGGAGTCACAGTACCAATAGAGTTGGCAAGGCCTAAGAATAATTATGGACTATAAAACACTAACATGGGTGTGGATGCATCTCTGGGTTCAAGCTTATTATGCTTGCTTCAAGGTTGCAACTAATAGCACTAGCAATGTTACCAGCACTATCAGTGCTAATAGCAGCATGCACATGGGGAGTTTCAGAAGGGCTTTCGTCATCATGGACGACCCCATGAGAGACTCACCTTCAGGAGAGTTGTATGGATTTAAAATATGATGCAAAGTTTCCCATGTCTCTATGCCTATAAAACAACTTTCTGATTCCTTATGTGATAACACTTAATATATTCCTTTTTTAGGAAAGTATACATCCAAACAGCTTGTGTCTACTGGAAACTTTTGTTTAACAGGAACATGCAAATGTATTTCCTATTATCTGTCTGTCTCTGAGTCTTTCTGTGACTTCCATATTAATGACTGTTTTTTTTGATGTCCGGGATAACACACAATGCACCTGGCCAAAAGCTTAATTGTGCACTCTTAAACAGAGATCTTCAGACATCATGCATGCATGTGGGTTTATTCGGCTCTCCTGGTTGTTTGGGCCCAGCCAGTAAGTGTATAAAAGTGCAGCGAATATAACAAGCAATAATTATTCTTCTTTTTATTCTTCTTAAAACTTAACAAAGAGACATTCTTCTTAAACCTAACAAGTGAAACCCAGAAAGGGAAGAGGCCCAGATGGCCTCTTGCGTTGGGTCCATAGGGCCAGTGCTGACCAGCTACTGTAGTTGTTCATAGAGATAAACCTCTCTCTGTCACAGTCAGTATTTCCCATTGAAATTAAGAGTCCATTATTGTTCTTGCCCCAAAGAAACCCCAACCTGCTTATCTCAGTGACTATCACACTGTAGCCCTGTCAAATGTGGTGAAGTACCTTAAAAGGCTGGTCAGAGCCTTCATCACCTCTTCATTCCCTGACACCCTAAACGCTCTACTGATGATGCCATCATACACCTCCTACACACAGCCCTGCACCATTTGGACACCAGGAAGGGAAATAATGTTAAAATGTTGTTTGCTGACTACAGTTCAGCATTCATCATTACAATTCTCTCTCCAAACTCACTATCTATCCACTTGGAGGACCTGAGACTTACCAGACCAGCAGGCTCTTCAGAGGGTAGTGCAATCAGCGCAGTGTGCCATCTGCACTTCAAACAATGGATGCTTCTATCTGTTGCAAAGGCTATACTTTTGGTCAAATTTTTGTATTAGATAAATACTAGTAGAGTTCATTAAATAAGTAATATGATTGATGAGTAATTTAATGATATAGTTGAGCCATATGGATTGATAATTTTCCATAATACATGATGTTTACTATTTATTACTGTTTACTACATGGTGGATACTATTTAGTAAAATCATACCTATGTCATCTCATATGGATGTCTAGTTTTTGCTCTTCCCTAATAGAGGTTCCCCCATTTTGGCCTTGTATTTCTATAGAAAAGAAAACCATTACAGCCCCAGGGATAACTCTGCTAACTAAATATGAGTTCAGTTTCCATAATAACAAAATGAATACATTTTGAATATCAAATAAATAACATGGGCAGCAGCAGCTGAAATCTAAATAAACAGTGTGTATAGATGATAATGTAGGTCATGGCCTTCAGCTTGTGTGACAAGCTTTTTCAGTAAACTGTATCCACTCAAAGCAAGCAATGACTATCTTTCCATTTCTCTGACCTCAAACATATCTGACCTGATATCAAATGTGGCTGGAGAAGTCCAGTTGGGTGCAGAATATTCATGGGCAATTTTGAAAGGGGAGGGTTAGAGGAGGGCAAGGTTATGCAAGGCAAAGCTTCCTAATCATACTTCTGTGGTAGTCATGAGCTCTTTTGGTGGTCTCAAGATGGTAGGGTCAATACTGCATTAATTGATGGTTGGCTTCAGCTGATTCTTAAACTTTCACTTTAGGGCCCTTGAGGTCAATTTGTTGTAAAAGAAAGTCGTCCTACAAGCCTCGCCCCCCCCCTGTTATTCCTGCTGTTATACCCCTATCTCACCTATACGTTTTGACTATGTGAGGACCGGCGCACGGAAAGATGGAAACCTAACCAGAGTGCAAGCACTTGCGGTGAATCATGATGAACCGTACTTACGACCACCTAAGAGCTTTCACCCCAAATATTGACTGTTCATTTTCTTACTTTTTAGTTCTCTTTACAGAAGTTGCCTTTATGTAGAAATGTTTGAATCTGTACATGACCTGTGGTGCTGTAAAAACAATCAAAGTTTGATTTAAACCACAGTAGGTGAGATTGGGGTATTAGTATTTAACAGATTATTGGCCAAACTTCGCTGAGTGATGATGGTAGAATAATTATAAAACAAATAATTGACTTAAACAACATGCATGAGGAATCAAAAAAGGGGTTTTCATTTTCTGCAATGGAAAAGTAAAAAGTTACTCTTACTAGTTACTTTTATCAGAAAGTGACGCTGTAAGGTAACTGATTACTTTTTTTAAAAACAGTAATTTTGTAATGTAGTTAGTTACTTCAAAAAGTAATGTCCCCCAACACTGATCACAACACATCAAAATAACCCAAGATCATGCAGTAACTCAAATAAAACAAAATGCAAATAATTTGTAAAGAAATTGTGTTCATGCTTTGGCTAAATAACCTTAAGAAATCAGTATTTGGTGGAATAACCCCAATTTGCAATTTGCTTTTGTACCACTCATTCTGCAAAAAAGCAAACAGCTCAGCTTTGCTTGATGATTTGTGACCATCCATCTTCCTCCCGATGACATTCCAGAAGTTTTCTCGTGTAAATTGCAGTAGTTTGTTATTTTTTCCAGAGCTGTATATAACAACTTTTGTACTACAGATAATATGATGCCTTTACACAGTAAAAATTACCAGTTTGAGATACTCTGTTATTAGTTGAAATTTCATTCTAGTACATTTTTCACACTTCTCAGGGGTATGCGTGGCAAATTACAAGTGACATTGATGTTTCACAAATTGCCATCCATTTACTTTTTTTATATTTACAGGTAAGAATTTTACTTTAATTACATTTCACCATCTCCTCCCCAGCAAGCAAAAAGGTCTCCTCTTCTCCTCAGTCTATTTTTCAGAATCATTTTGAATCATTACAATTAAGATCAGAGTAGTCTGATTTTAGGTCCTATTTTGAGGTAGGAGTATTTTTAGTCCTCAATTAACTTTCAGCATGATTCCTAAGCGAGATTCAGAGATGCTTAGTAAATATGGGCCCGTCTCAGATTCATACAGGAGCAGAGACATCCTAATAATCTTCGTCTGGAGAGTCAGGCTATGGTTTCTGAAGATGCATTAGGCCAATCTGGTGCATGCACAATGTTCTGCCCAAATACAATGTCAGTGTCCTTTCAGCATGTTCCATTGAAGAAAAGAATACTTCCAATACTGGAAGTCATTAATGTTTATTATGCTGTATGCAGTATATTTAAATGTGATATTTATATTACTTTCACGTATATACTGCATAATTGTTTCAAATGTACACACACATTTAATAAAATTATTTAAAAGATGTCACGACACGTCAAGCCACGGCCCCACCATGATCACCTTGAGCACACCTGTTCCGTGTTCCCAACCACTCCTTACTTCTCACCACCTCAGCTCTCCGCACACCTGGACACTCTCACCAATTATCTCATATGTACAGTATTTAAACCACAGTCTAACACAACCATGTCGCCAGATTATTGAGTGCCTTACCAAGCCCAATGTTCCAGCATTTTTGACTCGTCTTTGTCTGCCTGATCACGACCACGTTTTGCTTCTCTGACTACGATTTTGCCTCTCGTTTTGGACTCTAGCCTTTTGGATGCTTCATGTTGCCAACCTCTTACCTGCTACCAACTTCGAGCTTGGATCACAGACTTCCCTCATCTCTCCGGCTTCGACCCCGCTTGTTCCACAACCACGATTAACCCTCATGCCTCGCCACTGACCAGCTTGAGCTCCTTCAGTCTACGTCTGCACTTGGATCAATGACGCCCTCTAGCGAGCCTGACAGAATAATCTGGCCCTAATGGATCCAGCAGAGGCAGCTCACCTTAGGGGGACATTAGAGAGCCAAGGAGCTCTCCTAGGCACCCACCAGCAGAAAATAAGAAACTCTCAGATCACAGAAACTCTTCAAACCATCACAGAAACTCTGCAGTCTCTCTCCACCCAGATTCAGAACCAACCACCCCCTGCACCCACTCCTCGACCCCACCCCCCCGCCCCCGATGCTCTCTCCTGACCCCCTCTTGTGGCTGGGATGAGAAGGCTCTGTTTGACTGTTTTCTCCATGGGCTCTAAGACCCAATTAAGGATGAGCTTGTGGCCTGGGACCTTCCCTCAGATCTGCAGGGGCTCATCGACCTAGCTACCCACATTGATGGCTGTAAACGGGCACGATAAAATGAGCGTCAGCCTTGTCGCGAACCACACACCTCGGCACTGACCTTGTCCACCCCTGAGTCACCCCCTGAACCCATGCAGATAGGCCGCGAGCGCATCTCGCCAAAGGAACATCAGCGCCGCAGGGAAGATGGCGCCTGCTTCTACTGCAGTCAGACTGGCCTGTTGTGCGAACCTGTCCACTAAAAGGACAGGCCCCCCGTAGTTCTGGGGATGCAGAGGGGCCCCGCATCTGTTTCTTCCCCGGACCAGCGATCAGGTTTCTCTGTGACCCTGACCCATGGCGACCAATCCTACATCACTCAAGCATTAGTGGACTCTGGGGCTGATCAGAATTTAATCTCTCTTCCACTGCTTCCGAATTCAAAATTCCCCTCACGCCCTTATGTCAACCCTTTATGGTTCAGGCTCTTGATGGCAGCAAACTAGCCCCTATTACTCATCGTACTACCCCCATCACCCTGCAGTTTTCAGGTAACCACACTGAAACCATTACAATCCTAACCGTTCAAAATGCCCATGCATTTAAAATTGCATAACCCACAAATTGATTGGGTTAAAAGAAGAGTCCTGGATTGGAGCCTCACCTGCCTCTCTTCATGTTTTTATGCTCCGCCCCTATGGGCTGAATTTCGCTCACACCACGAGAGGAAATCCCCGACCTAACCAAGGTAGCCTCAGAGTATCATGACCTACGACAGGTGTTCAGCAAATCATGGGCCATCTCCTTACCTCCACATCGCCCCTATGTCTGTGCGATTGACCTCCTCCCAGGCACCTCTCCACCCAAGGGGCGACTTTACTCTCTCTCTCGCCCTGAGAGAAAGACCATGGAACAATACTTAAAAGAGTCACTTGCCACAGGGATTATCCGCCCATCTTTTTCACCAGCAGGGGCAGGATTTTTCTTTGTAGAGAAAAAAGATAAATCGCTCAGACACTGTATTGATTACAGAGGGTTAAATGAGATCATGATTAAGAACCACCACCCCCTTCCTTTGATGTCGTCTGCCTTCGAACTTTTCCAGGACGCCCATGTCTTCACCAAGTTAGATCTGAGAAATGCCTACCATCTTGTCAGGATATGGGAAGGCGATGAGTGAAAACCTGCCTTTAACACACCCACCGGCCATTACAAGTACAAAGTGGTTCCATTCGGCTTAACCAATGCGCCGGTGGTATTCTAGGCCCTCATTAACAATGTCCTTAGGGACTTTCTCAGTGTTTTTGTCTTTGCTTACCTGGACGACATCTTGATATTCTTACGCTCAGTAAAGGAACACAAGTCCCATGTACGCCAGGTCCTGCTGTGGCTACAGGAGAATAAACTTTACATCAACGCGGAGAAATGTGAATTTCGTTGTACTCCCACATCCTTCTTGGGATATTGCATCTCCCCTGCAGGCATCCAGATGGACCCCACCAAGGTGAAGGTGGTCACTGACTGGCCAGTACCGTCATCAAGACGCGAACTCCAACGCTTCTTGGGGTTCGCCAATTTTTATCGTCGCTGCATTCAAAGCTACAGCATGGTGGCAGCCCCACTTACGACCCTCACGTCATCCAAGATTCCATTCCGATGGAACCCCATGGCAGATAGAGCCTTCAAGGATCTTAAGCACCGTTTCATCACTGCGCCTATCCTTATCTTTCCTGACCCCTCCCTCCAGTTTCTTTTGGAAGTAGACACGTCCGAGACTGGAGTAGGGGCCGTCCTCTCTCAGAGGTCCACGGAAGTCAATAAACTTCACCCTTGCTCCTTCTTCTCCCGCAGACTCACACCCCCCAAACACAACTACAACATTGGGGACTGTGAACTGTTGGCGGTCAAATTGGCCCTTGAAGAATGGAGGCGCTGGCTGGAAGGGGCCGACCATCCCTTTCTCGTATGGACCGACCACAAGAACCTGGAGTATCTAAAGACGGCAAAGAGACTCAACTGACGCCAGGCACGATGGTCGTTGTTTTTCTCCCATTTTTGGATTACGCTATCATATCGCCCCGGTTCCAAGAATGTCAAACCTGACGTCCTCTCCCGGCAATTCTCCACCTCTCAGGACACACCCACAATGGAGGCGTTCCTTCCTCCTCATTGCCTCGTTGCAATAACCCGACTTAACGTGGAACACCTGGTCCGACCATGTTTTGTTTCTCTGACTATGATTTCACCTCTCGTTTTGGACTCTAGCCTTTTGGATAATTCACATTGCCGACCTCTTACCTGCTACTGACTTCGAGCTTCGAGAAGGCAATTTAAAACAAGTCAATCATCCAAAAGAAAACAGAGTAGCCATTAGGACGTAACTAATGATAATTCATCAGAGTTTTGCGTTTTATGGAATTTATGGATCTTCCAAAATGTCAGTCACCTGTGCGATGAGTGTGATTAGTGAGTTTTTAAGTGACTGAAAATTGGCCAACATACATACTTGAGGGCAAAAAAAATCAATGCAACTAAGTCCTTTTGAAAATATATTGTTCATTGGTTACTATGTGATATCTAAGCATCTTTGTGTCAGCAAGACAAGCACAAAGATACTCTTGGCAGACAGTGGAATCTAAATATGCCCTACCCCAAGCCCTGGTTCTTTAAAAAAAAAAGTTTTCTGTTGTTTTTAAAATACACTATTAAGAACACATTACTTTTGTTTAATGTCTAAATTCAAAATAAGATTAAAGACCATTTTAATCCTGTTTTTGGTACGTTTCATCGATTTGAGCTGTTTTTAAATGTCATGCATGAAACATTCTGTATAAAAGCAGATTAGCAAAAGAAAAGAAGAAACAGAAGGAGCTTAAGCATGACTAAGTGTGTCACTTTTGACAGGAATGCAAAAATCCCATTCTGTGTTTTGGTAGGAAATGCCTAAATGCACAGAGAAACCTGTAACTCACTAAAATACAGAGCTGGAGTAAAGGAGAGACCAAAAAAGAGAAGATGAAACCAAAAAAAGAAACTGATATTTTTAGCTGATGTTGCCCGATGTTGCTTGTAGTCCATCATAGGTTGAGGAGATAGGCTAAGTATGATGGTAGACCATATACCTTTTTTATTCATCTGAGACTTGAACTATTTGGTTCAGTCTTAAAAAGAAAGATTGCAATTGTGAGCTGAGGAGAAAAAAAACTGAGAAACCCACAGAAAATCACTGTGGTAGAAAGAAGAATTCTAGGTACAGTAGGAATACTTGGGTTGCAACTTTCAATGTAGGAGAAATTAAGGGACGACTTTAAAATAAATATTAGTCACAAGATGGACTAGACATACTGGTAGGAGGGGTTTCTCTGTGTGCTGTTTTTAAAAGATTGTTCTGCATCTATGGATTAAGGTGTGTTATTTCAACAATATCAGTCGTAAAAATAATTTAACTTAGAAAAGAGATGTGTTGTCCCTGTCATCCAAATAAATAAAACAAAGGCTGTTTCGTCTGTACATTGGTCAGAACTTGCTTTCAATGATATCTTTACATTTTATACATCGGAGGACACAAAACTAGTCTCAGAAAAATTTCTGTATTTCTGAGTGTCAGAAAATACAGAAATGTCACATTTTGTCACAGCATCATGCAAAACTGGCTGGACAGAATTTAATGAAACTTTGCCAGTCCTCCGGTATTTGCCTGAAGTTAAACCTGCATCTTAAATTAAATCAAAATGTTTTTATGCGATAATTTACCGTGTATATACAGAGTATGCGGAAAACACATAAATGACCGTAATGAAACTACAAGCCGGCAAAATCATACACACATGCGACTTATCATGGCTCAAAAAAAAAATAGTACTATGACTATGAAAACTGAACCTTGCACCATAAATTAAATCAAAATCTTAAGTAGAAGGGAAGTTATGAGCAATTATGCAACAAATGCTGATCAGCTTATTGTTAGATTTAACCTTTTAACTATTTCTACAAAACTCTTTAGCCGTCAATTGTCCAATGCTCCCTATGATGATGTTAATTAGCACTGAACAGTTTCAACCTCGTTATGCAGTCTAATATTTTGCCTCATGTAAGCTAATTTGTTAGCTAGCATAAGAACTTGAAATCTTTATTGTTCAATAATTGTTCCATTTATTGTTCAGATATTTAAAAAGAACTAAAAAAACACAAAGAACATTTTATGAAATATTTATCCATCCATCCATCTACAGTACTTAAGATCTGCATGACTGTGACCAGGGCAACAGTGATGTTGATGTGCAATCTTACACAGTACATACCTGTCATTCTCTGCTGCATAACACGTGTTTGTGCAATTTGTTCAGCTTCTAAATGGCTTGCTTTTCTTCCATTAACATCTCTGTTGCCATTATAATATAACAACAACAATTACAGGCTTCACTGGTGAAGCCCAGGGCTCTAACACAGACTAAAAATTCAAACATATTAACTGTTAAATCAATCACCCTATCAAAGAACACCTAGGCAACAAGAGACACCTGTCAGTCACATGTTCCGATATTTTGTATTACTTGAAAATGGGTGACTTCAAACAAATGGTGACATGTTCTTTATTGTTGTTTAACACATCTAGATGTAAATAGCAGGAAATTAAATAAAAAATTCTGATCTCTTCTATCTTATTATTTTTCTCATTTCAAATCCAAGTGTTTTCAGTGTTAAAAAAAAGAAGAAGTGAAAATCCTGTAGGAAGATGAAATCCTCTCATGCGCTGTCATGTGTTTAATCAGACACAAGAAATATAAACTCTCTGTACTCATGCTTAAGATCATGTTTTTTTTTTCATTAAGAATGACAGCTCTTTCTGTTTTTTAAATTATATTTCTGTTTTTAAATCTTTTTTAAATTTGCTTATGTGCGAAATGTCTTACAAAAAACAAAGAATTTATTTCAGAACATATAGGTTTCTAATGTGTGTACATGCAAAAATCATCATCCCCTTCCTTTTCTCTCTCCTCTTCTTCAAAATTGCATATTTGTATAAACATGGCCTTTCAGATTTGTCTGTTATTTGTGACATTTACACTCTTTCCAAGGGAATATATTGTTTGCCTAGTGGTTGCATTGTGGTCGCCTTGCACCTCCAGAGCCCGGGTTCGTTTCTTAGCCAGGTTCGATTCCCTCCTCTGTGTGCTTGGTGGGTTTTCTCCGGGTGCCCCGGTTTCCTCCCACAGTCCAAAGACCTGCAGATTAGGCTAATTGGCGTTCCCACAATTCCCATAGTGTGTGAATGAGTGTGTGGACTGTGATAGATGGGCCCCCTGTCCAGTGTGTACCCCACCTCGTGCCCTAACTCTCCTGGGATAGGCTCCAGACGCCCCACGACCCTGTATACAGGATAAAGTGGTATAGACGATGAGCGAGTGATTGATTTAATGAGTATAATGTTTGCCAAAAAAGACTAAACAGAAACAAACACTACCACGTTTTGAATTAAAGCATTGAACGAGTTATATCATTTACTTCAGCTTTAGAAGTAAGACAGATCTGTGACTCACCTTTAGATTCTGAGGGTTTTAGGGTTACTATTTTAATGCTCACGTATTATACTTCTTTTTAAATACGTTAAGTGCTTGAGCACTTCCTTGTAAAACCTAGGAAGGTTAAGTGCTCTGAAAAACAATTCCATCTTGCACACCAAAGAGTGTTTAATTCTTTATTTTTAGTTTGTCTTACTCTTCTCATATTAGTAGGTCAGTAGGGGAGGGCAGAGTGTTCATATCCATGTAATACATTACATTACGTGAAAAAAAAGTCAAATAAATCAAAATACTGTTTACAAGTCAGATGCATTTATTGTTTGTTGTATGAAATAGTCAAGTCAAGTAGGCTTTTATTGTCATTCCAACCATATATACAGTTCAGTACACAGTGAAACGAAACAATGTTCCTCCAGGACCAAGGTGCTATATACATGCAACAACATAAATATACAACACAACTCTACCGGAACCAGGTAGCTAACTACAGTAAGAGACCTAATTAGCTGACTACCTCAGAAATGACAGATTTACGTTTTTTATTTTTAAGTTAACTTAAAACTACTTCTATACAAAAAAGAGACACCAATAGACAACAGACAACAAAGTGCACGTGCAAATGTGCAAACAAAGAGCTACAGAGTGACAAACAGAACAATGTAACACGTTTCAGTACTTTTTTAGTAATGAGGTATGAGTTGAGGTAGTGGGAGGAGAAACAGTAAACATTTGACATTCCTGAGTAGCAGCAATGATTTAAAAATACTTTGTGCAAAAAATAGCAAGAAGATAAATATTGTGCAATATCGTACAAAAAGAGAAGATCAGGTAGGTCGGTATGAACAAATTTTGAGAGTGTTTGTGCATGTGTGTGTTTATCAGTTCAGTCCTGATGTTATTTAGATCGTCTGAGTGATTTGTGTATGTGTGTGTTTTATCAGTCCAGTCCCTTTGTATTGAGGATGGCTTTTGGGTAAAAACTGTTACATAATCTGGATGTGAGTGCCCGAATGCTTCGGTACCTTTTTCCAGATGGCAGGAGGGTGAAAAGTGAGTGAGAGGGTTGTGTCCGATCAGCCACAATGCTAGTGGCTTTGCAGATGCAGCGCGTGGTGTAGATGTCTTCAATAGAGGGGAGAGAGACCCCGAAGATCTTCTCAGCTGTCCTCAATAGGGTCTTTCGGTCCGATATGGCACAATTCCCAAACCAGACAGTGATGCAGCTCCTCAAGATGCTCACGATTGTCCCTCTATAGAAGGTGGTGAGGATTGGTGGTGGAAGCTGGGCCTTCCTCAGCCTCCTCAGGAAGAAAAGACGTTGTTGGGCTTTCTTGTGCAGAGAGCCGGTGTTGAGGGACCAGGTGAGGATCTCCTCCAGGTGGACACCCAGGAATTTTGTGCTCTTGACAATCTCCACAGAGGAGCCGTCGATGTTAAGAGTGATCGCTCCGTGTCCTCCTGAAGTCAACAACCATCTCTTTTGTCTTATTGACGTTCAGAGAAATGGTTGTTGTCCTTACACCAAAGGACAACAACCGTTAGCCTCTGCACTTCCGTTAGCCTCTGCACTTCTTCTCTGTATGCTGACTCGTCGATTTGCTAATGAGACCCACCACGGTCGTGTCATCAGCAAACTTGATGATATCATTGGAGCTGTATGTCGCTACACAATCATGAGTCAGCAGTGTGAACAGCAGGGGATTGAGCAAACAGCCCTGGGATGACCCAGTGCTCATTCTGGTGATGCTGGAGGGACAGCTCTCGATCCGCACTGACTGGGGCCTTTCGGTAGAGCAGCACGGTGGTGTAGTGTTTAGCACTTGCACCTCCAGGGTCCGGGTTTGATTCCCACCTCTGGGTCTGTGTGCATGTTCTCCACGTGCTTGGTGGGTTTCCTCCCACAGTCCAAAGACATGAACATAATTGGTGTTCCCAAATTGCCCATAGTGTGTGAATGAATGTGTGAGTATTTGTATGTGTGTGCCCTGCGATGGATTGGCACCCTGTCCAGGATCTACCCCGCCTTGTGCCCTAAGTCTACAGTGTAAAGCCGTTAAGCTGTGAGGGCCCAGACACAGATAGAGAGGTTTGTTGCAGTGCTCGAACAGTATCTTTTTTTCAATTCTCTCTCTCTTTTTTTTCACACACAGAACAGGGACAGATTCCAGGCCCCAAGACCCTGGACACAGGATATGTGGTATAGATGATGAATGAGTGAGTGAGTGAGTGTATGAAGTACACTAGTTTTGAGCTGGCTGGTAATGATGGCTGGTTTTATTACCTTTCACCTGAAGTATATTTCAGGTCTGTGGGAAACTTCACTTCATCTTCTTGCTGTTCAATCATTGTCACTCTCCCCTCTGGCCTCATAGTCATCACTCTTTCCTTTGGCCTTTCTGTGGTCATTACTCTCCATCTGGCCTTGCTGTGGACATCACCCCACCCTGGCCTTGGTTGATACTCTCCACTCAAGCCTCCCTGTGGTCTTCACTCCACACTATTCCGAGATATTTAAGCCCTAATATATTGTTGTTTTATTATATAGTATTAAGTTCAGTGTTTCTAACCTTCCATTTACCAATCCATTATAGTTTCTCTGTGTATTTTTTACTTAGTTATGACTATGTATCTAAGTTCACGGGTTTGCCTGACCCCTGTTTCTGCTGTTTGTAGATTGCCTGCATGGCTGTTTTTGACGTTGCCTTTGAAATACTGTTTTGTAAGTGATTACTGCAATTTGATTATAAAAATGCCGTGTATCCGATGATTGTGTCTGTCCCTTCTCAACTACTCATTTACATGACAAGATATGCACAGATGAGTGACAGATTAAAGGAAATTTCAACACAGTGTTTTTCTAAGGAATTTTTTTCACCAGAAACACTTCACTGTGTCTTGGCATATATTCTACAAATCTCTGGGACTGTATTAAAGGAATGCATGCCATTCTTCCAAAATGATATTCCCACAATTGCTGTTTTGATATTAGTGCAGAAGAGCAGTGCCATTCCCTATTTTTTTTTTACAGCATCCAACGAATGAAAGAACAGAGATCATTCATTTAAAATCAATATTAGAATATTTAATACCACATAAAGAATGTATACTGTCGAAGCATACTGGGACAGTGCTCAATAGGGCTTGTTGAAGATCAAGTTCAAGTAGGACTTTATTGTCATTTCAACCATATACAGTTTATTACACAGTGCAACGAAACAATGTTCCTCCAGGACCAAGGTGCTACATACAACATAAATTAGCAAACTAACTAGTTAACCTAGAAACCTAGCTGAGACATGACAGACTGACATTAACAGAAGTTCTATACAAAAGAGACAACATAAAGTGAACATGCAAATGTGCAAACAAGAGCAACAAAGTGACAATGCGACAACATGCCACATTTCAGTACTTCGTGGTGATGAGATAATGAGTTGAGGTAGTGGGAGGAGAAAAAATAAGCAATAAACGTTCCTTATAAGTAGCAGTAAAGATAAAAATAGTTTGTGCAAATAACAAGTAATGAATATTGCGCTAAAGAGCATTTACAGGTTGGTGTGTACAATTGTTTGATGGTTGTTGATCAGTGTGTGTTGATTTATCAGTCCAGTCTCAATGTTTTGAGGTAGTTGAGCTGACCTGAGTGATTGTGTGTGTCTGTGTGTGTGTGTGTGTTTATCAGTTCAGTCCCTTGTTCTTGAGGAGACAGATAGCTTGTGGAAATAAGCTGCTACACAGTCTGAATGTGTGTGCCCGAATGCTCTTTGGTACCTTTTTCCAGATGGCAGGAGGGTGAAGACTGTGTATGATGGGTTTGTTGGATCAGCCACAATGCTGGTGGCTTTTTGGATGCAGCGTGTGGTGTAGATGTCCTCGATAGAGGGAAGAGAGACCCCGGTGATCTTCTCTGATGTCCTCACTATACGCTGTAGGGTCTTGCTTGTAATCCAAAGCACTTGTATATCAAAGCAAATTTCCCCATAAGAAAGAAATAATGGAAACTCTAATGATTCATTCCCTAAGCCAAAAATAATGCATCTAAAAATAATTCATACAAAATATTAAGTAAAAATAAAACAAATTAACCTGCACTTTACAATTGAACAGAATCGTGGCTGCAGTAAGACGAGAGAGGAGAGAAGGAGGAGGGAGGATACAACTATAGGACAACTGTTGAAGGACAACTGTACAAGCGTAGGACAATTTAGGGTTAGGGTCACACACTAATGGAATCACAGCTCTCTGACAGAGAGTCTCTGTCGGCTCACTGGAATTCTTCAACAAAGAATGTACGGGCACTGAGACTGAGCATGGAAGACAATTACTCAGTTGTGATCATGTGACGCTTGGCAGACAAAGCTCATGCGTACAACTCGTATTTCAGGACCTCGCTCATTCATCTAATTAAAATGTATTAAAAAATTTTGCTCATCTAACAAAACACTCGGAGACCAAGTTACTCACAATTCAAGGTTTTACTGTATTTAAAAGGTTAAAGCAAAAAATAAGCTGATCAGCTTTAATGTAATCAGTGATTATTATTATTTCAGGTGGAAGCCCACGTATGGTACATATCTGCCTGTCTTTCTGTGTGGCAGAACTCTCTGCCTAACTTGTTAATACAAAGAAATACAATTTTGCAAGGTTGAGTGTTGAATGCTTTGTTTATGCTAAGCTGTACTTTTTGTCATCAACTAAATACACTCCCTGTTTGGTAATCAGAGAATGAATCACAGATGACAAATCGAAGTTAGACTGGATAAAGTCTAGTCTTAAAATGACTCCAGCAGTGAAAATATTTACTAATGTCAGTAAAAATATCCAGTTTCAATTTTCTAATTAATATTTATTGGTTCAGGTGTTTGTTTAAATTGAGCAAGTAGCTTAAAAGTACAGTAGCTTATTTTAAAGTAGATTATTAAATGCGGCGCATAACTGTTTATAACATCGTTTTTATCAACATTTTGATATAAGACAAACTGGTTTTAAACTTATCGCAAAAAGAATAAACATACAAAGTACATTGATCTGTCCATTCATCTATTAAGGTTCAGTTTTCATAGTCTACTTGGCTTCTTTTTTTGGAGTAAGCCATGCTGTGTCTCGGTTTCATTTGTGTTTTGTGAGGAAAGGTGAATTACAGTCATTTCTGTGCGTTCAGCATACTCTGTCTATACACGATAGGCTATCGCATTGATTGGCTCTGTTGAGTGATGCGTATAGCCACGCCCACCTTAAGGCAAATAGCACTATATTCGTCCAAAAAAAACGCTAGATACTGTGACATAATCTGGTACATAACTGCTCATAACATCCCTTCTACTCAAAGTTTTAATTCCATTCATGCTGCAGGTTAAACTTAAGGCAAAAACCTAACAACAGTCAAGTTTCATTCAGTTTCGTCCAGCCAGTTTTGCGTGATGCTGTGACAAAATCAGATATTCAGACATCCAGACATACTGGCAGAGATTTTTCTGAGACTGTTTCAGGTCCTCCATGTATGAAATGTCAAGGTATTATTGAAGAATGAGTTCTGAGCAATGTACAGTACATGTATTATTTATTTATATAGATCATCATAGACATCAATCTACTCACTACTATAGTTCCTCACTACTGAGGGGAGACTAGCAGCCTAGTCTTCAAAACCCATCTTCAAAATTGTTTAATTTTTAATAGTTTTTAGTTCAAATTGTTGTCTCTTTGGAATGACTTAGAAGCAACTATTAAAGTTCATCTATGTTGCTTTATTCACACCTAAAGCAAGCTACAAAGCTAACTAGCCTCTAACACAAGGCGGAATCTGAAATCCCTCTCTAACCTCTGATCAAAGGCACTTTTTGGTGTGGGGAACATTGTACACACTAATGCACTAACTTTCCATTTAATACTCCACCATGGTTTATTCTCGCCTTTTGGCTACAAAGCACTTGTAAGAATTTAAAACTACCTTCTCATCTGTTAATTGATTTGCCTGTTAATTGCTAAAACTGTCAGTTGCTTTTTATCAGTCACCAGCTCTACCATTCACAGTTACAGTAGTTTGTTCTGCCAGTCGTGGAAGGATATGTGTTGGGGAACAAAAGAACTAAATAAAGTAACAAATCATAATCTGTCAATAACAAATTTTCTTTGTAGAACTGTTATATAAAACCTAATATCACACTTGAGGTTGTGCTGTTGTGATGATATTCAGCACTCCCTCTTGTGTGATATTGCTTAATTAAATAAAATTAAAAACAAGTTCCTGAAATAGAAATTTAACTCTAACAGGAAAATAACAAGGTGACATTTATACTCATGTTACTGCATGAGTCTAGATGATATTCCTATATCAATGACATGTCCCTATAAAGAAAAAATATATATTATTCCTGTCATACTAATTGAGAAACAAATTACTGTGTTATCAGGTCTAGCCAGTGCTTCTAATTTCATTTAGATCCCTATTGAAAAAATGTCAGGAATATGAGATTAAATATCGAACAAACCTATATTAGGTATGACCCAATAGATTCTAAATGTCACAGTGGTTTAAGACATAAGATTGAACTGAAGATTGAATTCATCTTCCATGTCCCTCTGGTTAAACATATCCGTGAACATCAATCATTTTTGTTGCACTGATAGTAATCAGCAAAGGACACTAAGGAATTGGATTTCAGTGTTATATAGTGCAGCAAAATGATTATTCTACACCACCTCTTAGATCAAGAACACACTGTTCTAGCACATCATTCCCATATCATGAATTTTTATTATTTATTCTTTTTTTTTTTACGTGAGCAACCTATTATATGTATTAAGAACAGCAAATAAATAGACTGGGAGATTTAGAGTAAAATCTCAAGGTCAGCTGGGATAAAGGAAGGACATGCTTCTTTGGTTGGCTATGACTTTTTCCATGACAGCTAATTCATTTAGCAAATTATTTATCACATTGCATTCTGTAAAATGTGTGCTTCATTTAGTCCCGCCAGGGTTACCTTTAAAGGTTCTATGCAGAATACTCAGACCGTAATTACCATTTCTAATAGGTTTCAGGTAGAATGTATAATAATACAGATAACTCTGGTGGATCCTTCTTTCTATAAATTAGATCCGCCGTTAATCAATATTTAGAGAAGTTTCTTCATATTTAAGAGCTGAGAATCTTTTCTTAAAAACAATGACAAAGTTGCTCAACAGTATTCAATCTGTGGTATTCTACTAATTGAGAAACAAATTTTCTGCAGACATTTTCTGTTAAAACCCTTACACATGTACTTAAGGATAAAGCAGATGCAGAACCATTGTAAGACCTGACAAGTTCATTCTATTCCTCCTGAATTGTTTTCTCTTTACAGGGCTAAAAGAAGCCATAGCACAAAAAGCAGTTTGAATGTCATCTCAGAAACTAATACACTGGTGAGAAGAAGAAGAAGAAGTCTTTACTGTTGTTGTGCAGAATGAGCGAAATTAAGGGAAATTAGGTGTGCTACTTCTAAAACTGTGCATTTACACAGAATGCATACATTCGGGACAAAACAGTAGACAGCAACTACAACAGACAGACAAACCGCAGAAAAAAATAAAATTTAAGGTAACGTAATGATAAGTTATTACACTATTCATGTAAGGGTGTAAACATGGTCTGTTTAATAAATGCATTCAACAATAATAACAATTATTGCAAAAGTCAAGTTAAAAATCTAGCTACGTAACTAATAACGTGTTATTTATAGTTGCTATTTATTCCAAGATGAAGCCTGGTCTTATATAAACTAGATTCTCTTACAAATATTTTTGTTTAATACATTTGAAAACCTTGTTTCTGCCCAAGTACAATTTAATCAAAGAGAAGGTTTGCCCTTGAATCCCCAAATGAATGCTTATGAAAAGGCCAGGCTCTTGGTCCAACATCATTTGCTTTACCATATAAGCACAACAGATAACTGTGGAACAGATGCATTTACAGAGTTCTTATACTGTAATTATTGTTGAGTTAAAATTGTTGATTAAGTGGAATTGTGGGTTATTAGTTTCAATGTCTTATTCTTAATATAAATTCTACTAACTAGGAATTACAGTGACATGTGGTTTAAAGGAATGTGAAAGTATTTCCTGGAAAAATACTAGAATTTAACTTTATCTATAATTGTAATAATAAAAATCTAATTATCAATTTCTGTTTACTCAGTTTCTTTCTCAAAAGGGGATTTTCAATGTTATTCAAAGACAACAAATCAAATGGAAAAGTGACAGTATAAATCACATGCATAATTTTTTTTCACTTCTCATTTATTTTATTGTAATTAATAAGCAATACAATGACATATTTTTTTTTCACTAACATCGCCATTTGGCAATATCTGTGTTTTCACATAAAGCTATTTTAAAACCATACTCGGTGCTGCTAAAATGAACCAGAAGGGAACTAGCTACAAATTGTCTCAGTGCTTTTGGTGTTCACCATACAAGTGGATATCATGAGTATATTGTTCAGATGATGACATTTCTTATAATGGGCTATATATTGTAATGCAGCTGTGGTGGTCATGCAGAGTTGCCCCCCCCCCCC
The DNA here is from genome assembly GCA_030014305.1 of Clarias laeviceps. Lineage (NCBI taxonomy): Eukaryota > Metazoa > Chordata > Actinopteri > Siluriformes > Clariidae > Clarias > Clarias laeviceps. The sequence goes on from JAQMYJ010000039.1 coordinate 24,298,328, forward strand.
CATGCTTTCACTGTTGAGCTGTCCATGGTGCTACCCTAGTGATATGCGTTTACACTGGCTATAGGCCTGCCATCACAATATATACATATATACACAATATATACAGCTGCCCAAAAATGTACACACATTTCAACCGTGTTTCAGCAGTCACCCTGTACCTTTTGCAGAATATCACTCATGAATAAAGAATGGTATAAAAACATCTTCCTAGAACAACTTTTCCCAACCGTCCAAGAACAGTTTTGTGACAAACAATGCCTTTTCGAACATGATGGAGCTCCTTGCCATGGGGCAAAAGTAATAACTAAGTGATCCCATCGAGAACTTCTAGTCAATCCTCAACAGGTGGGTGGACAAACAAAAACCCACTGGATGTGGCCCAGAAGTTGATTGACAGCATGCCACGGCGATTTGCAGTGGTTTTGAAAGCAGAAGGGTCAACAATGCAAATATTGACTTTTTGCATAAACGCACTGTAAATGTCAATAAAAGCCTTTGACACTTATAAAATGCTTGTAATTATACTTCAATATACTATAGTAACATCTAATGAAAAGAGGTAAACACACTGAAGCAGGAGACTTAGTGAAAATTTAAATTTGTTTCATTCTCAAAACTTTTGGTCAAGGCAGTGTATATATACCACAATAACACAATATGGAGCAAACTGAGACCAGTTTTTCAGAACGCACAAATTAAATGGGCAAAACACAACACTTTTGTTATCACTCAAATGAGAATGGGTTCCCTGTTGAGTCTGGTTCCTCTTAAGGTTTCTTTCTATTGTCATCTCTTTCTTTCTTTCTATTGTCAGTTTCTCCTTACCACCATCACCCTTGCCTTATGCATCAGTCTGATAATTTTGATTTAAACATATTTTCCCATACATTTCATACTCATTTCCCTATTTTTCCTTTGATTCTGTTAAGCTGCTTTGCAACAAGGATAATTGTTAAAAGCGCTATATGAAATGAAATTGAATTGAATTTAACGACAAAATGAACCGCATTTATAGTTTGTCTGTGTATAGTTCACTTCTGCGTACATTTGTTTTGTTCACATATACACAAAATTTCACAAAGTCCTCACACTGATACCACCTGGAGAAACACCCTTCATAACCTTATGCTCTTTTGCACAAGACACATTTTCCAGCATATTTGCCTGAAGTTTCTCTTTACTCTCTGTTACATGCTCATGTGCATTGTCTCCACACAGCTCTATGAAATGTTTATGCACCATGTGGTGATTCCTGAGAGAAATGCACTATTAACCAGGTCTAAAACCATCACTGTCTGACACCTAGCAAATTGTGTGAATGCAGTGCATATCCAAAAGCATCTAATTCACAAGATTATATTCACATCAGAAATGACTTCAGCATGATAACATACTGTCAACTATTTGTGTATCATAAAAACATACAAAAAAAGTCTCAATCGTGTAAATTATTTTGCATTGTGTGTATAGTATTGCTCTTAGTTTGACTATTTAACATTGCTGTGATTACTACTCATCTTAATGATGCAACTTCACCAAGCAGTTTTTGACTAAATTTCAAAAAAGTTGATGGTTCAGCACTATCCATCCTGATTTTAATATTGTTTTGGATGATTCAACTTTGTCAATTTCTGCACAAACAGAAAACATACAAAAAAAAAACTGTACAAAACATAATGAGGAATTGAAAAATAATTTTCTCCATCCCATGGGGTATGTCACCCTTGCTGGCAACAACCACAATAAAGCATTTCCGATAACTGGCAACAAGTCTTTCACAATGCTGTGGATGAATTTAGGAATGTTTTAATTCAGCCACATTAAAGAGTTTTCAAGCATGAATGGTCTGTTTCAGGTCATGCAACAGCATCTCAATCGGATTTCAAGTCCAGACTTTTTTTTTTTGGAGCCATTCAGAGGTGAACTTGCTGGTGTGTTTCAGATAATTGTCCTGATGCATATGCATAACATAAGTGCACCTGAGACATTCGCCTTCAGGCTTTTCTGGTAGAGCGCAGAATCCATGGTTCCATCAATTATGGGAAGTCATCCAGGTCCTCAATCTGCACCACACTACCACCATCATGTTTAACTGTTGGTATGATGGTCTTTTTAAGAAATACTGTGTTTGTTTTATGCCAGATGTAATGGAACACACACCTTCCAAAAAGTTCAACTTTTGTCTCATCAACTTTTGTCTCATCATCAATTTTTTGGTGTAATCTAGTTATTTTATGGCAAATGTGAGACAAGCCTTTGTGTTCTTTTTGGTCAACAGTGGCTTTCATCTCGGAACACTCCCATGGATGCCATTTTCGCCCAGTCTGTTTCTTATTTTTGAATCATGAACACTGACCTTAACTGATGCAAGTGAGGCTGCAGTTTTTTAGATGTTTTTAAAGTAATTTTGGTAGGCTGGCCACTCATGGGAGGGTTCACCACTGTCCCAGATTTTCACTATTTGTGGATAATGGCTATCACTAAGGTTTGCTGGAGACCCAAAGCCTTAGAAATGCCATTGTAACCCTTTCCAGAGTGATGCATGTCAATGACTTTGTTTCTAATCTGTTCATGAAGACATCTTTAGATTCCGGCATGATATGAGATAATTTAGCATTCATCACTTTGTCAGACAGTTTCTATTTGAATAAATTCTTGATTCAACGGGTCAGGTGGTAATCAGGCCTGAGTGTGGCAAGTGAGATTTAAGTCAGCTTTCCAAATAATGCGGATAATTACAATTCATTAATGATTTAGCGAAGGGGTGGGGCAATTTCTTTTTCATATAGGGACAGGTAAGTCTGGAATTCTTGTTTCCCTTAATTAATAAACTTTTGTATTTACTCAGTTTATCTTTATCTAATATGTAAGATTTGTTTGATAATCTGAAGTGTGACAAATATGCGAAAACAAAAAAAATCAGGAAGGGGCAAATGCTTTTTCACGGCACTGTATATTTCCTATACAATATTTAGTATTTTAGTGCCGTCTGAAAATGACCAAAGCTCTTTCGCCTGACACATAAAAACATATTTGTGATTATGCGGTATTGTGATGTCTGTGATATGTGAAATATTTCAACAACAATGAGTGATACTGGGAAGTGTTACATTAAAGTATCACCTATGACCTAAACCCTGTCTTTGACAGTATGAGGATTTGTAATACTGTACCAGGATGAACGTTGAAAATAAATAAAAGCCCTTGAATGGGTACTGATGAAGCAGCCGAGAACCAACAGATGGAGAGGGATTTTGGTGGCAGGGGGTTCAGTGCGAATACTCTGGTGAGCCTAGACCGCTCTCATATGAGGGCATGGCTCTTCTGCAATGGTAATCCAGTCCATACCGAGGTTGACAGGCAGAAGTTCAATTATGATCAGAAAAACATGGCAAAAAACATGCAAGAGCGGTATGCACATGAGGACCATTGCTGGACACAGTCCCAACCTTTGGAAAGCATAAAGGCACTTGATGCTAGGACTTGAGTAAAACTGGAATAGAATTTTTTTTTCAGCCTTTAAAAAAAAATTAGTAGTATCAATACACTGATGAGATAGCATAAAAAACAAGATAGACATCTGCAGACATCATTCTGTAACATGCTAGACTCTAAATGATTTAAACTGTGTAAAGAAAGAACTTAAGGAGCACGTGCCACTGGTAAAGCCATTGGATCTAAATTATGACTCTGAGACATATATAATCTATAGTTTTCACAGGCTTCATTTTGACTGCTAAATAATGGATATTTCTGTATTCAAGGTCTGACAGCAATAATGATTACCTTATTGACGCAACAGCGCTTGAACAGTTTATTTCCCATGTGGGAAAACACAGACAATTACAGCGTCTACACAGCGCCATCTGGCGGACACAAATACAAAATCCGTATCATATACAGTACATGTAATGACTGTAGACTGGTTAATAAACCATGATGACATAAATAGCTTAAATAGCATCAACTTCATTGACAGCAGAGGCAACACAGAGACGTTCATAGAGTTTCTTTAGAAAAGTAAATGAAAACTTAAATGAAAAGTAAATGAAAAAATAAAACTCACGAAACACATAAAGAAACCCATTTTGATTTCATCATTTAACTGGTGACAGTTCCAACCAGAAACTGGAAGAGAGGCCTAGTAGCAAACATTTTAGCCTTCTAGGAAGTTGTTTTTCCAGAGCTAACTAGATTTTGCCCTATAATTACTTAATTAGCAAACTCTATTGACTGACGCCTATGATGCAATTTAATTAGGAAGAATTTATGAGAGTTTTGCTTGTTGGTCATGCAAGCTGTTTTGCGGAGTCTTTGTGCGCGTACAAACTCTTTGAACACAGGATGTGTGGGAAACCACAAGGGTCTACTGGCAACCTTCAGACTCAGTTCGACAGAGTCAATTTTTTTGTTTCAATTACTTTTTTCTGGGACTTTTCCCTTCCTTTGCATTTCATGCAAATGGCAATAATGAAACAATAAAAATAGGTAATCAGTATAATAAATGTAATCACATTACAGACTTGGCTAAGTAATGAATTAGCATCACTAGATTTATTCTTTTGTAGTGTATAATAACTATTGATGCAAATATTAAAGATCAAACACTTTTCCTGACAGGATATTACTTAATTAATTTCACCTATGGTTGTTTGTTGCAGTGGAGGTGTGGTTAAGTCTAAGTGGAACTTTCTAGCAGTGGTGTGGTAAGTTCAGTTGGGGGCTGCATCAGTTATAGTAGGTTGGTTGAAGTGTTGCTCCACAGGAAGTAGCTGAGCAAAGCTGAGAGAACTTGCACCATGGACGCTTGTTACCGTCTGCTTCTAGTCTTTCTACTAGCTGGAGTTTGTTCATCTGGTAAGAAATATACTGTATAAATACTAGTGAGTTCGAACTATTAATAGACTTTAATATGAAAACAGCCCTGTTTTACCTTTGAAAGCTGTGTTGTCTGTTTTTCAGTGTAACTACTAAATAAGCATCGATAACTTTTCAGTGACGCATTCCTGTCTAAAAAGCTATGCCTTTAAAAGTATGTGTATTTGATGCACTACTCCAGTGGTTTTCAACCTGTTTAAGCACAACCTTATTTTTGAACCGAGGTTTACCACAGTATATGTTGCCCAAGGAAACAAAATTCTACCAGAAATAACAGTGCGTCCCAAAGGTCTCTACACATGGGGGGGAAATTAACACTTTTTAGTAAAATCATCTTCCATAATATTTCAATAAAAAAAAAAAATTCATATTGATTTCAATTTACCTGTCGGGGATTGTGAAGGTCACGGTGTATCAGGAAAGCACACAGCATAAATATCATTTAAAGGAAGACATTTGAACAATAGCAGATGAGTCGAAGATGAACGGGAGACATGACTTGGTGTGGGTTTACAAAGAAATGTCAGTTACGTCTTTATTAACAAGGACTTGTTGCCTACAGCTGAGGCTCCAAATGATCAGTCACTGTACCACTTTCTGTTTTCTCTGCAAAATGACAGATTGTGTGTGTGAGAGAAAGAGACTGGTAAAGAATGAAAAAGGAAACAAAGTGTGCAGGGTAAGCGATACAGATCAGTGTTAATATTTTGACTCATTTAATCGTGAGTCAAATTGTGAAACGTGGCTAAACTCTCTAAGTCTGACTGCCAATCTATTGCAGGTGTAAGATGTGTGCACTGCTCGGACTTAATCATTTTTAAGTAAAATGATTTTCATCTTTGAAAAAGCATGTGTAAATGCAATGTTAATTGCTGTTTTGTATGTCATCTTAGTTTTTAAAGTGTGTGAGAATTCAATTATAAATGCTCACCATTGAAGCCTCACTGACGCCTTTATCTCTATCCATGAGTTTTTGAAAAGTGATTCTGGGGCTTTTAAAAATGAGTTTTCTCATTAGGCATGAAAATGCCATTAAAAAAAAATCTTTGTTATTGCTTGGCAGTAGTTTCCTGAACAGGGTACACATATGGAGAGTAAACTTTAGTTAGCTATGTTGTGTAACAGCAGGTTGGACCAGAAACAGTAATCTGCAAAATCACCTAATTGTATAGTTGCATTTTTATGAAACTCTTCCAGAGAAAAATCCTATCTTTGCGACCAGGCCAGCTCCGGGCAAACCACAAAATGTCAGTAAGAATGATACAGAAGTTAAAAAGGCTGTCCTAATCGCGACCTACTCCTTCAACAACAAGTCCAATGATGCCTTCTTTTTTAAGGCTTCAGCCATCGATGAGGCGCAAAGACAAGTAAGACCTCCAATCTACCTCATGTGTAAGTCTTGTGTAAACTGCACTAAAAATAACAAACCTTAATTTTTTAAATCACAGATTGTTAAAGGTATAAAGTACATTCTGAAAGTCGAGATATCTCGGACTGTGTGCAAGAAGAGAGAGGCTGACACTGATCTTGCTAAGTGCAACTTCCAGCCAAAACGTCAGTTGCAACAGGTGAAGTGTGTGTTTAAGAATGTGTAAAAATCCTGATGGAAAGAAAGAGAACAATTTAAATGCCATTAAGAATAATTACATACACAGGTTGATTATAGATACTCTTTGCACATCAAATCTCAAACTGTTAAACATTAGAATTTCTTTTAATGAATTCAAAAAGTGAAACTCATTCTACACTGATAACACGAAAATTGAAATACTTCAAGACTGGTTTCGCTTTATGGCTCATGAAAATCAAAAATCGAGCTTTTTTGAATATTAGTATATTTTCACTGATCAATTAAAAAAAGGGTTTATATACAGAAATTATAGTCATTTATACACTCAAAACCTGACATGGCACCACACTGGACTTCAAGCAACTTGAATTTTGTGCCTCTCCACCCATCCACCAGACTCTGGGACCTTAATTTATACACGAAATTCAAAACTTTGGACCACAGACCTCACTCCACTTCTTGTGAAGTTCTTTGCATGACAGTCTTCTTAAGGCACTTCTTGTGCACTTTTTAATATCATGCATTTCTGTTCCATTCAACTTTCCATGAATATGCTTCAATATTGCACTCTGCGAACAGCCAGCCTTTTTCAGCAATAACCACCTTGTGGAGGGTGTTGATCGTCTTCTAGACAACTGTCAGCAGTCTTCCCTATGCATGTAGTTAACTATACTCAGAGATTCCCAGTACCTCTCAGTACTTTGAATAGTTCTCAAACCTGAATTATTGAATTATTTCCATTTTTAATGATTCTAGAATAAGAGTTTCAACTTTTTGAATTAAACTTTGAATTTATTTTGAAGCTTTGACTTTATAATTCTATTATTTTCATGATTCAAAATATATTATTAAGATAAAGTACATTTAAATTCTTGTCACTGAATTTCATTTATTATTTCATTCATGAATAGAATTTATTATCAAAGGCTACTATTTAGAAATATTTATCCAAATGTAGTATCATTATTATTATTTTTTTTATGTTTCAGACTTTTCTCTGTAACTTTGAGGTATGGGCTATACCATGGCAGAAGACAATGAAGACCATACATTTTGTCTGCCTTCCTTTAAACAAATCACTACAAACTAACACTAAGGGCAGCAGTAACCCATTGGTTAAGGCATTGAAATACTGCTTGGAAGGCCCAACGTTCAAACTCCAGCACCACCAAGTTGCCACTGTTGGACCCTTGAGCAAGACTCTTAACCCCCAACTGCTAAGATGTATAATGAGATAAAGTGTAAGTCGCTCTGGATCAGGGTGTGTGCAGAATGCTGTAAACGTAACTATACATCTGAAACAAAACATCTGGCTAAAATTAAAATACTCAACTGGTATATGCAATTAAAATGTGCCTTAATTGATCACGCTTGATGCCTAGGTTTTGTTATCTCTGATCAGATAGTTAGAATATATAGACTTAGGGTACGTTAGTGCTGTGTTAAGTAGCAAAAGGATTTCTTTAAGGTTTAGTAGAAGAAGTAGACGATTTTGAAGCTTCACTTCATATCATTCATCTTCATATCAAGCCTGATCATATGTAATCGCTAGCATTAGCACCAGAGTAATGTTTAGTGGAAAATGTGGACACATTGTACAAACAGTCAAATGTATTCATTTATTTATTGTACACGCTATAGAGTAGCTGATACCAATGCTACCATAGACAATTCACAAATTGGCATAAGCATTGAACAGGAAATTATTGCTAATTGCCAGTTCCCTTTTCAAACTGAAATTATCTTTGCCAACGCAAGCTTGAAGGCTCATATACATAACTAACGTCAATGTTTTAAGATAAAGCAATGAATTAGGAAAAATACTGTTTCATTATTCCAGAGTTAGATTTCGGATTTCACAAGTCATCATCCGCACAGATATTTCTGTTTGCAAATTTTTCAAATAAATCAGCACCTCTATTTTAAGGGCCGGATGACAGTTCAGTGCAAATAAAACAAATCACAGGGCAAACAATGTGCACCTCCCGTCACAGTAGCCAAACAAATATAGAAATGTCACCCTTTTAAATAAAGCAAGGGGCATCTGCCAGGCATGCCAGTATATACACATTATTTTAAATAAAATGGGGAATTATAATAGTGTCACATGGCTCGGCAAAACAAAAACCTAAAGATCAGTCAAAACTGAACATCAGTATCTTCATTAAATGTAGGAATGAGTATAAAGGACTTAGCAAAGGATTATGGGTAAGGGTACCACAGGGTTTTGTTGCTTCTTGAAATGTTACAGGACTGATAAAGAAAATGCCAGTGACGTAAAGTCCCATGTTGCTGTAGGACTGGTTTACACTTTGCTTAAATCCAGTTTACACAGGTAAGGAGAACGGAATGAACCCAGGTAAAGGTGACCATTGTGCTCATGCGCCTCACTGATGTAGCCTGCCACAGTGCCGTGAGGGTCGTGGAAACTCCGCACACATGTTCCTCCATCCTGCAACTCTACCACTAGACTGTAGCGTGGCACAAACTTCAATAGTGTTTCCTGGCTGAAGAGCTGAAAAAGCATAGAGAAACTGTGGATGACCAATCTGGCAGTTAGGACTCTGCTACTGTCTTATAAATTGATCAGCCATAACATTAAAACCATTAACATTAAAACCACAAATGTTTTAGGTTCCCCTTTTGCTGCCAGGGCAGCTCTGGGGGTGTGCTGTGGTGTGTGGAACCAGAATGTTAGTGGCTTGTCATCAACCAGATTGAGATTTGGGGAATTTGGACGCAGGGTCAACAACCTTGAACTCTTTGCCTGCTAAGCACACAGCAGGCTGTGATGCATTGGGTGTTCTGACCCCTTTCTCTTATACCTTTTTTTCTTATGAAGTTTGCGCTATATTGGCTTTTCTGTGGGACTGGACCAGACAGGCTAGCCTTTGGTCCCCACAGAAATAAATGATCCGTCACAAATTTACTGGTATATAATTTATAATAATATTCTATTCACCTGGTGGTGGTGTTAATGTTGTGGCTGATTATTATAAAGATCTACCAAGTCACATCAATCATTGAAGGTGAGAAAAGTGTTTCACAAATGAAAATTCCACAATTAAGATTTAGCATTGGTTAAGTTAGCAGTCACCAACTTGAAAGCAATGACAAAAGTACCTAGCATCACTGATAAAGTGCCCTCCAGATCATTATTATTAGCACCCTTAATAGAGATTACAGGACATAGGGGAAAGTAAAACACCATTTTTATGAACTGGAACAATGAGAGGAACTCACCGTTACAGTGAAGTAAAATTAAGCAAAACTAAACCATTAGGAACACATTTGTGGTCAACATGGCATTTTAATTCAATGGGGTATAAATATGAGATGGCAAACAGATGTTACCCTTTGTTATCCATCAACTTGGCTAAATAAATAAATAAAATCAGAGAATACCCAAAAATGAGCGAGGGTGTCAACCTTCAAAATGAAATTCAATTCATAGCTCATGTAATGACTACCGTTAATTCCCTAGAGCCATTCTTTAGGAATGCTATTCTTAATGACAGCAGGAACAGAGAGATCATCATGCAGTCCCTATGGAACTATCTTACAAGCAATTGACATTTTTGAGATGTCTGGAATGACGACTTGTCAGGGAGTGCCGCTGAGGTCTGGCATCGCTGAGTCATCCCTGAGCCATGTCGTGCCAGTCATATAGGACAGCATAAACAGCACACACATATCAAACAGGCCAGCATCAAGATGTAACTGCCAGCAGTTGCAGATTTTCTGAAGCATAATCAGGAATCAAATGCAACAACAAAGGCTCTTTCAGAGAATTATTTTTCACTTCTTTTATTATTTTAAGAAAAACTACATTTGCTCAATAAATGTGCAAAGTGATCTCAGATAAGTAACTGGCTTGGTTTAAGCTAGTGGATTGATTGCCTGGGTCAGGACATCTAGACATTTTGCTCACATTCTAAAATGCTCCTTTTTTCATTGTCATTGATTTCACCAGTTTTGTACAAAGAGTTACAAAAAAAAAACTTCGTCATTTTTATATGCTTATGAAGTGCTGTGAATATTTTCTGAGGCCCCAGACGATTTTAAATTAAAATCTCATTGTCTCTGCCAGGACACTAAAATTGGGTCATGGTAAGCTTCTCAGTAGGACAGCAATCCAAACACAGCTCCAAATATATATATATTCACTAGACACAGCTACAAACTTTAGTTGAGATGACTGAGATGGTTATTACTACTGTATATACCAATAAAAAAAACAAAAAACAAAAAAACTGTGGAGAGCACTGAATGAGGACCATCTTTGGACAACAAATTAAAATAAGCTTTATTTTATATATTTTTGCTTTACTTGAATCTTGTAAAATTTCTCTCATGTTTATAGAGGGTGCTAATAATTTTGGGAGACAGCATGCACAGGTTGTATACACTTACCTTAAAAATTATATTCTTAATCCAGGGTCTTTGTGACAAGAAGTCAAGCATGGAGAAGCCAGGGTTTGGCCGGATTGCAGACATAGCCACCCAGTACCCGCCAGAGGAGCTGCGGCGAATGTTGTCAGGGAAGCCAGGCAGGTTTTCTACAAAAGTGTCCATGCCTCCCTTATTAAGACCAGCCACGTGAATCCTTTGGGCAATTAAAAAAATAAAGAGAATATAAATCACCACGTTATGACCTTGAAGAGCAATAAAACAGGTCTCAGTCGTGTTATGGTTTTAGCAATACTTTTATTCATAAAAAGGTAAATATAAAGCTATGGCCTTGATATTAAATGCTTGTATATGGCATCTTTATTTGGACGGTACCTTACAATAATGAGCTGTTTCACTGATGTCCCTTAATTAATCCTGTGCAGCTGACCAGAAATGTGAAAATTACCTCAATGATCGCTCTTTAGGGACTTTTAACAAAGATCTAATTACATCTAAATTCATAAACAATACAGACTCATCATTAATGTGGATAACAACCAATAAGCTACTGGTGACTACTTATAATGAGTCCTGGTTCTTACTGGTCTGTCTTGTGTATTTCATGGTATTTTTCCATAATTTAATTGGTTCCTTCTGCCTCCATCATGATGACTAACATTAATTGTTAAAGTACCGCATGTAACAAACCTCTTGTTAACCACAAAAATAAAGAGCGAGCCTACACAAGAGCATTTCCTCCACTTCCTCTTGTAGTTCCCACACTAGCTTCACTAATAGAATGAACGTGCCATTTATCTCAACACTAAAAGCTTAATGAAAGATTTAGTTACCTAGGCAACAGTAAGCTTACATCATTTATCCAGGTAAAGTGGGTGTGTATGCTTGTGTGTGTGTGTGTGTGTGTGTGTGTGTGTGTGTGTGTGTGTGTGTGTGCGCGTGTGCATTGAGAGACTCTTACTGCCTCCAGCAGTCATGAGTGGCATGAGAACAGTGAGAGGGGTGTAGCAAATTTACATACAGAACTCATCTGTGAGAAGTGATAAACTAGGAAGGTCAACAGGGTTGGATTTTCAACATGACAGTCAATCGACTGCAGGCCAAGAAGGGAACCTCTGAAATAAACGTATGCGAGTATGAGGAAAAAAATTAAAGGGGAAGGCAGAAAGCAGAATGAAAAGCTACCCGAATTTGAAAAAATCAGTATGGAATGTCATACGTCTTTCTAGTTTATGAAAAATAAAAACATTCCATTTGCCACCAACTGCAGATAAAAACAAACAAAAAACATTTCAAATGACATCAGTGCTCTCATTCTTCCTTTCCAGCTCAAAGACAATTTTCCCAGGACAATCCGAATTTAATCCATCAAATGTTCATTAAGCAGCTTCCCAAGATTCCTTAGTCCCTTTTTTTTTTTAATTGCAAATCATAGTGCATTATCTATTAATCAGTAGTGTGCAAACTGTAGCAGTTTTAAACCTATACTCAACCATATACTCATGCTAGGTCAGATGTGTGACTGTGTGTCATACAGACTTGTAAGCTGTGCTGAGTGAATTAAAATGTGTTGTGAACATAAATTATCAATGGGTTAAATCAAGTTTCAATTATCCTCTAGCTGCTCTTCCAACTCTTTAAGTTTATATTTGGGTGGACTAATATGCTGCTGTGCAACAGCACTGGTGCATTTCCATGGCTTCTTTCCATGTTCATTGACCAGTTTAGTGTTATTGCTACACATTAAACATAGATCTTGGTGTATTTTCCCAAATCACGTGTTAGCATGCTAAATACTATAGTACAAGGGGCGTTCATGTCAAACCAAGGCTTATGACAGAACAAAAGTTCTGAGTAAACCTATCCAACACTTATTTAACTTCAACTTAGAAAGTTTTCTCAGTATGTCAGCGCCATGATCAGACTGATCAACACTGGTCAGTCTCCAATAACTCATTTAAAGCCCAAACAGGTGGTAATTGCTTAGAATGAGGTTAGTACTGTGGCAATAATTCCCAGCTGAGTTCCTGTGATGTGCAAGTGGTGTGCTTGGCAGTATGAGGTCATGCATTGTCCTGCCTGTGTTCATCAAACCAGGCTGTTTTTTTGCCTGAGAGTCTTCCACCCATTGAAAGTTCATGGGAACGTCTGCTCCGAGCCACCACGGCCGACATACAGTATGGCCTTTTTTTAAATGTTTGCACCATAAAAATGTCTTACTGCGGTCAAGAGTCTCATCACCATACTGTGCTCGAAGTTTTCTGTAAATGCCAATCTGGTTTATTTCATCACAAGTCTCAGTGAAAAACCCCTCGGAAAACAGTACATCACCTGCTAGCAGAGTTGCCTACTATTTCCCGTTGAGTTTTAGGACATGATCTCTTTTAGTGCTCTATGTTTTGGTCAGGGATCAATTACTCAAGGTCCTTAAGAGCCAGTGTGCAGCATAGTCTGTAATTAATTAACACTTGAACATACCAACTAACCCTGGCAAATAACTGATTAGTTAAATCAGCTGTGTTTAAGCAAAAAAATTACCAAACTGTGATGGACACTAGCCGTCCAGGAATAGATTTGAACACCCTTTTCCAAAATCCTCATTTGAAATATTTGCTTGCACTGTTCATTATTTTCATCAACAGTCTAACCACAGTTATTCAAATGAATGCCTCAAGGGATGTAACATCATTTAGTTAAAGTACATGGTGATGTAGTGCCAATGTTGAACTAAAAATAGTAGAGGGCACAGTATCTTGTAGTCATTTTTTTTACAATCTAGCCAAGATAGCCACCAAACAATTAGATGGGAACCTACCGCCTTATTCTTGCCATTGTAGTTTCAGCAACAAGAACAGACTCTTCATCGGGAAGGAGCTGAATACCATTAGGGAAGCGCAAGTTCTCCATCATGACTGCAACCTCTTTAGTCTCAGTATCATACTCCAGAACTCTAAAATACCAAATCAATATCAGCAGCCATAGAAACAAGCAAACTACCTTAATGCATTACATTCTGCATTACAAAAAATATTCCCTGAAACTACAGTCAAAGCAAAGCCACTGGAGTGAGTAGGGAACTACAGTACTTACCTGCCATCTGCAGTGGCCTCCATGATTAGTTTCATGAAGTCCCTACGGTGCCACCTGCTGCTTGAGTCAGTGAAATACACTTTCTTCCCGTCCTGTGTCACGTCCAGGTCATTGACAAATGAGAGTCGTCGACCACCGACCATCTTCTTAGTGCTCACTAGGAGTGTTGTCTCACCTGAAGGCCAAAGACAGAGGAGTAGGTCACTGAAATGTATTAGAAGGATTCTAATATTATTCAGAATAAAGTGAGCCTTAGACAGAATGTTCTCTGCATATGGTTGTGCTAAAATTAAAATAATTGACACAAATAAATGTCACATCTAAGTTTGTTTAGCCATGAATATGCAACCGGTTTAAACTGAAGTGAGTAGTTCAAACTTTTTTTCATTTAACTACTGAAAAAGCTTCAGTTCCTAACGATTGGTCTGAACTCCTCAAATATCAGCGATATGGTAGGAGCCTACATTACCACTGATGTCACAACATGGTGGACAACAGAAAAGAGAATAAAATCAAAATTTTCATTTTCTCAAATAAGCTGCTTGTGTAAACAACAAGAGATGGACACCTGTCAGTCATTTAAACTTATCTGAAACTTAATTGAAGTCCCAGCAATTACCTCGTCTGTCATATTGAATGGTAATTTTCCAACCAAAATTATTCTGCTGTTAAACTTTTGGATAATTCCCACCCAGATTAAGTCTATTAAGTCCATTTAAATTCAAAATATTAACACTGATTAAAGCTTTAGAGAAAGGTGATTGAAAATAAATACTTAAATGAAATATGATTTTCATCATCTAACCTGTGACAGGATTAACTTCAAACAGCCCCAGGTAGGCATCAGCCACAAACAAGGTGCCGTTCGGACCCACTCTGATTCCAAGCGGCCGTCCACAAACATGTTCCTGCTCAGGCGACCCTTTTAAACAGAGGAAAGAAAAGTGAGGAAACGAGTGCAATTTGTTTTGTTTGTTTGAAACTACAATTATTGTATTGTCTTTTTATACACTGTACTGTCCCTATTTTGTTTTTATTTGCACAGTTAGTCTGTCAAAAAACTAGTCTGTCATGTAATAATGTTGCTTTCTTTACAGACAGGAAAAAGTTCTTCTGTTGTTTATTAATTTTTAAGTTATGTTTATTTAACTTGCTTGGTTTTTGATAATAAACTCAATAAATTTTTGCATTTTCCACATTTTTTTCCCATAGGGATGAGGCTCCAAAAAGTTTATCCATTCCATGATCAGCTTTGATGTGCATTTGGGGTCATTGGGGTGTTGGAACTCTCAATTCTATCTGCATTTCAACCATGATTTGAGGTTATACTGAAGAATTCTGAGGTTGTCTTCCTTCCACTTTAGTATTAGAGTCATAATCCATCAGTTCCACAGCCCAAACGTATAATGTGAGCACCACAGCTGGTACAGTGTTCTCCCAACATACATCTGTCAAACAAATGCTTTTTTATGTTGTCACAGAGAAGCTACCAACTGTTGTTAGTCATGATCAGTAACAGGAATATGATAACCCTTGTTTTTCAATTTGCCAAGCACATTTCAAGACTTTCAGCACCACTGAATTAATAATCTAAGTAGGTTTATGTTTATTTTCATGTACTGTATAATTTGTGTTGATATCAGTAAACCCAAAATTAACTAAGACCGTCTACTCCAAAAGACCAAAAGACGAATCCAAGAAAATCATTAAAAGCCCAATATTGCCATGACATATATGCTCATGATAAGTGTGTATTTAAATGTTTCACTGCAGCAGTATCACATGCTAAAAACAATGGTTTATTAAACAAGCTGCATTATTAAATAAGTCGTTAGGAATGTAATGCCAGCAATGACAACATGGACAGTGAATTCTCCTCAATCTGTTCTCCTCATTCAGTTCTCCGCACCTCAACACTTAAGTTCATAATTGGTCTCAGCTAGAGCAAATAGATCATTTGCTACTGTTAGTAGCCAAAATTAAGCCACCAGGACTGGGTCCTGGTTTGCACTTGATACGACGAAGCCCATCACACCCATTTGCGAGTCCCAGGCTGTTGCAAACAAGTTAGCACGCAAT
This sequence comes from Clarias laeviceps, assembly GCA_030014305.1. Lineage (NCBI taxonomy): Eukaryota > Metazoa > Chordata > Actinopteri > Siluriformes > Clariidae > Clarias > Clarias laeviceps. The sequence continues at coordinate 24,314,355 of JAQMYJ010000039.1, forward strand.
TGTATAGAATACTTTTGTAGCTAAAGTTTTGCAATTTCCTAAGGCAACCAAAACTGTTCATGTGTTTCACATGAAGACCAAGAAGACATGTTTTTCAAAGGTTGTAGTGGAAGAACTTGAATAGGCAAATCCCTAAAGTCACGCTCCATACGCCAGAGGAAAAGCTTCCCAGAAGCGAGGAGGATCATATAACAGTAAGGGAGACTAAATAAATCTGGCGTCCACAAGTGTTGGGCCATATAATGTGTGATCACAGTATCCTCTACAACTCAACAAACCTTTTCACTCAACAGCTATCCAGTGATTCATATGAGAAATACAATTATGACTGAACGACAAATCACTTCTCTATGCTGTACTAGCTTTTAACCTCTTTACACTACGTTCCAAATTATTATGCAAATTGGATGCAAGTGTCATAAACATTAAATGTTTAGTTTTTAAATTAAACTCATGGATGGTGTTGTGTCTCAGAGCTCTTTGGATCA
>JAQMYJ010000039.1:24315399-24331307 GCA_030014305.1 Clarias laeviceps
TTGGCCACCAGGCTGGTCAAATTTAGCCATGAAACCTCCAACACTAAATTGGCCAGTGTTTCAGTTTCATTGTCCAAGCCCTGTAGTTGCAAGTAATATAAAGTAATTTTCCCCGATTTTCTCCCTAATTTAATCATGTCCAATTCCTCCCCTTCACTAGGGGCTCCACATTAAGGCTACTACGACCAGGAGGGTCACAGACCAGCACGCGTTTCCTCCGTACCACGTGACGTCACCCAACGCATCTTTTCGAGCTGCTTGCTCACGCACCGTTGGGGGCAGCATAACACACTTGGAGGACAGCGCTATCCGTTCCCTCCAATTGCGTGAGCTCGCAGACGCCCCTGACTGGCCGCAGAGCTGTAATTATTGTGAAAGCACCAAGTGCCACTGACAGAGCTCTCTTTTGCTCTATTACATGACCATACAGACAAAAGAGCCTGACACAAATATGAGACATCATAGATTAACCAGACTGACATCACAGACATGTGACCTTTGCCCCACTTAGCTGTTTCTACTAAGATAAAAAGTGAATGACAGACATTACACTCACTGCATGTACTGACCTCCAATATTAGCAATGGATTCAGGCCCAATGAGCAGGTCCTCAAAGATTCTTTCTGCTTGTCTAAGCTTTAGGTTGGGTTCAAAGCAGCCAGTCATGAGTGGTGGTTCATTGAGACTATAAAAAAAAAAAAAACAGCAGACTGTAAAGTGCATAAAAATAAGAACATTAAGGGTGAGGCTTGGAATCTTAGCAAAAACAATTCCCAGCACAGACAGTAACTTTCTTGGAACTATAACCAGCAGAACCAGGAATCTGGTCAATCATTAAACACTGACACAGACCTGACAGACAAACGTCTGCAGATCGTCTTAACAAGAGGGACTTAAATACGCAGCAGTGCCTATGGAGTTAACCCACATTAGTTAGCTCTACATTACTGCAGAAAAAATATATACATAGGCTCACTTATTACATTACATTAACGGCATACATTCAAAGCAAAGACCGATATAAAATAAACATAAAAATGCACATACAGGAAAAATTATCCACTTAAGCACTTTAAAGGTCCAACAGTATGTCTGATGACTTTCCCAAAGCAAGATATTTAAATAGAGGAAGTACTAGGAAATCACACAGTGTGGCATTTTGAAATACCTATGACATGTTAGTGTATTAATGAAAACTTTAAACAATGCTTCAGCCTTTAGAAAATGACAATAGCTCCACGTTCCTTAGTTACTCACCTAATGAAGAAAAATATGTAGTTACACATGTGACATTCCTGAACAAGTCTGCTCAAGTATACGACAGAAGCAAATGTCAGCATAATTAAGACATAATTTAACCATGAGCCCAGCACAAATTGATGATTTCCATAATTTGCACATTTGGCAGGAATCGCCCATTAGCTAGCTCTTATGTAACATATGACTGCTACTGTATAGGGTGGATAGGACATACATGTATGCATGTAATACATACACAGTATCCTGTAGGCTTACCTAAATGCTTCTGGCTTAATGGGGGAATCCAGGAGAAAAGCAACCACCAGGACCGGGAGAATGACAAATGCAGCGAGAGACAGCAAAGTGACCCGGAAGACCTTCCCGCTGTATGTGCTGAAATTTAAACGACGTATTCATTTTTATAACAATAAAATATAAAGTACATGACCCACATTCGAAATCTACACACAATCAGATCCCCAAGCACACACCTGGGTGCTGATATGAACTTGACATAAATGGTTCAATGCACTTTTACAAATCTTCTCAAGACATTCCCTCAGTTTGTGTGTGTGCGTGTGGATGGTGCTGGAGCAAACTAACACACTGCCCCAAAATTTCCATAGAAAATAATTAGAAGATGATTCTTGGTTGTAAGTGCAGCGTAGTCTTGCAATATCACACGCGAGAGTGCTGTCGTGCTGAATATCAGCACAGCATGTAGACATTACAGTGTGATCTCGAAGGGAGATATTACTTTTATACAACAGTTCCACAAGCACCACTGATTATGAACAGATTATAATTTGTTTGTTTATTTACCCAGTTATTTTGCTCTGCCAATATGTATTCTTCTGTGCCTGGCAGAGCTGGCGATCGACAGTTAGTATAATTAACAGGCGTAAAAGTAATTACTGGTACCGTGTAGCCAAATGGTAAGTAGAATAAATCATTGAGGTGGTGGGCAGTCCTGTAAATCTTGTAAATTTCAGTTTATATTTCTACTTATCCTGCTTTAGATTATCAGCTGTTAACTTTTTGGTTGTGAGATTGAATCCCGAATAGCAAGGAAGTGCGCTATGGTGTGCAATCACTTGTTCCACACATTAAGTAGTGCCTACAAATAATATGGAGGCAATCTAGAATGACTTATAAGCAGTGGACAAAGTGGTGTTTAAGGTGAAATCGTTATCAGATGTGTTTTCTTGATGAATGTTCATCTGTGACTGGTTTTGACTGTGGGTTTTTGGAGGTAGCTGCTTTCTCTTCAGTACTGTGGATTGTACTGACCTACTTTACCCATGCTGCGACAAAAACTACTGAAAAAAAGTATCGTTACTGTAATTAATGATTACTGTGTTACACAAAGTTAAACATGTCCTAGTGCTGTTACAGTCTATCATCAGCACTCACGGTATGCCTCTGGTCCAATCAGATCACTTGGTCAGAACTAATTGTTGTGTAAGTTAACTTCCCTATCTAATAATGGTAAATGTAGTAAAAGAAGCAGGGCATTTTTTTACAAAGCACTTAAAAAACTCTGAAGCCAATTTGCTTCTGGAGCTACTCTGTATCCTGTATAAATAAATGCAGAGTGTAAGTCCAGTGCACCTGCGCTATAATATATACACTAATGTAAAGCTAGCAGCTGGCTCACCTCGTGCTTTTGTGCTGGGGTTCCTGCGAGTCGTCTGTTAAAATTTGGGGTCTGTTCAGCTTCCGGTAGCGCAGTCCTTCTGGCTCATTCATGTTGAAATACCTGATCTCCTAGTTCTTTAGCGTTGTGTTGAGAGGAAGTGTATTGCAGCCGCTATAGCTGATAATAATGCAGCAGAACAGAACAGCTCGCGCTCACGTTAATGCACTGGGGCGTGCGCTCGCGCCTGGCAGAGTGAATTTAGCAACAACACACGTACACGCGCACGCACGCACACACACACACACACACTGCGTCCACTCATTTAACCAAACCGCTAGGATACCGCTGGAGTGAGATTTTGTCGGTTACGCCATGTGCTAAGTTGGACATATTAAGACTTAAAAAAATCAAAATAAAAACAATTTTTCTGTAATGAAGCACAACGTAGCACGATGTGCTCACACTGTTCATGGTCTCGTTTTTTCTTGGTACAAAATAAATGTAAACATTTCCAAAAAAAAACTATTTATTTCTTCATTTTTAAAAATATATACTTCGTTTTTAGTATATACTATACTATATTATACAATACTATATATAATATATTTAGTTGTAAGTATATGCTATACTATATTATACCAATACTATATATAATATATTTAGTTATAAGTATATGCTATACTATATTATACAATACTATATAATATACTTAGTTTTTCTTTTTTGCTTCGTCATAAAAGGACATATATACGACAAATAAATAAACTATAAACGAGGTTATTTATTTATTTATTTACATTAACTGCACTGTGTTAAAAGAGAGCAGAATGTTGCAAATCACCTATAAGTCTCTTAGTTCAGTTCAGTTTAGTTCAGAAGGGCTTTACTGGCATGAATGTTAAAACAATACAAATTAATTATAGAAGATTGCTTAGGTTGTAAATAACATCAATCCGTATTTATCAAGATATAGCAACATTATAAACTCTCTCTCTCTCTCTCTCTCGCTCGCTTTAAGTCTTTTATTTTGAAAGAAAATTTCCTTCGGGTCACAAAATGTTATCGCTTGTAGTTTCTGGATGCACACTGTCACAGAGCCCAGGCTGCAGAGATGACTGATCCAGTGGCTTATGCGGAAAATGCAAATTCGACAGTATGGTTTGCTTTGAAAAGGCTTGACCTTAATGGTTTGTAATGCTTTTAATTAATTAATTTATTTATACATTTATCCCAATTTGATGCATTTTTTTTCTGCCTGAGCTTTCTGGTTACCATAGCAACACCATGTCTATGCATAGGACATAAGTTTAGACTCCTTCTCTAAAGCCCCAGATTAAAAAGTGGTTGTTTTGGAAAATATATATTTGTCCCTATGTTGGATGCTAGCAGATGTCAGCAGAAAAAGGGCTGACAGAGCGCTCAGATATTAACAGGTGCAGCTGACAAAGATGGAACAATACGAGTGAGCTGTGCGGCTTGAGTTAATTAGCCAAAATTTCCTTTTGTGTTTCTTTTTTAAATATATCTATAATTGCACTGCATCGTTTTAATGCAATGCACGAATCAGTGCATTGAAACTAAAATTTAGAGTTTTCAGCTACAGTGAGTGATGTTTGTTTCTTTAGATCATGGAATTGTAGCTCTGAGAGAAGTTCACATTCCCAGAGGGACAAAAATGACTACAGTGAGACAGGTATGCTTCTTGTTTTTCTTCTTCTTGTCGTCTGAGATTGAGGAGGTAATAAATATTTTCTTTTCTTCACAGATTGTAGCTCATTCTTTCAGACTGGATGTTGCTAAGGTCACCTTTAAGGTAATCATAGAACTGTGTCTGAGGAGCACTCATTCATTCACTGCATGGCCAAAGAGAAGTTGCACACATTAATATTTCATTCAGTACCCCAGATTATAAGACTTCCTCCAGAGGCTTGTACAGTGAGCACTATGCATGATGTATCGCTTTATGTGCTTCCCTTCTAACCCTGATGCACCAATCACTCTGGAATAGGGTCTGTCTGATCTCATTACTTTTTTCCATTGCAAAGTCCCAAAGTCCAATCTTTCTTCTCAGAAATTGAAGTCTTTTTTTTGATTAGCCTCCTTAACAGGAGGATTTCTTATGGCTACACACCTATTTAGTTCTAATCCTGTGAATTTCTCTTTGCACTGTGCATGTGGAAATGCTCTTACTTTCACAATGCGAGCATTTAAGTGATCACCATTCCTGATGGTTCAGAACTATTCCACTAGGTTTTTAATGTTTTGCACTTTCTTAACCCAGTACTTAATAAAGAGCTACTGGGTAATTAATGAAGTTTTAACTACCCAGAAATGTAAAATCTCTTTAGCTGTTTACTTTGTTTGATAAAGACTCCTCTGAGATGGTGGCTTTTTGGTCAGGCATTGTATAAACTGGTTTGCCAAAAACATTTTTATTAGTATTCTGTCTCACAATATGTAATTGCGTATACAATTCTGCTAAAAAGTAAAATGTCTTCTCACAGGTACGAAACAGTCATGGCTTTTTAATTCCTTTGAATAGCTATATAACAGTGAACACCAAACAAATGTAAGTCAGTGTGTATTTATTTTCTATTACTTTTTAAACATTTATCATTCAAAAGAATGTGAAATTTCTCACTTATGTACACAAATCCACTGTAGTAATAATCATGATTAGTGCTTAGTCTGTGTGAAAGATAGAAATGCTCTTCCTGTTTCACCACGGTGTATTAAATGACCATGTAATGGGTTATGTAAAGGGTAATTTATCATTTTTATTTGTTACAATTTTGTCTCTTAGGCCTTATGTCTTGGAGGTGGCCAGATATTTTCAGCATGGTATGACTTCTCAAAGTTTTTCTGCTTTTGAGTTATGATAATTGAAGCCCTAATTTTTTTGTTTGTTTGTTTCTTATATAAATTAAGTAAATGCTAAACCCAGAAACGTTGCCATGACAGTGATAAATAGAAGCTTGAAGTCAAGACTACAGAGTATTGTGAGAAGGGTAAGTATAGTATTGTCATATTTGCTTAATAAATAATGGAAAAAATCTTAACAAATCTCTATTCAGTCAGTCTAAGTACATACAGTATGGTGCAGTAGAGATATTTTAATCAAGATTTCTTTCATTTCAGATTGAAAGACTGGAAGAACTCCTGCCTCAAATAAAGCAAAAGCAGAATGAGATACTGGTCAAGGTAAAAGAGAAATTTAAAGAAAATTTAAAGAAACTAAAAATGACATTTTTAAAAACCAGTCCAACATGCTTCTTTGTAGGACATTGAACTGTTGAACCAAAAGTTGATATTCCTACACAAAAGAATGCAGGTGAGTGCTGGTTTCCTGCAACAGTATACCACATAATTAAGCACTCCTATGCTGAACAGCCATTTACATGTCTGTCTGCCTGTCAATCAACAGATGGCAGAGTCATACAGCTGGGAAGGGATGTTTAAACGAGCTCCACTCTGGTGATTTTTTTTCTTCTATACTCCTCTGAGGATGGTAGTTTTAAAAAAAAGTCAAACTGTGTTCAATTTGTTTAAAATCACAACACCTAATAACACTTACTAAAGCCTTGTACAACTGGCCAGAAATCAGCTTTAAACATTTATTCATGCTACTGTATGGTTTGATTTTTCTATACTTTTAGAAATGTACAATTCAAGTTGACAAGCATTAATGACGACAATGGCAAAATGTAGTAATAAGGATTTTCTTTCACTTGTATTGAAAATAGGTTCCACGAGTGAGGCTTTTCAATACTGAGCAATACTTATTTTTTTAAAGCTGATGATATTTAAAAAACAAAGCATCTAAATGAGGTGTTGGGCCACCTGAACATGGATGCATATGATTTCCTACACATCAAAACATTGTCTTTGCACCCATGGAAATGACAATTTCCATCAGGATGTACATCATGGGCCTGATTACTTGAAACTGCTTTGCAGTGACCGTACCAACGTAGGGGAAAGTTTTTTTTAAACAAATCAGCAAAATGACTCAACAGCCACAATTTATTTTGTAACTAATCATTCTCATATTAGCAACATACTTTTCTTCTATCCTTCAACTCCTCCTAAACCATTAATGGGAATTCACCCAGTCATTCTTTTTCATCGGTTATCTCATAGGAAAGAGTGTGACCACAAACACAGACTTATACTTACTAAGTGTACTTTATATCTGTCCAGTCCTTTTAATTGAGTAAAGAAACTCATGACAAGTTTGTCTCCACTTGTTTATTGTTTCAGGAAAATGTCATCCTAAGCAATATTCTCATTGTTGTCTCAGAGAACTCCCAAAGATGCTAAAAAGTACCAAAATATATTTTCCAAAATACCTTGTATAGAAACCCTATTTAGCTGCATGAGGGAGATAGAAGACGTACAGATGACGGGTTCTCACTTAGGGCTCCCCTCTTACAGCTGCGCCTCTGCAGACATCAAGTTCATGGCATGTAGTTTGCACTTCCACTCAACAACTGAAAAATACTCATTACACTTAGAGCCTCAAGAGGACAGATAAAACACTCATGATTTGTTGAGACATACCAAAACAAAGGAATGAATGTTTCAAATTTGTTGTCCCTTCTTATCAGAAAAGTTAAATGGCATTTGCAAATCTGCTTGTTTTTACCTCCAAAATTAAAACAATTGTATTAACCACGTAATTTACAAAATGTGTTATATGAATACAATTAGATGGGTGTTCAGCATGTCACAGATACTCACAATGAAATAAAAAAAAAAAAGTTCCTGGAGAAATTATGTACAAGAGTATGTGCACATAAGCTAACAAATTGTAAATGCTGTCCATGTCATACATATGGATATGGTGTAACAGGGCCTCAATTCTTTACACAAAAAAAAAAAAATGACAAGTTTGGGTGGGTGGACAGTTTAATTTTCTTGCACCTTCGAATTTTCAAACTAAAACATTTTCTTGGGGAATCATCCATAAAAAAAAGTCTTGTAGGGTCATGTTGTGAGCAGTGTCTGATTTAACGTCATCAGAAGAGCCTTAAGAGTGTATTGCGACCACTGATGGGAGCTCTACTCCGTTTTAGATTTCTTGCTGTCGTTGCCATTCTCCTCAGACACCTGCTCCTCCAGCTTGCGTTTCTTGTTGTTCTCATCCATGTTGGTAGCGTTTTGGGGGTTGAATGTGACAATCATGCAAGTCATGTTGTCACAGCCTGTGCCATCCCCAGATGTGTCTGGTGCCAAGCAGTGGTCAAGCAGCTGAAATGCAAACAAATTATAAAACATTAAGAGAGAATTTCTATATCCATTAATTTATAAATGCAACTGGCCTAAGTTTTAAACAAGAGGTTTTAAAGTCAAACCAGGACTTTTGATTGTATAGAGCATAATTATGAAAGTAAAAACTACCGTTATTTCTCTATATAATCCCCTGCAACACTAAGGCACTTATCCCAGAGTTTCACAACACCGTGCTGTGCTTGATGTCTTCTTTAAATGTTAAATCAGGTTTATGCTTTTCCCACAAATCCCAGTTTATCTTGAATGCCCTTTGTGCAATGTGCTCAGCCAATCACTTGAGATAATTAAAGCTGCAAATGATCAGCCACTTAAAAAAAAAAAAAAAAAAAAAAAAAAAAAAAAAATATATATATATATATATATATATAATAAAAGATTGTTTCTCTTATGTTAAAATGAGCTCTTCCAACTGCCCAATAAGCTACCTAATAAAGCAAATCATGCCCACCTCTTCAATAACAGCAGACAGCGGCTTGGTTTTACTTCCTTCTGCTTTCAATCGCTCACTTACAAAATCCACAACCTCCTGGCTACTCATTACATTCCTGTAATAAAAAAAGTATATTAGTAACAAGTGGCAACCTGATTAGCACAAACACCATGTCGTTATTTTACAGAGATTATTATATGCTTGCAATGTGGCTCATTAACATGTCGCTGCCAGGACATCTGGCATTCACTTTGGATGCCAAACAAGTGTTCACCTTTAAATCTGACCCACGTTTATCAATGTTCATCAAAATTTAAAAGGCTTGGGTTATGGAAAGAATGAAGTGAAAGAAATATTGGCACTCAATGTAATTTCATTATCCTGGAAAACTGACATGGCTACTGTAATTCATTTAAATAGACTGAGTGAATCTATTGCATACAGCAATACATTCTTTATAACCATTATATAATCCAAGATCTAAAATTACGTAAAATAAAAAAGCCTTATGCTGAACATAAACCATTTAAAGGATTATAACGGTTCATTTGTTATCCTCACCAGATTCCGTCACAAGCAACCACCATGAATTCATGCTCTTCATTGAGAGTCAGTACTTTGACATCTGGCAAAGCGGAAATCATCTGCTCCTCAGGAGGAAGGTTCTTATTCCTCTTGTAAAAGTGGTCCCCTAAACCCAAGAAAACAATCAAAATCTTAATCCTATAGAAATATCCCAAATCTCAAAGCCTATAAAAAGGAAAGAAGCAATAGTAGAGTGTGTACACACCAATGGCCCTGGAGAGGTTTAGCCCTCCGTTGACACGGCCTTCCGTGGTCACTTTGCCTCCTGCGTTCTTTATTCTGGCCAGCTCCACTTCGTCCTCTGGTTTGTGATCATAGGACATGTCCACTGCTTTGCCCCTCTCAGAGATGACACAGCGAGAGTCACCAGCATTAGCTACTATAAGCTGTTTACCACGGATCAGAGCAACTACAGCTGTAGTCCCACTGTCTGAGCCAGGCTGAAAAAGAAGAAAAAGAAAAATGGTGGGAATAAACGTAGATCTTTTTAAATTCAATTTTTAATTAATTGCAGGACTCAAAGATCTATGCATCCATTAATAATAAAACAATGTTTACAACATTAAAAACGTCTGTCAATCAGATAGAGACGGATAGAGAGGATTTTCTTTCCTCTTTAACTTTTAATTTAATGAATCTGCCTCTTTGAAAGTTCCTCTTTATGTCTTTTTAAAAACTTGGCTGAAAACCTATAAGCCTTTATGTGCTGAAGTCTTCATCATGTAGCAGATGTTGCATTCCAACTTGTAGACAACAGCCTGCAATTTCACTACATCTATACAAGTTATTACATATCTTTTTTTAGCAGCATGCTGTACATCCTGTCAACTAGGCCAAAAGCCACTTGTGTTTCAGTGATAGTAAACTGACTGATTAGCAGTTCAAGCAGATTAAAGATGACAGCACTGCTTTCTACAAAGTGGACTTTTTAAATAGAGACCAGAAGTCAAAGTCTTGTGTGTCCCTGTGCTAAGCAAGCATTTGCATCAAACTTTGCATGTACAGTTTAAAAGTGTTTTTTTGTTTTTAACTACATATGCGCAAACACTGGCAAACTTACTTCTTCTTTCCCATCCATCAGTGGCAAACACATATCTTCTTCTTCTCCTTCTTCGTCGGTCTCCTCTTCCTCCTCCTCTTCTTCTTCATCCTCTTCTGTGTCATCCTCTTCATTTTCACTGCTGTCCTCACCATCCTGCTCACTGCAGTCCTAGTGGGTCGTGAACACAAGCTCAAAGTTCATTTTACCAATACCAGTTTAACTTCAATGTCTTTTCTACTCAATTTATCCTCATACAGTAGGTGCTATCGAGTCCTTTTGAATTAATGCTTTTCAGCAGCAAAAATAAGCTAAAGAATTGGGGGCGCGGGGAAGCTCTATTACTCCAGCAAATTTTTAATCATACAGATCATCAAAGACTCAGGAGAACACATTCAGTTTTAGTAGCATCCACACAAACATGCCCTTGTCCTCACCTCTTCATCACTGCCCTCCTCTTCATCCTCCCCTTCATCTGACTCGTCACTGTCCTCAAAGAACTTGGATTTGGCACTTCCTGATGTAGGTGCTGCAGAGGAGGAACAGGAAGGACCAGCGTCCGCTATGCCTCCTGCTTTCTCCACATCAGAAGACTGTCCATCTGCAGAACTCCCCCCACAGGAGGCTGCCGCTCTTCTGCATGCCCTGATTTTGGAGCCCCCAGCTGGCTCTTCCACCTTTGCTTTCCCATTGCTGTCTGTTTCAGATGCCCCACATTCTGTCTCACCGTTGATCCCTTTTTCTGCAAGGGCATCACCTCTGTCTTCCAGCTGTTTCGGGGCATCCTGCGCAGGCTTTTTGGATGATTTATTCAGGTTTTGCCCATAGCGGCCAAGCAGCTCCTCGATTGTCATTGTGGCCTCTTCATGCAGAAGGGCTGCTTCCTCATTATCCACTAAAAGGAGGAAAGATACAAAGCGATGTGGCTTAAGCTTTAATGTTGCATTCTGTAAAGTAATTTCTAAGCCATTTTTCCTCACCATCATCTTCATCTGCCACTTTTTCTGGTGCCGCCTCCTCCTGTGGGCGGCCAGCTATCTGCACAAGCTCCTTGATAACCTCCTCTGAGGTGATGACACCGTCAATAGCCAGAAAAGCATCTTCCAGAGCCTGCAACCATCCAATACAGGAATATTCGACAATCAATGTATTTTAAGGTTGGACATTTTGATGATCTCCAAGCGAATGGATGTTCGCTCTTCTCTCTCATACATTTCCACTAGACAATTACAAATCTGGATACAGAACTCTCATTACCCCATTAGAATAGTACCCTCCAATTGTGTAATGTTTTTTGGAGGCTGTGGAATTGTTAGTGATGCTCATATTGAGCATGAGAAGTCTCAAGTCTGCATCCAAACAAAGACTTGTATACAAAAAATATATTGCCCAACTGCAATACGTTGTAATAGAAGCTGAACTTCCACAGTGATGATGTCAGATCTTAAATTTATAACTAAACAATACAATGTCACAGTCAGGGTCTGAAATTAACTTGGCAAGTGCCAAATATAGGTAGATTTATGAGTAAATCTTAAATGGCTTCAAGCGTCTTGCAACAGTATGATGGTGAGTCTGTTGTGATACAGAAAGGCCTGCTTTGTCATGGGAAACTATGTGTAACCAGGAACAGGTTCCATGTTGTCTGTGTCTTGAGCCTTTCCTCTACACCCTCTTGAACGGTGCAAAGTGATCAATAAAACTAATATCGCTTGAAATTTTGCTCTGGCCTCTTTCAGATTATGACTATATGACTAAAATGTACTGAAAGGAATGTATGTGTGATAAAACGCAATTTTGGCCAGTAAAGATTATGCTTGACCAGTGGATCCCCCCCCTCCCAATCAATAACTGCAGTAAGCAAACACCCACCGTTTTGTGCCTAGCAAACAGAATACAAGGGTGAAAGTAGCAGTGTTAAAGAGCTTAAAAGGAAGCTGGAGAGGAACTTTTAGCAAGATTATTAGAAAGGGAGGGCTGTTATGAGGCCATAGGCTGATATCCAGCACAACAGCACTACCTTCGGGTGTGGTATGGGTTTTATACAACAGTTCCACAAACAACATTAATCAGGTATTTTGCTCCACCAACACACATCCTTCTGTGGCTGGTGGAACTAATTAATAACTGGCGGAGATAGTGACCGACAGTGTAATTAACATGAGTGAAAGTGTTATATTCTTATTAGTTCCATGTAGTCAAAATCAGAGGGAAATAAACCATGGAGGTGGTGGACAGTCCTGTAAATCTTGTAGGCCTCTGTTTATATTTCCGCTGATTAAACTGTAAAGGACCAGCTACATTAACTTCCGAGTTCTGGGGTTGAATCCCAAATAGCATGAAAATGGACAGCTAGTGTGCTTTATTCCACACACACCAAATAGTTGCAGTTCAGTTAGTCTTAACGGACAGGTCGGTAGCAATTTGGACGATTTAGAAGCAAATGTGCAGATGTGTTTTCTTGCTGAAAGTGCTTCTGTAACTGGTTTTGAATGTGGGTTTTGGCAGGTGGCTGCTCCCTCCTCTTTTCTGTGGTGCGGTCAGAAGTAAAAACTTACTTTCACCCACACAGCCGACCGACTGTGTAATTAACGGTCATTATTTCGGTCACCTGGAACATGGCACGGTGCATATATCTAAATGTCCCAGTGCTGTTACATCTATAATCACCACTTGTGGAAGCCAATTGTAATCACCACTTGTCTCATCCAATCAGATTAATAGGTTGTAAAAGACATTCAATGTGTCAAATCTGCTCAATTGTGTGTCTGTGTTTGTAAAAAGTGCAATCCATCTTACCTTTTGCAGTTTACCGTCTTTATATGCGGTCTGCTCTTTTATGATGTTTGGTAAATATTTGGAGCAGTACAAAGCAACTTCTTCACCTGGAAGATACAACAGACAAAAACAATTCACTCACATTCTTCATATAGAAGAGTTACTATCTTTAAACGTCACTGTAGCGTTGTGTGTGTGTGTGTCTACGGGGGGCTGTAACTGTTTAGACGAGTTCAGAGTCAGACTGCAGTTGCTATGGCTGCTGTTTAAAGTCATGTGTTTACCTCCATGTCCGTCATAAACCGCGAACATTGCCGTTTCCTCATCCAGCTCCGGGATGCAGTTGTGAGCGTCCTGAAAACAGAGGAGATTTGGAGTTAAAGGCCACACAACACCGAGAGGCCGTGAACCCTGACGTAAAGCACCGAGCTAATGGCGCGAAAAGCTGCACATCTGTGGCGCACACCGCCTGCCAGGAACACTCTGCTTCAGTGCACAGAGAAGCTACAAATATTCAGTTTCCCAACTACACAACGAATCGCGGTCTTCTCTTCACACATGGTTCACATGGTATACAGAAGTCTGCGTGCTGAAGTTACATCCATAAACGATCATTTCTCCATGGCTAGGATTGCCGGTTGCTAAGCTACATCCTTACCTCCATTGAAACGCGCCACCCCTGCATGGCCGCGAGTCCATAGCTCAGCTTCTGGTTTCCCCCGTCGGCTGTGGTTTTCTCCGTGTTTGGCTTAGACAGGTACGTCCCCATGCTGTCCAATCAGGTTAATTCTTCAAAAGAAAAAAAACAGCAAGCAGCACGAATAAATCGCGACCAGAATGTGTTCTAAAGTCTCAGATACGTGCCGTGTCTCCGTGCACAAAGGATCTCTCGCACATCTCACTCTGCGCCCTGCCGCCTTCTAACTGAAAGCAGTGAAACCTGGCTATGTAGCAGCGCGCTACTCGGCTTTGCCCGGTGCTTTTAGCCGGCTAGCTGACCGCTCGCTAACACCAGAGCTACTGCAGGAGTTTTCAGCAAGCGCGCCTCGACCTGTACGCACTCAGAAACGAGCAACCCGACACCCGAGCAGAACGCTAACCGCGCTCCAGTTCGAACGCCGATGCAAATGAGCTCTCTTACAAAATACGCAAAACACGTGTGAGAGCTAACATAATCACCAGCCCATCACATCCATTTTACACAGAACTGACTGAAATTCTGCCCGGAAGCGGAAGCGCGAGCTTCTGCGCATGATATATAAGCTCGAAAAAGAGACGCACTCGTAAAAACACTGGCTGCGTCAGATTTGCGCAGGAAGGCACAAGAAAGCGGACAGCTCACTGTGCGCACGTATGTGGAGTTATATCAACAACATCGTGAAGTGAAACCATAAATGTGTGTGTTTGAGATACAGCCAAATTAGGGCCCAAGCACTATGACATCAGCCCTATGTCGTCATAGTATGTGAGGGCCGTCTTGTCCTTCCAAGGATTTTTTTTCCTGACAATTTGAGGCTTTTTGTGGATCTAAACATGTTCAAAAAGTCATGAAAATTGTCTGACAAGTTGGAATCTGCTATCAATAGGATGCTGGAGAGTCTGGGCCCCAGGTGTCTCAAGGGGCCCTCACATGAGATTTTGCTGCATAGCTCATGCACACTTGCATGTATGCCCATGAAATCCGGAACGCATCTAGGGCTCACTGAGAACACAAAATTGTAGAGAAATTGTTTATTTTTCAAATGGGTCAGTCGTGACAATGTCAAACTTATGTAGAAAAGTGGTTAATAACTTTCTGTGTGACATCGCATTGAGTGACATCATATGGTAGTGTGATGCTTTTTTCCAGCATCTGGGGCTTTTTAGAGGTCTAACCATAAAATTCCCCCTTTTTTAAAACTATGTAATAATGGTATTGGTATGTCCCCTTTAAACGCAAGTGTCTACTGTGCCCATTGTTTTTCTGGTACATCCGAGTGGTGATGCTGCAGGGTTCTTGGGCCCACTCATCGTTGCTTGCAACTATATTTTCCATGTCTTTTTCATACTTGCTCTATGTCTATAACTTCGTTTACTGAGAAACTAATGTGACTCAGACCCAAGCTAGGAATCGGACCCGGACTCTGGAAGTGCATGGCGACAGTGTTAAACACTACGTCACCGTGTCACCTTCAACCAATTTATATGAACCAATATGTACAGTATATAGACCAATGTTTATGAACCGATTCCTATGAAATTATTCATATAAAGCAAGATGTATTTGTACCAATTTATATGAATGTATATGAACTAATGTATATGTATTCAAACCATGTATACTGTATTTAAATGAAGCAATGTATATATAGCCAACACAAGATGTATGATCAAAATCAAGTAAATATGTTTAAAAATCATGATAGACGGCAAAGATCCAATATATATTTTAGCAAACCAGTATAATTCCAAACCAATGTATCTACAATGAACCCCATTAGTTTAATAGTAAACTGAGTTATAGAGACAGCAGGTATGAATTATTTAATGAATTGCACACCATATATCTGGAAGTATGTGGAACACCTTCAACACAACCACAATATGTTTCCAGAAGAATAATATTTCCTTTCCTCCTAAAACATAGTCCTCTACTATAGAGTATAGTATAGAGTATAGTATAAGCTCCTATAGAGTATAGTATAAGCTCCTAGAACCATGGCAAGTAATTAACCATCGCACAGCAGGCACAATGGGCCATATGCAGTAAAGACCGCTCTCGGATGGATCCTAAATGGACCTCTTCGAGAGTCGGTCGAGGAAGGCACGTATGACAATGAGCAAGCAATCGTTACAGTCAACAGAGTTTCCATCGAAAGTATAGAACAAATGTTGATACAGCAGTATAACCATGACTTTCCAGAACG
>JAQMYJ010000039.1:24339249-24349439 GCA_030014305.1 Clarias laeviceps
CCCCCAACCACCCCCCCCCCCCAACAAAAAATACAAAACTGTTAGACAATTAAACAAGTTACAGTTATAAATTAGATGAACTGAGATAAGTAAATAAATAAATAAATACGTTTTAAAAAATAAAATCAGATTTTATTTGTAAATGGACTTTCAGGCATACGATCAAGATTTTTTTTTCTTTTTTTTTGCCTTGAGAAACCTTCTACATGAGGAAGAAACCATCCTCTTCTAGTTGGCAATATATTAATTATTTAGAGTCTGTTCTTTTAAATTAAAAGGTTTATTTCACTAGTTTAAAAAATATAAAAATCTGCTGCTATTTAGCTATCATTAACTTTGACTACATTTTCAAGCATAGTTAATATTAACAATGTAATCATGAATAAAATTTTGTGTTTTTGAAAGTTTTAAAAGTTAAGAGTTTGAATTCAACGTGTTTCATGACAGAGGACTCTTTTAAAGCTTGTCTTTAAATTAGATATTTAAGGTTTAGGAGTGACTAGATGATAAGTGCTCATATGACAATAAAGGAACAGGGTGATTGATATTTATAAGATGAGTTGAACAAACAAATGTAATTCTCTCAATTAAATTTTCTTTTTCATTAACCGTCGGTCATAAAGTTCATTGCATTTAAGGCTTAAGTGGTCCTTGAAGATGTCATGCTGCACAAACCTACTTGGAACTTTTGAATTTTTTTACAATAATTAATGAGTAAATGATGACTTGAATGATGAAGAATGTTTGTGTGAATAACTTAAACTGTTAATTTTAGGCAAAATAGAAGTGCCTAGCAAATTCTTTTAACAAAGTTTTTTAAGCAAAATGCTTCCCTGCATTCAGTAAGTTGCTCTGTTTAAGTTGGTCATGACCATAAATGACCAACAACCATTGTGTCCTTCATAACATGCCTTAAATTAGCAGCTATGTGGGACTTAGATAGGAAAACTTGAAAACATGATAACAATCTTTGTAAGCTACTGGAACCAGGGACATGTATTTGTTTTAGAGTGTATCGTATTGGTTCTGTTTGTCTTTCACTTTAAATCAAGAGCTTGTCGTTGTGATTAAACTATTCGGGGAACCCTGGCCGTAGTGTCTCCATAGCTAGACTAACAGGTAGGTGCTAATTCTAATTAAACCCCTGAAGGATACTCTTTGATCTACAATGATTGTGCATGAAACTGACACACACACCTCATACTTAGCTTCCTCTGCTTCAGAGTCACATTTTAATTTTCATCCTAGTTTTCACACTAAACCTCATTAAGGACACAGGATGTAGCCAAGAAGGGGGTAGATCCACAGACAGCCACACAGAAAGAGACATGTGGAGAGGCATTGCCATTGTGGTGTGAGATTTCAGTTCAGTTCCAGTCTATGTGGTGTCATGGTGTGCTACGATGTCTCAGCAGTGTGCTGGTTGTTACGTGTCCTGCCCTACATCTCTTAAATCTCTATTCCTTGTAATTGACACAGGGCGACATCCATCAGTATGTGACACTCCAAGATGCAGAGATAAGCAAATGTCCTTACAAATGTAGAAAGACTAATCCAAAAAACTGACAGATCACTATAATTCCTCATCACAACAGGTCTGGCTTCTCACGTTGAGCTTTATGGACTTGGGAATACCTTTACCAGGTCTTACAACATTTCTTATAACAACTGCTTCATCTCTGCCATGGTGGATTCACTTTGTAACCTTCTTTGTGCTGCATGTTAGCTGAAAGCCATTCACACTGTCTGAATTATAGAAATCATATATACCACACAAAGCACACATGAGTGGAAGAACAATATAGTATGTTGGGTCACTTTTTATTATTTGTTTAGACAAATTGTCTACTGTAAAAGTAAAATGTGGCCACTAGCTGACAGATTGCTTTCGGCTAATTTAGAATGACAAAGCTGTTTGCCCTAGGATGTGAACTGCTATCTGGACCCTGCCATGATCTTTTTTTATTATCAGGTGGCGTATTGTTGTCTACCACACATGTGCTTCACATCACCAAAACCCCTTCCATCAAGTTGACCCTATTCACGCACTCAACCCGCTGGACTTTTTCGTCTTTTTTTTTTATTTTTTTTTTACACATGCCAAAAGGCACATGAGCCATGAAAGGCTGTTTAGTGGACCCCTTTCTATGTCTTTACATGCCCCTGCACTCTCCATTGTACAACATACATCCACGGTGTAAAATTAAATTACCTGGTACAAAGCGTGCTATACGCTGCAATCAGGATGTCTTTCTTTTCCCACAGAGTGGCGTGAGGAGGGGTGTCACGGGGAGAAAGCAGACACCAGCTTGTGGGAAAGAGATATAATTCAATCACATTACAAAATAGACAAGGCTGGTTTTGTTCGTTCATGGGGTGCTGTGTGGAATTCAAAGTAGCTGATACGTTCAGAAAGAAAAGCCATAACACAGTGGGGTGATAAGACTGAACCCTTATGGCTGTTTGCTGATACCTTAAAAAAGTAACAAAGTTAAAAAAAAAAATAATAAAAATTACAGTTCAATTAACCTGTTTAAATTGTCTCCTGTGTATGAAAAAAGTAATAATAATGAGGTACCTTAACCAATGCTATTTGTCACTCATGCTAGTTACTATAAGAACATAATAATTTAGTCACAAAACAACACAAATTACAAAAGAAGGTTATATACAGTAATTCGTAATGATTTCAGCCCGGCAGTATCTCCAGTATGTGTGGATGTGAATTTCAGTGTGTGTAAATCAGTTACAGACAGAGATAAGCAAGAGAAGATAGGGTGTGACAGGGAGCTGTGAAATATGCAGGGCCATCATTAGGGAAAGACTTTGTTACTCCTCTCAGCATCAGCAGCTCCCAACATCTTATCAGCTTCATACACTGCTCATTATTAGCTTAACGACTTAGGCGCTGCATCTTACAGTGAGCAGAGCGAAAGAGTTATCAGCGGCGAAATAGGTGGGGGACTAGTGGCAGGATGGGAAGTTTCTAAAACCAGCCTTTAATCAGCTGATTAGAGATACCAGTGCCTACTAATGCTTCCTCTCTGACACTCTCACAGGCTACTGCTGTCTGCCAGACTTCCACTAACAGTGTTGTTCATGGGCTTGTGTACTGGAGTACACAAATAGACCAAATCAAAATTCTTCCCAGGGATTCTTCTGAAGATAGGATGCTAGTTTATTTTTTAAATGGTTAATTTTTCTTATTTTCATTGCTATGCTTGATTGTGTCCAAATAAGTATCTAATTCCATATCTCTCAAATGTGTTAGATTAGAAATTGTAAAAAAAAAAATTATAATAGTAATTATAATTTCAAGATACAACTGCATTAATTGCACATGAAATAAGGTCTCTCGTCTCCGTCTTTCACATCTAACTCTTTCCCAAGCCAATGTGAAAGGGCAGCAACTTAAACCATTTGCATGTAGGAACTGAGAATGGTGAGAATTGAGGCTATTCGCACCTTGTTGGCAGAAAAGACTTAGGGGATATATCTACTTTGCGGGTAGGACCCAGTCTCTGCTATGACAATTCAACAAACCTTAAACCCAATCACACTATGTACCTCTTACTTTATCTGGATAATTTTAGTATCAACACAACTTATTATGATCATTAGACAATAAGATATCCTCATCCCATACACAACCAGCTGCACTCACACCGCTCTGGCTACAGTGGGTCTATTATCACCTTTCTGCCTAATTAGAGTGTCTATTAGAGAAACCTGGAGAAGAACATGCAAGCAGGCGGCTCCACTTTGGGGAGGGTGAAGAATGGCAAGCCACTGTTTGACGCTGTTCTGTGAAAGGGAAGCGCTGACACTTATCAAAGAGAACCTTGCTGTGACACTTACCTGCCTGCAGAACAGGGAGTCCATTTTACTGATCAATTAACTGGCTCATCAGGAGAATGCACCTTGTGCTTATTTTACAGGAGCTCCCTGAACTAGGCGGAGATAGAATGTTGTTAAGTGAAGGTAAGCTGGGGCTAATATTTTATACCTGTGTTGCACGAACAAGTCAAGTGGCCAGAACATTTTCCACGTCTTGCCCTGATGATAGTTTGTGGTCCACTCTGATGCACATGAATAACATTTACAATACAGAAAGAAAAACACCTTGAGATATGATGACCAAATAATATGAATTTCAGGATTTTCAATACATGGTGCCAAAAAGGAATAAATACATTCAAAAATATTTTCACCATACAACACAAACTGTGTAGACTAAGCATGGAAGTGTTAATTCTTTTGAAGTGATGCTGACACAGACATCTGCCTTCTTTCTGCAGCTGTAGTACAAGAGGTGTTTGCCTCTTATGCAAAGACATTGGTCCAAAAAAATTACTTACTGACATTTGCATGACAGTGGAGGAAAAAGTTAAGCAGCTTTTGCTGATCCCTGCACTCACACTTCCCATTCTCACCTCTCACCATTCTCTCCAGTGTCGCTGTAAGATCAAGGTAACACCTCTATTCAGTCCAGAGCCAAAGAGCCTGGCTTTGTGAAACGTGGACAGCGCTAATGTGGCATCAAAGCTATTTACTGCTTCTAAGGACAGGATCAAAGACGTGTTCTTTGGAAAACCAGCGCCCACAAGATTTATCGCAAAAGACCCAGGAGAGGGTTACCTGAGGGAGGCCCAGGAAACTCATCTAGAGAGGCAGAACAGAAACATTACCCTCCCACTGCCCAGTCTTAACATGCATGTGATTGACATCAGATCAGAGGAAGTGCATGGTTTTTCCAGGTACCATCTGTGGGACATTAGTGTGTTTGCTGCACGTTTCTGCCAAGTCGAGCAGGGAGGGAATTGAACTTTTCAAGAGATTTTCTTCAAGGACACCTGTCCAGGGTGGGAAATGCATATTGCATCCTGAAGAAGATCTATGTACTTGATCGGTCTTTAAAATGTACATGTAATTTGTTGTAATTGGACACTGCTGAGATGGTTGTTGCTTGGTCCAGGAGGGGGTGACTCCTTAGCTAACTACAAAGCCATATGCTGTCTAGCAGTTCTTCTACACGGCTGCTTAAGATGTGCTAAATGATCACAGGACCTGCTGGACCCGCCACAGTTTCAGCAGGTTCCAGATGTCCCCTGAAGCCCATGGAATAAGTCAGTTCCCAAATCATACAGAGAAAGAGCATAACAAGAGCTAATGGTCCAGCAACTCCAGTTCAGAGTGGCATAAATCTTTCACAGATAAAAGTCCCTGAATTTTATCTGTCTCCATATGTTATCATGGGTAATTGGGGAATCAGCAATGTAAAGAAGGTCACATTCTAAATCTCTGCCAAAATTCCCATAAAACATAACTGTTTTGTGTGTTATTAGTTGAGCTGTACATCTTGTCAGGCAATTACAAATGCAAAAAACATTAACAGGTACTTTACTATGGTTGATTCGGAGGTATACTTTTAGAAAATACAACAACAAAAAATGTTTGCAAGTAAAAAAATGAGCACAGGATATAGTTAATATTGATAATAATTTATAAATTAACAAGTTAATATTGATAATAATAATAATAATAATAATAATAACAATCATACATTTAGATAAAATCTAAGAAGCATGCCTCTTCCTATCCAGTGAAAAGAACAAAATGAAAACTTGCCCTTTGTCACAATTTCAGAGTGGACACCAAAAGTCCACTTGTGTTTGTTACAAGGAGTTTTTTTTTAATAGTAATGGTTTATTTTTAACAACAGGAATTGAGACTGTGCCTGAATTGTCAGGAATAACACAACCCAAATGTCAGTGCCTTGATGTGAGAGGGGCGGTGCCAAAAGGAGACGATAATAAGAGGCTGTCGAGGTTTCAACACTATTTTTCCCCTTCTTGTTCCTTTTTTATTGTCTTTTATTGTCCTGTTGGTTGCCTTTAGAGGCTCACAGTAAAATATATTTGGATCATCAGCAGCAGCCTCTCTCAAATGTGGGGAAAAAATAAAACTGGTTTTGATTTGCAGCTCTAGTAGGGCGTTGTAGACGGTGGTGGTAGCGGTGGTGGTGGGCTTGGGGGGTGGGGGTGATATGGTTTGGCCACTGCATGCAATATGTGAGGTTTTTCTCTCTCGCGCGCGCTCTCTCTCTCTCTCTCTCTCTCTCTCTCTGTCTGTCTGTCTGTCTGTCTGTCTGTCTGTCTCTCCCTCTCTCTCCTTTCTTTTGTTTTCTGAGCCACCACTTTTTCAACTGTTACTGGACTCACAGGCTCCAGTAAATCACAACTCAGCTAAATTTAATTCTAAGCTTGTGTGGGGATTCATGTTTGCTATTTTGGCAGTGTTTAAATCATTTTCAGGAGAGGGGAGTGGGATTTTTCCTACTAGCAAAAGACACCCACAAGACAACCCTGAATTATTAAAGTATTAAAGTGAAGCTACAGAGCATGTCTAGATTACTCATGTCAGTTAAATAAATACAGATGTGTGTGTGTGTGTCAGTGGAAATTTAAAGATGATTATAGCTTATATAACAATGATTAAGTCATAAAAAGTTAAAATATTTTTGAAAGTTTCCATATTTTACTACTTCTTTACTAGTTGTAACAAGCACATGTCATAGTGATTCCCCAAGGTGTATCTGTTAATGCTCCAACTGAAATACTCCTCAGATAAGCTATATTTTTTCACATCAAACTTTAAACTCCCTTTCCCACACCTATTCTAAATGCACTAATGTTTCAGTGTTTATGTAAATGAGCTACTGCTGAGCCATATTTCTCCAGAGAAGAGACGAGCTGATCAACAAGACACTGTCTGCTTTGTGACAATGAAAGTTGGTAAAAGCGCTATACAAACCAATTGAAATTGAATAGAACTGGAGTGTCTTATATAAGTTCACAATAGGGGAATAACCTGGCCAATACAAAAGCAAGGAATGATTTGTCTCAGTTTTTTTTACATGCACACTGGAGACCCATCTGTGTAATAATAATAATAATAATAGATACAATCTAAAAAGCATGTCTACTCTCAGAAAAGTGAATTTTGTATGACAGGTTCTCTTTAAGTAAGGATCACTCTGGTGATTGTTATTCTGTAATTAGAGACAATTCTTTGAGCATGCACATGTCATAAACATAGGCCTTTCAATTTTTCACCATACACACTTGTGGCAGTGGATGTCAATCACGGCTATTGTTTCAGTCACCCAAAGTTCAGGACAATCTACACTGGGACTTGGGAGACAGCCTGGAGCTGTGAGTATCCGAGACCAGCACTCAGGCAGTTTTACAAGAACACTCATTATGGTCTACAGTGAAGAAGAGTGGTGTAAACTCCTGAGTACTGAGGAGGCATCAAATTCCCCAAACCAGTCTTTTCCATTAACAAGCTGGAATTCCTGGTTCACTTAGCCCACACACATATAGACTTAGATTGTGACAGCTTCAGTCACAATTTACACGAAGTGAATAAACCAAAGAAATATCACATTACACTGGATTTGTGTTGAATTTTGAGAGACATTCGAGCACAAACCTTTACCTATTAACTTTTAAAAATTTAAATATTTTAACTAGTCGAAAAACCAGCAACTGTAAAAGTCAGAAGCTAAAATTAAATTAAAATAAATTATTATTCTTACATTCCTACATGGAACTTTGAAACTGATTAACAATAATATTGGGGTCATGTGGCACAGCCAGTGAAAAAAAAAAACAACCAGAAATGTCCAACAAGCATTCTATCTGCCCGAGTGTCATAGACAGGAAGTGCACTCCCTTCCATCTACATCCTTTCACATCTGACTTCCACTTCCACACACTCCCTTCATCACCATTTTGGCCGGTGGGTGCCTTCCTGATATGTACGATTTGCACAATATGTTAGCATATCATGACAGCTTTCCTCCCTATCATTACTGGTCCTCTGTACCATTTCAAGTGAACCTATTACAGTAGAGCCTTCAATTAGAACGCATCACTCATTTCTATTTTAATATTAAATAGTCTTTATTAGACTTTAAATCCAGTATTGATATCATTGTACATACTTGTTAAATTCAAACAAACTCAAGACCTAGTGTCAAAACTTTTTATGGTATAGATTCTGTTGTGTAGTAGCACTGTCTATGTTTATGACACCATTTATTCAATGTCACTTTGAAGAGTGACATATGGCTAACAGGTCCAATAAAAAAGTATGGCTCCTTCAATCGTTATCTTGTTTCTGTCAAATGAGAGTCGAGTTGAAAAGAAGCAGACAGGTTGCAAGCATAGTCTTTGGGATTAGATTTCCACAGTCGTTGGCTTCTTTCTTAGCTCTTTTGTCTGGCATTGCTTTTCCCCCTTATTTGTGGCCTGGATTTAACAGAAAAGTGGCAGTTATGAGCAAAGACACCAGACACCATCACCCTCAGAGCCATGTACAGTCATCACACAAAGAGCTGGCTTCAGAGGCCTCTGGCCTCTGGGAGGTCTGTCGTTGGTCAACACTCTTGGGAATTGTTTGGATAAAAAAAAAAAAAAAAAAAAAAATTATGTCATACTCTTTTAAATAAACACTGAAAAAGTGGAATGGCTTATTTGCTGCTTATTTATTAATATTAGATTGTTATATACAATAACGTACAATAAATATACATTTTTACTCTTACATTAAGATTTAATTAAGTTTTATTACACTTTATTCAATTTACATCCTCACCTTTATTGATGTACTATAACTTTGGGCATTTGCTTTAAATTCCTATGCAACCACACTGTAAAAGAAAAGGGAAATGTATGGAATCACTTAAAACTAATGAAAGGTAACTGGCATTGACATGATAACACAGGTCAACCGCAAATTTATGCGGCCCTCCTTCAGCTTCCTCTGCTGGTCAGAATTGTATGAAGCGTTTCTGTATAACACAAAGAGAGACGTTAAAAAAAAAAAAAAAGAAGCTCCTGCGGGAAACGTTTCCAAGGCCAGTTCACTGAATGGCCTAATCTCCATGGCAACAGGATCACTTCATCAGTTAGGAGGGAACAGATGGCGGCTGTGCAACAGGCAGCATATGTTGCAATGAACACAGGCCATTCCTACAGATGGAGGGTGGGGAGGAGGTCGCCTCTGAAACATAACCTGACATTTCCTCCTCATTTGGAGTTATATTGTTACGAATCACAAAGAGAGATTATCCTGCACCAGTGAATGGCTGTGCAAAAATCTCTTTAAAAGTACATTACTAATATCCACTGGCAGTTTTTTCATTTGCTTCACTTAACCAGGGTGCATGGATAGGCTTTGTTTTATCACATAGGCTGGGAAAGAGGTGGACTGCTTGCTCTGACTGATATATGTCTTGCTCCCTGAGGAATAGTTCCATGACATCCTCAAGGAGGTGGGGCTCAGTTTTTGAATGTTGCATAGCTTTACACACAGAAACAGGTCACTGGAGACTCGCCATTAAAAGTAAGCTATTGATTTTTGTGTTTTGTTGTTGTCGAGAATTATCTAAAAGAAGGTTCAGGATTACAGTTGAGCAACTTTAAATGAGAGTTGTAAAGCAACAGTTGCTTATCAGTTGGGATTCTAACCTAATGAAAACCAAATTTTAAAATCAATGCCCAGAACTGGCAGAGAACCTTTGCTGGACTCTTAAATAAGGTTTTGGCTCAATATCGGTACAGACACTCATTATCATATTATTTCAAGTGAACCTATTGCAGCACACCCTTCAATTGGAACACATGATAAAATTTTGTATGAACATTAATCTCTCAATCGGACTTTAAACTCAGTATAGATGTCAGTGTATATACTTGGAGATAAACTCAGTTATACTGAAGACCTAATGTCAAAACATTAGCCGCTCAGCTCAATTCTTTATTTGCATCCTGTCCCAGTTTTTATTATTATAATTTTTTCCCCAATTTAAAGTGTAAACCTATGAAAGATAAAGAAATCCATATAATAATAATAATAATAATAATAATAATAATAATAATAATAATAATGCTAATGCTAATACTACTACTACTATTAATAATAATAATAATAATAATAATAATACCATCACAAGTTTTTGAAAGAACTATAAAATGTTACTCTTCAGTCAAGGATGCTATTAACTGTAACTGTACAGTGGGGCAAAAAAATATTTAGTCAGCCACCAATTGTGCAAGTTCTCCCAGTTAAAAAGATGAGAGAGGCCTGTAATTTTCATCATAGGTATACCTCAACTATGAGAG
>JAQMYJ010000039.1:24349539-24370791 GCA_030014305.1 Clarias laeviceps
TACAATGTAGAAAGAAATAAAAATCAGGAATGATCATGGAGTTAGAAAGTGACCCCAAACTTTTGAACGGTAGTGTATATATATATATATATATATATATATAGTAAACTTTTTTCATGCTGTCATTATGGGGTGTTGTGTGTAGAATTCTGAGGAAAAAAAAATAATTTAAACCATTTTAGAATAAGGCTGTGACATAACAAAATGTGGAAAAAGTGATGCACTGTGAATACTTTCCGGATGTACTGTATACATATATATGTGTGTGAGTGTGAATAAACATTCAGGAAGAAGAATTTCTATTGGCAGAAAACTCGTGATGATGAAAGAGATGAGAGTGATGGAGAATAGCCAAACTGACATGACATCTCCAGAAACTCAAATAACTATTCTCTACAGAAATGGTGAGCAGTAAAGCATCTCAGTGTGTCCAATACCCTGAATGGTTAGGTTACAGCTGAAGAAGACCACATCAGGTTCCGCTTCTGCCAAAAATCTGAGACTACATTGGCATGGAATCACTAAAACTGTTTTAAGTTTAAGGTTGAGAAAAGTCCAGGTCCAATCTTTACCTGAGACAAAATGATTTGATCTTCAACCTTATTTTCCTCTTTCGCAGATTTCTTACAGAAGTGAAACATCATTTGGACTGTGCTCCAACACAGTCCAAATGATGTTGCGTTTGTAATGCTTTACTACTTACAGTGGTCTTAAAGAGTGGTCATTTGAGACACTGTGGACTTCCTGTGAGCTTGTACCTGTCTGGCCATTCTCATTGCAGTGGGGCTTCTTTACCATTTTACCATCAGTAATATATACTTTAATATATTGTATATGCTCTATAAAGTGATATTTATAAAAAAAAAAAACGACTCAAAAAAAGCAGAGAGGAGCTCACAGAAATGCTGAGAGTCAGAGAGGAATGGCCTCAACTGAAGCCTGGCCCTGCTTGTGATGAATGACCTACTGAAAGCAAAACATGAAATAGCAGAGTGTAAGTGATGTGATTCTTACATAAAGCTTTTTTGCAATCTAGACGACTGCGCAGTTCTGAACGTGCCAACAGTGAAGTTATTTTTTGCACTCAGTTGTTTTCCTCAGTCGTGTTTTGTGTCATTTTGAGAATCCACATACAATTATGGCAGAGACAGAAATGGGCCCAGTTCCTGGGTTTAACAGTCCTCTATTTATAGCTGTAACCATAAATATCAGGGGCTCTATGTGTTCAAAACAGTCCTGTATTTTTAGAGGTTTTGTAAAGTGAAATAATAATCCTGATAATATGCAAAACTGCAACAAAATCAGAACAATGGATTGTACTGCATCCCTAGTTGATACTAATTTTAAACTAGCTTTTCTTGGCATGAGGAAACAATTACAGCTTTTTCAAGACACTAACAGAGCATAATTTTAAACTATGACTTCGTGTTTTGCTCACCAAGTCTTTGAAAGGAGGTTATTATTATAGAAACAGATCAGGATATATATATAATTACCCTCATTTACATCAAGTAGACTTTTGTATATCCTCATGTTGTTTGTGAATGTCCTATCCTGTTCACCTTCTGGTGCATTTCAGAGAAAATGTCCAGCCAACTGACCATTGTATGGTACTTAGTTTGATTTAAAAAAGACCAAATAAAAAGAATAAGACCCAGCTTGCATTTGGCTTCTTTGAGCCAACTATTCTATCCATTTATAAAGGAAACAGAGATGAATATGTGCCAAAGTCTGGGTTCCTGTAGCAGAGCTCACCCCACCCCAACTACATAGAGCCTGCTGCACAACAAGCGCTCAGATCCCCACTACAGCTATAGTGATGACTAGCTCTCACCACTGATCCCCCAGCACCAGATCTCCACTCACGCCAACTTCAGCCACAACCCACAGCGCCATGGGCATAGAGGTTATATTTACCATAAGAGTGCACGTACACACACACATGTACACACACACACACACACACACACACACACACACACACACACACACACAAATAGAATCGATAAAAAGAAGATTATGGTTCTGTGTTGCTAATTTTGACCCATACAGACTATAATTAAGCTGACATTCTATTGTTGTATTGCTAATTTTGCCTTGTGCTTCTGAAAAAAAAAAAGAAAACCACACCCACAAGTTCCACGCAAGGCCACCAGGAAACACTTAAATGGAACAAAATAGTAAATGATCAGGATTTATTTGGAAAACAGAATGGTTATGACCCTGGTAATAAAATTTACACCATCCCCTCTGCAAGAGCCTTAGATTAGTTAGATTAATCTTAGATTAGTTATCAACATTTTTTACCCTAATGGGAGGATCATATCATCTATTAGCATTGTTATTAGCAAAGACCTCATTTACTTTTGTTCCCCTTCTCGTCCTCATATTAGACCACACTGTGTGGCTTTCTGTTATGGACTTTAATTTCTATTGAGCTCCTAAGCTTGTCAAAGCTCTTTTGTCATGGATAAATCCATCGACTCCATTTCCTGATATTCCTACATGCTTTGCACATGCCAAGGTCAAGGAGTATGTTTGTATAGCTCTGTTTTTCATTCCAGCATGGGCTTCATTTTCAGTAGGAAGAGCTATGGAACTTTCTCCATATCCTATTTCCTCTCTGGACTGTTTAAGAAATCACAGCAATGCCACTGTTTCATGGCCTCATGCACAGAGGGGGGAGCAACCCAGACATGTTTACGGACTGAGTAATAAACAGCATTCTAGTAACAGTAATTTGGTCAATGAACCATGTTCTAGAGTAATATTTACAGTCTTTGAAGATAATTAAGATGCATTACATACAGTGCTTGACATAGCTTGAGTGACAAAAAGTGATCTTTTATCAAAACTGAACATGGTGCATAATTCTTTGACCTTTATCATAATGATCATTTCCTTCCTTAGAAATACATTTCTAAGTATTTGCAATTTTTTTTTAATTTGTACCTTTGAAAAAAAGTTTTTTTAAATAGATCTTGAATTATCACCTAAACAAAGTCATCTTGCTGTCTTGACAAATACATTATGAGTTTATTCAAATGAAAATTAATCACCAAGACGGGATCGACCTAAAAATTATAAATATAAAAATACATGCATAAGTAGCTATGGCACTTTTTGGAAGATCAGAGGCATGAATGCTTAATTTTTTATATACATAAATGAATTAAAATCGACCATCACCATTCTGTGTTTTATCTGTAAAACAATTTAAGTTTAAAAAATTGCCAGGAATGGGAACCATGAACATACAGCCCGTGGACAAAAGTTTTGAGAATGATACGAATATAAATTTTTACAAAGTCTGCTGCTTCAGTGTTTTTAGATCTTCCCGTCATATATTACTATGATATACAGTCTATTACAAGTATTTAAGTGTCAAAGGCTTTTATTGACAATTACATTAAGTTTATGCAAAGTGTCAATATTTGTAGTGTTGACCCCTCTTTTTCAAGACCTCTGCAATTCGCCCTGGCATGCTGTCAATCAACTTCTGGGCCACATGCTGACAGCAGCCCATTCTTGCATAATCAATGCTTGGAGTTTGTCAGAATTTGTGAGTTTTTGTTTGCCCACCCATCTCTTGAGGATTGACCACAAGTTCTGAATGGCATTAAAGTCTGGGGAGTTTGGGTTGTTGTTGAATGGTTGGGAGAGGTTCCGGGCGATGTCCGGAAAAGAAAAGGTGAACGCTACCATCAGTCCTGTGTCCTACCAACAGTAAATCATCCTGAGACCATTAATGTGCGAGGTTGCATCTCAGTCAAGGGAGTGGTCTCACTCATAATTTTGTCTAAGAGCAGAGCCATGAATAAATAATGGTACAAAAACATCCTCCGAGAGCAACTTCTCCCAACCATCAAATAACGTGTCTCGGACAAACATTGTCTTTTCAAGCATGATGGAGCATAAGGCAAAAGTGATAACTAAGTGGCTTGAGGAACACAACATCAAAAGTTTGGGTCCATGGCTAGGAAATTTCCCAGACCTTAATCTAATTGAGAACTTGTGGTCAGTCCTTAAGAGGCGGGTGGACAAACAAAAACCCACAAATTCTGACAAACTCCAAGGACTGATTATGCAAGAATGGGCTGCCATCAGTCAGGATGTGGCCCAGAAGTTGATTGACAGAGGTCTTTAAAAAGAGAGGTCAACACTGCAAATATAGGCTCTTTGCATAAACTTAATGTAATTGTCAATAAAGCCTTTGACACTTATGAAATGCTTGTAATTATACTTCAGTATACCATATTAACATGACAAAAAAAATCTAACAACACTGAAGCAGCAGACTTTGAGAAAATGTATATTTGTCTTTCTCAAAATTTTTGGCCACTGCTGTACTGTAATGCTCCTACTCATAGTGACCAGGATGTTAGATCTAGAAATTGTTCAAAACCAACTATGAAAATGCCATTGACAGGAACTACAGTATTGGTGCAGTATTATTGTAAATGGCCAGCACTACTGGATGAACCACTCGTCACTGGTCAATTTCTTCTAATTTTCCAAATACTTGTGTTAATGTGATTTGCAGATTGATAAAAAAACATTTTATGTTATTCTGCTGATCTTAAAAAGGTTCCAAAAAATCTCTTAACAAAGAATATAAGGGGTATGGCAAGAACACATCCTTAGTTTAATTAGATGTCAATAAAGATTTTTTGTTTTGTTTTTGCTAAACATAACTGTAAACAAACCTTCATGTTAAACTCATGTGTTAAAAGAAACATGTGTAATTAAATACTATGAAATGAACAGAAGTTTAGCTACATAAAAATCTACTCATTTGTATACTTCTTTCTCCATCCAAGGAAGTCCTACACATAGTGATAAGATATTTGTGAGATATTAACTTCCCTTCAAATCACATGGGCTGTAAAATAAGAAACCACCTTAGGGCTACAGCTCAGTTTTGATCACGGTATATTTTTGGCACATACAAAATAAAGGTTTTGTTTCTGTCTCTGATTCAGATCCTTTACAAAGTGTTTCTCTGTCCAGGTCTCAAAGTACTCATTTTCTGCACATTTTGTTAAGCTTGCTAACTAAGAGATTAGTTGGATCAGGTGAGATGGGAATCAAGAAACCACTGAAAAAAACAAACAAACAAACAAAAAAAGCGATGTCTTTATACGAAAGACAACAATAACTTTAAACCATAACCAATGCTTAATGCATTTTAGGACACAGAGAAGGATAAAGTAGAAGGACATTGGTATCCCACTCTATTCAGAAGTAGAGAACAATAACTAACTCTGAATACATATTGATTGATCGTTTTTATTCTGCTTTTTTCTTTGTTTACTGTGTGTACTCTGCGCAAACAAGTGACATACTGTATGTGCCAATAGCAAGGGCAGGTGCTTTAAGTCTTATTATTACTCATTTTGTTTTCATAAGTTTCTATGGAAAGTACTGTCACTGGTTTTCATTCTGTGAGCATCCTCTTACTGATAATCAAGACCGTGTGTAGAGGAGTGCGCTATAAAAATGTCTACGCCCTACTCAGTCACAGAGTCAGACAGTCAAACCCACAGTAGACCATGCATTGTGAACAGCCAGTTTTTGATGGGTCCCTGAAAATTGGTGCATTCATTTCACCAGAATAAATAATCCATCACCTCCATGATCTTCTTGCTTGAACATTTTTGCCAAGGGAAAGCTGGTCTTGTTACTGAGGCCATCTGCAACAGAGTGCATAAATGTTGTGTAGGGCTACAATAAAGATATTGCAAAGCAATTCCAGTTATCAAGATTACCTTGCGGCAAGGTGATATCTTTTTCTGTTAGGATGCCTTGTTCTTGATCTTGGTCTATTATCATGTCCTATGGGTTAAAAAATGGAATTAGTGTATGATTTCTAACCCTGAGCACTGACAAACAAGCCAATACCTCCAGTGAAATGGAGTCTTTTTAAGATGTGTCCAATGTACCTTGCATGTGGAAGCCTGGACCCCTGGATTGCTGTCTATGGTCCAAGTCTAGGGTGCTAAGAAATTGGGGTTCACTTTCTCTGTATGACTCTCCATCCATGGGCCTCCCTAAGGAAATGACAGTATCCCTGAAACGTGATTTTAATTATGGGGCTCAGTCCCTAATTTACTAAGGAATAGAGAAATTTCGAATCACTGGAAACATAAACCATATAATTCTCCAAAGCCTGAACTCCACCACCACCTCCCCACAAGCCTGAGGCAGTGATTACCAGCTCAAATGCAGACATAAATTAGAGACAGACTCTTTTTTATATGTATACTCAAATATCATATTTCTACTGACAGAATACACAATCTGAAAGGGCAAAATAATCCCCTTCTCAGAAAAACAAGAAAAATGAACCAAACCATAAACACCAGTAAATATTCTCTTGTCTTACAATTATGTCGGCAATGGTATTGTTATGAATGTCAACTTGGTAGTTTTACCCAGAGAAGGAATACTACTACTGTGACATAGTTATGCAATAGTCTTCTTAATTAAAACAAACACATACAGTAATAACTATAGCTCGATAAACACTACTAGTTGATGACACTACAAAATAAATAAACACGACAAACAAGATATTGTTTGCATAAACACAAATAAGGCTTGCCACTGAGATACAACATGTGTTTCATGCACTGTTCAACATCAATAGAAAAATACAGATGGAGATGATTTTACCACAAGGTCTCTTTTAATCTCGCTACGGAGCCATAATGTGCTGGATGCTAGTGAAAAGAAACACGGCTCCAGGAGGTTTTAACAGCCACAAGTTATAATTTTGTTGTCTTGTTATGTTACTTAATATAACTCACATCCTATAAAAAATATCTATTCTTGTTATGACAAAGCAGTGCCCGTTTCTAAAGTTGGCTGCAGAGCGGGTCATTGCCACAGAGCAGATGGCATGTATTATTCAGGGAAAAGGATACTGTTTGTCTGCAAGACATACCAGAACTGAATTATTCTCTACAGTACAGGGAATGTTCTTCCCTTCCAGTCCATTCTAATATCCATGTATTCTTATCATGCAGTAATGAGCAGCTCTCCAAGAAACTAAAACTAATTTAATTTAGCATATTCAAACCTGCATAGTAGAAAACAGTAACAATATAACCTCTCTATTATTATTATTATTATTATTATTATTGTTGTTGTTGTTATTTGTATCTCAGTAGGAGATTATTGGGTAATATAATAATATTCAGCTTCCTAATGTTGAAGTTTTTTTTCTTTCCATGAGGCTGTGGGTAGCTCATTAGGTCAGAATCTGTTCTTGTAAATGTTGTGTTCCAGACCTGTCACTGAGCTACTTTTAGGGCCCATAAGAAAGCACCTTCACTCTTTCCTTCAGTTACTTTGGATAAAAGTGTTTTCCTATAATTTCCTATAATTTACCTATAAACCAAACTGTTTTTACAGTCATTTGAGGTTAGAAATTTAGATTTAAATGTAGATAAACTTGTCGAGACAAACTGCTCTCTCACCGTGCTGAAGTCTGCCTGGAAAACTAAGAATAGTAGAGCCATGTCTACTGCAGGCTTTGAGCACCAGATCTCGAAGTGTGAGAAATAGTGATATCCATGCAGGCTGCAGGAAAAACAACACACAGCACATTATTTACATATTTTTCATGTGAAAGAATAAACAATGCAATATTTTCAATCTTATAGTTTTTTGTTTAACTGCTTTTAATATTCATCAATGTTCAATATCAGAGCCAGCTAATTCCAGGCTTTAATTGAATTGAAATATGGCCAATCACATCTCACCTGTGAACTCATTTAGAGGGGATTAGATTTTTTAAATTATATTGTATGCATAGTGGAGGAGCACGACTTAAATCTCTTTTGCTACCTTTCCTTGAAATTTAAATAATGTATGCATAACTTACATTACACATAACTTAATGTAATGTATAAGTGCATATATAATTGAATGTGTACACTCAATTATGTATAAAAGTCATATATAACTACAATTATTTTAATGTGTGTGCCATGGATGATGCCCACCCCTCTTCATGCTACGAATCTGCACATGGTCTGTGGTGCTGTATGAATGTCTCTGCCTGAACGCAATTTACTTACCACTCCTAACCAGTTAGGACACCAGTTAGGACACCTACTTTAAGAATCTTGATAAATTACTCCTGAAAATAGGACCAAAACTGCATCACTCCGCGAATTTTTGGCCACTTGGGAGCACTTACTCTGGGACACTTGGTAAATATGGGCCCTGTCCTTTTTTCTTTATATTATGATTGAGTAACAGTTCACAAGAATTAAAATTAATTTTTTGGGGAGATATTAGACGTATTGCTGGCAAAAATATATTATAATGGTGACTAATTAAGTAAGTAACAACAGAATGTTACCACCACAGAAACTTGTGTGTGTATCTACAGTATACAGCATGGTATTCACCAGAGGCTGGTGTAAAACCAGAGCAGTGTGTCATACACATGGCATGTTGGCTGGGAATGGCCTAACCAATTAAGGGACACTGTGGTCTCTGGATAAACAGTATTGCAAATCCACAGGCTTTTGCCAGTTATTGCTGAATACATAAACATGGGGTCCAAAAGTCTGAGAGCACTAGTGAAAATGCATTTTTTCAAATTAAATATAATACAAATTTCAGAGTTTCTCAGTGTTTGGTCCCCTTCTTGCTTTAATGACAGCATGCACCACAACTGACATTTACTCTAAATCCATCACTCCAATGTTGTCTAATAAAAGATATTAGGCATCTAACCTTTTTGATAAGGCAGGTAACATGGAT
The DNA here is from genome assembly GCA_030014305.1 of Clarias laeviceps. NCBI lineage: Eukaryota > Metazoa > Chordata > Actinopteri > Siluriformes > Clariidae > Clarias > Clarias laeviceps. Next base: position 24,358,318 of record JAQMYJ010000039.1, read on the forward strand.
AACATCACAAATATGTTTGTGTTTAAATAGGGGCAGAGAAATAATGCAGAATCTTGAACATAAATATTTATGATATAGACCATTTATTAATAATTTTTTGTTTTAAATAGTTCAGATTTCTCAAACCTTAAAAATATTAACAATGTTTTAAAATCACAGGTTTTTGATGTAGACTTCTACACCTCACTGAATGTTAATTTACTTTACATTGTCAATATTTATAAAGTTAAGGTTGTTTTCTCTACTCACGTTTCTCTCTAGAAGCTCCTCTTTAGCACAATCAGTGTGTGCTTGTAAGTATTTAGAATGAAAAAGCAAGCCATCAAAGATATTCCAAGGCATGATCTCATTCATTGCAAAAGGAAAACCACAGGCACTATTGGCAGCAATCAGGTAGGTTAGTCCCCGTACAAAGAGGGAACCAAGGTGAACAGCCCTGGGATCCACCTGAGGAACCTGCACAATCAGGAAAAAAGGAAACACATACAAACAATTACAATTACAGGAAAATCTAGGAAAAAAAAAACTTTAAAGGTGAGGATCACAGTTTGCAGCCATACAGCAGTGTGTACAGTGGAGTGTGTACATAAAGTGAAGTAAATTGAGAAATGATAGCAGTGAAGGGCTGAGTGTGAGAAATAATACTAATTATAAGTTTACAGTGTACTAACAGTGATAAAGTGTGGTAATTGTAATGTGAGTCCTACATGTGAATATTGGTAATAAATAGATTTAAATTTGTAATAATGTTAATTATAAAACCTTAATTCAGATTATGATGAGTAATTAATTCAACAAACCGAAGTCTATTATATATTTGACTAAATTGAGGCTAGAGCACTTGGAATGTAACCTGAGGGAAAAACTAGAGATAACGGGATGTGCATGGAGGTGGGGGCAGATTCTCCCTCAACTGCCCTCTGCTCACCTGGCTACCTACCCCCAGCCACGGGAGATAAGAGAAGGACTGACTGATTAGCGCTTGTGTCGCCAAAATGAAAGACTTGCGTACCACCTGCTCTGCTCTCAAACACAGCTTAAACTAAAGTAAACAAAAGGTGGTCAGTACACGCAGTCAAAAGATTCAGCAGCGGGTGACGGCTCAAGCCTTTATGTCATTAAAAGTAATATCACACTGACTAGGGGCAAACTGGTTTTCTCTTTAAAAGTGTAATACAAGTATTTTTGTATTTGCGTACTGGATAACTTCACATACAACTCAACAGATTTTCTCCATAATGAAAGCTGGGTATTACATAGTTTGTTTTGATTAAAAACAACATCAGGAACAAAAAACAAATAGTGGACATGCTTGGAGTCCTGCCAGAAAATATGTAGGCAATGATTACCAATGGTAGCTTGCCGTTAGGCACAGAGATAGTGTGCAGAGCTTTATTATTAAAGCAAGAGCAGCAGCTGTTCTTCCAGCATTTGACCACAGAAACAATGAAAGCTGCTCCAGCCAGATGTCTGTGAAACTAAGGCAAGGCCTGGGGGCACAGATTAACATTAATGGCAACTCTTAACCTTGTGAGCAGATCATTCACCTGTGTGATGATGCATCTGTGCCATTCCATGTCCTGAAACATTCATGAATGGAGAAGAATGGTGAATGCTGAGTACACATGGGGAAATAAAATGCCTTTATTTTGCATATAAAGCACCTTTATATCCTGGTGGGACATTTTAATTTCATATATTTTCTCCAAAATATAAACTGCCTGAAGCGTCCTCGATTCCAGCCTTGTAAAGTGTGTGTAAATGTTGGTGCTTTCAGCACACAGAGGCATCCGTGTGTGTGTATTCACATTCCCTCACTATCACAAAGCAGCACAGGGGGAGAGAGAGGTTGAGGGGGGAATCAAGCAGCCCCAGGAGACTCTCCTGCCATCTGTCTGGCTCTTAAAGCTTGCCTCGTCTCTCCCCTCCCCGCCTCCTCCCCTGTGATCCCCCTTTCACATTTCAGGCAGATGTGACAGTGTTGCTCCTGATGGGACACAACAATAGCGCGTGCAACAGGTGCTCCTGCCTCCCTCCGGCACATGGGAGGCAGGAGAGCTTCACACACTTTCATCTGGCCAGTGGCAAGCTGTCACCACTGTGACTTAAACACACGCACACATACACACACTTGCCTGAGTCGCTCAGCAACTCAACACCTGCTGCTTGGTGCCCCAAAACACATAGACACTGAACGCAATCATTCACCACCTGACATATTGCTGGTAATATAAACTCCCCTATTTCACTTAACCTTTACTGAAATGTACACACAGAAACAATGCTGACATGTTCATAACAAACAACCATCAAAGCACAAAATGGTAGACTGTCTGCTTACTGTAGATGCTTGAAATATTTACAGAATTTCCCTCTTTAAAAAATTACAAATGTAAATAACTCCTTTATATTTATAAGCAACATCATAATATCTGAGGGAGCAGAGATATAAACAATAGACTCTGGTTATCTTAGCTCTCTGAGTTAAGTGTATACATTTTTTTACCATGCAAACAGTGACTGTGTGCGCACTTGGAAGTGATAGGAATTGGTACATGCAACGGAGCAGCAAAACATGTAAATCAAGCAGTGGCTTCCTGGATATATCCTGTGAAGATCTTATTAGTTACACATCTCCACTCTAGAGAGAACATTCAATATGGCCACCTCAAAACCATGGGCGCCCATGGAGGCAATGTCTTAAATAGTGTGTGTAGTGGGTTTAAATTAGGAAAGGAGCTGAAATAAGCCTGTGGTCAACAGCGGGGACGTCTCAGAGTCTGTCACCAGAGCACTGCTCTCAGGTTCAGACCACAATTAGAGCAGTTTTTGGGAGGAATGTCGCAAAGCGACCAAAAATTATCCCCCCAGTCTCTCTTTTTTTTATTCCTAAATAGTGAGAGAATCCAATACATCGTTTAAGATGACTTGCTGCTTTGGGGGAAAAAAACTAAAAAAAACATGGTCTCGTGAAGTGTTGGTTTGGCAAGAGAGAGTATTTACCCTGAGCTTCAGCACTAAGGAAATCAGCCTGCAGTCTCCTTGAGAATACATGATACAAATGTGCTTTAATCATTCACCAACACCCAAAACACTGCGCTGTTTCTGTTTATGTGAAGACTTTGAGTTAAAAAACACAAAGTGAACATGACTGGAGGGCACCTTTGAAAAAGATTACATATTTAAGCTAAACATGAAGGAAAGACCTAACTGTAGACCAATTTTAACACCTTCAAAGATCGACTGAAAACAAACTCTTCTCCCTACAATAAGCTGCCTGTATGTTCCAAAGAAGAGAAAATACCCACCCTTGTGTGTTGCAGATCTGTGTATGACTTATATCTGATACAGACGACTTGACTTAGATATGCATCTATGTCTTCTACAGAAAAGTGTTTAGCCTACAATAAGAACAAATATTTCTCTTTAGTTTGCAAGCAGTCAAAGTTGTAATCTTGTGTACAAAACAAACAATTACAGTACAGTACATAAGGAAAACACTTAAGTTGAAACAAGCAGGAAAGTGTTATGTAAACCAACAAGCTAGACTGAATAATCAGTTGTGTGATCAGGATGCAAACAACATGTAGTAAATTGAAGCAAAACCCACCTGAATAGCTATGTATGTTACGAGACAAATGACAGCTACCAAAGGTGTGTCAAAAGATTTCAGCTCTTCAGCAAAGTCCTGTAGGCCAAAAATAGCCAGGAAAGTGGACACTCGGACATGCTTTACCTCTGATTCTTTCCCAAACCACAGAGTTGTAAGGTCAGGAATTCCCTCTGTTAATTGACCAATACAGAAAGTGATTAATGGAACACATGCAGGAAGGACAGGGCTAGAAATAAAAATGTATGCTATGTTCTTTTGGCACTATCATTTATATTTTTAACAACAAGTAGTATGTATGTCCTTAAATAGTTGAAGAACTCACACCTACCCCAAATCTACCACTTAAATGCCATTCAATTTTGTAGCACAACTGATTATGTAATTCATCAGACTGTTTGTGCACCACTAATATATTTTAGACACTAAGATACTTTAGAGGATTATAATAAACAAAAGTGCATAACATTTTTGGCTATAAATCTAAAGATTTAGTCTGTTGTTTAATATAACATACTCAAATATGAAGCAGCTTTACTGAGGATACACTGTCAGTGCAAACACTCTTAACCTTTCAGTGTTTATATGTCAATAAGCATAAACACAAAGGAACATTTGAATGTCTTAAAAACAAACATGGTAGAAAAGAGTTTTACTATTACAAGTTTCACTTTCTGAAACCTTCATGGTACATTCAATGTGTCAATCACTTATATTTACATGTATTTCTACCTCATTGGGATGATGGTTTCAAAGTGACTTACACCTTACACTGGCAACAACTGGGCTGAATGATGATTAAGGGCCTTCCAATCTCAAACCCTAATCTCTGACCTTAATTTAGTTTAATTTTTATCAGATGGGGGATGGGGGGACAACTGTCAATCATGCTCATTTTTAGATGTTAGATTAGGAAAAAAAAACATATATACCCCACCTGGAAGGTTTAGAGGCTTTGGAGTCACATTTTTTGGTTCTTTAAGTGGATTTCTGGGAAAAACAAACCATTCTTTCACAGACAATGCTTCACCGTAAGAACCTATATTTAGGAAGAAATATATTAAATAATATAAGATTCTGTGACCAAAGATAACACTGTTAATAGCAAAGAAAAAAGTAAGATGTATAAATATTCAAATGTTTAAATCAGTTGGTGGTACAGTTGGTAGCATTGTATCTCACAATTCCAGGGTCAATGGTTTAAAACTAAGCTTTGGTTACTGTTGTTGCTCTGCTTGTCCATTCAGGTCCTCTGGTTTTCTCTTATTTCCCAAAAACCCTGTAGACTGTGTAGGCTAAACTGAATGTGTATGTGAATCGTGGCCTGCAATGGACTTGTGTTGCATTTAGTGTCTATACCCACATAACACAGAGTTCCTGAGACAGACCCTCAAAATTTGTTGAATTGTAAGGCTCCCGTCACACCGTAATAATAACCATTAAGTTCCTACAGCGTCTAAGCACTGGAAGAACTTAATGTGGTCTTCTACAACATGGCATAGACCTACCATGGGCATATCACAAGCCTGAAGAAGACATTGTGAGAACTCTAATGATGCAGCAACAGTGACATTCAAATTATAACTCAGAAAGAAATCTGCATCATGCTTGTTGAGTTGTTAGCTGTTATCTGGTCAATATCGTTGTTAATACTTATTGAGGTCTTCCTGTATCTTGCTTAATAAGCAGATCCATGAGAATACTACGTCCTTTCCGGTTTCTACTGTGTTCGTGCCCAGTTGCACAAGTTCTTACTGTGTTGATCAAATTTTTTGCAGAAATAGCTGGAATGTGGCATGGTGTGACAGGAGTAATATGCTCACAAAAGACACTCATTAAATTACTGTTTTTCTTAACTCTCATGGTTTTTTTATTAATCATATAGTACAAGTGTAAAAAGAGACCTGTCTCTACTTGTTTATACTATGAAGTAGTAACTGATGATTAATTCTGAAAGCATGACAAATTAAATATTTTTAACAGTTATATAAGAAACTTACTCGGCAAGAGAATACTGTAGATATGTTCTCTAAGTGGTTGGTATAAAATAGCTTGGGGTGGCAATCCAAGATCCTCAACTTCCAGCGTATTGCTGCATTCCACCACCCCATCCTGGAGGACATTATAGACCATAAAACACTCTGCTCGTATGTGCTTCTCTTTTGCTGCCTGCAGGGCAGAAATTTTTAATTACTCAAACAAATCTTTCAACACTGATTTTTAAAGTAGTGGCAGCAATTGGTTATATGTTACCTGTAATATATCTTTGTTCAGGTACTTTTCCATTACACACACCAGCTCTGGGAAAGGTAGGTTTTGATCTAACCAAGGTGATGATTGTCCTGGGAGAAGATATGACTGGATTCCCTTTTCAACAACCTCCATATCAACTTTGGATAAAGGTAGTGAGGAGATGTTACATACTGCATCACTGTTTGGATGATATCTTTTTATGAACTCTGCTGCAGCATGTACCTTGTCACCCTGGTGTTTTTTCCCATAAAAGGTTAAGGCATTTTTACGAAGATTCTGCAGTTGATGCTCTGGCACAATATCATTACCGAGAATGCATGCCAGGAAAGGAAGATCAGACTTTTGAAGCATCAGGATGTGACACAGCTTTTCTCTGGAGTACTGCACTGTGGACATATTTTCTAATCTGAGTTTAGCAATGGACATATACGGAACTGTGTCAAAAATGACAAAGTCTGTGTCCTGACCAAGAATACCAATGCAGTTGTTATGGAGTGCATATTCAGCGATTTCGTAATCTCCATCAGAAACAGAGCAATGTGTTTCTTGACCAAGAGATTTTAGTGCGAACCTGGAGAAAGTGGCCAGTCCTGAGGGGAGGCAGAACATTTCTCTGTCTGGTTGCTGATGCCGATTCTTAATGTAGTTAAATATTCTGGCTATGTCCTGGTTGACTCTCAGCCGTCTCTTCACCCATTCTGCTCTCTTCTGTTCCGCTATGGTCCCATCAAAGAAGAAGACCAATCTTAATCCTATCGCTGTAAATGCCTCCACAAATATTTGCAGGAAATGCATGTACTCTTGCCACTGACCACCATGGACCCAAGCTTGACACTTATACCAATACTTCAAACAGGCCATTCCATCCACCACCAAGGTAGGCATCATATCGGAATGGGCTTCAGCATAAGATGCAGCCAACTGTCGCAAGTGCACAAGTATGCAAGTCTCTGGATAACAAGTCTCCATAAAGTACTGTAAGCCTTTTACCCCCATGTCAGCACACTCTTTAGCAGGTACTGAATTTGAGAAAAGAAGCACGATTTGTGAATATTAATTACAATGCAGCACACCCTTCAGATTTACATTAGTGAATAAAATATAGTTTTTCATCAACATGTGCAAATTAGTTATTTATTTTAAGCGCCTTTTGGGTCACAACTGTTTTCTTTACTTTTGCTTATAGGAAGATTTAGTTCTATAGATAATACTGTAGCTTATTCGACTGCTTAATTAAATTTAATAGGTTTAATACAGGTCTATGAATTTTGCCTTTGGTTTGATGTCAGCTTTGGATAGGGTTTGGAAATAAATATATAAGCTCCATTAAATAGACGTTAAATCTTACTGTACACATTTAAATAATAAACATAATATTTAAAATGTTCTGTAAGGCAGTCCTTTACACACACATATACACACACACACACACACACACACACACACACACACACACACACACACACAGCCTGACTAAAACGCTTGGAAACTACCATATTTTGTCTTCCACCTTGAGTATTGATTGCTGCTTTTGATTATTATTATTTCACAAATTAAGTCTGTGCCCTGGTAACAGAACATTAAGGTAATCAGCTGACTTCATTTCATTGCCACATAACATTGTTCAGCCTAGACCTGACCCACTGACTAACCCCAGATGATAACACTTGTAATGGGCGCACTATGCCTGATGGGTACATCACTTTGTGCACTTTTCTTTTTACCCTGACGCACATATCACTCTAGAATAGGGTCAGCCTGAACTCATCAGACAACATGACCTTTTTCAAAGTCCTAATCCAATTTTAAGCCCTTTTCTGTTTAGTCCCAATCCTGTGATGTGTCACATGTGTGAGTGCGTGATGAAATGCTCTTACTGCCACTATTAAACACAGCTTTGATTTCTAGTGTCTATGTTTTACAATGCAACTTCATCAAGCATTTTAGTGGTCATTTATGATGTTGACAGTATGGCACTATCCTTCCAGGTTTAATCATGCGTTGGACAGTTCTTAAACCAATTCCACTAATTTTTTCATTGGGTGAATATTGATAGGTGAATATATATTATAAATATATAATACAATTCATTATTGGCATTGTGGACTTATTTTTTCTTTCTCTATTCCTATTTTCTGTATTGTAGAACAAAACTGAAGAGATCAAAATGATAAAATAATGCATATAAGAATTATGCAGTAAAAAAAGTGTTGAAGTTAATACATCCTTTAGAATTATCCAGTTTTTACCTTGATGGCAGCTTTAAATACTTTTTGCAACCTCATAATGCTGGATGAGACAAAATATGAAGCTAAAACATAAAACTTGATTTTTTTAAATAGTTTTTTTGTTTGTTTGTTTACTAAATAATTCCATGTATTATTTTATAGTTTTTAATGCCTCAGTAGTGGATTGTTCTACGATGTTAAAAATATTATATATAACGTACTGTATATGCACAGGTTGGCAAATCATATTGAATTTGTACAGCTGTCTGAGGTATTATTTGTCATTTGGGCAACAGGCTCTGCTACAAATACGTAAGTGTGTGAGGAATGATGCCGGTAATTTGGTACTTTACTAAATTTTGTATGTTTTCAACATATTGACATGCACGTTTTCTAAACATGAATTTCATAAGACAATAAATCGTAGCAATGCAATCTATAAAAGGCCGAACTATCAATAAAGGTTTGAGTCCTGTTTCTGCTAAGCTAATGCTAAAGTGGTCATGGAATTAAAAATACAATATTAATATATCGATCTGATAACAAGAAACAGATTTCAAAACAATGTTAAAAAGCCTACCAATAAAATGGATGATAGACAACAACTGTCACTTTACCTGCCAGACACTACGCACTGATTAGCACTGTGTTTACAATCTGCACACACTTCCGCTTCCGGAAAATCGCGCACAGTCCACGGCGCGTTAAAGGCGCAGCACACATTACCAGGGACTGTCTCTGTGTATACAGTATATACAATACACACAAGGAGTGTGTAAGACTGCAAAGAAAAAAATGACTAAAATTTTGTTTTGCAGTTAAACTGAACAAGTGCTCGTGTCGTGGTGTGTGCAGAAAATAAGTTCAGAAATCGTCCAACTTTTGCATTAAAGGCATTAAATCAGAGAGAGCTGCATGTAGAAGAAATCTGTGAAGAAATGTTTGAACTTATGTGATCATTTGTCTTTGTAACGAGCTTCTATGTAAGGTTTTTCTGGGAAATAATTATAACTACAGTGGCATAATGCCTAAATAAATGCATTTAATAATTTTACAAATTTTAGTTTTAAAAGTACACACACACACACACAAACACACACAGCACCCCAAAAGAAAAGCTCTAATCATCAGCTTACACAATGCATTTGTAATGAGGGCTTTAATCTTTGGCTTATTATTTTACCATCAATTGCAACCACTGCAACATTTTTGCTTAATGAACAGAAAAGTACAAAATCCTGTGGGCTTGACTTCTTTTGAGTGTTTATTTTTAGCAACTATTAGCATCCCAGAGTTTTACAGTAGCCTATTATGGTAAAGTAGTAATGGCTCACAGGCTGAATCTCCACTACATGTATATCAATAGTACTGTATACGTGATATTGGTTTATATATTGACTTTTTGTAACCACCTATAACGCGTGGTTTGTTCCTCTGGATTATTGATTTTTTTTCATTTAATGTTTTTCAAATGAACAAAAACCACCCTGGGGAAAAGGGACAGATGTTCTCGAAAGGGCATTGGCACGCGACTCTCCTCAGCCGAAGAATTCGACTCGCACGCGCGCGCGTTTACACACACACACATACACCATCCCAAACCCTGTCGCAATAGGCGCAATGAGGGCTACCTGTTTCTTTGCAGCAGCTGGCAAAATTAATCGGACTTTCAGTGCTAATCTGTTAATCTCGTCACAGGACTGTTAATAACCAAAGAGAGAACACAGAGAGACCACAGATGGTCGTTTGCCATTAGCTGGATGCGGGATGTTTTCATCCTCCGTGTTGCTGCTTCTTATCAATCATATGCGCAGGCTGGGCCACGCGACTGCTCCTTTGTCATTGTAATCGGCGCGCGACTTCTGCTGCGTCACTTTGCTGAAGCTTGTGTCTTCTCTCAGATCAAACATCTCCAGGCCACAGAGCGCATTTACCCTCTGTTTGTGCGCTATGCGTCAGTGCGTAAAATAAATTCACCTGACAATATCTTAGCAACTCGGTGATGGTATGATCAAGAATTTCCGGAGCTATTGCTGACTACATATGGGTATGATTACTTATGTTGGTGTGGGCTGATCTGTAGGCAACAGGTCTAACCTTAAAGCAATATCTTATTTGTTATACTACATTGGAGTTCCCACGGGCCACTTTTACTCGTTTCCAGCCTCCCTAACCATATGTCCAGTAGCCCACGCCATGCTTTCAGTCCAGTTTAGAGGAAGACTGTGCTGTGCACAGGGACAGTGGAGACATGCAGTTGTAATGAAGAAGAAGAAGAAGAAACACGCCATTTGGTTGGGAGCAGATGGTTGGCATGGGAGGAGGGGGCGGGGGGGGGGGTGCTGAGCGCGTCTAAAGGCGTGTCGTGGCCTTCAGAGAGAATCCCCAAAGGGCTCCCCTTGTATTCAAAATCAATGAAAATTAAAGCGAAGAGAAAAGATGAATAGTCGAACCTCGAGTCCCGGGCTTTGTTCAGCACAGCTACTGGTGGGCAGGAGTTAAAGTACAACAGCCCCCTATAGAAACACTTAAGTTAAACAGTCTCTCCATAGTCCAGCGCGAGAAGGGAGGGAGAAGGGGAGAAAGAAGAGGGGCTTTCTGCTTGATTTAACCAAGACAGAATCGCGTGGCATAAATTATTCTTGAAAAGAATAAACGAAGTGGGCATAAATCCAAGAGGTTTCACTTTGCCTTTCAGTTACGCTTTGCTGTGGTAATCGCGAAATGTGTGCTACGTCCGGATAAAGAATAGTTCACTGTGATGTGATGAGAGATGGCTGGGGATGTTTTCACCGGTCAGCTGGGAGGTGTATAGATGGATTTATTCTCGATAAACAAAAAAAAAGCATCGTCATTTTGAAGGCATGATTGAGGACGTTTGCTTTGACATCTGTGAGCTATAATTTAAGAGGAGTTGCTGTGACTTTTGAGTAGTACAAGTTTCATAAAAACGATCCGTGATCAGTGCAATTCCTAAAATGGATCTATTTTAATTTTGTTGTTGTTTCTAACAATAACGAATTTGCATTCCATATAATAAACTGCAAATACTAATTTCATCCACTTTCACAGGTAACTACATTCTACAAAGAGTTTACGAAGTGTGTATCTACATCTGGCATACTGAAAACACAACGAGGCACATGACTTACCGCTCTATTAAAAAGATATTCGCATGCAGTTGCATTCCTGCAGTATAAAAACTGCCAGTCGTTTCAATTAATGCTCTAATGAAGACCACCCTCACACATGAACACACGCACGCACGCGCGCCAGCGTGAGCATGCGCACATCGGCAGTAGATAAGGGCGGCTGTGTAATTTATTTTCATAATGAAGTTAACTTTTTTTTTAACTTGCTGTTGTTGCGGTTGTTGTTGTTACTACCACTGTTGTTGTTGTTGATGATGATGATGATGATGTGAGAATACACTTAAATAAAAGGGGTATTTATCTGAGCTATTTTTCTGCTCAAAGAGCAAAGTGCTGTTCTCTCTCTCTCTTTCTTTCTCTATCTCTCTCTCCACTACATTGTGAAGGGAGCAGGTGCTGGCCGCATTACCATACAGCTGAGAGCACAAAGAACAAACTTATTCTTCCCTCACACAATAACAAAGTGCTTTAATGACAGCCACGCGAACGACACACACCCGCTAGGCTTTACTGCCCTTCTTAGACATACACAAAGTTAAAATTTAAACTTTAGGGCAACCCGAACCTCACTAAAATGTGTAGTACATCTAAGGCAAATCGAATTGTAACAAAGTTTCATATGTTGCCTAAGATAAATAGGCTATCGGTTGGTTCCGAATAAATTCAGCGTATATACTTCACTAATCGAGTAAAAAAAATTTGAATTGTAACTTGCTTTAATGCTCTTCATCTGGTTTTGCAACAGGTATGAATGCGTCAAGTTCTTGATATGACCCTTCAAACTAGGCTATGGTTTAACATCTTAAAATGATCAATGCTATAATAATAAAGCAATAATAAAGCAAATCATGCGATTAACATCTACTAACCAGTGAATTACATTATTCATGATCAATGGTGAGATTACCATGTTTTTCTTTCATATTTAATATGTTTATAAATGCAGATTGATGTTTTAATGTAATCAATCTTCTAGAATTGCTTTGGCAACAATGTTATTTTTTTCAACATTCATGCCAATAAGGCCCTTCTGGATTGAACTAAACTGAATATACAGTAGTTATATTGAGGATGTCATTTTTAACACCTGTTTCATTTTTTTTTAGAACTTTGAACGATTTTAACGGAGCCTAAGCAACGCTCACATGGATATGTGATGTAATTTGAAGGTTTGTGTCCGGATGTATAGGATTCTTCGGGTTGAATTTTTTTCCTATATGTAAATGAGCCC
>JAQMYJ010000039.1:24370801-24382457 GCA_030014305.1 Clarias laeviceps
CCGCCTCTCTCACACACACACACACACGCTCTCTCTCTCTTTGCAGTGGGGAAAGGTTGCACATTTTACAGCTCAGTGACCATTTGGCGATCTTTGGGGGTGTGTGGGGGAAGGGGGTGGAGGGGGGTGGAAAAGTGTCCCTTTGTGACAACTCGAGCCAGATTGGGGAGTATCTCTCATTTGCATCTCATTACCCTAGAAGGCGCACTCTGTATATAACGGGCAGCAGGCGGACTGGGACATCAGACACACACTCACTCTCTTTCTCTCCAATGGAATCAAGAGCTTCGGAGTAAAAGCGTTTGGACGCGTACAAAGTAAACAGCACAGTTTGCTGTCTCTGCTGCATCTTTATGTGGAAAGTGAACCGGACGCATTGACAGATTGGAGTTATCTCGTTTTTTCCGATCTCATTTGGGATTTACTTGTCTGTTTTTGCAAGACATGACCTGCAGAAGAAGATAAAGTCAAATAATAAAAACTGCATCTACGCTTTGGCTGAAGAATTCACATCTTCACTTTGTGTTAGTCGTAGTTTACATGACTTCTTGAGTGAGACGACCCGTGGACGTGTAACATCTCGTTGAAGATCTTTACCACCATGGGGCGACTTATGATAGCTGCCATCCTTTGTGCCATGCTAAGCCAGGTAATGAAAAGTGTATCTCGTTTGGTCGCGATCAATTTAAAATATAGCCCAAAATATTACATTTGAATTATTAATTGTATATATTTTTTGTTTTTCAGATTTTATGCTCTGGGGTTTTTGAGTTGAAGTTGCAAGAGTTTCTGAATAAGAAAGGAATAACTGCCAACACTAACTGTTGTAAAGGAGGATCCTCGTCAGCCGTTCAACAGTGCGAATGCAAAACCTTTTTTAGGATTTGCCTCAAGCATTACCAGGCTAATGTATCCCCGGAGCCCCCGTGCACATATGGCGGAATTACTACTCCTGTTCTCGGATCAAATTCATTTCAAGTTCCTGAAACTCTCTCAGACAGCACCTTCACCAACCCAGTTCAATTCCCTTTTGGATTTACCTGGCCGGTGAGTTGTTTCAGATACCTATACATATACTTTGTAATTCCCCTGATTTGGATTATTGATAGCACAAATGGGATCAAATAAGCATCATTAGGCTATTAATGCAAGGTAAATCCAATACTAGTTGCTTAATTTACAACAGACTGACAAGTAGTTGGAAATGTTATATCCCTAGGGAGAGGATATTATTGCCAGCTCAGCGTGAAATTCCGAAAGCTTTCATTTTACTGCAGTTAAGGAAGTGTGAACCTGGGGAAACAGAGCGTGAACCCAATAGTTATCACACCTCCACTTATCTCCCTCTTCCGTTATAAATCTTAGGATTCCGACTGTCGCAAGAAACTAAGCATGAACTGCACAGATTTTAATTTGCTTTACATTTTTCTTTCCCACCTTACAGGGGACGTTTTCACTAATTATTGAGGCACTGCATACGGAGTCTGCTGAGGATTTATCAACAGGTAAGAGCATCTGAAGTAACGTTTCAAAAGAATAACAATGTTCGTTTTTCTTATAACTGGATGGAAGAATTTATGTCTGTTTATTGTTTGTTAAAGACAACCCAGAACGTTTGATCAGTCGCATGACCACACAGAGGCACTTGGCGGTCGGAGAAGAATGGTCTCAAGATCTACAAGTGTCTGGGAGAACAGAGCTGAAGTACTCGTACAGATTTGTGTGTGATGAGCATTACTATGGAGAAGGCTGCTCGGTGTTTTGCCGCCCGCGAGACGATGCTTTCGGCCACTTCACGTGCGGAGAGCGCGGAGAGATCATCTGTAATTCCGGATGGAAAGGCCAATACTGCACAGAACGTAAGTAGCTTTGGAACTGCCACTTAAAACTCCTATCTGGTGTTTCGCATGGTGCAGTGATAATATCTTGCGTAAAACGAGTTGCGGAAGTGCTCCTTGCATAACGCATTCGAGTAATTCAAAACAGAGCCGTTAGCTAAATAATGGCACGCGTGCCGTATACTAAAGCCTTCACCTGATTGGCTGTTTGGCCGAGCGCTCACCGCTGATTGGCTCGCAGTGATAATGTATTGTTAAAAGCAGGCAGCTGCTGAGTGAGAGAAGACAATACAGCAGCTGTCCTGCACTAGCAGCGTGTCCACCAGCTGTCCACCCTTATCTCTGCGACATTATGGGCTGGGGCTTTATGAACAATGTGAAAAAAGGAACTTCTGACCCACCGGTAGAAGAAAAGGAGGCTTTTGTTTGTAAATCTTTTGTACGAGTGTGAGTGTGTTAAGCAGGGACTTAGAGTCCCAGAGGGATGACAGGAACATACTTTTCTAAACACCTACTCATGGGGCAAATAGCATCATAGCAGAATGAATTAGGGACTTTGTTTGGGCAATAGTTGGCAAATGTGCCTGAATAACAACTTGCTTCAAATATGTTACAAGTTGACATAATTCATTTGTTTTTCTTCTCTTTGTAGCAATCTGTCTCCCCGGGTGTGATGAGGAGCATGGGTTTTGTGACAAACCTGGTGAATGCAAGTAAGTATTAGAGTTTATGAAAGCATAAACAGTATATCTTTTTTTATTATGCATAAGGATAAATTTTAATTTGTTGTTTTTTTCTGATGTTTTAGATGCAGAGTGGGCTTCAGCGGAAAATACTGTGACGATTGTATCCGCTACCCTGGTTGCTTACACGGTACCTGCCAGCAACCATGGCAATGCAACTGTCAAGAAGGCTGGGGTGGTCTCTTCTGCAATCAAGGTTAATCTTGTTTTAAAAATGTTATAAGACTGTATTTCTTCATAAGTAACACGGGTACCTTTTTCTTAAGATGGAATTAGTGGATTAATACCTTTCATTTTCCATTTTTCAGATCTTAATTACTGCACACACCACAAACCATGCCAAAATGGAGCCACTTGTACTAACACTGGTCAAGGCAGCTACACATGCACCTGCAAGCCTGGTTTCAGTGGGGCAAACTGTGAGAATGAAGTTAATGAGTGCTCTGAGAGTCCATGCAGAAATGGAGGAAGCTGCATTGTAAGTATTATTGTGCTTATGGTGATAATGTAATATCAAACTGCTTTAAACATGGATGTCTATTTCTCTAAACACATTTTCCTTATAATCCCTTTGGTTTTGTAGGATCTTGAGAACACATATAGCTGCACCTGTCCTCCTGGCTTCTATGGAAGAAATTGTGAGCTGAGCGCCATGACTTGTGCAGATGGCCCCTGCTTCAATGGTGGACGGTGTGCCGATAATCCTGATGGAGGATACTTCTGTCAGTGTCCCACAGGCTACGCTGGCTTTAATTGTGAAAAGAAGATTGATCATTGTAGTTCAAATCCCTGTTCAAATGGTAAACTAACACTAAATTTAATTTGAAATTAGTCAAAATTTATTTCTGTTTTGAAAGCAGCAGTGTTAATCAGTTTATCTAAAATCTACTATTTCAAATCTTTCTCAGGTGCCCAGTGTCTAGATCTTGTGGACTCCTATCTCTGCCAATGTCCAGAGGGTTTCACAGGTGCAAACTGTGATGACAATGTTGATGAGTGCGCTAACTACCCTTGTCAAAATGGAGGAACATGCCAAGATGGAGTCAACGATTACACCTGTACCTGCCCTCCCGGATACACTGGCAAGAACTGCAGCCTACCTGTCAATAAGTGTTCACATAACCCATGCCATAATGGAGCTACATGTCATGAAAGGGATAATCGCTATGTGTGTGCCTGCATTCCTGGGTACGGAGGACATAACTGCCAATTCTTGCTCCCTGAAAACCCACAAGGACAGCCTTTTGTAGAGGGACCTGATCAAAGGTTCTCTGAGGATGAGGATGACAACGTATTTCCATGGACAGCAGTTTGTGCTGGGATTATTTTGGTGCTTTTGCTCCTGCTTGGGTGTGCTGTTCTGGTTGTGTATATCCGCTTAAAAGTTCAGCAGAGAAACCAGCAAGCTGATAGTCATATTGAAAGTGAGACCATGAACAACTTGACCAACAACTGCAGTCGAGAGAAGGACTTGACAGTCTGCATTATAGGTACTACACAGGTGAAGAATACCAACAAGAAAGTGGACTTTCAGAGTGACACCACAGCTATAGAAAAAAAAGGTTACAAGTCTCACTATTCATTAGTGGATTACAATCTTGTTCATGAGCTTAAACAAGAGGACTTTGGAAAGGAGGATGTGGCTGCTGACTCTGACTCAGAAGAAAAACACAGAAAACATTTAAAAAGGTGAATAATTCTGAAACATTGTCAGAAACTAGAGGTGCTTGAATTGAGTCTTTATATCAATTCAGGTTTGTAATTTGCTCCTAATTTTTTTATCTTTGTGTTTTAGTGAGGTATCAGAGAAAAGTCCAGAAGCTGCATGCAAAGACACAAAGTACCAGTCTGTCTTTGTAATATCAGATGAAAAGGATGAATGTATTATTGCAACTGAGGTGAGTTTTTCTCTTAATGTTAATTAATGAATCCGTGAGTCAAACACAAATATGTAATTTGCACTGTTTCTTGCAACAAAACAACATCACTGAATTCATCTTCTCTCTTTTGCAGGTATAATGCCACACCAGAGCTGTAGCTCGTCTTGCTCTACAGGAGGTTTTACTCCAGTGTATGCTGCTCAAACCAGAGGGAAGGTTTCCTTCTTGTGACTGCTGCTGTGGATCTTATGTTCATGGTGACGTTCAGAATGAGCTGGTTCTCAACTGAATTAAGCACAGTGACTGCAGAAAATGGATGTTGAGCCATACTGGTTCGCACTCTCAAAGTTTATTTCCCAGGAATGTGTCAGATGGACTTTTTGCACTTCCTGTAGGAATTTATTATTATTATTATTATTTGTTACCTCATTGCACTACGGAGGGTTGCTGTTAAAAAATGTATTTAACATTCAAACATAATTACTGCATATAAGTATGCACTGACTGCAGTGTCTGTCTCTGACCCGTTACACAGGTCAGAAGAGAGAAAAACACAGCCATCAAAACTGTTCTGTTCTGTTTCTGATATGATTTTTAATTTGTATTTTTTTTTATTTAAATGCTATTTGTGATTAATTTGTTTTGGGGGTTTTGTGAAGTTAACCCAGCTATAATTTAATCTTTTTCTCTTGTTGCAAATTTGTATATTGTATATAAGGCACTTCAGGTCATAGTGACTGTTTTTCAACAGTAATGTATTTAATTGTTTTGTTAAAACGTACAGGAATTGTTTTATACGTCTTGTTCATAAAGAAAATCACCATAATATTTTTTCCAAATAAATCCTGTATGAAATATTTCCAAACGACTCCTTATATTTAATATTTTGGGTACAAGTTAAGTAATAAAATATATTTACTTTATTATTATTATTAATATTTTTACTTAGTTAGTAGTGTCAAGCCTAATTCATATTGGCTGCTCATTTTGCTATTGCAAATTGCTATGGTTAATGTATCACATTCTAATGTAACTGTTATTCTAAATGATTTCTTTAAAGATTGACTAAATGTGTATGACTAAAACATGCTAAAATTAGTCAAATGCCCCTTTGCACAAAGCAAGATCCATTAAGACATACTTTTCCAAGGCTGGTGTAAAAGAACTTG
Source organism: Clarias laeviceps (assembly GCA_030014305.1). Lineage (NCBI taxonomy): Eukaryota > Metazoa > Chordata > Actinopteri > Siluriformes > Clariidae > Clarias > Clarias laeviceps. The sequence continues at coordinate 24,376,432 of JAQMYJ010000039.1, forward strand.
AGTGGTCTATACAGAGTCCTGTGTAAAATGCTCCAGCTGAATGATAGGAAAATTCTGAAGGAGTCTAATGTTATTTCATATCAGATGCTATTGAAAGTAATATACATTTTGTCACACACACTAGTTTTGGCTTAATGCAGGTGGGGCATTAAAATTTAAACAAATGTCAATCTTCATAAAATCCTCATTCACAACCCCATACGTTTTTATCTCTGTTTAAATACTGATTACCTGTTTTTTGCGTGGCCAGTGATGAAAAAATGTGGCTATAATCCAAAAAGTCTTTGTTTTTATCCACTTTTTAAGATGTTGCACTATAGTGGAGCAGCATGTTCTGTGCCTAGTTTAACTCTGTAAAGCTATGATTAAACATTGTGGTAAAACACACAGTGCTAATTATATAGTGTTTCTTATCTTTTCTCTGATTAGAATAGAGACCTCAGAACTGAGAATTCAGAAGTCTACTGTAGCAAAGTTTTAAATATGTCTCACCTGTGTGTTGTTATGCCTTAACACCAGTATTTAAATTCAATTTTTTCTCATTGTCTCATTGTTAAACATTTGTTGTGTGTCATGTAATGCATGCAAAATGACCACTTACAGCCACTATGTTCTTTGCTTCATATCTTTATTTCATGTTTATGGTTCTTGCATTCAAGTTTATGATTGTGTTGTTTGCATTTTAATTGTCATCCTCTTCATGAGAGAAAGCTTGACCAACAAATGGATATAGCAACCTTTTTTTGAGATGCAGCTGCGGACCATGTAGAGGAAATGCCTAATGTAGGAGCAACAGGGTAGGGAGCTGAAAGCCATGTCCCCTCTCTGGAAGGCGGGGAATCTTGACAAGGCTAGAACCATCTCACAGAGAGCATCACCCTGCTTCAGCTGTCCCTCTACCCTTCCTCCAGAGGAACCCATTACAGCTCATGGCCTCACCATGTGTTTTATGCCATCTCCCTGCTCTGACATAGATGTTCCTATGCCATCCAGCTCTGCTTTAGATGGCACCCTTTTGGTTTGCTTCACTAAAGATGTCACTTTACCTCCTCAATTGGCTGAGGACATCACTTGTCTCCTTGCTCAGCTGAGCATGTCACTCTGACTCCTTGCTCCACTGTTGATATTGGTCCTCCCCCCTGCTTATTGGTATATTTGCTCCGCTCTCTTAAATTGTGAAGGACATCTATCTCAACGCTTCCTTCCTCTTGCCTTGTGGAGGTAGTGGCTCCACCCTCTGATTGGACTTCACTCCCACTGCTGACTTCTTCTTGGCTGTAGCTTTGCTCTTATATGCCTTGGACGTTGAGCGACCCCTTACTGATTCTTGACTGAGGACATCGCTCTAGCTCATTGTTTGGCTGGGAACATCCTTCAATCTCTGTGCACTGCTGAGGAAGTCACTCTGTCTCCTTGCCATGCTGTTGACATTGCTTCTTCTCCTTGCTTCGTGGTCTTATTCCCTTGATTCATGGAGGATGTCATTTCCCTCTTGCCTTGGAGGTCACTGAACCCTCTGGCTCTGACTTTTACTCCCCCTGTTGACTTCATGGTGGCCATCATTCTGCTATCATATTTAATCTTGGACATTGCACTACCCAACACTATGTAGAACAGATCGCTCCTTGCTTTGTGGAGGATGTTTTGGCTCTGTTATGCTAGCAATAAAGGGGAACAAATCTGCATGCATGTCACATTAATCACTCTTACCTGTGCCTCCTTATGGCTTGTTAGGACCTCTAGTTTTCAAGTTTACGTATGATTGTCTTGTTTATACCCTGCATGTTATTTGCTTCATATACTTGGTTTATGTTTATGGTTCTTGTTTTCATGAACCATTCATTTTTTTCCTCCGAATTCACTTTCACTTTGGACAAATATCCATCCCAGGAACCATACTAATTGCACCTGTTGCTTAAATTCCAAAACCTGATTTCAGTAAAGCCATGATCTGGATTAATTCCACATCTAAAAGACTGACAAGTCAAATTTCTTTATCCATTGTTATATTAGAGCAATGGTTCTTAAACCCTTGTCCCGGGGGAACCCCCTGTCCTGTACATGTTAGTATTTGCTCTGCTCTTTGATACCCACTTCAATAAAAAGTTAATTTGAAGTTAATTTGTTGATTAGTTAAATCAGATGTGCCAGGAGATGAGAAGCACAACAATGTACCGGACAAGGGGTCCTCCAGTAGGAGGGTTAAGAAGCACTGTATTAGATATGTTCATGTGGGGCTATTCAGCTCTCTCATTTAAAATTAATGTATATTGTTTGCTCAACTTCAGGTAAACTGGAATTTGATTGTCAATTGTCATAAATCATATGACAGTAGCCTACATTACAGTGTGATTAATTTTAATTATGTTTGACACTAAATTTTTATTATTTGACTCTATCTGCAATGACCCTCAAACCATCTTGGTTTCATACAGAAGTTAACAAATTCCCAGGACATATTTCATGTAAATCAATCTAAAAGTGCTGAATGTGACTTACTGTCTCCATGCCACTAGGCTAGTTTGTCCAACAATAGTTCACTATTTACATATCATAGTTTCTGCTGTCAAACGGTAATTTTTTCAAGACCAGGAAAAAAAAAAACATATTTGAACAGCTACTTGGATTTTTAAGATGGATAGCAATGTTCAAACTCCAATTCATTAGCATTAAGCTCAAAATCTAGAAATGAACTGAAGTGGATCAAAGAAGGTGAATCAGATGGGCAGATGTGAAGTTTATTAGAAGTTTTAAATGCCTGACTGGCAGCCTGAGACCAGTTTTGCAAGATTGTCCCTAGGGAGTTAAGTCAAAGGAAAGACAACAGGTGGTCCCCTACCACATTGAACTAATGACCTAGGTTACTGCTGCATTTGTCTCAAGGTTACAACTTCTAATTTCCCACCTTCAATGAGTAATAGGCAAAGAAAATTCCTCCTCAATTTGAAATTCCTGTTTGTCATATTGGAGTAGTCTTCCCTGTTTATAGAGTGATGACCAATGGCTTCACATAGCATAAAGTGCTTTTACTTTTAAATGAGTTATACTGTATATACAAGTATTTTCTTAAGACCAATCAACTAAGAGACATATTTGTTTCTTACATCCAAAACACAATTTGTTGTTAGAGCAGAAATATATGCATTATCCTTCACAGTTATCTGGCTAGCTTGTTGCTAACTAAAGATAAATATTAAGGTGACCATGTTTTTTTTCCACTCCACATAAAAAATTACATCATTCCAACTTGCTTACAAGGCAAGTTAAACACAGCTTATAAGCAGTTAGGACGCAGAGACATGTTTTAACATTTACATAAACATGATGCTCTAGAATCTCATGAACATGCAGGTCACGGGTTAACTCAGGGTGACGGGTTCACTGATTTTACAGACCTTTAAAGCCTTAACATATCTGTGTGAAATATGTGTTTTTCTACTTATATCAAAATCAATCATGCACATAATATGTAAATTTGCCTATGGTTAGAAAATGTGATAATAGAATAATTATATGTACTTATTGTTTCATAGCTAACTAGCTGATGATCTTTTGTGTTGTAGCTAGGTACATTATATTGCCAAAATTATTCACTCGCCTGCCTTCACATTCATATGAACTTGAGTAACATCCAATTCTTAATCCATGGTGTTTAAAATAATTTTGGCCCACCCTTTGCAGCTATAACAGCTTCAACTCTTCTGAGAAGGCTGTCCACAAGGTTTAGGAGTGTGTTTATTTTGACCATTCTTGCAGAAGCGCATTTGTGAGGTCAGAGACTGATGTTGGACGAAAAAGCCTGGCTCAGCTAGAGGTCTCCGCTTTAATTCATCCCAAAGGTGTTCTCGGGTTCTACCCAAAGGTCAGGAGTCTGTACAGGCATGTCAGGTTCTTCCACACCAAACTCACTCATCCACTTCTTAATGGCCCTTGCTTTGTACACTGGTGCGCAGTCATATTGGAACTGGTGTGGGATTGTTTTTCAGGAGTTGGGCTTGGCCCCTTTCTTCCAGTGAAAGGAACTCATAATCTTTCTGCATACCAAGACATTTTGGTCAATTTTATGCTTCCAACTTTGTGGGAACAGTTTGGGGATAACCCCTTCCTATTCCAACATGACTGCGCACCAGTGCACAAAGCCAGGTCCATAAAGACATAGATGAGCGAGTTTGGTGTGGAAGAACTTGACTGGCCTGCACCTCAACCCGAACACCTTTGGGATGAATTAGAGCTGTTATAGCTGCAAAGGGTGAGCAGACATCATATTAAACCCTATGGATTAAGAATTGGATGTTACCCAAGTTCATGTGCATGTGAAAACAAGGAAGCAAATACTTTTGGCAATATAGTGTAGATGTTGATCTGCTCTATATTATTTAGCTACTGAGTTATAGTGCTTTAGCTAGCGCTTTTATGACTTAAAAGTAAGTGCTAGGTAATTACAGAAAATAGTTTTAAAGATATTACAATGATACACTGAGCTACGCATAAAACAGTATTGAAAAATAATGTGGGTCATTGTTTTTAGTGTATTAAGTACATTATGCGCCAAATGTACAGTTCTGAAACTTGTGTGTTTGTCGATGGGGCTTCAGAGACGTGTGTTCTCAGGAGTGTAATAGAAATTGTGTTGTGCAGTTGTTGTTGGAAATGGGTCTCTCGAAGGAGAAAAAAGTATTTATAGTTGAGTATTATTTCCGCTCATATGGAAGTGGTCGTGAATGGGAACCGAGTTTGAAAAAGGTGGCAAACCAATTTCTTCCTATACCCGTCCCATTTCCCCAATCTTACACCCTACTTGCCTATTTGTGGGGAATGTTAAAGGAGAGTGTGGTCAACTGTGAAGATCCACCAAGAACTGTGCCTGCATTACGCAAGCAAATGTTCTTCTTTTGCAGGAATCTGCCGCAAGCTTTGTTCAGGAATATGTTTGAGAATCTGCATGAATGATATGAACACTGTCTACAGAGAGGCGGTGCACACACACACTTAGAACACTTACATTACGCATACCATGGTAAATCAACATGCTAATAGTGTGTATGTTATTTTCTTTCAGGAGGAATAAACTCACAAGTGACAATAAGATAACATTTGTCTTTTCATTTCAGTACTGTATATTTTGGCACATACTGTTTTTCAGAGGGTCAAGTTGTGTTCTAACAAATGACTGAGAATTATGGGAATTCTAATAAAATCATTGAGATTTTTAGATTTCAATGCTACCAGTGATTCAGCAATTCAGTTTAAATGAAACACTTTAAATGTGTTTAAGAGTCTTTCATAACCTTTGTCTTCTCATCTTTACATTATGTTAGACATTTAGTGAAATCTTTGCACAAGAAGAATATAAGCTCAATTGAAAACAATTACCTTTCTTTATCAATAGATTATTGTGAAGACTATTCTGAGATCCCAAGAACTGAAAAAGTTGTGCGTGTCTCATCTCAATTATATTGTTGAATTTATTGTTCACCTGTATACTTTATGTCACTCATCCCTGGTTTGCCTGGTTTAAAATACTAGATTGAAAAAACGTGGCTCATAAATCAATTGTACTGATCTCCCTCTATAGGTTCTCTGTTAATTATTTGATTTTATGGTTTTATTGCTTGTTAACAAATCTTTAAATGGACTGGAATCATGTTTTGTTGTAAATTTTTTTGCCCTCATGTGACCATCTTACTGTTATTGTTTCCCACCTGTTAAAATTTGTTAAAAACAAGAAATGATTTTATTGCCAAATTAAAGTGAATAACAAATAAAAATCCTTTGGGGAGAGGAAATGGTTACAAAGGAGTGCTTTGTAAAAACACTTGTTTTCAATAAGAATTGGATGTGGGCTTTGACTGGACCACTCCAAACATTATCCATATTATTTTTCTTCTTCTTTCTTCATCTGTCTTACAAACACTTCCAGGTTGCATGGCAAAATTGATTGGAGTTATCCATCAGTGGCGATTTCTTTAAGACTGCAAGGGAAGCTCAGCTTCCCCTATAATGTCACAAAATTAATGGTCAAATTA
>JAQMYJ010000039.1:24382557-24396972 GCA_030014305.1 Clarias laeviceps
CAAGTGAAAATGAGCCGTGAAAGTGAGGCCGAAAATGAGCTTCCCCTATTTGACAGACCAGTAGCCGCCACTGTTAGCCATGATTCTCTGTATTTTGACTGTAGCCCTAGCTCATGCTGAAGAGAAGCAGCCACTTAGAATGGTGATGCCACCACGGTGCTTCATTGGAGATGGTGTTCCTTTGGTGACAAGCTGTTTTTTTTTCAGTTTAAATGTACTTAATTACAATGAAATGTACTTAATTGTAAAATTACATTCTAAAATGTTGTAACCTAGTGTCATTCAACAATAACACAAAGAATCTGGTGCATGTATGTAGAAACATAGACTCAAGAGCCTCCAAGCTCTCATAAACCTAGATGCAAAAAACAACCGGAAGCACACAGTCCAGATTTCATGTATATCACATCTGGATTAAGTTGGAATGTTAGAGCTGAACCACACTCAGTGAAAATTTGCACCTTCAGTATATCCCAAGAGATTATTCTCCTTCCTGCTCCCCTTAAGAATACTGTAGATAGAACAGTTCCTGTCTGTCAGGGAACTGTTGGCTAAATGTCCAAATGGCAGCTTCATTTATTGGATTAGATACTGAAAGTTACAGTATTGTGGAAAAAGTCTTAAGTCCTTTTTTTATTATTATTATTATTTTTTTTTACAAACTTATATATTCTCAGTTTTGTTATAATTCTCAGTTTTGAGCCTTGCTGGTGTGTGTTAATGGAGAGGCTTCACACTTCCAACTGTATTTGGGTTTTACCACTGTATCAGGTAGAACAAAAGTTATCATTACTATTATAACGGATACATTTTACCACTGTCATAATATGGGAACAACATCGTAAAAAATTTTGAACTCTTAAAATGAGCACATTTCAATTTTTTTGGTCATATAAACAGCCGAAAACCAACCATAAAAATACAAGATCATTTATTTGTACTATTTCTTCGCCTGTGTGAAATTTTTTGCTTAGTCATGTTTGGGAAGTTGGTTAAAATGAACTAAAATTCAGTTCATCACATTGCCTATTTTGTGCTGAAAAAGGATATTACACTCTATACTGCACAATCCTGAGCCCTATGCATGTTTATTAAAACAGCAAAACAAATAATGGATAAAATGCTCTGAGCTTTAAGCTACATAAGCAAATACTTAAGAGCCTTTTATTATATAATTGCTGCAGTGATTAATACAGTTCAGCTGGCAACAAGTTATTTTACCAGAACTGATGCAGAACAAATGATGTCCAAACCAAAGAGGATATTACTGTATATCAATCTATACATTAAAGGACATAAAGTCATGTGTAAAAGTTACTAATTTTATGTGCTTTTGTGTAAATTCATAATAAATCCTATTCATCATCTGTCCCTAGTGGGTTTTAGTATTAGGCAAATACAATCAAACAATATATACCTTTTATATACCTTTATATATATACCTTTTTCACTGTGCCATAATTTATTTACCAAAAATTACACTAAAAAGAAAAAAGAAACATTCGGGCAATCCTAAGTACCCTCATGATTAAATAGCTTGTAGATCCAATCCTCCTTTAGCAGCAATAACTTGAAGCAATCTTTTCCTGTATGACCTTTTCAGTCTTTCACATTATTCAGTTTCAAGGGATTTGACAGAAGTGTGGTAACCATTCAGGAATTACAGCCATTTTCATACAAACACACATATACACAATGTGGTGGTGCACAAATAATGGAACAAACTAACGTAATTATAGTGAATAATAGTAAAACTGAAATTCTTCTTGTGGGTACAAAATCAACATCAGGAAAGACAAAGATTTCTTTTGTTTCAATTGACAATCTTAATGTTCCTCTATCCAACCAGGTCAAAAGCTTGGGAGTCATCTTTGATGTCATTGTGCTGTCATTCGAAGCCCATATTCGAAGCCCATATGCATTCTTCCATATTAGGAATATCAACCGTTTACGTCCTGTATTCCGCTGTGGCGACCCCTTGCCGGGAGCAGCTGAAAGACCAACCAAACGTCCTGCCCTTTCAACGAAGAGTACGGCTATTCTTGTGCATGATCTTGTTACATCTAGAATTGATTATGGCAATGCTTTATTTTATGGGCTTCCTTCAAAAGTACTTCATAAATTACAGTTAGTACAAAATGCTGCTGCTCGGGTTATATCCAAAATTTCTAGTTCTCAACACATCACTCCCGTTTTACAAAATCTGCACTGGCTCCCTGTTAAATGCCGTGTAGATTTTAAAATACTACTTTTAACCTACAAAGCACTAAACAACTTGGCACCTTCATATCTTTTGGACCTTCTCGATATACATATCCCGTCGCGTGACTTAAGGCCTGCTTCTGCAGTTTCACTCGTTCTTCCACGTACACGGACAGTTTCTATGGGGTCATGAGCTTTTGGTTATGCGGCACCTTTTTTATGGAACAGACTTCCTGTCGAGGTCCGCAACAATCCCAGTCTCCCAGTTTTTAAATCTCGTCTAAAAACCTGTTTGTTTAGACAGGTTTTTATGTAATTTTATGCAGTTTTCTGTCTGTTTTGTTTTTAACCACTGTACTTACACTTTGACTTTTTACTTAAAGTGTCCTTGAGTCCCATGAAAGGCGCCGTTAAATAAAATGTATTATTATTATTATTATTATTATAACATTTGCCAATGACTGTCTAACGTCTGGAACTTATGGATATGAGCAAATGCTGAGTTTCCTCACGTCCATGAGTCATCCAGTTCACTGTAATACCTGATTGGTTCATGCCACAGTTTTTTCCATCCCCTTGAATTAAAGCTAAAGGTCTTGACTTTGCTTGAGTGTTTATTTTCAAATTCAGTGTGGTGGTGTACAGAGGCCAAATGCCAAAAAAAATATATATATGTTTATTCCAAAAATTATTCGCCTGACTGTATATAGTTTTGCACTAGTAAAGTGATCACAGATAGTTTAGCACCTTAAATGGCCATTTGTTATATAATACAATTTGTTATATAATAGCTACACGTATTCACCTGACAAAACCCCATAATGCAATTCACAGTTACCTAAGGCTAGTTTAGGATGGATATTTTATATTACACCCGAATTATTCCACTTACGAATATCCCAAACATTAACACGTATTATATGGTTATAACTCTAACAATCCAAATTGTTTTCATATGGCCAGCTATTAAAATTAAAAATGACAAGTGAGAGTTCTTGTCAAGATTCTTTTCTTTTTAATTGGTGTGGAATTCGCCAAGATCTGTTTTTGGAACTTTTAAAAAGTTTGGGCAATGTCATGTATAATCCTTTGAATTAATGCTACCAAATTTTAGGCACTGATACAGTATGCAGGGGGGTAATTAATTACGGCATTACTTTGTTTTGATTGTGTTTGCATGTAAGTGTAAACACACACAATCATACAGGGCATAATGAAATATATCAAGAGCAAATTTCCCCCTTTATCACAGCTATTAGAGTTTAGATTTGTTAAGAGTTTTTCATTAAATAAAATGTATTTTAGGTTATTTAAAATTGTTTTCTTGTTTGCTAAAAAAACATTGATTATAATCATTTTTTATATGTGCACATTTCATCACTTAACCCATTAGTTTTTGTGAACACAGGAATGTTGGCATCCCTGAAATGTGACTTTCTAATTCACCTCACAGTGAGACCCCTGGCATCAGCATGTGCCTTATCCATTAGCACATTTTTTAGGCAAATGGTGTCAGATTATGGCAGTAACAGCAAGTAGCAATCCAAAGGTTATATCACAACTAACTTTAGGTCTGCTTGATAAACCGAAAGTCTCAATTGTATGTTTGATAATAAGCAAATGTTAAAACTACTAGACTGGTACAGATAGAGGATGCTACAGGATTGTTCTTTGTGTCCCTTGACACTATTCAGGACAGGCCACCCAGACAGAAGGTGACAGTGCACCTCAGGACCTGGAGCTCATCAATCACTCTCTAAGTCTTGAAGGCTGACCTAAAGACCTTTAGACTAAAGGAAGTGCTTCTCTAAAAATAAACCCTCAAACCCGTACGGGTGGCAGTTTCCTTTTTGTTTTCCAAACACTTGTAAGGGCTGACACTTGTCACTCATTAAAAGGTAACAACACCATTCAGTAAGACAATTCAACTCAAAAGCCTCTCCAGTTGTCTCTACTAATTGTCGTGTTAAAACACTTTCTAAATCTCCATCAAAAACTTTCTTTTTTGTGCATTTGTTTGTTTTTCACTATCATTTGTAAAATAAAAGGCGTAGATGTCTTCTATGGAGTGCAAAAACCTTGAATCTTGATACAGTAGCTCAAAATCAATGCAAATAAAACCTTATAATTCAAAGAAAATAATTTGTAAATATAATATAGGTAATGGACAATCCTAATTAAAGTGGCTTTTTGCCCTATCTTGACTTGCTTTGATTTAAATTCTCACCAGTATGACACTTGTCAAACAATGTGATAGATCTTTCATAATAGCTAACCTTTTTATGTTCTACGTAAATATTTTTCAAATGCTTTTATTATTTTTAATGCAAAAAATTAACCAATATAATAAGGCAGCAGAGATAAGGGATTACATCTTTAGTTTTTTGTCTGCTCACTGAAACAGAATGTGTACTACAAGTTATGTATCATACTCTTGTCATAATTCCTCTAACATTTTCTAAAACAGTATAGTTGGCAGTCCTAATTAAGCTAACATTTTAGGTGAAATATTAATTGAGATTTTTGTGTAAAATGTGTACTATGTTGCACTTTAGGGGTCCAGAATAATAGCAATGGAGAGAACAGTCTATAAAGTTTACTTTTAACATCTGATTCATTTACCACCTTATGGTGTGCTGTTCAGTTTTGACTTTAATAGTGCCTCTTGGTCTAATTCTTTTTCTCTTGGTCTAAGTCTTCATCTTTCATAGGAACTCCCAAATAAATAAAAAAATAAATAAATAAATAAAGTGTACACATCAGATGTAATATGCTTATGACGTTCAGGATAATTGAATACTTTCTAAATCCTGCAAGCCTCATGAACTCGGAATGTTCTTACATTGTATTACTGAACTAAATATTACCATTCATGATGTTCTTTTCATAGCAAAAAAGTTCACCATCTCATGACAAAGCCATGTCTGTCACTATGGCATTTTACTAATATATACATGATTAGTACCACATGTACTTATATCATTCAATGAAATTATTTCTTCAATAATCTGTCTCTTACATGAAACATTTTCAATTTTTCTATGGAGGTTGATGACTTTAGACATTTAGGAGAGTGTGGCAATGCGTTTCTAGGCATGGCAGTAACTTCCTCTGCATCGTGGGAACCGCCTGTAGAAAACAATGATCGAATTCACAATGGTGCATACAAAGGCCACCTTTGGGAGAAACCATATCCCACAGCATGCTGGGAATGAGGAGCAATAGCAGCAGATGTTAGGAGGACTATAAGGCAACAGATGCCCCCAAAGCAAGTATTCAGTATGAGCCAAGCACACATCTCCAAGTCCAGCATAAAAAGGAAGCCGAATGTGGAGGAGCAATGAAAGCACACCAAATAACAGTGGAAGACTTGCTACTTAAAGGATATGGAGCAGTGTAAACAGTGTGGAAATTGATGTTTATGTACTTACAACTGTGTCTCAATTGTATAAGATCTCTTTGAACATATCACGATGAAGAACTTTCTAAAACATTTCATGTTGGCCCAATGATGTTAAATATCTTAAAGAAATTTTACAAAGAAACAAAAAACTACTGAACATCACTTTTGCAGATAATTAGTTAAAAAATGCAAAAATACCAGAAAGGGTTTTAAATAGTGTTGGTTCTAAACATTTACTTTTTGAATGGGTGTTGCTGCAGGGTGTTTAAAATTGGTGTTGGTTCCACTTAATAAACAACATGTGAAAAATGAAGATGCATTAGTTCACACAGAGACAAACGCACAGATTGTGACACTGTCTAATCCTAGGTCATTTTCAATTGGCCCCAGTGACATTTCTGTACAAATAATTTGTCTCGGATTAAGAAAAATATACAGGGAGATCCACACAACAATGACATTAATGAGGACCACATCAATCAGTCCACCAGTGCACCAAATGTTAATATGTGGACATAACGTTCGTTTTCAAAGTTTTCAATGGGTTTAATCCACCCTCAAAAGTCTATGAGAATAGAACACACTTCAAAAAAAAAAAACTGTAAGAAAATGAAGCTGTCACGTTGTGATGAATGCATCTTATTCTTTATTTGTTTGTATTCTAGTGGCCTGTGTGAACTAAGCTCACCCAGGGCACTGCGTGCAGCTGCTGGCCATAATGCTAGTGGTCGTTGCAGGTCATATGCTGAATATGAAGGACCATTGGTGACCTATGAAGGTCACAGCACAGAACTTGTTGAATCCCAAATAAACACTGATCACTAAAAAGACCCAACACTCTCTATAAATGGCTTGCTTGTGTGAACATAGCTATTTAAAGGAGCCTACACTGATTTGAGGCAAAAAATGGGCAAAAGCCAGATGATTTGCAATTGGCTGTATAGAAGGGAGAGGGGTGTGAGCCTTTTAAGACATCATCAAGTTTGATGTGTGGGAATGGATGAGCGGACTGACGTCTGATTAATGACCAAAAACACTGAATGCTCCATTCTCTTCACATGATAATCATTTTCAATAGCAGACGGGAAAAGTTGGGCCTTCGTTGCTTTTCCTACAATGAGTAGCAATCCTTCAGTGTTCAGGACAAAGGGCAGAAGCTTATGTTCCCTGCAGTGTTTGTAGCGAATAGTATTTTTTCTTTTCTAGAAAATCATGCCTTAAATGTCTTTGCTCAAATACTGCAAAATAAATTTCATATGCGATTTTTTGTTTGAATTTATTTTTTGCTTAGAAATAAATAGAACCATTTATGCTTAGAAATATATGGCAAAGGAATTAATGTGACTCTGCAAACTTATGTTCTATGGACACAAGTGGGCAATATTTTAAAAGATACAGGTGTCTGTGTAAACAGGCGTGGTGTTTCAGTAGTAAATGGACAGCATATGACAGAAACTAAAATTATATCTTTCTTCGCACTATTTGTACCACTTTCGTTGAGAATAATTAAAAATTAATAATGTTTTAGACAAGCAGGTAAAATAAAAAAAGAAATTAAAGCCCATAAACAATTTAAGTATGAATTATTTAACTGTTCTTAAATCAGAAGCAAAAAAAAGTGGATTTCAAAATACACATAATAATGTGAATAGATGGATGGTGCATCATCTTTGTCTTCACACTTGTGTCCCCTTCCCCCACCAGTGTGAATGTGATGATAGGGACCTCTCTGATCCTGGCCCCAACTACAGACTGCCTGCTTTGCAGTGTAAGCCACAGATCTACAGGCTGCTTCACTACATTGTTGGACAGATGGTGAACACCACCTATTAACACAGTGACTAGCATTGCTCCATCCTTGTCTTGGTAACTGCTGGCTTGTTTTGGCATCTTCACTCTCATCCCCCAGTAGACATGGCTGTCCCTCGCCCAGCACTTCTCCAGTATGTAAATAATCAGATAGAACAGGCTCGCTTGCATCTGAATATGAATAGAATGAGAGGAGGAGGTGCAGAGGGGAAAGTAGGCAATGGGTAACAAGGACCAAGCGTTACACATGCCAACTTGTGTAATGAAAGAAAAAAGCAAAATAGACAGGATCAAACTTAATGTAATTCTTTATTAGTTACAAATTCAACAATTTTGAGATTCTTTCCAGTGACATTCTACAGATTGAAAGCTTTTGAAATCTACAATCTGTTCAGTGTTAAGATATTAGAAAATCTATGTATTTATCAAAATATAATCTATGCTTCTGTTTTTTTTTTTTACACAAAACTAAGAGACAGTATTTTACCCATCAGGTTACTGACATGCAGCAATCGATCAGCTAAATTAAATTATGATTATATCAAGTGTTATTGCAGAGTCAGGCCTTACCTCCAATAACATAAGGCCTCAGGCTATTTATATTAAGAATCTTTTTTCATTCTGGATGCTTGGGTATTCTAATACCGGTCAATGGAAATTATAAATTGGTGATATGGCTGAAGTAAAAAAAAAAAAATTCCTGCACCTTGCTAGTGTCTCCCTGTGTTTTATATTAAATAGTGTAGTTTAAGTATAAAACCTCACAAATGATTAATAACAGTTATTTAAAAACCCAAATGTTCCACTTTAACTGGGACATACAAGAACAAAGTTATGATACATACATGCTACATTAATGCACTAATCCCTGTGTTTTACTAGTGCAAGGTCGAAAGTTTTCTCAGTACTTTGAAGTACTGCCTGCATCACGTCTGAAATTCTGGCCTTCCAGGAACTCCTTACATGTCCAAACATGTGGAAATGGCTTTGAGCAAGGTCAGAACAGTACAGAGGATATGGCAATATTTAAGTTCCTGTAGTGTGCAAGTAGCATTAGTGAATGATTGTGTGTACAGTTCCCACAAACAGGTACATATCTTCCACAAGTTCCTCAGCCAGGATCATCATCATGTATGGCTTTCTATAAAATGTTGGCACCTCTCATCACCATATTGTGCTTGAAGTCTTCTGTTAATACTAAGGATTTAAATGCCTTCATTCACAAGAAATTTCATTACAAGTCCTAAGTTGACTTGAATGCCCCTTGTATATTACAGTGGAACCTTGGATTGTGAGCATAATTCGTTCCAGAACTGTGCTCATATATCAAAACACTTTCACTCACTCACTTACTCATCGTATATAACCACTTTATCCTGTATTCAGGGTCGCAGGGTGCCTGTAGCCTATCCCAGGAGACTTAGGAAATGAGGCAGGGTACACCCTGGACAGGGTGCCACTCCATCCACTCATGCACTCATTCACACACTATGGGCAATTTGGGAACACCAATTAGTCTAATCTGCAGGTCTTTGTGCTGTGGAAGGAAACCGGAGTACCCGGAGGAAACCCACCAAGCACGAGGAGAACATGCAAAGTCCAGGCACATAGAGATGGGAATTGAACCTGGAACCTGGAGGTGCAAGGTGACAGCTCTAACAACTACAACCACCGTGCTGCCTAAAACACTTGTATATCAATGCAAATTTCCACTAAAGAAATAAAGAAAACATAGATTAATCATTCCATGACCCAAAAAAATTAATATATAAAAAAATTAATACACAATATTAAGTAGAAATAAAACAAATTAACCTGCACTTTACCTTTAAAAGAAAAGCAAAAATAAATCCCGACAGATGCTGTGT
The DNA here is from genome assembly GCA_030014305.1 of Clarias laeviceps. Classification (NCBI taxonomy): domain Eukaryota; kingdom Metazoa; phylum Chordata; class Actinopteri; order Siluriformes; family Clariidae; genus Clarias; species Clarias laeviceps. Next base: position 24,391,840 of record JAQMYJ010000039.1, read on the forward strand.
ATGTGTGTGTGTGTGCGTGCTTGAAGGTGAAGTAAGAGGAGAGGAGTTATAGTAAACAGTACACGGATATTGATTATACGAGTGAGAGACGCGTACTAAGACCAAGCAGGGGAGACGATTACCCACAATACCTCAGCAAGCGTGTGAGAAAAAACATTGCCTCAGTTGTGATCACGTGACACTCTGCATCAAAACAAGAAGCGTATGCGTGCTACATGATACTCGGTACTCGTAAACCAAGACTTGCTCGTTTTTCAAAGCTACATTTATTAAAACATTTTGAAAATTAAAAAAAATTGTTTATCCAGTTTGCTAGCTAATATTACTATAGATTTCATTTGAGCCTGTTCCTTTAATAAAGTTAATTTTCTTTTGAAAAAATATGAGTTGTCACTAATAAATTGGCCCACAGCTATGCCTTCTCTCTGTGACATGTACTGCTAGATGTAAGATTATTACCTCACAGGTCCATGGTCTCTACATTGCCATTAGCTATAAATGAGTGTATGAATATATGTGTTTATATCTTGCTGTGAATTGGTGTCCCATCTAAATAAAAGGCCAGTACATAATAATCAATGAATACTGATAAAATTGGCAATAATTATAGTACGATTTAAGAATATCATGTTAGCACTAAAGAGGCACTTTCCATTAACCTCTTCAAGTCACATATAACACTTACCTCTTACTTATGTTCGGGTTTTTAGTGTTAGTTTGTACAAAGTGTTAGTTTGTATGTTCAATTCAATTCAATTTTACTTATGTGGAAATATAAATGAGTTTCAAAAGTGTGAGGAAATATGCATTGTCTCTGATAAGCAAGCTAAGAGTGACAGTAGTAAAGAAAGCTCCCTGAGATTACAATAGGAAGAAATACAGTCATACAGTGTGTGAGGAGGCTGGAAATTCAGTTTAACAGGCGAGGTGTTAATGTTAATATAAATAAATCCACTTTCAATATTGGATGTTCATTTACAAAACTGTTTGTGGAAGAGTTTCAACTATTGAGTGACTGCAGCCACAAGTCATTAGAGAAGTCTGTGACCATCTTCATGTAATGTGAAACTGTCCCCAGTAACCACATGCATCCAAAGAAGACCACACGGGACCTCCATCCTACGAGATCTACAACCTGGGGCACAAGGATGAGTCAGACAGGTCTGGAGAGCAGAGGGGGTCTGGATCATTGATTCAGCTCAGGAGCGCCATGTGTGGCTTGAAAGCTAGAGAGAGAGGGGGAGAGAAAGAGAGAGAGAGAGAGATACACAACCAGGAGGGCTCCCTGGGGAAGTAAGGCAACCAGTCACTCCACTGCCAACAAACCTGAGTAATCAATGAGAGTGGGGAAGACAGCATCCAAACATACCTGTTCACTGTAAAATTCTACTCCCAGTCCTCAGATCTGCACCCTTACCTAATACAAATCTATTAACAAAAGGCTTGGCTAAAAGTTCAGGGTTATTGTGTACTACTATTTTCTGTTTTCACTTCATTGAATAAAAACCTTCACCTCAAATACCACAAAAAAAAAAAGGAATTAATCAAGTTAGAATGACAAAGATTAAGTGTTTATATAGCTTTATAAATAGAGAGAAGAAGAAAACTAAAACTAGAAAAGCTAGTTCCAAACATGTACACGGTCCTTCACCATTACACTCGATTTTGTGCCTAACATCAACAATCAGTTCCGCTCAATCACTTGCCAAAACCTCCACTCTATCACCTCTATCTCCATAGTTTCCTTAACCTTATCATCACTCTTTTCCCTCCCAACCACTGGAGTTAGAAACATATTCTTCATTTTTCTAATCAACAGGCTTTCTCTGCCCTCTATCTTCTAAACCCAGGAAGTTTTCTCACCCTGCTCTTTGGCTGTTGGATATGTTGCAGAGCAATCAGAAACAATTAAAAGCCACAGAAATAAAGTAGGAGATATCACAACCGGATACTGATACTGATCAAATGAATCCTCATTTGGTTGATATCAGTATATTAGTATCAGTTCCCTGTTGAGTCTGGTTCATTTTGATTTATACTAATTTTCTTTCGATTCTGTAAATATGCTTTGCAACAATGACCACTGTTAAAAGCGCTATATACATAAAATTTAATACTGATCTCTAAGTGACTGCCTGCAAAGATCTGCACAAGATCCTTGTAGGCTCCAAAACACGTTTTCTGCACTTCTTAACCTGGCGCCTCCTACTTCATCATTCTCCCTGACTGCTCATGACATCTAGTTGATGAGAAAATAAAATAAAATTCCAGACCTTCACTCCTTGTCCAACTGCACTAAATATTCAGGATTCCCCTCCTGTTCCTTTGACATTTTCCCTTCTATCAACAAATGAGCTCCGGCAAGTCATCAATATGCAATAATATCTTTTGAACAGTTAATGTTGAGATGTTTCTGCTACTCATGGCTCTAATCCAAGGAGCTGTTATTTGGTGAATTTTGAGGCTGGTAAAATATATCAAATAAATCCCTAAACAAAAGCAAAGAAATTTGCAAGTGATCCCAAACTTTTGAGTGGTAGTGTATCCTATGTATGTGTAAGAGTGAAATATGGGAAAATATTTTTTTACTATCACCTTTTATAATGCAATTACGTTTTTGTGTTTCTACATTAACATGGTTGAAGCTTTAGTTTAAAGATTTGCCAAAGTACTACTTTAAATGTTAGATTGTACTCAGATATAAAGGCTGAATTAATTAGGCATTATTTTTTGTAAAGAATATTTATCACATATTTCTACTTTTATCTTCCACATCTAAAAATAAGTTAGTACATAGTTGAGTACATAGTTTAGCTCAGATATAAAGGCTGAATTAATTAGGCATTATTTTTTGTAAAGAATATTTATCACATATTTCTACTTTTATCTTCCACATCTAAAAATAAGTTAGTACATAGTTGAGTACATAGTTTAGCCAGTCATTACTTTTCATTTAAAGGAAGGCAGGCAGGCTTCTTTGATTTCCTAGGATGTGTGACAAATTATAAAAAGAAAAAAAATAATAATAAGAAACTGAAAAGAAGACATCTTTGAATTCATTTGTTTACAGATCTTTTAATGTTTTGATGTTTATACAGTATAATAACTTCCTCTAAGTTCCACTGTTATTATAGCAAAAATCAGTAATCAGTTTGGTCCAAAGCATTCCAATGCATGCCGGGTGATGGAACAAATTTTTACCACAAATAACAATGCTTCCTCTTGTGGTAGAATAACACACAGTTGCTGATTAAGATAACTATGCTGAGGAGGAACGGCAGACATCCAGTAATACAGCAGGAAACTGTGCTACTTCCTCCCACATATACCAGAAAGACATGAAAACAAATGATAGTGTCACACACACCCGCTCTACGACACTAGGACCCGGAAGTAGTACGGTCGCAAAACAGGAAGCATAAAAGGAGACAAGATGGCGCTTCACATCGCTCAGTCATTGAGTTCGCCCATGTCGGTTCAGATCGTCCGTCTGCCATTTCGTGAGTACTCACTTTCTTGGGTATGTGTTTATAGGACGCGGGTTAAATTTGTGTTTTTCCCTTGCTCCCCTTCTGTGAGAGTCCTTAGACTAAATCGCGTGGTTATCCTGCCTACTCGCTTGCTTCCGCGTTTGGGTTTCCCATCCACGCTACAAAGGGCTAACCGCTAAGTCTTCTGATCATCCCGGGTTACTTCGTGATAGAATGACTGAGCCTCGAGCGGTAAACCCAGCGGATTATGTGCACCTTTGTGATGTGGTAGATCGGCATGCCGAGCTAATCAACCAGCTAAACGGAGGGCTCGCGACTCTTCGGTGGGAGAACGCGGATCTTCGAGCGATGCTGTTGCTAGCGCAGCTAACCGGCCTCCCGTTGCGGGCCCCCCCACCCACCCCCAACTTCTGATGTTTTCCTCGCTTTACCGGATAAATGGGATGGCACGGACGCGAGATGTAGTGTTTTTCTAACTGATTTAGATCTGGTGTTTGAGTTTAATGCCACCAAATACTCCACCGATCGAGTGCGCATTGCTCTCCTCGTCTCACTGCTATCAGGGCAGGCAGCTGAGTGGGCCACGGCAGTCCTTCGCTCTGATTCAGATACCGCCCATTCATACAACGAGTTCACCCGTCAGTTAAAACTCACCTTTGAACATCCTGCGGGCGAGGTGGAGACCGACACAAAGCTGTACCATCTGCGGCAGGGTGGATCGTCCGTGAGTCGCTACACCGCGGACTTCCGTACTCTCGCAGTGCAGACCTCCTGGGGAGACCTCGCGCTCCGGACGTTCTACTACGAGGGACTGGCTTCTAGGATTAAAGATGAGCAAACCGGGCGAGAGCTTCCCGTCACACTGGAGGGATTGATTCAGCTCGCCCTCCGGATCGACCAGCGCCTCCTCTCTCGCCTGAAGCCAGGCCCGAGAACCCTGCCGCCAGCACCCCCCTTCGCCTACACCACTTCACGACCATCGACCACCTTCACTCCCACCACCCATGGAAACGTCAGATCTCCACCTCCTGCCGTGGTTGACACTGGAGCCGGGGAACCCATGCAATTAGGACGCGCCTCCCTAACCATGGCCGAGCGTGAACGCCGCTTCCGAGAAGGGCTGTGCGCCTATTGTGGGTCAGCGGCGCACCACCGAGCCCAGACCCGGTGAGGAGGGAGAGAGACTCCCCGGCTCCTCTCCAACTCCATCCCTACCGTCTATCGAGACCTGGCTGAGGTGTTCTGTAAAAGACGCGCCACCCATCTCCCGCCTCATCGCCCCTACGACCTGGCGATCGACCTTCAGCCAGGCTCGGTTCCCCCCGCGGCCATCTCTACTCCCTTGGACCCACCGAGACACGGGCGATGGAGGAGTACGTGTCGAACGCCCTCCGCCAAGGTACCATCAAGCCCTCCTCCTCGTCTGCCGCCGCGGGGTTCTTCTTTGTAAAGAAAAAAGGGGGTGACCTTTGTCCATGTGTCGACTATCGGGGGCTAAACAACATTACCATCAAGAACCGACACCCACACGACTTACCAACTCTGCCCTGGACGCCCTCTCTGGTGCCACCATTTTCATGAAGTTGGACCTTCGGAGCGCCTACAACTTGGTGCGTATCAGAGAGGGCGATGAGTGGAAGAC
>JAQMYJ010000039.1:24400613-24410672 GCA_030014305.1 Clarias laeviceps
GTATGGGAAATGCATGTGGGTCATTTTTGACCCACTTATGGAAACTTGGGGTAGTAATACAAATATTATAATTTCTTTAAAAGTATAAGAGGTAACTTAAACATTTGAATGGAATGATATCAAAAACATGTTATTTGAGGAATACCTGGAATATGAAAAGATAACAACTTTATCTTTTAATAATATCTGTTTCTTCAGTACTTGAAATACTGGATAAGAGTGCCAAATGCCTAAATGTAAATATAAGATGTCTGATAAAAATAAATAACTAAAGAAAATACATGAGAAATTATTATTCAGAATGAATATTTGAATTGAATAGTTTAATGCTTGATTATAATTGGTTGGAAGTTGTTTTTTAACAACAAGACTGACAGTTTTATATCGTTTATGTTAATGTGCTTGTTAATACAATATAGTTTTTATAATAATGATTGACATAGGAAGAGTTTCACCATACAGTGCGCACAAATCTTCTTCTTTCAGCTGCTCCCGTTAGAGGTCACCAGTGTTGGGGACGTTACTTTTTTAAGTAACTAATTAAATTACAAAATTACTGTCATTAAAAAGTAATCAGTTACATTACAGCATTACTTTCTGATAAAAGTAACTAGTTAGAGTACTTTTCCATTGCAGAAAATGAAAACTCCTTTGTGATTCCTCATGCATGTTGTTTTAGTCAAGACCTTTATTCTACCATTATCACTCAGCAAAGTTTGGCCCATAATCTGTTAACTACTAATACCCCTATCTCACCAATGCGATTTCGCACGGTGGCCGTACGTAAGGTTCATTATGATTCACGCACTGTGATTAGGTTTCCATCTTTCCGTGCGTCGGTCCACGCATTCTCAAACCGCATAGGTGAGATAGGGGTATAACAACAGGAATAACAGAGGGGGGCGGGTTATCGGGGGCAGGGCTTGTAGGACAACTTTCACACACACACACACACACACACACACAATAACGGATTGGGTATGACTGCTGTCTGGCTCACGGATTACATAAATTGTCTGAATAACGGATTACATTTTTGAAAAAGTAACTAAATAACTGAGTACTTAAATGGCGGACATAACACGTTAGATTACTCGTTACATCAAAAAAGTACAGTACTCTCCAAGTACTCTAATGCGTTACTTTGTGGTGACCTCCACTGGAGGTCACCACAGCGAACCATTTGTCTCCTTCTAACTCTGTCTACCATATCTTCCCTTGTAACTCCAACCTTTTCCTGCCTGGCAGCTACTCTAACATTCTCTTCCATATACACTTCTCATCCCTACTCTGCACATGTTCAAACCATCTTAATCTGGCCTCTCTACTTTGTCCCTAAACAAATCCAAAATTTGCAGTCTCTCTAACATACAAATTCCTAATCCTGTCCTTTCTTGTCACTCCCAAAGCAAATTGCATCATCATCTATTGTCCTATAAACTTTCCCTTTCATTCTTGCAGATACCTTTCTGCCACAGATCACTCTTGCTACTCTTCTCCACCCATTCAACCCTGCCTGCATGCTCTTCTTCACTTCTCTAAAACACCACCAAATATTTAAGCACCTCTACTTTCCCTACTGTCCATCATCACTGTAAACAGGAAGGGACTAAGAGCAGATCCCTGGCGCAGTCCCACTTCCACCTTAAACCTGTCGGTCAAACCTATGGCCACCTCATGGCTGTAACACTGTCCTTGTACATATCTTGCACTACCTTCACATACTTCTCTGCCACTCCTTAATTCCTCATGCAATACCATAGTTCATCTCTGGGAACCTTGTCATATGCTCTCTCTAGATCTACAAACACACAATGCAACTCTTTCTGACCTTCTCTATATCTCTGCATCAGCATTCTCAAAGCAAACATGGTATCTGTGGTGATCCTTCTTGGGATGAAGCCATACTGCTGCTCACAGATTGTCACCTCTCTTCTCAACCTACCTGCCACTACTCTTTCCCATAACTTCACGGTGTGGCTCATCAGCTTTATGCCTCTGTAGTTGCTGCACAACTGCTCTGCACATATCACAAGTTCTTAAAAATTGGAACTAAAACACTTCTTCTCCACTCATCAGGCATCCTCTCACTAAGATCTTGTTAAAGATGGCAGTAGAGTTGCTTACCAATCTAGTAAGCAACTCCACTGCCATCTCTCCTAAACACTTTCACGTCTCCACTGAATGTCATCCGGACCAACTGCCTTTCCACTCTTCATTATCTTCATAGTTGTCCTCACTCGATGTTACTAATTCCCTGTATTACCTAATTCACTCCCTCCACCTCATACAAGCTTCTCTCTGTCTTACTTTTTCTCCATTCATCAGCTCCGCAAAATACTTCCTCCACCTTCTCAAAACACTCTTTTGTCAGTACATTTCCATCTGCATCTTTTATCACACAGGCCTGTAGTATGTCCTTCCATGCTCTGTCCCTCTGTTTTGCCAGTTGATATGAATCCTTTTCTCCTTCCTTTGAGTTTAGTTTCTCATATAACTTATTATACACCTGTTCCTTAGCCTTGCCACTTCCCTTTTTACCTTACATTGCATCTCCTTATATTCCTCTCTACTCTCCTCAGCTCTCTTACTATACAAATATTTTTTGGATGCCTCTCTTGATGCTTTCCTGTACTTCCTCATTCCACCACCAAGTTTCCTTATCTTCCATTCTCTATCCTGATGTCATGCCATATACCTTCCTAACTATCTCCCTTACCTTTTCTGGAGTACCTGACCAGCATCTCTTTATCACTACCCAGTGCCTAACTTACCTCCTTTCTGAATTTCACACAAAAATCTTCCCTTCCTCAACTTCCACCATCTAATCCTGGGTTCAGTCCTGACACTCATTTTCTTCTTCTGTTCCTCAAAAGTCATCCTGAAGACCACCATCTGATTCCCTGAAGACACCTTGCCGTCTCTAATCTTTCTCCGATTGCATCTCCTACACAGCAGATAGTCCACCTGAGTGGCTCCCACCATTTTTACACTGTATGTGATCATTTGTTCCTCTTTCTTTTTAAAATATGTACTCTCCATTGCCATTTCCATCCTTTTTGTGAAATCTACAATATTCTGTCCATCCACATTCAGGACACTCTCCTTACTTCTACTACACTCTTGGCATACTCTTCCCTTTTAGCCTTGCTTTCCTTCCACTTGGTCTCTTGTACACACAGTATATCTACCTTTCTCAGGTCCATCATATTAGCTATATCTCTACCTTTACCAGTCATAGTGCCACCATTTAAAGTTCCTATATTAGCCTGTACACTTCTACCCTTCCTCATTTCCCTCTCTCTTTGGACACGTCTTTCCCTTTTTTTTTTGGTTAACAGTAGCCCAATATCCACAGATATCTTGCTGACCTGAGGTGGTCATTCTTAACCTGGGTCTCGACCGACCTAACACGGAAATCTTTTTTTATAATCCGCATAATGACCCAACCCTCCGTATTTATTTGAGCTTGGGACTGACACTAAAACTACACTGGCTTGTGCAGCCTTAATGGCTAAGTTATATGCCTGCTAAACAATATCATGAAATCTTCTTCTGACTGTTTACCTCATATTCATTGTATTATCTTGGCACAAATATTTACAGATGAAAAAAAATCCAGAATTTACAGCTTAACACCTATAACATATATCCTATAAATTGTTTTAAAAAGCACTGATTTGCTGGTTCATGTCATACACATCACTGGAACATCTTAATTAGCCCATAACCCAAATGGCATTGTCACTTACTTTTTAAAGTTAATGTTGTGGCCAGGACTGTGAAACATTATATAACATTGGCATTTAGTTAGTCTGAAAGAAGCAGAAGCAATCATTTATCTTTGGTCTAAATAATACAAATGTGTTCTAGTCACACTGAAATATCATGTGACATAAAAGCATGAGACAACTTACTGTTGAAACATCCCTATATGATACATAATCTTAAACTGTCTTGCATTTATCTAATTAGTCAATAAAGTGGCAGCAGCACAATTCAGAAATCATCCAGATACAGCCCAAGAACTTAATTTATTATCCACGTCATACAAGAATACGGTTGAAGTTGGTTGGAAGTGCCAAATAAGCTGTTTCTGTTGATGTCTTCTGCTGAAGATCTTGACACACAGCTGTCCCTAGAGTTTACACAGAATGGTTTGAAAAACAAAAAACACTGGGTGAGCAACAGTTCTGTGGATGAATGACAGAGTGTTTTTGCGTATTGTTCACACTTAAATGATTCAATGATATTATGATAAATCAAGACATTATGATAAATAAGATCATAAAAGATACACGATGACACTAAAATTATTGTGAGAATAGACTTAGTGTTGTTTTTGGTCAGCAGTGACTTTTGGCTTGGAACTCTTTCTTATTGTTGAATCATGAACACTTAGCTTTACTGAGGCAAATAAGGCCTGCAGTTCTTTAAATGTTGTTCCATGTTCTTTTTGTTGGTGGTGGGTAATTACTTTTTCACATAGGGCAATGTAGGTTTGGACAGATTATTTTTCCTTAATAAATTAAATCATAATTTAAGTGTGACAAATGTGCAAAAAAAATTAAAAATAAATTCAGAAAGTGGGCAAATATTTTTCAAAGTTTTTCACGGATAGGTAAGAGCAACCCCAAAACAGGCCGTATATTAGCACCTACTAAAAGTGATCTAAGTGAACTGGCAACAGTGACATGGGTGCACAAGTTGGGACATGTCTTTTTGTCATAAGATCAGATGGCCTCCACTTTCTGTTGTTGTGGCTTTAGCAGGCCGCACCCGATCTAATACCCCAGGTACTGTGCCTCGATCATCCCCAGATGGCACTTCCAGGGGTTGGCAGTGAGACCCCCTTCCATAGTTAGCCAAAGATCTGTCGAAGGTAGTATACATAATTCTCCCAGCTACATGAACGGAACTCGACGACATCCAGGTATGTAGAGTCAAAAGGGTGATGGAATTTCAGAACGATGTCCATTAGCAGCTGTAATGTAGCTGGGGCTCCATGAAGGCCAAAAGGGAGGACCCGATACTGCCAACGGCTGTGATCTATAGTGAAGGCTACAGTAGTAAACGCTCTGCCTTTGTCAGAGTGGAAATGAAACGGGCCTTTCCCAATCGGTCCACGAGATCATCTACATGCGGAAGCGGGTACGTGTCAAAGGTGGATAAAGGCTGAGGGGCGAGGTATAGGTTTGATCCACGTGGCCAGGGGTCGAACGGTGTGTCATAGTGTCTTGCGTGCTTGAAAGCCCACAGAGGGCCAATATCTCCACTTTCAATAGTTCATAAGTCTCTGCATCCTCTTCGGATAAAGAAAAATAGGCAGGCTGTGCCTCACCTGATAGCAGAGGGACAAGAATCTCACTCCATTCATGGCATGGCTATCCTTCCTTCTCAACTGTCCTCTCAAATGTGTGCAAGTATGCTTACAGTATCATAATTAGGTGTGAGCTTAATAAGCAGGAGTCACACACCATGACGATCAGGTACCTCGTGCTGACCTATAGAGGAGGCACAAAAGCTCTGCTGCTGTCGCCTGCAAACCTTACGAGAGCTGCTTTAGAAGTGCCTGTTGCTGAATGCTTGTGTAGAGCAGGTGTTCCTAGTATTCCTCGGGGGACCATTGTGGATCTAGTTCAGTTCTGTCATGTCTCCACAACAGTGCCAAGGCCAAGGCTGCCTTGACACTGAGTGGCGTGATTGCTGATAAGCCTCCAGCCCAGGTGAGTTCTGTTGGAACGCCCCTTGTTAGGTGCACTCTGCCGTTGCCACACTCTACACAGTGTGCGCAATGTGTTTTGTGGTATAACGAAGTTATTTTAGGAAAATGTAAATTCACCCCTAAATTACTTTGATTTAACATATATTACTCTGTTGCTATCTAGACTGTTTGTCTTTATTAGTAGAACATCTTTACTAACTTTTTACATAAAATAAAAACTGAAAAATGCTCTTAAAATTGTTATTAAAACAGTTTTTATGTCCGAGATTTAATTTAATTAATTTTATGTTAGTTTTTATTTAAGATATTTCTTAATAGAAATGACTAGATTATTATTTCTGTAGCTAAAAAGCTTCCATTGAGATAACAGCCTACACCAGCTCAGGGTGGTCAAAAAATTCACCCATTCAGAAAGGTCGTCAAGCAACAAAACAACTAAGGAGATTTAAAATAACTGGAATAGCTATTGGGACAAATCAGCTGTGTTGCTATAAGAAATCACCTTTTTAATGATACTATATGAACAAAAAGTCTTCAGTTTGCTAGGGAGCATAAAGAGGCAGTATTATAATATGGAGTTTCTTCCTTTGCCAAAATAAATAAAAATAAATAAATGAAAACTTACTGCATCAGGTACAATTATTCTGACTCAGAAAAGGCCAGAATCCATGTGTCATTCGTTCATCCATTTTTTAAATATAAAACCAAAAATCAAAATCCAAGAAACCACTCTTTTTAATTAAATGTTAATTTTCATAAGCAAAGTGAAAAAATGGATAATGTTTTGTTTTCCAATCTTGTGCTCAAATAAAACAATGGAACAAACAGATTACAAGGGCACAAGTTTATTGGACACAAGTTGCATGACCCAAACATTTATACTTTTGCTAAATAACTCTTGTTTGTTTTTTTTCCCATGAAGAGCATGAATGCTATTTAAGTCAAACACTTTGATAAAAAAACAGCACAGGGCTTTTAGACATTTAGCTTTAACCAGGTTGAAAGCAGAGTACATGGTTTTGCAAGTTCAACAAAAACATAACTAAATTTTGTATCAAATGAAATAATAATCTTAAACACATTACCTGGTCAAAAAAATGTATACTCTAAGTTTTCATTCAATCATCTTTAGTTTTGATTGCAGTTCACAATGTGGTGTGTGTGAAAATTATCCCCCATGTTTACAGAACCATTTTTTCATGGAATATGCCATGATTCAGGTTATCCATTGACTTTTATTCCCACGTAATAATGTTGACCTGATGAACCTTGCTCAAACCTTTTTTTCTGATTAGTCTCATTAATAAGTGGCTTTCTTATGTCCACACAGCTGTTAAGTCCCAACCAGGAGAGTTCTCGTTACATTGTGTGTGTAGGGAAATGCTCAGCTAAACATAACTATGGTTTTTGCTATTTGTTGTTTTTTTTGTCATGCAAATCCAACCACATTTCTTCCACAAAGTTTACAGTTCAGCATTATCCTTCCAGGTTTTGATAATGTGTTGAAGGGTTCTTAACCCAGTTCTAGTGATTTAAAATCTCCGTAGATGTTGTCTTTGCTTGATAAAGCCCAGTAGTTTGACCTTTTGGAAATGGCGACTTTTTTTTGTACTGGCAGTGTTAATTAGTAGTTAATACAATAATTCACAATATCTATGAGCAAACATACTATACTTCTTGAATAATAATTTACATATAGAAAATGTCAAAATCGTATTTATGGTAAAGTGCTCGCCCTATCATCCGGAGATCACGAGTTCGATTCCCGGGTGATGCTCCCGGAGGGCTAAAGAGAGCTTATTGGCCGAGCTCTCTCAGAGGGGAGGGCTGAGAGGTACTTAGTGATCCCACATTATTCACAGCTCTACAACCAATCAGGGGCATCTATGAGCTCGCACAAGCGAAAGGAGCGGATAGCGCTGTCCTCCGAGTGTGTTATGCGGCCCCAACGATAGTTCGAAAAGATGCGGAAACACGTGATAGTCTTCGGCCCTCCCGACTGAGTGGTAGTGTTAGTTTAATGTGGGAGCCCCCTAGTGACGGGGAGGAATTGGACACGACTAAGTTAGGGAGAAAATCTGGGAAAAATCCCCACCCCCCAAAAAAATAATCATGTTTACAGTGTTTGCGTGCCCATGTCATGGTGGGCACCACATCCAATCGTTATCATGGTATATTTTTCCTTTCTAAGCGGATATAAAAAAAAAAACATTTTACTTTTTTTGATATTTGGTTGTATATCAAAAAACAAATGAACAAATGACCCCAGAGTGCCCAGTTCAAAAAAATTATTGAAAGACCAATATTTTCATGACTTTAATATTCATGATGTATGTTAACTCTTGAACAGAGGTGCTGTGCACATTCAGTCTGATGAGGAATGTGCCCCCTCAAATTTTTCAGATTATATATAGATAAATCTTTACAGATAACCACAGATAGTGACTTATAATTTATTAATATTTGAATCACTTAAATATATATATATATATAATTGTAACAAAAATACACATACTCGTCTGTAGATTCAAACTGTATGTTGCATACAAATTAATATGAATCATTTTTATTTTAGATGAAAATGCCATGGGATTGTGCCCCCTCAAAAAAATTTAAACATGACACCTCTGTCCATGAACACAAATGTGTGTGTCAATCTGGAATGAAGTGCCCTCATGGGTGAATTTTAAAGTGGAAGAAAATGTGATAGCACACTTTAAATTTCCCCCACAATCAAGAAGCAAGAGATAAACATCCCACTGGATGTGTCAGGTGCCCTATATATTTTTGCACCTGCCCCACGACCAGTCTGAGGTTGCCAACGTGTGTCAAAATCAAAGTGAAAGGTGGTCGAATGAGTGTGTGACTTAGCCAGGAAGTATACCCTAACAAAGTGATATTTCCATTTTATTCTCTGCCCTGAAAAGGTGGATTTTTAGATCAAAAATATCAAACTTGATATGAGGTGAATATCACTGTCTAGGTGGCTCGATCATTACACCATATTCAGTGATTCAGTCATTTAGTGACTTAGTGCATCATGGTTATGTGCATCAGAAAAAGAATATATCAAAACTTTTGTCATTATTTCCTCACCCTAAAATACAGTGTGTAAGGATTATAACATAATTTATTAAATATGTACCACAATACATGGTACGAAAGAGAATAAAAGAGAGCCACATAGGAGCCCCCTGGCCACAATGGGGCCCTAAACAGTTTCCTATATAACCTAACGGAAGGGCTAGGACTGATTACAGGATACTGCACCAACATTACGCACTTTAAAACTGTGCTGCACGCAGGTCATGTCAAATAACCTAGTGCAGACACAACTTTGCTGGCCAATTTTATTATTTCCCATAGTTACATTTATGCAATTTGGCAGATGAACCTTATTCAATAAAATTTTATTATATAGGGTTTTTAACATTGGTAGCTGTCACAAAAGCAGCTTTGGGAAATTAGTATGGAATGTGTGAGAAAATATGTCTAAATCAAAATGATCAGATTGTCCCTGATGAGCAAATCAAGATGACAACAGGAATATACTTTCAGAGGAACCAGACTCCACAGGGAACCCATACTCATTTGGATATTAATAGATAGAGGAATTGATTTGCAGTCATACTGACCGAGTGCCAGGTGGCTGGAAGTTCAATATAACTGTAGAGGTGTTCAAGTCAAACATGAAGTCCACCTTTGCAACAGGAGGCCCAGGCATAAAATTGTCCATAGGTACCTCAGTTATTAAGTGACTTATGACCAGAGCAATTTACATATACATCTGAGCAATTGAGGGTTAAGGGCTCAAGGGCCAAACAGAGGAAACTTGGTGGTGCTGGGGTTTGAACCTGGGACCTTTTAATCAGCCGTCCAATGCCTTAAATGTCTTGTGTGTGATTCCGCCCAGGTTTAGGTGAAGCGGCAACTCTTAATTGCTCACAGGTGAGAAAGAGTATTTGTTCAGTTGATATCCATCTTAGGAACTGTTTTGCACAGTTATTTTCATTCACACTCCTATATACTGGATTGCAGGGGGAGATTAATAAACACAAAGTGCATTGACAAAATGTTTCAAAGACCGATTTGCAATCGCTCTTGACAAAATGCCATGCCTTATTTACAAATGTTTTTCTGACAAATTCCTCTGCTTGTTATGAATATTTGTCTCAGTCAGACGCTATCTTTGTTAAAGCTTATGTCTTTTATGAGAAATTATAATATATATATATATATATATATATATATTTTTTTTTTTTTTTATAATACACATTTGTGAGGTGTGAGAATCTGA
Source organism: Clarias laeviceps (assembly GCA_030014305.1). Taxonomy (NCBI): domain Eukaryota; kingdom Metazoa; phylum Chordata; class Actinopteri; order Siluriformes; family Clariidae; genus Clarias; species Clarias laeviceps. The sequence continues at coordinate 24,410,636 of JAQMYJ010000039.1, forward strand.
CAGGTCTGTGTTTACTAACTATATACTATGTTTCTTA
>JAQMYJ010000039.1:24438057-24453693 GCA_030014305.1 Clarias laeviceps
TAGCCTTAATGTGGGAGCCCCCTAGTGACGGGGAGGAATTGGACACCACTAATATTGGGGAGAAAATTGGAAAAAAAAACAAAAATATAAAAAAATAATAAAATAAAAAAAGAGAAGGAGGAGTTATAGTGCTGGACAAATTACATACACACTAACAGAATGTCTGCTCTCTGTTGGCGCACTGGAATTTTTATTTTATTTTATTAATAGTTTTTAGCTGAAATTTTATGCAGCTAAAAACTAAACTGAAGTGGTGAGCCCTTGTGTGTGTGTGTGTGTGTGTGTGTGTGTGTGTGTGTGTGTGTGTGTGTGTCCGTGCAGTTCTAGAACATTTAGAAAAATTGTAATACTTCTAAAAAGTTCTCTATTGGTACCCTCAACACTAAATCTTCCTGTAATGTTATAGAAAAACTGTTTATTTTATACCCAAATCACAAAAATAAAGTTTGGAGAGAATAGGTCTTTTACAGTTTCTTTTGGCATGGACAATTGGGAAATAACCATTTCTGCCCAGGTACAAGAAAAAGTTAACTTCGCTACATAATGTAATTGTAAAAATGCTATCAGCAAGTTGATGGTTGAAGAAAACATGATGATTCAAGGACAAATATGCACATTTCAGAATTTTCAGAAAGTAAAATCTAAAGAATGTATGTTCAGCACGTACCATATAAAATCAGTGACTAACACGGTAAAAGCTTGTACAGTACCCCAGTTCTTGGCTGCTGGTGTCACAGCTCCTCGAGCTGTCTCCTGAACCCATTCTGCGTCTCTTGGGAGCCTGACTGCCATCACTCGAATTCTCTTCGGTGTCGTCCTAAACATAGAACTCATGAGAGGAATTCTGCTTCTTTTCAGGGAGTACAATCATTTGCCTGAGCTCATTGATGACAACAGACCTTTTTGGGTTCCAAACAGCTTATTGCCAATTTTCTTTATCTAAACCAAACCTGTACATCAAATATATTACATTACTTTCACTGCATTTACAGCACCCTCCACAGTTATAGGCACCCCTGACGTGTTCTTAGGATTCCAATAATTATTATTATTTTATTGCAGAAGCATAATCTCACAGAAAAATTCAACGCAATTAAAAATATCCATGACTAAAAAATTTTTGTTTAATAAAATCATCTGTTTTACTTTCTCTTATCCACTCTTCAACAGGGAAAATACGAGAGAACACCACATTCAAGTGAGGCAGATGTGTGTTGACCTCATAAGTCAGTCAATGGCTTCAAGAAAATTACCACTCGCCTAAACTAGGATGGAAGTTGGTAAGAGAAGTAAAAAAAAATTATAATAATAATAATAATTCTCCAAAGCTCACTGTTGAAGTACTGCTATTTGCTACAAACAGAACTGCTACAGCTTTTTGGTGGGTCTGGCACAAAAAAAAAGCACCCCATGCCCACTGTGAAGTATGGTGGAAGATCTGTGATGCTGTGGGCCTGTTTCTCTTCCAAATGTCCTGGGAACCTTATTAGGGGGCATGGCATCATGGACTTTTTAAATAAAGTAATACTGCATCGAGATATTTATAAAATCATGACAGGTACAGAATCACGATATTAATCGAATCGGCAGCTAGGTATCGTGATTCGGCAGCTAGGCTGGCGATTCCCATCCCTAAAAAAAAAACTAAAGACTTACTATAATCATGTTTTGACAAATACTGCAAGCATTCCTGTAGGGATATTTTTCTTGCTTCACCCTAATAACTAGCACACATCAAGCGTAGTCAGTTGTTTAAAGGAACGTCAGCGTGACGCTTGTCTGGGATAGACTACGATTAGCTAGCTGGTTAGCGCGTTACTGCGGCGTTTGTTTTGATCCTAGGAGAACGTTGAGGATTTTACTACACGGTTGCGCCTTTTATCGGAGCCACATATAACACATTCTGGTGCTTTTGAATTCTCAAGACTTAACATGTTTATTTTCCTAATCCACGCACTGACAATAAAAAACACGTAACCCTTGATAATCTGTATGTTTGTATGGCTATTAGCAACCTAGCAAGACACAAAGAACCCGGAGAGATGCGCGCGCTCATTTGACTTATACGCACAGTTCAACAAGTTTCTCTTATAATTCGTAAATTATTGGACAATATGTGACAAAATACACCATACACTGGCTAAACAAACCTTTAAAGACTGTGCTCCGGGTGTTGCAGGATTGCTATCACACTGCCTGGGAGACAGAAGAGTGGCCATTTTGAACTGAACGAACCATTACAATAAACTGCACTCCGGAAACTGGGGAGAAAAGAAAGAGTTCCACCTATTGCAAAGCGGAATTATTCCGTATTTTTACACTGGTTTTAAAATAAGCACAGCAATACCATTACGATTAACTATATCTTCGATTTATAACATATTACTAATTGTTTTAACTTCGTGTACACAAAATAAAGTTTATGAAAGTAGTTATTGAAGACAAATATTGAAGACAATTATCTGACATAAAAATATATATTTCATAGATAGCTTACATATCTATTGTATGTGGAATATGTATATATGCAATATTTATTTACAACGAATAAAGCGAAATTAGACACATTGACGTGTGCACCATCTGCTGGTAGAACTGTAGCATTACTGCATTTCGACGAAGTGCAAAATTATTTTGTGGAGGAGGTTCCCAAAAACTCCTCTGTCCTGCATATTTTTTACGCATGAGATTAATTTAATCAACAAATTAATATCACTTGCGTGTTTAGAACAGGGAGACATAGAATCTATAGAACAAGGGTGTTAAAGGGTAATCTATGTCTTTTTTTACATGCAGTATCTTTTAATCCATGTACTTTATATATTTTTATTCAGTTTTAATTCTTTGCCAGATATGTTACTTGTTATTGTCTAATAAATAATGGCTTGTTTGTTTTGATGATCTTTTTCATCTGATATTATTAATAATTATTAAACAGCAGTCCATGTTTGTCATAGTCTATAGAGAAGAGTCAGTGAGGCTTTGTGCATACTATTTGAAATCATTTTGAAAAATAATTTGATATTTCGACATTTCAAATGTAAGCAGAATCACTTAGTACCAGTCTAGGAATAGCTGGAAAACCTGTTCAGTTCTGAGTGAGAGACTGAGTGACTGAGGAAGGGAGCATGAGAGAGAGATTAATAGAGAGAGGGAGGGAGTAAATGAGAGAGGGACTGAGTGAGTGAGTGAAAGGCTCTGAGGGAATGAGTGAGAGAGGGAGTGAGGAGGGAGTGAGAGAGAGAGACTGATGGAGGGAGGGAGTAAGTGAGTGATTAAATGAGGGAGGGAGTGAGACAGTGAGTGAATGAGGGAGGGATTGAGAGATATTAATAGAACGAGGGAATGAGTTAGCGAGGAAGGAGTGAGAGAGGGAGGGAGTGACTGAGGGAATGGTGAAAGAGGGAGTGAGGGAGGTAATGAGGAGTGAGTTAATGAGGGAGTGAGTGAGATGCTCTGAGGGAGAGAGGGAGCAAGTGAGAAGGGACTGAGTGAGAGAGAGAGTGTGAGTGAATGAGTGAACAGTTCTGAAGGACAGACTAAGTAAGTGCCTGAGAGAGGGAGTAAGCGAGATAGTGACTGATGGAGGGAGAGTGTAAGTGGGTGAGTGAGTGGGAGGAAAAAGGGAATGAAAGAGTGAATGAGAGGCTCTGGGGGACTGAGTGATGGAAAGAGGGAATGAGGGTGAAAGTGAGATAGAATAATAGAAAGAGGGAGTGAGAGGTTCTATAAAAAGTGAGAAAGAGAGTGGGTGAGAGGCACTGAGTGATTGAGGGAGAAAGGGAGTGAGGGTGTGAGAGAGAGAGAGGAAGTCAGTGAGAAAGGGAGGGAGGGAGGGAGGGAGGGATTGAGAGGCTTTACGGGAGAGAGTGAGAGGCACTAAGGGAATGAGCGAGAAAGGGAGTAAGGGTGTGTGAGAGAGAGGGAGGAAGTGAGTAAGTGAGAGAGAGAGGGAGGGAGGGAGGGAGGGAGAGAGAGAGAGAGAGGCTCTGAGGCAGCAGCAGGAAGTAAAACCCTGCTGTTCGGCATAGCTTTACTTTGCTCATAAACTTGACCAGAATCTGTCGGTTCCTGCATTTTGGAAAGATGGACAGCCAGGGCAGAAAAGTGGTGGTTTGTGACAACGGAACTGGGGTAAGTCTCATCCTGAGATTAGATTCCACACGGGAGCATTGTGAATGCGCTGCAGAACAGGGGAGAACGGTCGCTGACAGGAAGTTAGCTGGCTAGTTAGTTTGCTGTCAAAGCGCAGCCAAGCCTTGAGCTGGAATGTGTTGACCTTTATTTAACTACGAATTATTTATGTGCTGTCTGCTACAGCTCTACCGTGTTTGTTTAAAAAAAAGAAAAAAAAGAACAACGCGTTTAATTTAACACATTTCTCTAGATATCTGCAGCGAGCTTCTTACACAGCTAGTCTCCGTTAGCTCTCTGCCTTGTTTATGAGAAGACGTTTTTATGCGCTTGTTTTCGAAGTACCTGCCAATAACTTGGAAGGTGACACAATATCTGCTTCGTCAAAATGTTAATAATACAAATTTGTTAGCTTGTTAGTGGGAGAAGTCAAACTTAAAATATGGTGTGAGGAGAGTAGCTGGTAGGGTTAGTAAGCTAGCTGGGCTGTCAGCTGCATGAATAGGACTACAGTAGCACTGAGTGTGTGGCGTTCCAGTCAAGCGCAGTGACACAGGTGTCTTTTTTTTTTTTTATCGTCTGCAGAGCAGCAAGGCATCTGCTCATCACGCTTTAACGCGCGTGCATGCTGAGGTAATGTCACTTCCTTAGCCAGCTCTGACATTGCTTCTGCTAGTTTGGTCAAGAAAGTAAGCAGCAGGTGTGTCACGCTGTGTTCGACTGACTCTCATGTCGTTTAGTCAGTGTTTAAGTTTGTAGCGAGCAAGAATTGATTTCCACTTCGTTCAGACAGTAGACACACATGAACCAAAAATGAAATGGATTTAGTGTTTCTAACTCTCTCTTTAGTAAACAGTAATGTATGCAGATGTCTAACAATGACGCCATCTACCAGTTTGCATATGCATAGAATAGTGTTTGGATAGCAAACCTGTTACATGGAGAGAGAATGTTATTCAGAGGACACTCAAAACAGCATGGAATACAATAAATTGATGAATTTGCCCGTGTTCAATTCTCATCCAATCCCCACACCCCAGCCACTGGATGCAGTGCCTGTCACAAGCCTGGATAAATTAGAAGGGAGAGCATCCAGCGAGAAACCTGTGCCAAGTTGTGTGTGGATAGGATGGCCTGCTGTGGTCACCTGTTGGCAGGAACAGCCGAGAGACTAACAACATAAATTGGGTCAAACCAACTTGATGCTAAAAATACCTTGATTTCAGGCAAGAACACAGACAGAAAGAAGAAGTATTGAGTAGCTGGAAAATGGAAACGATGGAAAAGATGATTATGACTGGAATTTAGTTGATTTTATTGCTTGTAACCATAGTCAAGAAAAGCATTTTTTTTGCACAAATGAGAATAACAGTGATAACGAGTAACTGGTTCCTAAGAACATTTATTGCAGCTCAATCAGGCTTCACACACTGATAGTGAATCGACTGAACCTGCTGCCTCAACTCATATAATCATCAGTTGTAACTTGGAGTGCTGAATCTAACCTAAACGTTTTTCCCGGTTTAAAAAAAAAATCCTATTAATGGTGTCTAAAAGGTTACCATCACTAGTGATTGTTGCTAAGTTGGTGCAAGATTTAGTTCTCATTGTAAAACACACTTCCTTGTTGTAAAGAGGAAGTGCAGCAGTGGGAGGTAGTCGGTTTTCAGTCGATGAATCAGGAGGAAGTGAGATTGGCCCTAAAAGCCGCAGCCTAAGAGAGAAGCTGTGCGCACATAGGTTGGACTGCACTCTATGACCATGTAAGGCAGACACTAGGAATCTTAAATAAAGCATCATTTAAAAATGATAATTAAAGCTCATTTATGTCCCCTTTATACATGCATGGCAATTCAGTAAAGGGATCAGTCAGTATACACACACTGTAACATTACAACTTTAAAACCAATATTGTGTGTTGCTTCTCTTGTGCCACAAAAAAGAGCTCTGACCCCTCAAGTCATGACTCCACAAGGGACTCTAAGACCTCTAAAGGTATGCTGTTATATCTGGCACTCGGACATTAGCAGCAGATGCTTTAAGTGCTGTAAGTTGCAAGCTTGGCCCTATGTGGATCAGACTTGTTTGTCTAGAACTTCCCATGCATGCTTGAGTAGATTGAGATCTGGGGAATGTAGAGGCCAGATAAACAACATGCACAGTCAGCTATGATGAAATAAAATAAAATAAAAAGTACACAAATAATGATAGAAGTGACTAGAAACATATGTAGGTCAATGGTGTGCAGAGTGCAACATTTTTGGTTATTTCCAGTAAGTTTTAGAAAGTTCCAGAAAGGAAGCTAACTTTTATGATAAAATTTGCAAGTAATGAGTAATTGAGAATTATATAATTGATAAAGCAGCTAATTAATAATTTATAATTATTGACATTTTCCTTCAGGAAAATGACATAAAAATGTATAAACAATTATGTTTTTATATTTTTAGTAACTTAATTGTTGCATTTTATTTTATTTTGAAGTCGTTACAGTATTTTTTTTATTTTTAAAATTTAATCATTAATCAACCTTTTAGTTCAATGGGCCTCATTAATCAACCTTTTAGTGAAACACAAAAGAAGTTTGTTTAAATGCCCCTACTAATTAATAAATCTATTTGCAATGCAGTTAATGTATGTAATTTTTTGTAATTTTTGCCCATGTTTTGAAATGTGTAGATAATTCTGGAGATGACTTTTACATGATGAGTATTCTAAGACGATACCCATGATATTATTAGATATCACTTCACATTGTCAAACTGCATATAAGGCTTATAGAAGCATGTAAAATATCCCTAAGCAAAACTTTTCCCAAATTATTAATTGAGTGGGCCAAGAAATCAAACTTTGTTGGAGAATCTCACTACAGTATGAGGTACAAGTTAGCAACCAAGATTCATGGAGTAATAGTTCTTTAATATATTTTCAGTTTATACATTTTAATTCATACATTTTTAAAACCCTAATTTTACATTTACATTTTGCACAATCACATGGGTATCACTCTGAAATGAAACCCACATTTTCTTCCATGTTATGATGAAATAAATGTGGATATAATGTACATGTATCTAAAATAATACATTTCTCCTAAGCACACACAACTGTTTTACTAAGTGTTGAACATTACGATATTACTAAACAACCTGGTCTTTTTCACTTGAAACAAGTTTAAGATAATTTGCTTTTGGACATACAATACTGACTTTTCCTAATCTTATCTCTATCCCTTGTTTTTCTTTGTCTCTATGATTTTTTTTTTCTTATGGGCAGTTTGTGAAGTGTGGTTATGCAGGTTCCAACTTTCCAGAGCACATCTTCCCTGCGCTGGTGGGGAGACCGATCATTCGCTCCACGGCTAAAGTTGGAAACATTGAGATTAAGGTGAGTTCCAGATGTTACACAACTTGCCCATTTTAACTTGAAAGATTATTTCCAGTAAATTGTTAAAATGATTCAATAGCTGGTCAAGTAATTTAATTTTAAAAGAAGAATATTTTCAGTAATATACAATACAAAAAGTTGACTGTCAAGTACAATTCCATATTTTTAGTTATGCGGACCTAATTGATGATGATGAATTTTGGCCCACTTTTTAAAAAAAATCAATATCATTGCTTTACTTTGATGATGTTTAAGAGCATTCACTTTTGCACAGCTCTCCAAAGTTCCCATCACAGCACCTCAATGTGCTCCAGTTCCTGACTTTGTCTTGGTACTTTTAATTCAAACTTCCAGCAAGGTGCTGAACAGAATAAGAATATTCTGGTGAAAAGTTTTTTTTCTTTATCTCTTAGCTAGAGCTAGCCAGCTAAGCTGAATCACGTTACATCATGAGTTTCAAAAGCTGCCAAGATTCAAACAAGGAAAAAAGAAATACTTATTGTCATTAGTAAGTTTCAATAAAAATAGCTATTTAATAAAATATTATATAAATTTTTGCTGACATAAAGCAGTGCAGTTAGGCAGCTGTTTAGTGAGAAATGTCAGTGAATTGGAACTCTGAGCATAGTGGTGCACTTGGTAAGTAATGTAAATGTGCAGTGCTAGCACCTTAACATTCAGTTCACTCGCACTCACTCAGTTCACAACTTCTATGCGTACTCTGAGCTGGAAATCTGCATGCTGCTTGAAATCGCACATCTGCGTGCTGCTTGAAATCGCTCAGTGAGGTGGCTTTATGACAAAATCATGAAGTCTGTAGGAATTGCAAACCGCCAGGGAAAGTGCAATATTGATGTGGTCTTGTTATGGTAGAGACACACACCTGAGTGTTCCAGGTAGTCACACTTCTTAAGATCATCTAATCCTGTGCATTTTATCAGTAACATTTGGCTGCTCATTTCTGTCTTACCCTGGATCTCTGACGTTGCAAACGATATTATTTAATGTCATCCTCTGTTTAAAATAATATTTGAATCAGAGGTTTTATTCAAATTAGTATCATGTTGCTATGTAAATATGCCTCCGACATTTTATTTATTTATTATATTTTATCACTTACTTTGCTTTGATCTGTACTGTATACTCCTGTGTGTCTGTTTGTGTAAAACAAAATAATACTAAAGAAGCAGCTTTCGGCAAAAAAAAACAAAAAACAGACTATGTGCATAACTTTAGCAGAGCAGCACGAAGAGGCGCTTTTGGGACACTTCTAGGAGCCGCAGCGCACCTGTGTGGAAAATCAGCCACTCACTCGAATGGGAACGATCAGTTCTTGAGGCCGTGCCTCTGCCAGAACATGCAGCTTCTGCATTTAGTGTAAATAAGGGTAAATCATTGTGAAAGGAAGATTAAAAGGGATTAGTATTTCCCATGACTGTATTTTATCTCGAAGTTGTGTATTAATTTGATAATCTTTTTTTAATTGCTTGATTTATTTAGACATTTTATTTCAGACAGATTGTAACAGTTTTACACAAGTGGAAGTTCCTGTTTGCTTTTATTCTTTTCCGTGATTTGACGGACTTCTTCATTCTTCCTTTTATACTCTCGCTTTCTCTTCTCTTCTCTTCTCTTCATGTGTTGAGGTAGAATAAAAAAAAGATGGTAAGTGCAGACCGATGTGTGCGTTTGCACTAGTCGCCTGTTGAGAATTGTGTGAGGCATCATGCAGCAAACCTCAACCAGAAAACTCAATGCTGTAGTGGTTCTCTTCTAATTCTTCTTATTTTTATTTATTTTTTTAATTTTATAATTGTGGTGTGTTGCTTCTTTATTCATTTTACTTTTTATTATTATTTAATTGGTGTTTTTGCAGTACCTACTAACATAACCCCTTTTTGCTATTTTTCCCCTCTTAGTAACAAAAGGAAATGTAACATTGTGGCTACAAGTTTAAAATTAAAATATTTCACAGAATGTGGTTCCCTGCACAGACAGAAGGGTTATCATGTCTGGACACTTGGTTTAACTAAACTCCACTTTCTTGTTGTCCGAGTAGTCAGTTACTTGATGTATGCCATTGACTGTCGTAAAAAAACATGTTTTGTTACAATTTCCTAAGTTCCTGAACACACAATTACATAATTTCACAGTGACTTTCATAAAGAGTTTTTTTTTTCTCCAGGGCAGATCATGTTGGTGTAGGTCAGATAAGATTGTAGTGACCAGGAAGCAGGTTGGACAGATCGATTATAAGTAGGGTGGTGTTCAAAACACACAGTGACGCCACTCCCCCAGGGTCAAAGTACAGGCAGTACTTGTGAAAATCAGTGCATCAATATGCAAAGCTAAAACGGTTTGTCGTAACAAATAGTACGACAAAAGTCTGGTATGGTATGGTCAAAAGTTTGAGGACACATGACCATCACACCCATATGTAAAGCTTCCACAAACTGCTAACACAGCAGTTTCAGGCAAAAAAATTGTATAGGACATCTTATGTATGATGTACTTTTATGCATAAACAAAAATACAGACTGTCCAGACTGACTTTTTCTTGTTTAGTTTTTGTACACCTTGTGTTAAAGACATGCCAACTATTTAAGGGTACACACTCTGCTGATACACATAGGGATATGATATGTGGATCGAAAAGACTGCAAAACATTACAACAAAACAGAGTCATCTTGTTGAAATGATCTCTTTCTCAATTGCATAAAGCGGTCAGGGCCCTCACTCACTCATCTTCTATACCACTTTATCCTGTATTCAAGGTCGCGGGGGTCAGGGGCCTAATGTTAGTATATTGGTCTACAGGAAAGAGAGAGTCACCCAACTGTAGTGCCTGAATTAGAGAGGAAAAAGGCTTGATTTTAAGGTGGAAATGCAACCTATTTGAGTAACAGTGACAGTTGATACAAAGCTGCATTGCAGACCCAGTTTTGACTTTAGTTGGTTTTCTCTTTTCATTTCCTGGTGCATGATGGAACAGGTTAGTGCAAAGTGTCTATAAATTTACTTATTAGGAACTGGGTTCACTGATGTAGATACAGTATTACTCATTTATGTTTTGCGACATTGAGTAAAGCTTGTACTACAGTAAAATCTGGCAAGTAAAAGAATGGTGAGTGTGTGTGTGTGTATGAATATGGCTAACAGATTTCAGTGCATGAGGAGTTGTGTTCAGTGCATGCCGTACTAACGATAATAAAACCCCCTTAAGTAGGGGTTTATCCGGCTATCCATCCAGTTCATCTCAGTGGCTGCACGTCTAATGCTAATGCTCATCTTGAGTCACAGCGGTACCTTCCTTGCTTCACCCACAGTGCAAATGATGCAAGCCTGAGTCAGGTTTTTAATGCAAAGACCCCAGTGCTGTGTGCATCTTTTGAACATGTTGCTTATGCTGTCCATGATGGCATCTGTGCTGTCACATGGACATCCCATAAGAGAAGGTTGGATTCTTTGTGATTCTTCCTAACTGGTGTGTTAGTCATAAGTGTATCAGAGATGGGGGGAGAAAAGTATTCAGTTTTCATCCTGATCATTGTCCAAAAATATCTATTACATGAAATTTCACAACTTTAACGACCCATCAAATGTTCATAATGAGTGAGTATGGAGATTCTCTGTTCTTTTCTCAGAACAGCAATACATGTTGAAATTGTTTATCTCTCATACATTTGCAGATGAAATAGGTAAAGATTCAGTTTTGTTTTTTTAAAGAGTGGAATCTTTTACATGTTTTGTCTGAGTTTAAACACTGAAAGTATCTAAGCAATTGTGAGTAAGTTGTAACCTTTGGCCTTTCAGGACCTGATGGTGGGTGATGAGGCAAGTGAGCTGCGCTCCATGCTGGAGGTGAACTACCCGATGGAGAATGGAATTGTCAGGAATTGGGACGACATGAAGCACCTGTGGGACTACACTTTTGGTCCAGAGAAACTGAATATTGACTCGCGCAACTGCAAGATCCTCCTCACCGAACCCCCTATGAATCCCACCAAAAACCGTGAGAAGATCATTGAGGTATGTACATGTCCCGAAGAAGAGCAGAAGTTGCAGCAGGTCTATGTGAAAAAAAAATTCATTAGGTATGAGAAGCTTAATCATGTTGGGTAAAGATTGTGATATATGTTATAAAAAAGTCACATTTTGTTACTTGCAGATTTCTGACAGATATTTAGATGAATGTTAAATGGAACAGTTCCTATTAACTGTAGGATTATAAAAGCAAAAAGGCTGCTCTCAGAGATATTTACAGTTACTCTCAAATCTAAGATCTCTTTCTGTTGGCCCATTTTAGAGTAAATTTCTAAATTATTGGTGTTTTGGAACTGCCCTGAACTGGTTTGGTACATGATCTGGCCATATTTGTGTTTGTGGACAATTCAATTCAATTCAATTTATTGACCATCAACACCTATTATAGATTTAGTCCATCTTTCATTTCCGGAATAACTTTTATCTAATCTGGGAATACTTTCTGCTATATTTAGGAGCATGGCTGTGTGGATTAGTTCTCATTCAGCCTCGAGTGCTCGACTGGGCACAGATGTCAGGCAGCCTGTGGTGCAATTAACGTTTCAGTTTGTCCCAAAAATGTTTACTGGGGGTTAAATCAGGTCTCGTATACAGACATTTTGTACAGGTGTGTTTTGGGGTAACTTTTTGGGGTAACAACTATTACCGGAGTACACTCAGTTACTCCCTGGGTTTTTCTTCAGATTGGCGAACACAGTTATCGGAGTAAAAACTAGCTTAATTTCTTTATCTAATCCCATTATCCCAGTGTTTCACTAGCATTTAGATACTATCAAGGTAGAACGTTTTCTGTATACACCAGAGCTACGATCGGGCTGCTGGCCTCCCAAGAACTCTTTTACTGGCCCAAACATGTGGAAATGGCTCAGAGTGAGGTCAGGACTGTGGCAGTAAATCCCAGTCGAGGTCCTGTATTGTGCAAGTTGTGTTGGTGAATGATTTGTGTCCAGTTCCCGCAGACAGATGTGTCTCTTCTGTTTAGAGAGAACGATAAACTCATTTAGATCATTCCATGAAGCATTGTTTTTGGGTTGCACAAATAACAATACACATAAAATAGACTGTTTGTGCAGCTGCCTTTGTTTTTAGAATAGAATAAGGATTATTTTATTATTATTTATTAACATCTGCATGTATCTCATATCTGAGAACCCAGCAGGATTTGCTTTAAATCAGTTAATTTTGTTCATTGCCACTGAATATGCGGTCAGTAAAAAGTAGCACTTACTAATCTGTCTCTTTTTCCTGTAGGTTATGTTTGAGACTTACCAGTTTTCAGGAGTTTACATCGCCATTCAGGCTGTGCTCACATTGTATGCTCAAGGTACATTACCACATCACAACTGTTTAACCAGCACATTTTTAGATGCAGCTTTGTTATAAACCGTGTAAACTTTCTGTGCCACCTACACGATATTGTAACTAAAAAAGTTTAAGGGGGGGGGGAGGCAAAAATACCTGTTTGTATGAGTCTGCATACCAGCGTCTGCTCGGCCATGTGAGCAGTTAAAGCCATGTTATTCATATCATGCTTTTCATTAAATGGATGATATCAATGATAAGATCATACTTTTTAAATTCATTTTCTTATAATAATAATAACTTTGTTTAAGTTACAAAGATGAAAAAAAAATTATTATTTGCAAAATATAAGACAATATTCCATTGGTTTGCTTGTGTTTTTACTGGGGCAGAGCGTGTACCTGCCTCACTTACTGTAGCATCCGAAGAGTTATTGTTGAATACACTTGTATCCAAAAACTGCACATTCTAATAGATATCCGCATTTATTCTCTGCACCACTGCACATTCTATGAACACTTTCTGTCGAGGATAAAAACGCCTCATTTTTGAGGACAGAGAATCAAAAGGTTTTTTTGACAGCTTTCTTTCTTCCTTTGCACTCTTTCTTTTTTTACTGTATATAATTCTCCTCACTTTTAAAGCGCTCCATAATCTTGTTCCTCCTTATCTATCAAAGCTTGTACATTTTTACACCTCCCCTCGCACTTTTTGCTCTTCCTCATCATAACTCCTCTTTACACCCCTTGCTAGAGCCTTTACTTCCACTGCTCTTCATCCCTGTAATTATCTTCCAGAAAGCCTCTGTAACATAGACTCTCCAACCACATTCAAATAATGTCTTAAGACCCATTTATACAGAAGTGTTTATCCCACATGATATAAGGCTGCACTCAAATATCAATATGACTTTGTTTAAAACAGTTTTACTTATTTATTACTTGATGTTAATAATTTATTGATTGTTTAAAAGTGCCTATATAAATGAAATGCATTATTATTATTATTTAAACAGATGGTTATCTGGGCATCATTTCATTTATAATGTAACTAATTTGTTGGGATTGTGCTGCTAGACCAGTTTAAATAAAACCGACAAATGTTAATTACTACTGATAAATCGATTTGATTATTGATCAAAGTTTGATAATTGCCTAGTCATTAAGTCCAAAAAAAGAGCAATGATGCTATGGTGGTAGGCTACACTTTTGATCATATGAAATGATCTGTCTTGGGATAATTTTTTACATCACAAAGGTGTTTGTCGACTTTTTATGTCCACCGTAAAGATTTTGAGCTACATTGTCTACTTCAATGTTCTTGTATCTTGGCCCTGAATTATGCTGTGTTTCTTAGGCCTGTTAACAGGAGTCGTGGTGGATTCAGGCGATGGCGTCACCCACATTTGCCCTGTATACGAAGGCTTCTCTCTCCCTCATTTAACTCGCAGGCTGGACATAGCAGGGAGAGACATCACCCGATATCTTATAAAGGTGCGCACTTTTGCTTGTTCGTCTTGGCAACAGTTAGAATATATCGTTTTAGACAGTCTAGTAATACAGACGATTAGACTTTCTTCTTAACTGAGTTTTGGGGATTATTAAAGGAGTGTTTGCTGGTTGAAAGCTGTAGTTCATGAAGCATTGTGCTTATATTCTTTTTGTCCAGCTGCTGCTGCTGCGAGGATACGCTTTCAATCACTCTGCAGATTTTGAGACTGTGCGTATGATGAAGGAGAAACTCTGTTATGTAGGCTACAACATCGAGCAGGAGCAGAAGCTTGCTTTGGAGACTACTGTACTGGTGGAATCCTACACAGTCAGTACAAAACACACACACACAAAAACAATTGATATACATTTTATAAATAGGCTTCAATACTGGTATTTGTAATAAACAGAATGCATTTTTAATGCATTATACCCCAGCATGGGTGAATTTATATTGATGTGAAGATTATTATTATTTTTTTTTTTATTATTTGTTTTATCCACACAGCTTGGACATGAGTTCTCCTACAACACTAACAAGGTTTATGTTAATGAGCTCATCTGATAATACTGTTTCTATAGTTACAGTTCATTCACAGACTCAACAACAAATAAGACTAAATATAAAAAAAACTCTCCCCACATTATGATTTTGGGTGGTCTCCATGTGCCTTTGTAAGATATTCAATAGTGCAATATCTCAACAGTGCGTTTAATGTTTGTAGTGTTTTATATAAAATTTTCGTTGTAACCAGCACATTAAATGTTCAGATTCTGGAATTGATTAAAACAGGTTCAAGGCCACAGCAAGGTCAAACGTCGGAAGGTTTTTCTGCAATAGCTTCCTTTTTGTTTGACAAACTTATACATTCTGCTTCAGGAACATAAGGAACCTACCTGTGTATTTTCCCCATTGGTCTGTCTGCACATCTGGCTGAGATTCCCATTAGAGATATCTCTCCAAACCTGTTGATGTAGAATTAATTTGGTATTATCATTGTAACCAGCAGATAAACTAATTTGATCAGACATAGTGTGAACACCTCTGCAATTATTTGCAGGTATAGTGAAGAGAGAAAAGCCAGTGAGAGAGGAAATCCGATTCATCTGCTCTCGTGTGCAGCACAGTTACAAACTGCACAGTATTTAAAAATATTCTTTGCACTATATGTCTGGTCCTCTTTGTAAGGATGCACTGATTTATTCAAGATTCAAGATTCAAAGAACTTTATTAATCCCAGAGGGAAATTGCTTATGCTAGGTTACAGTTGCTCACAG
>JAQMYJ010000039.1:24463467-24479194 GCA_030014305.1 Clarias laeviceps
TTCAAGCAGCTGGTGGCCACCAGATACTGACTGGTACTTTTGATTTTGAGCCTCCCTTCATTCAGGGACACATTGTGCAACATTTTTAGTTTATGTCTTATGGTGTTGACTCTTTTTGTGTTCATACAAATATTTACGCATTAAGTTCACTGAAAGTAAAAACAGTTGAAAGTCAGAGGACGTTTCTTTTTTTGCTGAGTATATATAGAAATAGGAGTTGAGGGATAAGGTGTTCAGGATAGAGGCTTGTCATGGGCCTATTAGTATTATTTTATTTATTTATGTAAAATTACCCACCATAAATCTTTGAGATCTGGACATGGACACATTTGCTGAATTGCCCCTGTGTTGATATGCATTTCCTGAAGTAAGCTTCAACACTTTATCACCACAAAAACTCTTGTCTGTTGATGGAATGAGAAAAGTGTCTAAAATTTCAGTGTACACCCAGGCACTAAATGCTGAGGCAATGTTTACTTTTCCTCTGGTCCTTTACGTGATATGCAGTCTCATATCATAAATAAGTGGGGAAATTTAAATGTTAATTTTAGGCATCTCCAGGATCGTCTCCTTGGCCAAAGCAGAAATTAAGCAAAATGTCTCATCACTGTATATCATTTTTATCTAGTCATCTGCAGTCTGTGATTCCGTCTCTTCAGTGCACTTTAACCTTGTTTTCTTTTGTTTTAATTAAATCAGCCAACATAATTTACAGTTCTGCAACACATGTCGTGTCCTTTTTACGCTCGTGTGTCTTGTTTGCTGTGTTGCACTTTTGTGTTATGCATCCTGACGTATTATTTAGTCAAGTCTTATGTTTCCGTTTTCGAATCTTGCCATTTTGTTCATGCTTTGCACCAAATTTTAGACAGAATAGGAATAACCAACATCTTTTGCACCGATCCATATTGGATTTCCGTTTCGAACAAATTTCATGTTATCATTATTGTTTTTTAATTGATTAATTTATTTTCAGTTGATCTCTATCTTACTGAAGCCATGTTTTCTTCAATAAGTCAAGCCCAACAGCTGATCTGAAAGCATTCTGTTTAAGCTGCAGACTAATTAGCATTTTTAACTTGCGCTGGTATTTGTTTTAGAAATGCATAATACTAGACCATTCCACTTTTTATTTCACCTAATTGTTCTGGGAAAATGGTAATTAAAGTAATTACATTTCATTTGTAATATGCTCAGTTATTATACAAAAATTGTTTTTATTTTTATATTTTATTTTTTCGTAATTGTGATTTGTTCATTTTATATGAAGTAAAAAAGAAAAAAATTGGATGGACATCCTCTAAGTGTGGCGACTTTGTAATTTGTGCTAGAGGTTGTAGTTTTTAATATGTGATAGTGTCTGAAACCTCTACCACATAAAGAAATAAGAATAAAAGCAAAGAAATTTTGTATCATACACATTATAGCATTGTGAAATAACTTTTTCCCTACATATCCCAGCTTGTTAGACGTCTGGGGTCAGAGTGCAGGGTCAGAGCATGGGGTCAGCCATGATACAGTGCCCCTGCACAAGAGAGGGTTACCGTAGCAGCTTGGTGGTACTGGGGCTTGAGTGGAAAATGTTTGAGATGCTCAGTGATCTAAGATGTGTACTGATTCTCACTTAATTTTTTCTACCAGCATACATGGCTAGTGTGCATTATTTATTTATTTCTTACCTTCTACTTGAACGAGATTAGGTTTACTCACATCGGCTTATGTTGTAAATGAGAACGTAATGTATTAAAAGGAGATGTTTCATACAAATAGCCTTTATTTCTTAGTGGAATTAGATTTGAGCTGTTTTGAAAAGATTGATTGTGTGACCAGTCGCATGGTGAAAATACATCAAACACTTGCTAAATGTCAGAGAGCAGTCAGAGTACTGACCGGTTCCCCTCTGCTTTTGTACAGTCTGTCGCCAGAGCAGATTTTACAGATTTTCCTCATGGTAATAACTGAATCTGCATTTATTTAAAATGAAACAAAATGAAGCATACCATGTTGCAAAGTCCATTTTCACACATCGATTCATACACTTGTCACGCAGCATTCTTTTGGTCCTTTTTAAAATAATATTCTTAATGTTTAGCTCCAAAAACTCTTTGTAGTTTCTGCCACCATAACATTTCTGGAGTTACATTTCTTTTTAAGCTGATTTTTCTGACACATCTCCCCGCAATGTATTGACATATCAAAAGAAAACTGATATTTAGTTTAAATTAAATGGTCTGATAAAGCCAAAGCCTTGTAATAGTAGAGTCCTACTTAATGACTGTGTGAGTCAGCAGTATGAGATGCATAGGGAATGACTCTTGAACTCTGAAGGCAGTGTTTTGTTTAGAAGTAGAAGCTAAGAATCCTTAATGGTAGAAGAAGTGTAAAGTTTACAGTGAGCAGTTCAGTTCTTTAAACTTGGACAAATAAATTTTGGAGCATTATCACTCATCTCAGAACAATGCAAGATCCTGATGATCTTGCATTGTTCTCTAGATCTATGTTTAATTCCTTAGTAGAATAGCGGAAATGACAGAATGTTCTTTGCCCGGCCAGTCAGGCTGTTAATTTTTAATTTGATTGTTTCCTTGAACTTTATTGGTCAAGTTGAGTAGTAAAATGTGATGGTTTATTTGTGTAAGCCACTCCGCTGCTGTAAAATAGGCCTGTCCAAACAGGGCTCTCAGACTCGCACAGAATGACTGCCTTGTCATTATTCGCCCCACCCTTTTTGCCGTGGACTCTGCTGGGAGGGAGCGCTGATAGTCCTTCGTTCTTGGCTCAGACAGGAAACCATTATCTGTGCTTTATTGAACCTGTTGTACTTTAACAATTGACAAAACGCTCTCCTTTTAAAGCCTCCCCACAGCGAACGAGTCCCTTTTCATTTTCACACTCTCGCATGGTAATGTGCATGTGGCCTCTGGAAGCAACTACACAGGCATCCTGCTTAGAGCGTTTCTATAACTGTCCATTCAAAAATAAGTCCAGGGTCAGTCAGAGCAGTTAACGCCTTCCCTAGATAATAGATTGAGGTATTGTCTAAGCGTATGTTCGCGACAGCCAACATGCATTGCTTTTGTAATTTGAAAAGCAGTCAAGTTTGAAGATTATATTTGCTTTTGTAATCACTTTATTTATTTTATAGTTAAGTCAAACTGGAAATTGTGATGAAGTTTCTCATGAACAAAGGCATATAACCGATGACATTTCCAGAAGACTTCACAGTACGGTTATGAGATTGTTAGCTCCAGTAAAACATGTGAGTGGTGCAAACGTTTTAAAGAAGGCCATACATCTGTGAACGATGATGCAGCCCGAGGTGGCTGAGATCCCACTGCAGGCGTTCCTGTGAACATTTAGAGAGTGAAAATGCGACGGATAGCTTGTCGCCAACTTGCGGAAGAGACACATCTGACTGTGGGAACTGTATACACAAATATTCAAGAACACCATTTGCACATTACAGGAACTTGGCTGGAAGTTATTGCCCCATCCCCCGTACAGTCCTGACCTCGCTCCAAGCCATTTACACATGTTTGAGCCATTAAAGGAGTTACCAGGAGGCCAGCAGCATACTGAGAAAACTTTCTACCTTGATGGTTACCAAGCATTAGTGAAACGTTGGGATAAGTGCATTAGTGTAGCAGGGAATTATATGGAGAAATAAAGGTAGTTTCTGCTCACTCACATAACTGTGCTCTGTTATTCTGCAAAATCAAAAGTCACGGTTTGACTTGGATGCTCCTCATTTATTAAAAATGTATTTGAAAAAAAAATATGGCTTTTTTTTTTTCCTTTCTTTTTTTAAACTTTTTGGTGGGGGGAGGTTGCACTCAAAAACACACATTTCTATATTTATTTTTCGCCTTTGTTCTACCCCGTGTTTAAGAATAAAATACATGCCGTGTTATGGGACATGAGTTTTGAAACAGAAACCTTCTTTAATTAGTCCAGTTGTATTAAATTGCTTTACACAATAGTCATTCAGGACTGAAATTGGTCTCTGTCTCAGACTGTTCTGGAACTATTCTTCACCCAGTTACTTTTGGTATTGAAATGAAGTGAAGGTACTTCCGGCCTCCAACTAATGTTTGACTAATGTTTGACTAATGTACACAACGCGTCAGCAATGAAAGAGGAAAACATTGCGTGTTATAGATGTAGCAAATAATAGCAGAATGAAAAGAGAGATGGTATGTATGCATGTGTGTGTTTTCTCCTCTCATGCATGCTGCAGGATTGGTGTTTTGAGTGGGCCAGGCAGGGTTAGTAAAACCTTATCTAAGGAAGTAACAGTCTGCCCTTATCAGGTTTGGTACAACTGTTTAACCCACCTGCCAAGAAGGGCGGAAGCCACTATGCCAGAGGCTTTCCACCCCCTTTGCCTGTGGTTTTAAAGTCTTTTTTTATTTGCGGTGATAATGCAGAACTTTCACTCTGATCAGAAACTGCCTGTGTCTAAAACGGAAAGCCTTATGAAGGTAGCTGAGAGTCGGTGCACTACAAAAATGGATTTTGGTTACAGCTAAAAAAAAAAAAAAAAAAAGCCAAAGACCAGTGGTTTATGAAAGCAAGCTACTAATTAGTTTTCACCTGTATCAGAAAGCATGTCCATGCAATCCTACACACACAGCACAGTGCTGTGTTCAGTTAAGAGATGGCCAACGTTTAGGGCTAAAATTGTGTCACTGTGGTATACAACTTCAGCTGTGTCCATTTATTATACTTATATTATAGTATCTTTCCTGCTGGAGAGAATGCAGTTATCCTAGATATGAAGATAACAATTACCAAGACATTTAAGTGAATAGTGAAAAATCCAAAACCGCTTAAGCGCATTAGTACATACTGTAGGTAAATACTTTAAATATTTTATACTGTGCTCACTCCTCACTCCTTTGTAGTGTTTGGAACCCTATTTTTTCCTTGCAGGTTTTTGAAAAGCAGCTATTTCAGTTCAACAAACCAAACAATACAAATGCCTTATGTTCTTGCTGATTTTTGTGAATTTTGCAGTGACTAAATAAAATGTTGTTTGGCAAGCACCTCACTGTGAAGTGTAAAGTCTCTTTAATACTTACTGTTATACCTTTTTAAACAAGAATCTGATGCCTTCACAGCTTTGGGATGGCACAGCAACAACCGCAAGTAGCTTAGCATCATGCTAACCAGTGAATGATCAGGAGAAGTAATCTTGGTAATAACTCTGAAGTTTACAATTACCTTCTCAGAATGATGCATTTTCTAGATTTAACCAAGTGACCTTAGATTAACTGATCTAAAGGGCATATTGCTGTAAACTAATTTAACAGTGGAGAAAGTGTACTCTACTGTTCTCATTTTGTGCAGCCCTGACTTTTCTGTTTTTGCTTTATGGTGCCAAAGTGTAGACTCAACGGTTTCAGTACAGGATATACCACAAGATATACATATACGTACATGTATATGTACTGCATGCTGTAGCTACTGTGTGGTGAGTGTAGTTATGTGGTAACCGTTAAGTAGCATATAGACATGGCACAGGGCAACATTTCTCACACTAATACTGTTCAATGAAACGCTTCATTAAAGATGGTCGTCTAAAAATGACTATACTTGGACAGCTCACACAGTCATAGCCGTCAGCTACAAATGCCATGACAAGAACAGATCCATGACCAAACAGCAGCTTTTCGTTCGAGGAAATAAAAAAAAAAAAAGCATCACTATTACATTTCCTAACATAGTCAACAGCAATGTTTACATGGACAATATTTCAATCCAATTGAAATTCTCCTGATTAGAGATTTTAACTTAACTGTTTACATGGATGCTGATCTGATAAGATGTACATTTACATTCTCAAAACATTTGATCAGAATAGAACTTTCTTTAACTTGCATAAAACTATGATCTGCTGGTAATAGAGCATAAATAATTATTTTTCTGTTCTTTTTTTTTCCATCTTTGGTGTCAGGTCAGGTAAAAAAGCGCCTTCTTTATGATTAGATACAAAAATTCAGTCTCACCTATGATTGGTTAGATGCTTTATTACATATGAAACAACATGCCAACTTCTTCTTGAAAGTAAACACAGGTGGGAGAGACAGGTTTCCAGATCAGCAGTGTAAAAAAAAAAAAAATTCCTCTTGGAAACTCAAGTCACCTTGTGTAACCCTCAAGTGGGTCAAACATGCGCAGAAAGAATATTTTTATTCTGACAAGAAAGAAGTGTTTAGCTCATGTGTTTCCATGGCTAATATTGGGGTGAGACTGTTCCGATTGAGGCGTTTACATGATTCATTTTCTATTCCAATTGAGGTTTGTTCTATTTATTAAAAGAATATTAGGATCTATTTATATGCACCAATTGTCAATCCAATAAAATATGCCTTGAACCACTGTGGACAGCCTAACAAGTGGAATAATATGTATAACCAGTTGAGGAGTTTTGACTGAAAACAAATGCATTAAACTTTATATGGCTTGAAGTCAATAGTATTCTTTTATTCGACATCTTGGTTTCATAATTTTTTTTTTTTTGTGCAGTTGCTGCCACACTGGTGCCCACTTTGACTCTTTAAAAAAAAAAACACAGCATCACAGATAGGAACAGAGTGGCACAGTATTCCTGCTCATTTTACTGTTGCCATGGGAATCAAAGGAGAGAATGACATAACTGACCCGGTGATCCACCAGCTACAGTCTAACTTTTACATTACCATATGTTTGTAGAGATTCTGTGTGATCACCTTTGAAGTGACCCAAACAGATTTTACATTTTCTTTTCTACTGTTTTTATGTTTATGATCACCGAGGCAACAGGAAGATGTTCATCTAAAGCCATGTCTACTGTTATCTTGTGACATACTTTTAAATAGTTGCATTGTGCTCCTAGAAAATCTCTAACAATGTGATATCGCAAGCTGTTAGAGGATAGGTTCAGGTTGGTTCTTTGTGTTTTTTCCCAGTATTAATGCAGCCTACAATTTCAGGTAAAATAGAAAAAATCTTTCTACAGTGTCACGAACAAGGGGTTTCATTACTTACTGAAGTTGTTTCATGAATAGAATTCGTCTTATGTTTCTGTTAAGGAGGGTTTCCTCGAAGCACAAATGGTCATCATTGGGCTTGTATCCCAGTCTGTTTGCCCTGAGCTGTGTGTCTGACACAGAGTGCAAAATCGCGCTGACTTTATTTACCATTCCAACATCATCATGTGACCGTTCATGTGTTTCCTTGTCTGCCAACATCTACGTGTCTTTCAGCTGCATAGAATTTTTTGGGAGAATAACAATTGTTTCTCAGACATCCAAGAGTGTGAAACACTCCTTATACTTTAACCGTCCTTCATTTCCATCTGACTGTTTAAACATTATCCTGAATATTTCAGTTTCATACATTCTTTAAAAAAAAAAAGGAGGATTCTCAGGGGTTCTTCAGTAGGGATGGTAATCACCAGAGACTAGATGACGTGATGATATCCTGGATTTGTATTGTGATTCTGTTAGTATTACGATTTTATAAATATCCTGATTTCTGCAAGCATAGTAATATCCTAGGGTTCTTCATGTAAGCTTTACGGGTTCCCCAAGGTTTGAAACCTCAGCATGCTAGATGCAACTTAAACCGCCACAGGCAGTCAGCAACATTTCGGGGGAAAAAACAAAAAAAAAACGAGCCTTCTATTGTAGGTGGCTTGACCTCGGTTATCATGACAATCTACTCCTTCCAGCCGCTCTAAAAAGCTCCTCCTTTGGATTTGGCCATGTCTTTGTACCGCTTCTTGACGATTCATGTGAGCGCACAGATGAAAACATGAAAGGCTTGCAGGTATTAGATATGCTTCTGAGTCATGTGTGCGTACTGAAGCCGAGGCTTCCTACACTGTGCAGTTATTCCAACATACATGCTTTAAAGACGGATACATTAATAATGATTTGTATTTCACATAAATTTGGCTGACTGTGGACATGTTGTAATGTTCTACTAAACCCTTTTTGACTTCTTTTCTTTAGGTCACGTCTGAATTTCTCCTTAAAATCTTAGGTCTGTGTATAGACATCAGAAACATAGTGGCGTGCATGTAGGTGGATTGATGTGGAGGTACATAGTCACTGTACCCTTTCGCTTTAGGCTGATCTGTTTCTCTGACATACACAGATGCACATGCACCTCCCACAGCATGTGTGGGTGTCATTGGTTGTAGCCTTAGCTTGAGGTGTAGGTGTGTTGGACCTGTGCTGTGCAGCGCTTATATACTCTTTCATATTTATCTTGAGATTGCAAGAGAGGAAAAAAGCAGGAGAAAGGGAGACTGAGAAAGTAGAGAGAGGGAGGGAGAGAGAGAGAGAGAGAGAAAGAAAGAATATAGGGATTGAGAGTGAAAGCAGCACTGGGCTGTAGGCCGGCGGCTGAAGGCAGAATGGCTGCCTGCCGATGACTCATCCTCCACCGCTCGCCGTGTTTGTCAAGGAGACTGAATCATTCGTCGTATGTGAGAATAGCTGAAGCTTTGGTTGTGCATGCCAAGGACTGAGGCTCCAGTGCCCATGGCCGAGCTCATCTTTCATTCTTCCTCCTGCCGATGCCCTGAGCGACACCACTGGATGCACAGAGATGAATGAGAGCAGCCGGTAAGCCCTGTCATGTCTGGTTTTTCCAGATTGTTGTGTGATTGACTGTTTTTCTTTTCCTCCTCCTTTGCTGCCTTGGGTTTCTTTCTCCGTCTCCTCCCCATGCTGCGGCACTTGTGGCTGTCTGTTTTGTTTTCCGTGGACAGAGAAGACGGTTTGGCTTGGATGCTGATCCGAATTGCAAGTTTCTGGCGTGTGGGAGTGTGTGTGTGGGTGTGCGCACACGTGTGGGTGATCAGTGCCATGGTTTGCAGGCTGAGGAAAGGAGAACTGTGGGCTGCACTCAGAGCCTCCTACAAACGCACAGAACGCCATGATTAACTCCAAGAGCCGTGTGTGGATTTTTGAAGATATAGTGTGTATACGGCACATTGCATAATCATTATAACGATCAGAGAAGCAAGCCGGTACTGACTATAAATGTCCAGACATTACTCCAAGCACTTAATAAAAAGGGAATCATTCAAGCATGAACCAGAGAAGGAGATTGATCATCTGGTTTCAGCGTTCAGCATTGACTTTGTGTAGATGCAGGAAAGAGAATGACCAGGAGTTTGAAATAAGCACATCGTTTCAAACTGCAAGCGTCATTACAGCCTCCCTACAAAGGAGTGAGTAGGTTCAAAGGTGCTTCAGGTTCCCCTCCTCCACTGGCATGACTTCAGAACAAGCCTACTGTGTTCCTATGCTGCTTTCGACCACCTTCTGCCTAATCCACAAACCGAGCACACGCCTACTCACCCTCAGCTTAGCCAGACCAGAAAGAGTCATTAATTGCTGCTTGCCATCTTTAAATGTTCTCCATAAATAGATGACTAATACCCAAAGTGTGCGATTCGGTGTGTTTTCGGTGTTATTTGGTGCTAGAAAGTGTGTTTAGAGATGAGTAAAATGGCCGTCTTTACTAATACACTTTTGTATCCCTTAATTGCCAGAAACAACTAGATAACAATATGAGCTAATCTCTTGTAGATATTCATTCTTGATTAATCTGAGTAAACATCGTGTGTGTTCTATAGGCTTCAGAGATGACCAGATTAGTCTGGACTCTTGGTCTTGTTCATTGAGTAGTAATAGTAAGGTATTTGAGACTGTGAGAACAGGTAAAGTCATATTTGCTTGTAAGACCTGGATGTCCCCTGATCATGATCTAATCCACATTAACTTCTGTTTTCTCTATCCCTTTGCCAGTTAGCGCATGCATGAGAATCTCCGTCCAGCACGTACACAGGGGATTCTGTGGTGTTTACTGACATTTTTGCATTTCAGCAGAACAGCCCTTTAAGTAATAGCATGGTCAGTGAAGCAAACCCTGGCAGTAGAACACGCTTATTGTGTGTGGTGCAATTGGAAAGAACCACTCTGTTGTCCTTTGGACATCCCTATTCCTCCTTCTGTGGTTAGTCAGGGAAATATTTGTGTTTACTGGAATCTAGTGGTCAGCAATAACTTCTTTTATGATGTAAGCAGTTGACCTAGGTTATTTCCAATTAAAGTTACACTAGACAACTGGGCCTTACATACACTCACTGAGCACTTTGTTAGAAACATATCGTTCACACATACTCATTTATGTAATTATTGAATTGGCCAATCATGTGGATACATGCCTGCAGCATTTGGGTCATCTTCACATCAACCATCAGAATAGGGGGGAAATGTGATCTCAGTGATTTGTATCATGGCATGATTGTTTGTGTCAGATGGGATGTTTTGAGTATTTCTGTAACTGCTGATCTTCTGAGATTTTCCCACATAATTACTCACTGGTGCAATAAAGAAACACCATCCAAACGGTTTCTTAACGAGAGAGGTCAGCAGAAAATACAGATGTGCCTGGTTTGAGCTGTCAAAGAGTACAGTAACTCAGATAACCTCACTGTACAATTGTGGTGAACAGAAAAGCATTTCAGAATGCATTAGATCTTGAAACTTGATGCATCAGCAGACGACTA
Source organism: Clarias laeviceps (assembly GCA_030014305.1). Taxonomy (NCBI): domain Eukaryota; kingdom Metazoa; phylum Chordata; class Actinopteri; order Siluriformes; family Clariidae; genus Clarias; species Clarias laeviceps. The sequence continues at coordinate 24,474,038 of JAQMYJ010000039.1, forward strand.
CATCAGATTTGTCAGGGTAAAAAGGCACAGAGGTTGCAGGTACAGACTCGGCTTTGACATTGACATGGTGTTGTAATGGTGTGCGGAATGTTAGCGATTGGTTTGTTACTACCAAATCTCGAATGGAACAGCCTATTTGTGTATTGTTGCTGCTTGTGTGCAGCCCCTTGTGGTCGCCATGTCACAAATCAAAATTCGTCTCGGACTGATTCCATGAACATGACAATAACCATTTCCACATAGTCTGTTCAGTGGAGGGAATACTGTTGCACATTGGTGTTCTGTGGCACTGAGGGTCGATGTTTTTGTGCTTTGGTTGTGATCTGCGAAACACATTCTGTGTAAAAGGAGAGCACTGCATTTAGTGAGTGATATAAATTCATAAGGCTAGCAAAAGCACCTCAGGACTTAGCACTCCAACGTTTTTGTTTTGAAAGCAATGGTATGTGCGGTATTTGTTGTACGTGTCACGCTAGACATCAGTGCTGTTGTGTTTATTGTACTGCCTCTGGAACGCTGCTGCACTCTTTAAAAGAAAAGAAAAAAACACTGGGTTGGCGAAATGTCAACAGAGAGGGGATGGTGCATATATGGTATATACGGGTTTGTTTGTGTGCAGTACATCTTACAAAATGTGAATATAATTAAAAGGCTTTAAAATAAAGTTAAATATTTCAAGTCTTTTTCACCTTTTTTTCTATGATGACGGCTTACAAATCATGAAAATCCAAAATCTCCAAATTTTAGAATATTTAATTTTGAGCAATTTCAACTAGATCACTATTCATGAGGTATAAATACCGTGTCTCTCCGTCTAGTTCAGTACACGCATGAAGAAGACTGCTGACTTGAGAGCTTTTGACACCAGATGATCAACACCTTCCACAAGGAGGATAAGCCCTCAGAAGTTGTGATATTGAAGCAGATTCATGGAAAGTTAACTGGATGTGTGGTACGGTACACAAGCAACTACAGCCTTAGGAAAATTGTCAAGCAGAGCTGATTCAGGAACTTGGGAAAGCTTCACAAGGGGTCTACTGAGGCTGGAGTCAGTGCATGAAGAGCCATGATGCAAATGTGTCTTCAGGAAACGGCTACATTTGTTACATTACTAGTATGAAGCCACTACTGAATGAGAGGCATTATCAGAAGTGTCTTACCTAAGCTGAGGACAAAAAGAATTGGACCATTGCTAAGTTTTTCCTTAGATATAACAAAATATGCATTCCTTTTTTTTCTTCTTTTTTTTTTTTTTTATAAAATCGTACATGTTTAATAAAATCTGTATTCACCACATAACCACTTTATTCATATTAAAAATTTAAATATATAAATATATATAAATTTAAAATGTTCCATGATAACTCTGAGCTATGATGGGAACATGTATATTTGGTTACAAATGCAGTCTCTCAAACTCTATTAAATATGTATGTTAAAACAAAAATGTAACTATTAACAGTTGTGTTTACCCTACAAAATACAAATATGCAAACATTTTATGATGTATTGATAGTTAAAGTTTATTTCACCTGTTGTAAAGTAAAGGGACACCACTTGCCACCACAAATGAAGAATGTCCCAGGTATAACACGGGATAAAACAACTTTTTTAAATGACCACTATAACAAACCACAGACAATCTGTAGTTTGAATATATTGCAGAGAATAAGATGATGTTCAGAGATGTTCCCTAATCTGATATTATCAGGCTACTTGAATCACTTCAAGTAAATGAATGAAAGTTTTCACCCAGCTTTGTGTCTTTTACATGCTAAAATCCCGATATGTAAGAGCGAATATCTAATATAATGTCTTGACTAAATTCATATCATGTTACATACACTGCCTGGGAAAAAAAGTCTCACGCAGTAATATTTCATTGGCTCAACTTTAGCTTTGATTATGGCACACATTTGCCATGGCATTACATTGATAACCTTATGCAAGGTCACAACAATAATTTACATAACAAGCATAATTTGCATCTTTTCCACAGCTAGAGGATACATATTCCAGCTTGCTTTTAAAGATTTGTGAGTGTTTCTGCCATGGATAACAATTTGCGCACACACACAATAAATCACTTTAAAGGCTGGGATGGAATTGAACAGAGAGTCATGGCTAGAGACGGCTTTGTACTTTTTCCTACTGGTCTGTATGTGATTTGTATTAGTTGAACATCTGTAGGACTACAACCCCTAGTTTTTGGTGTCGCGTCTCAAATGTTTGGTGTCCGACACTGTTATTTGGAAATGCAAAACATTTTTTTGGAAAGATTAACATTGCTGTAAGGATATGCGTAGAGTGAAGACGTGGATCTGAATGGCTGGAACGCCAGTTGGATTTGGCGTCGTGTGTAATGCTTTATCCTGCGGGGCATTAGAACAGCTTGTATGTTATTTATGTTTATCTTTGACCTTCATGTCAAAAATTTTAAATATCTTCCCACGTTGATGTATATGGACAGAGGCAACAGAGTTAAACCTGGAAAGAACCGCGAGGTGACGAAAGAGCAGATGATATCAAATTTTATCCTGAGTCTAGTATGCGTTGCCGTTTTAAATTGATTATTGCATGGAAGTCCAGTGGTGACACATAGGCATATAGACATGTAGCTCAGTGACACATTTAATAGGTTCTTCCTAGAAGTTCCCATAAGTACCATTTTCACGCTGACATGAAACCCCACCAATCATTCATACTCAATACAGTCTAATACAGGATCACTTAGTGTTGGTCTCTCGGTGTTTCTGCAGATGTGTATTTGTCTGTCTGACTTCATATCTGCCCACTTGGTATTAGGTTTCAGCATGTCACTGCTTTAATATTAAAGTGTGTTTTGATAGTGAACTTAATTTATTACAAAAAGTAGAAGGAAAAGGGGTGGAAATTATTAATTCCACTGGGACTCGTATTTATTTATTTTTTTTGTATTCATTATGATAATCTTTATTTTGACTTTTTCAAGCAAAATGTGTTGACATACTTATAATACATAAATGACGTAGTTGATTTTGAGGTTGCATCTGGACCACAGTCATTAAGTTCTAGTAGGTTCTCACATTTTCAAGTTTTGAGCACCCGTTGTTAACCCTTTTATCATGCTAGAGATTAATGTCTTTGTGACTTACTGAATAAGAACCAATATAATATTAGAGAAACCCTGGAAAATAATCTGAAAGTAATTGAACAGAAATTTGTTTATTACTAACTACAATGTGCAGTTTTCTTCTTGTATTTGTATTTCACAGACTACATTACTCAAAAAGCTTTCTTACTTCCCATTTTGATATTTATGTTTTCATTTCTGTTAAAAATAAATAAATAAAGAAATTTCAAATGCGGCCTTGTCCCAGCCTGCAATCTTTGGAATGTGTTAATAGATGGAATAGCATATTCTTACATAAAGGAAGGAATTATGCAAAGTATGATGTTACACAAACGGTGTAGTGTCCTTGTATCACCCAGTGTGTTGTGTAACATTCAAGGGCTGGACATTTGATTATCTTGAAAAGATAAACAAGATCGTGGCGTTTTATGACTTCCGGTGAGATTTATCTACTGCAATCAAACGTCTTAAGATTGCATTCTGCCAAGTTTGTTAAAAACGGTATTTAAAGACAAAGTAGTCAAAAGGCTTAACAATGTTTTGAAAATGCATTGTTTTGGTTCTAATGGTGATTGTGAAGTGATGAATAAAATGAGTATATTTGACAAGAGGTCAGACACACTCAGTGCTCAGTGTTGTACATCTGCTACGTGCGTGCCATGTGGTAGTGCTTTGTCAATGGACACACATCAGTGGTTGAGAGATGATGGTTCTAGAACAAAAGAAAAGGAGAAAGAGATGAGTAATATACAGAAGGTTCTGTCGTATATCTATTTCCATAAGGCTTAATTCAATAGTTGGCTTTACTTGGTTCCAAACAGAACTAATTGAGCTGTCTTATATAAATAAATAAATATACAGTTATAAAGAAACAGAATTTGCCAACAAGCTCTCCTGCTCTCTTTTGTAGCTGTGCTATAGTTGCCTTGGATGAGCTTGATGTGGCTGTGAAAGACGTAGGACGGTGCATTTCTGTAGTTTTATATTGTGCTTTCTCAACAGGTATTTGGCCAAATAGCTTGTATTGCCTCCTTTAGTAGAGCTTTATTGCAATCGTGGCAGCAGGTACTGTTGTCAGCTTGACTACAACATTGTCATATTTTTGTTTTCTCTTCCGTTAGTAAGTGTACATGCTGTGTAGGTAGTTCTGCGAGTGGGTGTATCGGCACAGTCACACTCTCACACAGACAGATAAGAGAGGCAGGATTGTGATAGCAATGCTCCAATAAGTCCCACACTTCAGTCCTCAGTCTCAGCAGTACTGATGTTTTTATTAAAAAGTTTCGAGAAGGTGTCGACTTTATCTGACCAGCTCTCTGCGCTTCAGTAAGATACTGAATACTTTCACCAGAGCTGCTGATGCAGATTCATATTACTAGTAAACATTTTTACATAACCAGTCCTTGTTTTAATAGGCACAATTTAGTTTGAGTCATTGAAATAAGTTGACTTGGGCAAATCACAACCAACTTTCAAATTATTACTGAGTGGGTAGATGTTAGTAATTGGAGAATATTCAGTGGCCTGATATATATATTCTTGATTGATGGATGCCATGAGCATTATATATGATGCATTATAATCAACAAACCTGAAAACTACGTCTTCACGGCCATTTGTAATGTTTTATTTTGCATTGTTGACTTGCTGGTGATCAATTAATTAATCAATTATCCAATTAATTATTGCAGTTCTAGTATGATTTAGCAGACGTATTAACTACAGGGAAAATGTGTGAGCAAATGCTAGTCTCAAGAGCCGCTTTGAAATGGTTGCTTTTAAATGGAAACAATTCTGTTGGAATCCTGTAAAACCAGTGGAATATCGATTCTGGCAACTGTATACACTACAGCCAGAGATTTTGATATTTGTATACTGTTTTCAGCTAGCTCGTTCCACTAAATGATTAGACCAGTTTGCTACTTCCATTGCTGAAATGCAAGCACATCTTTTTGACTGTAAAAGGGTCTATTAGAGAAGGAGTGAAACAGATGGAGTTTGAGGTTTTGAAAAAAAAAAAAAAAAAGGTGCATTTCAGCTGAAGC
>JAQMYJ010000039.1:24479294-24523440 GCA_030014305.1 Clarias laeviceps
GATCGTCAGTTTCATGCTCGATCGTCGCTGATGGGTTCGAGTAATCGATTAATCGAGTACTCGTGCACATCCCTATTTAGCATAGAAAATGGTAGGCATAAACTCCTCCGTCTCTGTCCTGAAGACTTTCCTATGCTGATCAGTTTTACCATTTCAAAAATGTTTTGAAAAAAAATGTATTAACCTATAGTTCATGTGACTACAACAATGTGCTGTGCCGTAAAAATAACACACACCTTCTGATTAGATAACAAGAGCTAATTTATTTTTGCTGATGTTGTATACAATTACGTGTAAATATAAAAAATTAAAATGCACCATGTGCAGTGAAATAAATAAAATATCACAACCATGGGCAAATCGCTGAATAAAACACTCACTGTTACTTAGAATCGGGTGGCCTCGCACCCCCCCAATAGTGGATGTTTGTTTTATTACAGCATTCTTCCAATTATTTAATTCTGTCTGAGCCTTCAGATTTGAGAATTTATCCCCTGTTAAGATGGCATTTTAAAGTAGATAACCTTGCAGTCAGAAAATTGGAAGGCGAAACGTGGAAGAAGGAAAAAATAAGGCACAGTCAAGACATGAAAATAATTACAAAGTAAGTAAAAAGATCATTATGAGTGAAACCAGTGTATATTGTTAAAGCAGTTTCCAGCATTGTCAACAGCACAACATTGACAATGCTAGTCCTATGAGCAGTGCTGTATGTAGAATACTCTGGACCCAAGCCACTTTAGTAAACCCCAAATGACCTTGAAATGATGTTTGGTGAAGAGCTGCTGAAATGTCTTGAATGTATATATCAGGTTATGTGTCACAATTCTAAAAGATATACATTCATTCATTCATTCATCTTCTACTTATGTATTGTCATACTGATTGCAAAATCAACTCTTTCGTTAGTCTCTATGTTTGCATTTGAGGTGGTGAAATGTTCCCCTTTAATCCAAATTATGTTTACTAGACACATATTAAACATTAATATTGAATTGTAATATTTCTTAAATTCTGATACAGAATCGCAATACAAATCAAATCTGCACCTAGGTATCGTGATAATATTGTATAATCTGGTCCCTGTTGATTCTCGTCCCTATTAGCTTCAGCATAGCACACAAAGTGCTAAGACAGCGTTATGGCGAAACAGGGTGGTGCTTTGTAAAGGTGCGGAAAAGCTGTTGACGTGGTACAGCAAGGTCATGGATACAACAATTACTTTTAAACAGCTCCATGATGCACTAAAAAGATTTGTAGCACACTGTAGCTGTTGCTGTAATGTCGTGGCAATCCTCTGAGTGCTGTATGCTTTTTGGACATCTAATTTGTCTCAAGCAGCTAAATTACTGACAGGTTTTAAAGAATTAAAAACTACTAAAAGTATTAAGCATTAAATGTTGTTTTGAAGAACTTAAATTTTTCCCCCCTAACAATCTTCTTCACCACACCTCTAATTGCTTGAATAACATCAAAGCGACATCACACTAAAAGGGAGTGCTGTTGCGTTGGATATTGACACGCCTGTGATGCGGCCCTCGTGCCTATGACCGCATCACAGCTGTGCTAATATCCAGCAAAACAGCTCAACCTACGACTTTCATACAACAGTTCCATGAACACCATTTATCATCCACAGATTGTGGTTTGTTTGTTTATTTAACCAGCTATTTTGCTCCACCAACACATATCCTTTTATGACTAACTGTGACTGTCAAAGCTGGTGACTGATTAACAGGGGTGTAAGAATGTTTTTTCCATTCTTATAGGTACTGTGTAGCCAAACGGTGAAACCATGGCTGTGGTAGACAGTCCTGTGAATATCGTAAGTTTCCACTTATTCCGCTTTAGAAAACATCAGCAACGTTAACTTCTGGGTTCCAGGGTTGACCCCAAACAGTGTTAATGGATTGTACGCACTAGCTTTCCATTTGTCACCCATTCTAAATAGTGCCCTTGATTAGGTGTTAGACAGCGAATTGGGATACAGACTAGTTTTAGAAGGTAGTCGCCTAGCTTTGTAGCTTGGCTTTGGCCTAAAATAAAACAACACAAACTGTTCAGAAACAATTTGGAATGACTTAGAAGCAGCTAGTTAGGAGAAAAGTGTTGTTTAAGATGACATATCATCAAATGTGTTTTCTTGCTGAAAGTGTTTCCTTGGCAGGTTTTGAATGTGGGTTTTGGCAGGTAGCACTGTGGACGGTAATGACCTACTTTCACGCATGTCGAGGACTGACACCCTATATGATCTAACTATATGCGCAGTGATACATATAGTTAAGTGTCTAAATTATGTTATCGTCTATTATCAGCACTCCTGGGATGCCCCTCATCCTTATCAGACTGCTCGGATGGAAGAAACTTTTATCATTCAAGGTTTCTTTGGGGAGGTTTTCCGGGGGCCCCTCGGCCAGCTATGATTTCCAACAGAACCACATGGTCAACCTATGGCAGACCTACAATACAGACAGGTCACAATTTCACCATACGATTACCGGCGACTCAACAGGACTTGTAGATTTGTAGCACTTGTATGCAAAAATGAAAATGAAAGTTAAGGCAGTCAACTGTCAATAATAGCTCCATATACCATGCTATTTTTGCCCAAAACCGGAGACATCTTGAGACCACGATTCCATGGTAGTTAACTACAAAACCACCAAAAACTGGTATTGGTGGAAATTTTTGCTTTCCAGCTCATGGTCAGTCATTCATACATACATACATAGTTCATCTTGACTAAGATAAACAAAACACAAAGCTAGGTTAAGCTAACCTCATGACACAGATAAATCTGTGCAATTAGCTTATATTCCTGCTCTAAAGTTACATCTTCGGTGTCCAAGCACCTAACCTACCAACATGACTAGTTAACTGTCGCACAGTTATGTTTAACTAAATTACCTTTAGCCAATCCCCCCACCCCAACATCATAATCATTAATATTAGCTTAGTTAGCTAGCAATTTCGAGTTATCTTTTCCCTGAAACCGTGTTAACTAAATCAAAGTTAAATGGCCAGGTTTTTAGAGTTCAGTAAGTTAGTTCAAGTGTAATATCAGGGTTGTTAAATGAGTTGGCTAATTACAAAGCTAGCAGTTCTATTACATTACCTTAAGAGCTCGTGTTGGGTCCGCGTCTATGAAGCTGTCAGTAAAACTCCTGCAACGGGAAGACATTTTTTTTAAATGTATTTCTTTAATTACAGACCTTTACAACACATTTATACATTTTTAACAGTTAGAAAAGCACACACTTGTCGCTTGCCATTAGCGCTGCTCTCTGTGCTCGTGCTTTGCTTCTAGAAAGTTCTTGCGTTTTCGGCTTGTGATATTTTTTCCTCCTACCGATATTCAGTAAACCCCGCCCTCTCGCCCTATGATTGGCTGGCAGCTGAGGCGATCGCGCCATGAACCAACCAGAGCACAGAATGCCGGGGGCTGCTAGGGAATCCATGTAGCAAGAAGAACCGTTTGCCCGAATACAGGTGGGTTGGGAAACAACATATCTAGCTTCCTGCAAGCTTCGAGGAACAGCCAGGACAAGCATTTGTGTTGTGTTTCAATTGTGAATATATACCCAGGACAGAAGATGCAATATTTATACAAATACGTGATTTATGAAAGCTAAATGAAGCTGAGCACGCTTGTGTGACTGAAGACGGAAGTGACATAAAGCGCAGATGTCGTCTATATGGATTACCTTTCATTAATAAATCTTATAACGAGTATGTTCAGTTTAAAACTCAAAAATACACGTGTTGACAATATATAGGATTAAAATAAAACTTTTTAAATAGAAATATTATTTCCATTATGTTATTAAATACAAAATAATTGTATAAATTATCCACCTGAAAAATGAACACATGAAGTGATAATGTACAGTAATGATATGACAAAATATAAATGTGTGTATTTATTCATTCATTTATTCATTGTCTATACTGCTCATCCTGTGAACAGGGTCGCAGGGGGCCTGGAGACTATCCCAGGACACTTTGTGCATGAGGTGGAGTACACCCTGGACAATCGATCGCAGGGCACAAACACACACGCACACACACACACACACACACACACTATGGGCAATTTGAGATGCATGCATGTCTTTGAACTGTGGGAGGAAACCCACCATGCACAGGGAGAACTTGCAAACATCATGCACACAGACCTGAGGCGGGAATCGAACCCGGAGCCTGGAGGTGTGAAGCCACAGTGCTAACCACTATAAACTTGTTAAATTATTAATTCATTGATTAATTCATTAATTAATTCGCCTTTTATACCTCTTACCCCATACAGGGTTGCAGGAGCCTATCCCAGGAAACTTCGGCACAATGCGGGGTACACCCTGCACAAGGTGTCAATCAATTTTACCTACTGTAGATCAGGCTAGTGATCTAGCAAACTGAATGACTGAAGGAGGAAGAAAAAAAAGTGCAAGGTTTACAGGCTACGCCCTGTGGTCACATGCAAGGGTCACAAACCTCACACTCATCATGGTTGTACACATTACACAGTTCTCTTGATAAATTATACAGTCTATAATGCTGGATGTAAAACGGTCATTAGACATTATATACAGATTTTTGCTTCAAAACATGCTTTCTGCCATGGTTTTTTCCCCCTCTTGAACATACTGCTCTGTCAAACAGGTTATTCTATGTGGTGTTGTTGTTTTTTTCTTTTCTTCCCCTAAAACATTTATACTTGTTTTTCACTCAAATTCTGTCTGGTGTTATATCACCTTAAAAATGAAAACAGGTCATTACTTACATCACAAAAACCAAAAAGGGGCGTGTAAACTTTTTATATCCACTGTATGTAGGTTCATCTTTCCAGCAATTTGAAAATACTTTTTAAAACCCATCACCCAGATAAATAAAATAAATAGATAAAAACAAATCATGGGAAATCTATAATCTGTCCAGTTCCAACTTGTCAAAGTCAAAAGTGAAAAAAATGTTCTTCTGCTATTACACAAAAGTCCTGACGAGAACCCAGCTAGGGCCAACGTTGATCCTATGATTTACTAGAAACTTCTAATCAACTAATCACCAATCAAAACAATAGGAAGATTGTGGTAATGGTAATAAATTCTGGAATGCAATTGAGAACTTGTGTTCAAAGAAAAAAAAAAAAGTTATTTAAAACTGGCCTTATCCATCATCACTGGAAAATTCTTCGTTAATGAAAGTGAAAGCTACACTGCCTGGTCAAAAAAAGTCACCATTTCAGGGTACATCAAGCAAAGAAAACAACTAAAGAGATTACAAAGTACTGGAACTAGATTAAGAACAGTTCAACATGTTATCACAACCAGGAAAGGTTAGCATTAAGCCTTCAGCTTTGTGTAAATAATGTGAACATTAATTGAGATCACTTGGTGAAGTTGAATTAACAGTAAAAATCATAGCTATGTTTAATAGTGAACGTAATAGCATTAGAACTCAGGATTGGGGCTAAAGAAATGTGTGGCCATAAGAAAACCACTTGTTTGTTATTAGGATTCATAAAGAATGGACTTTGGAGCAATGGCAAAAGGAAATGTCTATTTAGTTCAGATTAACCCTATCCAGAGCGTTCAGGGTAAGAAGGCAAGACAGCCATCATGCATAGTGACCACTGTACAAGCCTCTGGAGGCAGTGTTATGATCTGGGGTTGCTTCAGTTGGTCAGGTCGAGGCTCAGCAATGTTATGTGGCAAAAAATTAAATCAGCTGATGACCTGAATGTACTGAATGATCAGGTTATCAAATCTATGGAGTTTTTCTTCCTTGATGGCACAGGTATATTCCAGGACTCAAATTGTGAAATAGTGGTTCTAGAACCATAAAGAATCATTTTCACATATGAACTGGCCACCACATTGTGTGCTGTAATCAAAGATAAGGGTGATTAAATTAAAACTTGAAGTTTTCTTTTTTTGGCCAGGCAGTGTACTGTATATTAACATTATGGCTTTGCTAATGATAGACAAAAATGACAAACTAACACAAGGTGTGCTCGAGGTTTGTTTAATGATGTCAAGGAATTCAGATTTAAAAAAAAAAAAAAAAAAAAAAAAGGTGCATTTCAGCTGAAGCATTAACAGACACATTTACAGGGAGCTCTGAGACATTAATGTTGTGTGTGACTTTTCATATCGGACTACTTTCAGAACAATGGACAGTTTTTTTTAAAGCTGGTTTTGCATAGCTTAAGAGTGACCACAACTCAACTACATCCTGAAGCTGTAAAGTTAAAGTTACTTTACGGATAGGATAGCACATGCTCAGGATGTACCAGAAAAATCAGTGTTTTTTCGGGACCTTTTCTTGCTATTAATAGTGACTAATATAATTTAGCTAGATGTGTAAACTAAGAGAAGCCACCAAGAACTTGGACAGATTGATTCACACTGACGAACAATACAAACAATACTGCAGAAAAGTTCAGCAAATAAAACATGAAACTCCAGATCTGAGAGAAAGTGAGACCCTGGCCAGGGTGCCAGTCCATCACAGGGCACACGCATGCACACGCATGCACACACAGAGACACACACACACACACACACACACTCTCCATGGAATTTGGGAATGGTAATTAGAACGCCTAATCTACAAGTCTTTAACACTAGAAGAACATGCAAACTCCATGCACACAGAATTGAACCCTCGACCCTGGAGGTGCGAGGCCACAGTGCTAACCACTATGCCACGTGCCACCTCTTTTGTGTGTAGATCAGAGTGTTAATTTGCAGTGACATCCTCAATTCTATCCTTTTTATTGTTATAAAAGTTAAAGCACAACTAATGTGGACCTAAAGTTCATTGGCTAGGTATTTAAAATTAAAAGGTATTTTTCCTAGAGTATTAATACATCCTTTGGTGGACCTCTAGGTCTTTATAGGCAAATTGTAAAATGTTGGATCTTTGATAAACAGCAATAGTGACATAATTTCACTAGCATGCATCCTGTGTGAAACACCACAACCACGTTTAGCTTATTTTCGTTTTTCACTTAAATTTTCGAAACTGTATTTTCAGAGCTGATACCATAGATAGAAATCTTTTTACTTTTGTTTTTTGTGAACCACATGACCTAAAAAGTTTTCATTCAACTGAACCTCCTCACATTTTTACGAAACACACAAACTGCAATTTATGAATGCAACCTTTTAATACTACTGTATTATTTAACACACACTCACTCAGCACTTTATTAGGAACACTGTTCTAATGCTGGGTAGTGCAGCCCTAGTCCTCGGCCAACAAAAGTAGAGACTGACATTGTCTTTCACTGTTGTAGCCCATTTGACTGATGTTTTGCATTCTGAGATTCTTTTCTGCTCAACAAAAGGTTACAGCGTACTTATCTGAGTTACTGTAGCGTTTCTGGCAGTCAAGCAAGTCTGGCCGGTCTCTGTTAAGCTCCCTCACTAACGTGTTTCTGTTCAAAGAACTGCTGCACCATTCAGAAAAAAAGAAAACACTTCTTGTGGGTTAAAATCAACAGTTCTTTTAAAAAAGTAAGCAATCTAGCCTATCTGGCACCAACCATCATGCCACGGTAAAAATCACTGAGATCACATTTTCCCCCCATTCTGTTGGTCGATATTCTTACTCAAAGCTGCTTGCCTGTATCTGTGTGATTCTTCTGTGTTGTTCTGTCGCCACGCGATTGGCTACTTAAAGCATTTAATGAATGAGTATGTATATACGTGTTCCCAATAAAGTTTTTGACTTTTAAAGACAAATTGATCGTTCTGATTCAGTCATAAGTGAGCCAGTAGTATTCAGACAGGCTTTAACTCCTTCCTGTCACGTCTCGCTCTCTTTTCCTGTTTCTCTCCTTCACGTTCTCTCCCTCTCTCACTCTGGGTAATTATTGAACACATTGACTTAGGTTACCATATAAGGCTGACGCTTGGCTTGCTAAGCACTACAGAGGAAGAATAGGGGAGAAGACTCGCTGAGCTGTTTGCATTGCTAAGTCGAGTGAATGTAAATTAAACTGCACCCAAGCTTTTTGAATAGTTTCTGTGCAAATATGTCAAAGAGAGCCGTTTTTTTCCCCTTTTTATTTTATTGTCTCGTGGCCTTTTCCATTCTTTGTAGAATTGCTCTCAAACGAACATGCTGCCTGTGTTATTACTCGATTGCCTCATTGGTATTCTGACATAACACAGTTGCTCTGTTTTGCTTTGTGCAAAGTTCTGGAGGAATACCTGGGGAAAGTGGGTGCAGAATTTGCCCTGGTCTCACACACTGAGAGACTAATAACCAATTCCAACTCTATCTAGTAGAAGTCACTGTGAAATGGATTTTTATTATAATCTTCATTGTTTATACATTAAGTTAGAAATGGTTAAATTTTATGTTTAAATGTTCATTCGCTGGTTTAAAAAATTACTAATCAATGGACGTCAGTATTAAGTAATGCCATTAAGTTTATATGTATAACTTCAGGTATGTGTAAATGCTAACGAAATTCACCAGCATTACCGAACTTTCATTCAAACCATGACTAAATATTAACTTCACAGTGTGTCCCTTACTTAATGATTTTTATGGTCTCTAGGTATAACTCCTGGAATTGCTTTTGACTCTCCGTTCTAAATTTTGGCATTTATATTAACCCCAAAAACAATGCTTAAGGAGTACCATATGCTGGTCATTATGTCCTATATAATTTTAATAATTGATGGTCTGAACAAACATTATATGGACAAAAGGATTTGGCCAAACCTGCATTAACACTGTATCCAAATACATATACTTCAATATGGAGTTGGTCCACCTTTTGCAGCTATAACAGCTTCCACTCTTCTTGAAATCTTTCCACAAGATTTGGGAGTGTTTTTGTGGGAATTTGTGCCCATTCATTCTGTAGAGCATTTATGAGGTCAGGCACTGATGTTGGATGAGAAGGCCTGGCTCGCAATCTCCATTCCAGTTCATCCCAAAGGTGCTTGGTGGGGTTGAGGTCAGGGCTCTGTGTGCGGGCCACTCAAGTTCTTCCACACCAAACTCATCAAACCATATCTTTATAGTCCTCGATTTGTGCACTGGGGCACAGTCATGTTGAAATAGAAAAGAGCCTTCCCCAAACTGTTTCCACAAAGTTGGAAGCATAGCAATGTCTGAGGTGTCTTGGTATGCTAATGCTAATGGATTGCCCTTCACTGCGGATAGGGGGAGTCTGATTAAAACACCTGAATTCAATAATTAACAGGTTTGCCCAAATACTTTTGTCCATATAGTGTACATATGTTGGTTACATTGTTAATGTGTGTGTGTTTTTTTTTTTTTTTTTTGTGCTAAAGTATATGATCTGTTCATGTTAATTTATGTGCTAAGTAATGTAAGCTACAGGTTTCTTCATGTAAAGCCTTGCCACTCTTAACCCTTCTCTCTCTCTCTCTCTCTCTCTCTCTTTTGTCTTTCAGTGATAGTTACATTGTACGCGTCAAAGCAGTGGTAATGACCCGGGATGACTCGAGTGGGGGTTGGTTAGCACAGGAGGGTGGAGGGCTTAGCCGAGTTGGTGTCTGCAAGGTGGCACCCGCTGAGCTGAGCAGCCACAGCGACTTCCTCATCCATGGAGAGCGGCTTAAAGACAAGCAGGTAAAAACATGAACTCCATTATTTCACTGGAATCACAAGACCATCATTGCTCCTCCTGTTACATGCAGAGCTCAAGCATTTCTGTTGTCCACAGTAGTGTGACTGGTCTTTTGTGCAATCTGCTTCATCATTATTACAGTGCTAACATGCTGGTAGGATGTTGGTGACGGGTGGTGTTGTTTTGTCTGCCAGGTGGTCCTGGAATGTTTTGTGAGGAAAGATCTTATCTACACCAAGGCCACACCAACGTTTCATCACTGGAAGGTTGACAACAAAAAGTGTGGCCTCACGTTCCAGAGTCCAGCTGATGCCCGTGCTTTTGATCGAGGGGTCCGGAAAGCCCTGGAGGACATAACAGAAGGTAGTGTGGTGAGAGTAGAAACACAGCTTAGCCATTCTGACCTTTCTAAGAACAGCAGGTTCCACTATAATCTACAGACGTGGTGAGCTTTTTTGCTACTACCACACATCAACCTTAACCACTTACATGTGGACTGTGATAATTTTAAGTGGCTGACGCAAGGTGTTAAAGGTGTGTTTTAAAGAAAGAGAATAGACAGCATTCAGTATCAAACCAGGGCACAGTCGGGAATGTCTCACACTCTCGGTTCTATATATTCCGCAGTTGCCTATTCAGTTCCACACACTACTGAGTCAACAATCTTACCAGGCCTGTGGAGGAGCTAAATGCTAACCAGCAAATCCGCATGTTGACAATGTGAACATGATACAGGCCTCAGAGAGCTGCTCTGGAATGGCCACTTAGAGTTGGATTTCATCCTTCAGCTAGTAGTCACATGATCAATTTTGTTTCTCTCTCTCTCTCTCTCTTTCTCAGTTTGTCCCTTTGTGAGCATTCTCTCTTCCGCTGTGCTTCCATCCCCCACCCTCACTTACCACCGCTAACAGACAGGATATGTGAGGTTCTGTCCGGTCATGTCTCTTGTGTGTGTTGTATTTTAGGTTCTACAACTTCCTCTTCAACACTCCAAAATGAAGCTGAACTGGGAGATGACGATGTTTTCACAGTAAGCCGCTTTTACCTCTCACACACACGCACACACACACACGTATACACACACACACACACACACACACACACACACACACACACACACACACTGTTTGCCAGTTCTAGTATGAAAGAACATCCTTTTGTCTTGCTCATGCTTAAAAACAGCTCAACAATATGAATGCACTCCACTGTAATTTGTGTTTAATGTGTAGTAATCAGATTGTTTGTGTGTGCTTTAAGTGAAGCAGAGAGATTGCAACGTTAACTTTAACATTCTCACCCACATAGTTCACACAAGTCCATTTCCCTCCAGCTGTTTTTCCTGTTTTTTTAAAATTTTTTTACACTGTCTGGATGTGTGTGTGAAGCATCATGGAAAAGCCCAGGTCCGTGTGATATTTTTACCCCACAGAGGTTGTAGCAGAAGAGGTGGCCCATTGTTTCAGCTGAGATGGTGGGATGGTAGCGAAATATGGGGCAGGTTTCCTGTAGTGTTTTGTTTTTGCTTTGGCATTTTTCTTTTATAAAGAAACTGCTTTTTTTGTCCCTGTTTTGGTACTAGTCATGGTAGACAAGGACCAGCAGGCAGGGTCAGGAGGTGACTTCCTGCTCCCCTCTGTAAAACTATCATTAGCAGCTGCCTTCTAGCTAACTGCCATCCTGATTTACTGCAGCCCCAGGGTGGGAGAGAAGGAGAAGGAGGAGGTGGAGGGTGCATGGGGAAACCTCATGGCTCCTCTTTCCCCTTGCTGTCTGTCTCAGTTTTGAGCCAAAATGAGTCAATGGCTCAGCCAGGCACCCCAAACTTTAAGGGAAATTCAATCCACAGTCCTTTCTTTTCCAGGAATTCAGAACTATTCTCTTGAATCGGAATCATGTGGTTCGGGAACGGGGTAGGCAGTTATTTGCAGTGTGCTAAAATCACTTGTATTGAATTTATTAAGACTCCTGTATGTAGACAGATTAATTAGTTATTCCTGACTCAGGGAGCAGATGCTGGTCTGGAGCAACTCGACTCACTGAGCTGCATTGTTGCATTTGGGGCTGCGCATGACCTTTCCAAATATTGCAGTTGGGAAATGCTGTTCCAGATTTACAGCTCTAAAGATTGTGTATGGGGGGGGGAGGAGTTGGAGTGGTCCTGGGTGTGCATTCCTCCCAAATTATTTCTCTTGAGCTAACCTATCCTTAACCCCAGACTATTTTAGTTCATTCAGAATGGGGCAGAGGAGTCATTCAAAGACTGTTGAACTGCTTCCAGTTAACAGGGTGTGTCACTTAAATACACACACACACTCACGCACACATTGTAGAAGATCTTGCCAGTCAAACTCAGAATAACATTGGCCTCGAGAATTGTTTATGAATTGTATTTCCTTTGAAGCAGAGCAGAAGTCCAGAACCAGTGGAACCCGTGCACCTCGCTCGGGTGGGGGTGTACACATGCCTCGCATGGTTCTGTTGCATCAGCCATAACATTAACATGCCATGCAGGAGAAAATTTGAGAAAAGCCCAACGCTGCATGAGTCACCTGCAGTGCACTCAGCGGTCGAGCAAGCCAATCCACCTCACACACTGTTTACACCTCATCTCTTCCAAAAAAAGTGTGACCGGTCAGTCCTGTAGAATCAACATTGTCACACACAAAGGTGGTGCTTGTAGAAGTTTGGTGGATAGTACATGGTGTTGCTGTGGTTTATAGGGCAGATGTGTGTTTTTATCAAGACACGTGCAATACTTTGGAACTCTGAGAAGTCTGTGTCCAAGTCTGAAACTTTGCTAATGGTGTGGCAGTATGGAGCGATATCCTGCCAGGGAAATCCAGCACAAATTAAACCACAATCAAAAAAAATGTTAGTAACTTTCCCTTTTAAAGTTCTTTCATTCTCATGATCTTGATTTCGAGTGTTGAGTTGAGATGTTTTTGTGGCTTATATATATATATTCCATTGCTGCACACAGAGTGATTCAGGTTGGGTCGGTAAACACACTTGACTGTTTGAGAAAAAGGCTGTGTCTCTGACTCTGGCTGCCTGTTGACTGGGGGAAGGAGGTGGGGAAGGGGGAGTCTGTGATTGACAACTTCCTGTGCTACAGCAGCAAAGCCCAGGCGAGAGAAGGGCCTCACTGTTTAGGGAGCTCACAGTCAGGGCCCTGGAGGACACACAAAGGAAGTGGGATATGAAGGACTAACAGTCTTGGAAAGAGGAAGGAGAAAAAAAAGAATCTGTGCTTTTTTTTTTATTTTTATTTGAGGAGTGCCTTTTTCCTCTTTTTTTTTTTTGGTGATGACACTCAGAGCAATGCACATTAGAGGAGCAGTTACATGGACAAGCACTTTAAGTTAAATGTTTATAAAACGTGGTTTGAGCCTGTATGAGAGATTTTGCTGTAGTGTACAGGAGTAAAAATGTACATGTATGATTGCTGTTTTCTAGACTGTCATAACCCCTGGTTCCTGTTTGAACCATCTGTTTCAATGGATGTTTGTTTTTCTTCTGTACCCCTCTAAGAGTCTCTACTATGGTCTAATTTACAATGTGATTTTGCTCCTATATTGTTATATGGAGTGACAGAGTGTCTCATTTGGTGGTGCTTATGCTGGTCAGAGTGTAGATGATGTGGTCTGGGGTGGTTTGGTGCTGAAGGGTTAGCCGCTTAGACTCTTGGGCTTAATGAAGGGAGACTAATTTGTGAAATTACCCAAAAGTCTGCAGTCCCCCACCCAGCTGTCTCCCAGGCATTATCTTGCTGTCCTCCCCCACTGCGCCACTGATTGCGAATCATTAAGACGGCTGTATTTGCTGTGCTTGCTATGAAGGTATGCCTTTGAATTGGAGTCAAGCCACATGTGCCTTTTGAAGTCTCTCTTTATCTCTACCGCACCACTAACTTTAGAGCCCTTTGATTAGATGACTGACTTTTTTTTTCCCCAACACAGGGGTTAAGCATTTTAGTTAAATCCATTGCTTCTGCTTTCCCTATGTCCTCTCACTCTCCTTATTTGTTTTGTTCCCACTCAGTTTCGAGCTCTCCATCCTTTCTCTCTTGGGCCGAGAGCTTGGGCCTGGTGCTTTTGGGCCTGCCTTGTAAACGTTCGAAAGGGTCTGTGTTTTCAATTACCTCAAGCAGGCCTGGTCCAGCTATCCTTCTAAGCATATTTTTAAATCTTGTTGGCTCTGGCTCTTGGCAGTGCTGTGAGGGACGCCTGTATTATTTTTGGCCCACAGTTCAGAAGACTTTTTATGTGAACATGGAGGGGAAGCATGGACTAGGCCGACTCGGTCGAGGCTTTGGGTTGGAACCTGGAGGGCCCAGTACGAATGCTCCTGTTCGTGGTCAGACACACAGAAAAAGGAAAAATTCGCTTTAAGTGGCGCTTTAGCGAACCTTCCTGTTGAACCGAGGCAGTCTTATTTTAATCATGCTGTCTGTGAACTCTTTGGGTGAGCTGGTCCCTAATAGAGAGATGACGACAACCCCTTTCACTGGTTACAGCTTTGTGCACTGATCTATTTGCCCAGTGCTCAGGCCTATGTGCATGTATGCTGATGAACAATATACTTCAGTAATACCTCACTAGTATTTTACTTAAGTCTAATGTTTGTGTAGGAGTGCATTTGGCTGTATGCAGTGTTCAGGAAGCTGTGTTTGCGCACACAGACGCTTCACCTGGCAGGTGGTGGTTTTGGAGGCGGTAGTGGTGGACACAAGCAATGCAGCCAAAAAGGAAGCCTCACATCCAGAATCTCAGCCACTAATCATTGGGGCTGTGTCTCATCCGGCCAGGCTGTCTGTCTGTCTGCCTGCCTCTCCACAGGCAGCTGGCTGTCTGCAACTCTTTTATGTTTTGTGTCTTGCAAGTGTGCTGAAGTTTTCATTGGAGAGCAGCCTGAGAGAAAAAGGGCTGCATTGCTGTTCACATGTTGGGTTCTGGACATGTGGTCAGGCTGAAAACGGAGGGAGGAAATGAGGGAGGGAGAAGCCCATGTCCATTGAATCTCAGACAGGTTGAAACAGGGCTATGTTTCGAGGCCTCTCTTTTACTCTTACTTGGCAGTGAATGTGACTGCAGCGTTACTGCACAAATCCACCCTCACTTCCCTCCAGCTTGACTTCATACACACACGCGCACACACTCTCGAGTGTGCACAGTAACACATACATGGCGTTACAGCACACGCCTTCATCTTTCAGGAAGCTGGCTGGGCAAAGTGTGCATAATTAGTAACTTTTTCCCTTGGTCATAATTTAGTGTAATCACTTTATGTGATCACATTAATGGAGCTCTTGAAAGTTAATTTGTTTCAGAGGCCCTCTTTTCTCCTTTAAAAAAAAAAAGAGCTGCCTACAGTAAGTATTTGCCTCCATAGATCTCTGCCTGTTGATGTCATCGGCTAGCGCTCTGGGTTTCGTGTGTGATGGCAAAAAATCAAGCAGCCTGTATTCATTTGGAACTTCTCTAATAACACGGAGACTTCAGAGAAGTTTCTACAAATCTTATAGCCTAAGGGCTTTTTTTTTTTTGTAAATTGCATACTGAAGTTCAGCCACGTCTGTTTTGCTACAATGACGTGTGTGTGTATGTGTTTGTGAATTGTGAATAACTACAGAACAGTGTAGCTCATGAGATCATGGAAAACTGCACTCACACAGTAAAGCACCTGCCTGTTTGGTGTCTTATCTTGCCTTGGAACACTGGTGCATACATCCTCCTCCTCCTCCTCCTCCTCCTCCTCCTCCTCCTGACACTGCTTTGCTTTTTGTGTTTACACTTCAGCCTTTACGTTGCTCTTATCATTAAGCTGTATTTGAGATTGGATATTATTCCCCCTCTGTGCCACAGACTGCCACTGACAGCTCATCCAACTCATCCCAGAAGAAGGAGCAGGCCATGCAGCCCCTGACCACCTCCACCTTTTATGAACCGCACCGGCATCACCATCACTACATTCTGGGTCACTTCCATGAACAGTACAGGACCTCAGAGCGCTACTTTCTTGACCAGGTGGGTTACAGTGAAGCTGATTATTCAATTTAAGGTAGTGTGTGTGTCTGTGTTTGTGTATTTTATATGTATGCATTTTATATGTGCGCATGTCTCCTTAGGGCCTTTTTTTTTTTTTTTTTTGCCTTATACAATTTTCCTTTGACATTAAGAAGGTACTCTATCTTTCTGTCTATCTGTCAGTATGCATGAGCGCCACAGCTTCCAAATTTTCAAATCATGCCTGTTTAATGAATCTTTTATTGTGCTCGCTGTGTCCTGTTTTTCCCTCTTTCTAAAAGTTTTGTGATTTTTAATCTGACTTTAGGCATCAATAAAATTTTACTTTGTTTCGCTCGTGCAGGCAGCGCCCAGGTTGGCACGACGTGTCAGCTTCCTAGACGAGGAGGAGGAGGTTGTACGCATAAACCCACGTGAGCGTGCTTGGCTCTCAGGCTATGAGGACTACCGGCATGCAGCAGCACGTGCTCAGGGTCTCGACTCGTACGTGCATTTCGAAAAGGTCGATGCACCAGCCAAGCATGACTACAGCTATCCGTATACACCGGGCTCAGAGCTGAGCAAAGGCCCTCGCCGAGGCTCCGGGAGTGGGGCTGTGGTTTCTCAGCCAGTCAGCTTCAAACACAAGGAGGATGAGGAAGAGGGTTTGGGCGAGCGGCGACACTGTGTCTACTGTGGCGTTTTTTTCCGGCATGAGGAGAACGGGCGCGGTCGCTGCCCTGACGCTCCGGACCCAGCACGTTCATGCATACGGCGCTTCAGCTGCATGTGGTGTGCAGATAGTGTGCTCTACCACTGCATGTCAGACCCGGAGGGTGATTACTCTGATCCCTGCTCATGCGACACAGCCGACGAACGTTTCTGCCTGCGCTGGCTCGCCCTACTCGGCCTTGCGCTGCTTGCGCCCTGCCTCTGCTGCTACCCTCCTCTGCACGCCTGTCACCGATGTGCCGTGGCCTGTGGCTGCTGTGGTGGGAAGCACAAGGCCTCTGCGTGACCCCTGACAATGATCCCGCCCAAAATATCACATGTTAAATGGACCCATTGAGGAGGGCAACAGGAGGCAGGAAGAAAGTTCATCATGTCTTTTCAGTTTCTTTTTCAGTCTGTCTCAATTCCTGCTCCAGACAGACAAAAAGAACAAAAAATGGTGCATTTAACTGGCTTGAATATTTCTTTTTTCTTTTTTATATGTAATAATGAATATATATATATATATATATATATATATTATATTATATTATATTATATTATATTATATTATATTATATAAATGTGTGCGTGCGTGTGTGTATGTGCATTCCTGTGTATGTTTTCTTTTCTCATCTTCTGGATGTTCTCTTCAGTTCCTTGTGAAAAAAAAAAAAAAACAGCTCTTGTTTGTTTCAAGTGGCCCTTTTGGAGCTGACTTGTTAAGCATTACTTATGCAGGTACTTTATATTTTTACACTGATTTTTAGTTTCAAGAACTTGAATTCTTTATTTTTAATGGTGCGTGCATTTGATTGGAGAATCAGTCCTTTGATTTGTGGGTTTGTTTGCCATGGCCGGCTAAGTGAGGTGGATTGTGTCGGAAACCCTCAAAACGTACAAAATAATAACAGTGAGAGAGAGAGATTAGCTCGAGACACTAAACCTGTAGAGAGGTTCACAGTGTGCGCTTGATTGGGACTGTGTGCGCCCGTGTGTATGCGTGTAATAGTGTGTGTGTGTATGCGTGTGTGTGTGTGTGTGTGTGTGTGTGTGTGTGTGTGTGCGTGTATGCTTGTAATAGTGCAGAAGCCTGCATGTGTGTTGTAAAGGAATGAGAACATTGTATTACAGCATAGTATTGTTGTTATTGTATTTAAGCCAAATTTACATAAGCTGCATTGTGAGTATATGTAAATACTGTATACTCATATGTATATGTCTAAAATTGATTATTATATTCACAACCACACTTGTGGGCATAGTGGATACATAGAATAGTGGATAAGGAGCTCTTTTAAATGACCATGATTGATATCCAAAGATTTTTTTTTTTTATTATTTGTTATTTTTCTTTGTTCTATTTATTTTCTTAATCAATTGAATCACCAGCCAAAGGGAGAAGGAAATATGAACATAAGGTTTGGCTTTTGAACTAGAAGACTTGTCATATGAGAGAGTAGAAGGAGCCCAGTTGGAACAGTGTATATTATGCTTGGAGTAAAATGCATAACGAGTATCTGCTTTCCCACTCCGACATGTGGCTTTTAACACTTAAAAACTAGTGGAAAAAATTGTTCTTTTTCTTCTTTTCAAAATGACTCCTGCTCTATAGGAAGCCTAAAAGACCAGGACACCTATTACAGGGACATTTGCCAAAATGATCTCTAACGTTACTCAAAGCCTTAATTTTAGTTTAAAGAAAATAATAATAATTCATAGTGTCTGCCACAATGTTTGCTCATAAGACAGACACATTTTTGTGAGTTCTTTGAAAATCAAGAGAAAGTGAAGAATATTTTTGTAATGTATCCGATATGATCACATTAAGAGCCTTTTTTTTTTTTTAATTAAAAGAATGTGTTTAAAATGTAGAGGGACACAGTAGGGTTAAAAGGCATCGTACAATCTGTGAGGCAGCGCTGTATAGTCTGTCTCGGACATTATAACCTGCTCAAACCCATGAATGACATCATCCAGTTACGGTTCAAATAAATCATGCAATGAAGAAATACTATCTGGTTTAGCTAGTGAAGCTGTGCGAGTACGATTCTACATGGCTATTACTAATGTCTGTGTTTTTAACCCATAACATTCAACCTGTTCATGGGAGCTACAGTCTCGGTCATGGAGTGTGTCCTGTTAGTACGTTACAAACACTCTAAAAATATAGAATGTCTGTCAGTACATGGGAGATCAGCGAGGAGTGTCACTGTATCCTTCATCCACAGCACGTCCTTTTGGCTCTCCATCAGCTTTGGCAATACTGAATAAACATCATCTTTTTCACTAAGAGCCCGGGATACCTGTGGTTTAAAATAAAACAAAACAACAACAACAAAAAAAGAAGTCTGTACGTCGGTCACAGTGCAGTCTTGCTACTATACGCATTTTACATGTTTAAAAAGTGCCTGAAGCATATTGTTAATCTGTCTCCTTGTATACTAAAAGAAAGATTAAATAAACCCTATTGATCAGTTTTGTTTTTTACAATAAGAATTTTTACCTCTGTAAAAAGCAACAAAAAAAAATCTATATCAAGTGTATGATGTACATTTTTATTTCTATTTTTTTTTTAATTGTTTCTAACATGTATGTTCAATGAAGCTCTTTGCTTACGAGAGGACAAAAGGAAGAAAGTACTTTGTAAATACAGGTAGATTGTGTCAGAACTACAAGAAGTGTGGCCTGGCCAGTAAGTAGTTCTACATGTGTGTCCTAGCTCCCAATAAAAATAAAACAGAAATTACTTATTGGTTCGGGCCTGTGTTCATGCTATTTGTCACAAATGCTGTTCGTTTACATGCAAGCTGATTATCCCTGCACAACCTACAATGGAGGAACAAGTGTAATCTGAGCCATACTTGTATACTGTGCGCCGTGGCCTTGTGTATGAACTAAATCTATAAATTGTGCAATGTGTTACTAGAGTACATGCTCTCTCACAAATGTGAGCTGCACAAAGTACATTAAGTTTAAAAAAAAAAAATTTTTAGGATGTTTCTGAAAAAACACATGGCTGATTTTTGGGGGAGGCGCGGGTTGAGAAGGGAAGAATGTCCCCAAAGGCTTGGCCTGCTATGCAGCTCAATGACTGCGAATAGTATCAAACTCCACATGTGCAAACATTTACAACGTATTTTCTTATAATGAGTTCACTTTTTTTCATCTTCCTGCTTCTTGAAATAAAGCTTTTCTTTACCTCGGCTAAAAGTCTTCCTGCTGAACAACATGGCCCAGATGCTTCTGCTTCTCCTTTAGGGTGCTTTTTTTTTTTTTTAAGAATCTGCCAACCTCATGTCAATAGCAGCCCTTGTTTTATATTTTATCAAAGCGTGTGCTTTCAAGCAGTCACTGCACTTAGAGACAAAGATGATGACCACAATAAGATGCTGTTGGTTGAGTTGTTTTTGGTTTTCTCCCTCTCAGACAACAACTGGAAAGCAACACAACAAGCACAACCTAAAGATTTGGCCCCACACTTCCTGTCTGGTGGGAGTGCAAGACAGCTGTCTGAGCTTGCTTCCTGTTTGCCTGTTTGGACTCCTTCTCCACCTGTTGTTTACGTCCTGTACCGGATGTTGTGCTGCGTTCATTCAGACCCCACTGCTGCTGCACCATCTGGCTACTTCATGCCTGTAGCCACTGTCTAAATATGTGCATCACGAACATGGTGCACTTTTCTCTTTCAAGATTTTGGAATACTTGCTCCAAACCCCCCCCCCCTCTTTTTCTGTCTGTCTGTCTGTCTTTTATTTATCTGTCTCTTTTAAGACTTGTCACTTTAGCTCTGGATGCCTGTCAACTCATAACTTGTGTTTTTGTTGTATACTCAAGATTCAAAATCACTTGGCATTACCAACTGTCCTTGAGCTAACATCTGATGATGTACTTCCTCCTTTGAGGTGCCTCTTTCTTGTGTCCTGCTTTACTGGAAAGGAACACTGTGGTAAGCAGCACGTACCAGGATGTTATTGTGCACAGATAACACTTGCAGGCCTCCATATCCTCTGCCTGGATTGGGAGGAGCCCTGGCTTTCCCACACTGGTCAGCAGAAGCCAAGCCAAAATCTGCTTTATCTACTCCATCTCTGGCTGCCCGTGGGCATGGTGGGAGGCACTGCCTGTTCACAGAGTAAGAGAGAGAGAGGGGCTTCAAGGTTTTCAGTCTCCCCAGTCTGGCCACACATTCATGAATGACCTTGCTACACAAAAAAATGGCTGCTTGGTTTCCCCAGAAGTTGATTCCAGAAACTAACAAAGTCTGGTTTGATCTGTGCTGTCGAGCTCCTTAGGGCCTGGGTTCACTTAATGCATGCTAAAAAAAAAAAAAAACACTTGTTTGCTCTCAGGCCTGCTCCAGCCAGTTTGTGGTGTAAAGAGGCTAGGGACTTTGCAGCAGAGTGAAGCTGGACTCCATGCACAAAGTTTAATAAGTACTTCCTTAGGAGTAAGAATCACAACCAAAAAGTTTTATTCTAAAATGCATCAAATTTATTTCACTTTTGCTTAATATATGTTGTATTTTAAGATGTGTGTACTTTTGACTGTAAGCTGAAGCAGACTAAGTTTAATATATGGTATGTTGCGTTATATTATAATGGTAATTTATTTCATCTGTTACTGTTATTGTTAAAAGGAGGACTTTTAGGTGAATATTAGAATGAAAAGATTCAGCCCAGTCTCTGGATCACATTCTCTTTTTACATTTTTGCACACACAAACCCTATAGTGGATGATGTCATTTTTGGGCACAGTTAAGCCTCATGTGGGAACTTTGCTATGTTTCCTAGTTTGCATGTGCATGTGTGTGAGTGAACGAGCACAAGTCCTCCTTCCCTCCCCCAATTTTACCAAAGCCTTGCACATTTTCTAACTCAAACCAGGGAATAATTACAAAAACAACAATAATTGTTAGCAAGATCAAACTTGGAGCCCATCAAAGGATTTGGGCTTTATGTACAGCTCAGGGCAGGAGGAGGGAAGGGAGGGGGTGGCTTCAACAGATCTTATTGGGGCCTAATTTAAACGGGCCCCAGCATGTCTGCTTGCCTCCCTTTGTTTACATGGCTGAAATCTGAAACAAATGTGAACATGATACCGTCTGTCCCTTGCAAAGCTCCCTACAGTGCCTCCGTTTTAGTACTTTGGCAGTGTGTGATCACCTCCCCCTCAGTTCTATAGCAGTGTGCTAATCAAAATCAACCAACTAACAAAATCAACTCCAAAGATTTCTATAACATGCTGTCGACCCAGTTACAGAGCAAGTGAACCCTTTCCGTTTGTCTTTTAATGGAATGTTTCTGTGAAAGCAACTAGCCATTTGAGCACAGCTCACCAAAGCACCATGAACATTTTGTTATGTAGATAATTGATATTTTAGCAGCTACTTGGAAAACTTCTACCACAAAGATTTTTATAATTTTTTTTTATCATTTGATGATTGTTATATAAAATTACTTCACTTACCAAAAATGTTGTCTCAGCCTCAGACACTCCATCTCCGGGCCAAAAAGAAGGTACAGTGCATCTCGAAAAATTGAATACCATGCAAAAGTAAGTTTTCTTTTGTAATTTAGAGTCACAGAGACATAGAATATTCTAGAAAAATCTGGTAACTCAAAATATTAGAATACTTTATTTTAATGAGTATGAGTAAATTCCTATCCATACAGTATAAATACTCTCTATCTCTCAATTTAATTCAATACATGCATGGGGAAAACTGCTGATTTGATAGTTGTCCAGAAGATATGTATCAACACCCTGCACAAGGAGGATAAGCCACGGAAGGTGCTGTATTTAAACATTTTCATAGAGAGTTGACTGGAAGGGAAAAGTGTGGTAGGAAATGGTTTACGAACAAGAAAGATGACCATAGCGTTAAGAAGCAAAGCCGATTCAAGAGTTTGGGGGAGCTTCACAAGGAGTCAGTGCATCAAGTGCATCCATCTTCAGGAAATAGCAGTCCTAATCTCAAACCACTCCTCAACCAGAGACAACATCAGAAACGTCTTACCTGGACTAAAGAGAGAAAGAACTAGACCGTTGCTCAGTGGTCCAAAATCCTCTTTCCAGATGAATATAAATTTTGCATTTTATTTGGAAATCAAAGTCCCAGAGCCTGTAGAAAGTGTGGAGAGACACGGAATCCAAGCTGCTTGAAGTCCAGTGCAAAGATTCCACATTCTGTGATGATTTGGAATGCCATGTCATCTGCTGCTGTTGGTCCACTGTGATTTATCAATTCAGGCCTCTACTAGATTCTAGAGCACTTTAGCCTTCTGTCTGCTGACGAGCTTTATGGAGATGTCAATTTCCATTTCCAGCAGGGCTTAGCACCTGTCCATAGTATCAAAACTACCACTAACTGGTTTGCTGACCATTATATTATTGGGCTTGACTGGCCAGCCAAATTACTTGATCTGAACCTCATAGAGAATCCATGGGCTACTGTCAAGAAGAAGATGAAAAAACTTCTAACCCAAGAATTGAGACTGGCTGAAGGCCGTTATCAAAACAACCATGTTTTCGATAAAGCCTCAGCAGTGTCACAGGCTAATGACCTCAAATATTCTAAGATTTTGAGATGCTAGACTCTTTTTTTTCATGAGCTGTAAGCCGTAACCACTAAAATTAAAACAATAAAAAGGAGTAAAATATTCAATTTTACATGAACCTAGAATATGTAAATGTTTTAATGCTTTTTAAATTAATTAACAAAAAAAAGTAAATTTTCAAGATATTCTAATGATTGAGATAAAATATTTTGTACAGTTCGCTTGTTTCAAGGTTCAGGTTGCAATCAGATTGATTTTTGCCATTTGTGTGCACCAGATTCTGATGGAAAATATACAGCACATCAAAACGAGCTTTCCAGAGCAAGATATAGTCATTTCAGTGGATTGAAAAGCAAAAAAAGGTTTGTTTGTTTGTTTGTATATATGTGTGTGTGTGTGTGTGTGTGTGTGTGTGTGTGTGTGTGTGAGTGAGTGAAGAAAATTTAGTCACATTTGCCTTGTGGTTTTTTGCAATGTCAGTAAAGTAGAGTACTTAGGCTTAGCTTAGCGAACCTACAGGTACAGATTCACACACTACAGACAATTTGAAAATGCCAGTCAGCCAAGACTACCTGTCTTTTAATAGGAAAATTAAGCACCTGTAGGAAACCCAGCAAGCACGAGAAGAACCTGCAAACTCCATGCACAAGATTCAGGTGAGATCTGAACACCCTTGGAGGTGACAAGGCAACAGTGCTAACCACTAAACTACTGTCCCACCACCAGATTGTGTAGTCATTGCACAATAACATTGTATGACACTAACACAAAAGTATTCAACCTTCACCAATTGTTTGGTATTTTATTTTCAATGTTATAAAAACAACAAACAAACAAACATGTATAGAATAAGATAAATAGCTTTACAGAAATTTTCCTGAGAGAACCTAACCCAAAAATAAGGACTGGAAACAAGTTTCACTACAGAGTATATTTAATTTTTGGTCTTGTAATCGTGTAAGTGAGACCTATGAGGAGTTGTTGCTGATCATGTGCTACAGGAAGTGTTTTGTGCTAAGTTGAGTTACTTCCCATCCTCCCCAGCCTTGGTATGGAGACAGTCATGGCCAAAGGCTAAGCGAGCATTGTGTGACAATGAGCTATAACATTCCACCTTGTCCTCGCCTCTCTTCCTCTATTCCTGGATTGGAAACTGGGCCTCTTCCTCTAATGCTCCCATAATTCCATGGCACATTTACATTTCCTTATACTTTGTCTATCTGTCTTTGGTCTACTTTCCCCCCTCCTAACCTCTCGATCTTTCTTTCTTTCTTCTTCTCTTTTTCTTCCTGAGGCTTTCTCTGTTTAGGCTCCAAAAATGACTTCCTTCCTTCCTTTACAAGCGCTTCCCTGGAGGCCTGGGGGTGGTGTGCTTTACAGTCTAGCATGTAATTACAGCCCTACCACCCCCCTTCTTAAACGTCATGCACATTCAGCACAGTTTGCAGGGTCTATTCTTTCACATAAACTCCACAAATTTAGCAGCTTCTTGTAACTGATTGACCATTAAGACTTTTCTAATGGATACCATTATTCATTAATGTGCATTTGTGATAGCAGATGCTTAGAAAGAATTTATAATACTATGGAGTCATGTCTGGCCTTTCTCAAGGGTTATTGGTATGTTTAACCATTTTTGCCATCAACTTTTGATCTTTGTTGCAAGGGAAAGCTAAATTTAACTATCTACAAGGCCTGGCTGGTCCGATCTTACATTTTTAGTATTCTTGTTTGACAGTTTGGGAAATAACAATAGCAAAATAATTCTTACCTTTTAACAGGGCAGTGGTATCTCAGAGGGCTAAGGTTGCTGATTGGAAGGTCAGTGGTACGAGCCCAAGCTTTGCCAGGTTGCCAATGTTGGGTCCTTGCACAAAGCCCTAAACCCTATCTGCTCCAGGGGCGCTGCATCATGGCTAACCCTGCGCTCTGACCCCAGTTACGCCGGGATATGCGAAGAAAGAATTTCACTGTGCAGTAATGTATATGTGAAAAATAAAGGCTTAATTTAAGCTACATGATATTGGCCTTTAAACTAGCAGCATGAACACATTCTTGCCTTCATGATCAACTGGATGTGTAATATCCATATAGTGAGAAATGTTAGCATTTTAACATGAATGTTTTTATTTGAAACTGTAATGTGTTAACATTATTATCACCACTGTCATCAGTTCATACCAGTGGTTGTCAAAGTGTGGTCCATATTCAAGAGGTCAGTTGTTGTGAGTCTTTCGGCTGCTCCCATTGAGGGGTTGTCACAGTGGACCATTAAATCCGCACACAACTTGCCACAATATTTACATCGAATTCCCTTCCTCACGCAACCCTCCCATTTTATCCAAGTTTGGGACCAGCACAGCATTCATTCTTACGCATGTCAGGTGAGAAACCTACAACTGAGCCACCAACCTGTGGGCTTGTATATGCAAAAGGTCAATGATTTTATTTGACTGTTTGACTAGTAACTTAAAAATAAACTACCAAACAAGTAGGTCTACATAATGTCAAGTTTGAAAGTTTGACCCAATATACAAACGTAACTAATTTTCATTAAATTTGCATTTAAAATGTGTGTATATACTGTATACAGTATACATAATGTATTTTTATGTATTCATATGTATCCATTAATTATGAATTTCCCTACACGTTCACAGGCAGGCAGAGAGCACGGTCCACATGTGTCTGTCTTTTATGCCTGGTCCTGCCTGGCCTCGAGCACATTCAATAACTTCCCTGATGCATAGGAACCTCCTTCACCTCATCATGCAGCAGCCTCTCATTCACCATCCTGATGCATTCGTGTCGCCTGAATACATTGCCTAAGATGTTGCGCCATCTAGTGGTGTACTGCATGAATGACAATAGAGGACATGTTGCTCATAATATTTTTAACAACTGTTATTTAGGAATATTGTTACGAACTGTCCAACATGCTGTTAAAACCAGCAAGGATAGTGCCAAACTGTCAATTTCTCTGAAGAAATGTGGTCAAAAATGAATGACTATAACTGAAGATCACTTAAACACTTGAAAAAAAAAAAAATCTACAGTAGAAATCACAGCTATGCTTAATTAATTGTGACCTCGAACGTGATTTTACACAATGAGAATTCACTGGATTGGGACTAAAATGCGTGTGTGGCCAAAGTGTGAATAAAATAATTTTAATTGCTTTAATTTGCTATGGAGTTAATAGATTGGACTTTGGAGCAATAGAAAAGGGTCATGTGGTCTGATAAGTCCTGATTAACCCTACTCCAGAGCAATGGGAAGAGCAGGATAAGAAGAGAAGCACGTGAAGTGATGCACCCATCATGCATAGTGCTCACTTTACAAACCTGAATATACTGAATGACCAGGTCATGGGTCCAGTGGATTTTTACAGGACTTCGCTGATGGCGTGGCCATATTCCAGCACTCACATAAGGAATCAATTTTAATGTGCTGTAATCCAAGCTAAAGGTGGCGAAACAGAATATTTGCATGCACATTGTACAGTATATTATAACATCAGAATGAAGACAATTTAGATTTAAATAGTTTACATTTTAAATAAAAAATGTAATAGTGCACTAAAAGTTTTAGACTTATTAATGTGAAGGTCAGATGAAATTAATTGATGAGGGATGTTTATGTTCTTAAACAGCCATCTATGAATGTACTGGAATAGCAAATGTATTGGCAAATACACTGAAGACTTGAGTTGATGAATATGAGATGATAGATCAGCTTTCACCTTTAGCTTTTCAAAATGTACATCAAGGTGTGTTAAACAATTTGCATGACATCTTAGTTTAAACACAAATATTTTGTAAGTTTGCGGCACGGTGGCTTAGTGGTTAGCAATGTCGCCTTGCACCTGCAGGGTCAAGGGTTCGATTCCTGCCTCATGTTTGTGTGCATGTTCTCATCATGCTTTATGGGTTTGCTTTGGGTGCTCCAGTTTCCTTCCACAGTCCAAAAATGTGCAGAATAGGCTATTTGGCGTTCACAAATTGCCCATTGTGTGTGCCCTGCGATGGATTGGCACCCCATCCAGAGTGTCCGCTGCCTCGTGCCATAAGGGATAGGCTCCCACGACCTTGTATACAGGATGAAGCAGTATAGACGAGAAATGAGCGAGTAAGTGATTTTTCATGCGATCAAGAAAAATTGAAAGACAAGACTCATGGTCTTCCTGTGTGCCCTGTTAAATGAACATTTAAACAATGAATAGCTTTGATTGTTTAATCTTGGTTTGGGACCAAAGATCTGTCTAGTGGAGAAATTCAAGACCATTTTAAGCTGAGAAAAGAAGAAAAATCAGTCAGAACCATTGAAGTATTGGGCATAGCCAATACAGCTTTGGAATATCAACCCAAGAAAAAAAAAAACTGCAGTTGTAAGACCTGTAACGAAAAGCCCAAAAAACAACAGTCAGTGACATAACAAACAACCTCTACAGGGCAGGGGTGAGGGTATAACAATCCTCCATTTATTCCAGAAATACAGGGATTCCTTCTGCCATGGTGAAATAAAGATTAGCTTCTACCAAGCTGATGTACAAAGTGTGGAGAATGAAAGAATCTGCTCAAGATCCAAAACATATGATCTCATCAGTCAAGCAGGGTGGTGGTAGTGTCATAGTCTGGGCTTGCATGGCTGCTTCTGGAACAGGCTCACTAATCTTTATTGATGGTGAAACTCATGATGGTAGCAAGAGAATGAAAAAGAATACAGAAATATCATGTCTGCAAATTTACTGAGAATTTCACCCAATCTAATTGATAGGAACGTCATCATGCTTCAAGGCAATGACCCATACACACTGTCAGCACAACAAAGGACTTCATCAAGGAAAAAAAAAAGGATTTAACAGGCATTTATGAGACTGAAAGGAAAACCCCCCAAGACAAACAACTGAAAGAAGCTGCAGTGCAGCACTGGAATGCATCAGTTTGATGATGTCAGTGGGTTGCTGACTTCATATAGTTATTGCATGCCAAGGATACTGAGCCAAATAATAAGTGCTATTCATTTCAAGACTATCTGTACCATGTTATATGTTATTTAGCACAGTTAGAGGTAAATATCAGGAAATAAATGGTGAAATTCTGTGGCTTTGCTGTTTCAGAGGTGAATGTATATAGTACGAACCTCCCCCTTGGTCATTATGTTTAATGTGTATAGATGTCATGGTTCATGTTTTTTATTAGCCTCCCTGCTGAAGTCCAGATTGATCTGATCAGTAGCTGGAGCTAGTCAGAATGGTACAGCATGGAAAGGAGACAATTTCTGAAGACCTATACTGATGCTACATTATTGGGAAGAATTATTTTAGGGGAGAACATAAAACATTAAGGAAATTAGAAAATCTCAAACATTTATTAATTAGTTTAGTCAAATAATAAGGTAGCAAATTATTACTAATAACCAGTCATGTTTTGGGAGCTATATTCACTTGTAAAGATAACTCAAATAGTTCAGTACTGAAATTCCGTTTTGTACCTGAGCCTCCAGTAATGAAAACTGGACTCCATATGAAATTATACACCTTTCCTGTTATACTAAACTTCCACCCTCCTAAAACACCGTATGACCCCAAATCAATCCCTGCTATCTGATATCACACAAATGATCAGGGCAGTGCTCATTAGGGCAGTGGTGGCTCATATGGTCAAGGCTGTGGGTTACTGGGTTACTGATTGGAAGGTTGGGGGTTTGAGCCCCAGCACTGTCAAGTTGCCACTGTTGAGCCCTTAAGCAAGGCCCTTAACCCTATCTGCTCCTGAAGCGCAGTATGCTGACTGACCCTGCGTTCTGACCCCCAGCTTCCTAACTGGGATATGCAAAAAAAAAAAAAATCATTTCACTGTGCCCTAAGGTACATGTGACAAATAATTAAATTATTATTATTTATGAGGATGGGTTCCCTAATGAGTCTGGTTTTTTCCAAGATTTCTTCCTAGTGCCATGTCAGGGAAGTCTTTCCTTGCCATGTTACCCTCAGCTTGCTCATAAGGGACAATCTGATAATTATAATTTATACGTATTTTCTCATACTTTTTAAACTCATTTCCTTCATTTTTTATTCTGTAAAGCTGCATCGCGACAATGACGATTGTTAGTACTATATAAAATAGAATCAAACTGAATATTTATTCAATGTTTTGGGGGGTTTGGGGGTTGGGGTAGGGGTGGTTCAGCAAAAGGCTAAAGAAAATGAGCGTGTAGAGAATGTGCTTGGAGTAGCTGGGAGGCCTCTGTTTATAAAGAGCCAGGCCAGACTGTGTGTCTGATGTAGAATCACAATCAGCATTGCCCTCAAGTTATAGAGCATGGGTAGAAATATGTCTGTTTGACTTGTCCCATGGTAACAGGCAGGTCAGAGAGGACAAATTTTGAGTTTAGGTCTTTTGATAACATGAAAGAAAGCTGCTTTGAGTGTGGGCCAGCCAGAAATGCGAGGGTGGTGTCACATGAAGCAGGAGCCCTTCATTACCCAAGAGTAATGGGTTGAACAGTAACCTTCAAAACTAGCTATGACCTCTTGACTTCCCGGCTTCTCTTACACACGCTGCATTTTTTTCTTTCTTTCTGCAATACAGGGATTCTGGTGCCCTTGTGTAAGTGTGTTTCCTTTGATTTTTGCAATTGCTTTGTTGCTAAGTCACAAGATGAACATGCTCACTGCTTGTGTAATGTTTCTGTGTCTCAGTGAACATCCAGACGCTATCCATTGCAATCAGGGGCCTGAAATGGAAACTGCCTACACTAAGTTCAAAGGTTGCTTAAATAAACAAGTGATTAAAGGAGCACTGAGGTGAACAAGATGATTTTGAGGCTTATCTTTATTTACTGTGACTGTATTTAATGATAACACAAATACAAGCTCAAAACAAGCATTCTTTAAAGTAAATATTTATCAAGAATAGACCAGTATATCATCTCACTATGACAAATCTGCATCTCCTAATCAATATATTGGATACAATCTCTCTTAATTCTCAACAATACAGCATAATAACATGTGATGATTAAAAAGCTTCACTGATCCTAATAGAGAATTAACCCAAATTTTTTACATACATTTATCAGATTTGCCAATGTATTTAGTCAAATAAAAGACATAAAACACTAAAAACACAAAAACCGAAACATCCTATGGTCTCCCAGCCTGTCCAGCTCTACCAGTGTTTTGATAACTGATATCTGGTCAGACCAAACTGGGATAATGAGAGTAGATTAAAGATGACAGAGATGTTGCCTTGACCGTGTTCAACTGATTGTGACAACTACAAAGTGCCATTTCCGGACATGGGAGGTTCAATTTAAATGCGCATAAATTGCCTCAGATGCTCTTCTGTGTTGTTTATGGACTCAGCAGGGGCAGCATGGAAATTGAATTTGGTCCTCAGCACATGGGATTTGTGTACTGAAAAAAAAAAAGACTGGAGGATCAACCCAAGTGAGGCCTTGACCTTGTTTACAGATGACTTGTAATGAAATAAATGATGATTCAGATTGCTGATGGGGCACGATACAATAAATGGGTTTATGGATTTATTGTTATTTTTTATTATTGTTATTTATCACAATCACGGTAAAGTTCATTTTATTTTTTCTTGTCACTTTTCAGAGCTAATAAACAGGACAGTCTAAGTCACCGTATGGTTAATTCTGTTATATATAATAATTTACATATGATTTAAACATGCATAACAATGGATCATACCAGTTCTCAATAGACTAGACTAGTCTAATAGAGTAGACTAGTTCTCATGTAGATGTTAATTTTGATTTGTAAAGTGGTAAGTGGGTGTATAGAGGAAAACTTTGTAATTTAGATAGAAAGTCTTGTAATTGTAATATTACTGTGTAATAATAGCACTTTGCATTGATTTAACACAATTGTTAATGTTTCATTTATGGCAACTTATGTTATGCTTGCATATCGTTCATTCATTTGTAGTTAGCCTCTTCTGTGGGCATCATTTCCCCCTTCCCCATATGGTATTCCCACTATAATAAACATGCTGATTCTTTCATATTCACTAAGTATGTTCTTGTATGTTAAAGTGTTTGTGTAACTACAGGAATACAGGACAATTTTTGTTGCTTTTTCCAAGTCTCTTCCTGCTGAGCTCAGCATAAACAACCCCATTAAGTGGCCCAATAACACATTCACACACTGGTTTTCTGTGGCTTCCTGTGGCTCTCAAAACTGATGTGGAGAAACATTGTGGGGTGATGGGGACATAATCAGCACAGCCCACGCTCCCATGCACACGTACACAGACTCAAACTAGGCCTTAATCAGGACGTAATCAGAGCCCCCTGCCTCCATCACACCACCACTCAGCCCGGTGATTAATGACTCCAGGCCTGTCAGAACAGTGGACACGCTAAACCTGACCAGCACTCAACATTGGAACTTTCAGTTTTTTAGAAGCTGCAATTTGACAGAAGCAGCTTGGTTTATCCTCATCTCACTGACTCATAGATTCTGTTCTTACTAAGAATGATGATCATCTTGTATACTGGTGGAATTCAGTGAATCCAACAGAGGGAGACAAAGACTAATGCAAAATCCACGATGACATTTTACAACTTGTTGAACAACTTGATTATTTATTTATTTAATTTAAATACCAGCAGCTCAAATCAAAGTTCAAATCATATAATTATAATAATGTGCTTGTTCTAATGTAATATCATTTCTATAGTAATAAGTCATTCATAGGGACTTGTACAGTGGAAGCACCACATAATCTGTAAAAAATGGAATAAAAAATGTAAAAAAAGAAATATCTATTTTCGTTTAAATGATGAAGCTTTCTGTAAGAAGACATGTATTTTCAATTTATGGAGGAAGTCAGTGTAAAATATAATGGTCACTTAATTTTCCTCCACAGCGAAGTGTTCAGGACAAAGGGCTTCATGATTTTTCAAAGGATAATATATACGAACATTACGCATCAAACTAGGTCTATTTGAGCACTCTTTATTTAGGTATGCTATGACGTATTAAAGCACCCAGATAATTCAGTTGCATAATTTTTCTTGAGAAGTACTGACCTTTTATTCCTTCTTACATTACATTAGTAAGAGACAGAAGAGCTCAAAGCCAGTCTAGTCATTAAGCTTTTTATAATGAGACTGTAGAAAAGTTTTCCTGGGCCTCATGGAGTGTCCATGCCTTCCCTTACTGTTTTGGCTCTGAAAAATAATGTAACAGTATATTTATAAAATTAACTCCCCAAAATAAGGAGATAATGTATTATGTTAATATATACAGATGTCATGCTTCTTTGTTGCCATTAGCTGACAGGGCTTGGGCACAAGCAGTGCAAATTTAAATGTAAAAACAATGTTTCTGCAATCCTTTAAAGACCCCATATTTTGCTATTTCTTAACAAGTTAACAAACACAGGCCTCATAGCTCCGTCAAAGTATGTCTGTCAATGCTTTAGTTAAAATACCCTTTAGACAGTGTTTTTTATAATACAGCTCACTATGTCTCAATAAAACTCTGTTTCACTCCTCCCCTGAACGTCCTGGTTCAGTCTCTATATAAATGATCTAATGCCGAGCCACACCCTCCAGAGAAAAGCAGAGCCGAGCAACAAGCTGGTTTCCCTCATATGAAGTCTCATTATAAGGAAACTCTAATTGGCTTGTTTGCATCCTGGCCAATAGTAAAAAGGATAAAGGACACACACAAACACACACACACGCATGCACGCACACACGCACATACAGGAGAGTGTCTAAAAATAACTAAAAGGTGAAATTTGCATAATAGTCCCCTTTAAAATAAAATAAATAACAGTTAAAAAACAACAACTGTACTACACACATCTTTAGACATGTGCAATATAGCACTAATTGGAGTGTATGTGTCATATTTATTTCCATGTGTCTGAAAGGTCAGTAGCAGTTAAAAGAAAATCTCAAACACTGCCAGCTGATCAGCACATCAGAATAATTGCTCATGTAAGTCCAACCTCTGTACACACATTGTCCAAAAATTGAACAAATCCATGTCTGAAATGCTATCTGAATTAATCCCAAAACATTGGGCCATTGTAGAAAGAAGTCACTTGAGACGATATGCCTTAAAATCCTATTTAAAGGGGAGTTTGGGAGGATTAAAGGGTGTTTCTCTCATTTTTATCTAGTGTTTGAGCACTTGATCACAGAGGCGTGCCCTAATCCGAACATCAATGCAGCCCCATCAGCGCGGTGACTTGAAGCCGCCGGGTGTCAACGGGCCCCCAGCTTGTTTAGGGCTGCTTGTGCTGCAGCTATTAAACCTGCAGGGCTGCTCGCTTTGATAGTTCATTTCCAAATGTCTAATCTGATTCACCCTGCCCTGCGCTCTGAAGGGCTTTTCAACAGAGCATCAATGAAAGCATCCTTAAAGAGTCTTTTCTTTTTTGGTTTTGTAAAGATTAGGTCAGGTTGGTAGAACATGACTTAGATTTTGAATTCATCAGAGATGCTTTGTCGTGCGAGTCAGATATGTCATGGAGGATTAGAAATTTTGATTCTCCAACTAATGATGTGCCTTCAGGCAAGGATTCAGATGTGATCCAGCATTGAGAAGGCTGCTTTGAAAAGCCTGTTTAATTTAATGTTTTTTTTTATAGGTTGTGTAAGGGTTCAGCAGTAAAACCTCAACTGACTGTGGAGTTTAAACCATGCAGTACAGCATGTATAGACTTGAGTCTTGAATAGGATAGCCAGATTCACAAGTTTAACAGATTCCAGGAGTAAAGCGAAAAGAATGAGCCCGCAACACAGGTTTTGTTTTTCTAACAGCTTACGCTCATGGCAAGCGTGAGAATCTGCGTGTGACAAAGACCAGGCACTGGTAATCTCTCCCTGTGGGGGTGAAATAGGTGTTTCTAGGTAGTTCTCGGCCTTCTGTGGTTTGACCTTTTGGGATCAGATCAGGCTTGGGGGTAATTGAAGGAAAATAAATTTAAGCCAGGCTGAGTGATCTTGGCATTATATTTTATTTTTATTAGTAGTATATGTGTCTGTGTATCCATATGTGCATTTGTTAGATAATGTGCAATGGTTGAATAATATTTACAATAATTAAGTGATGTCTCCTGAAGTATTCAGTCTCCTTCTGTCAGTTTATAATTAATTATTGCAGCCTATGTGTGAATAAACACAATCTGTATTCACAAGTACTGTGGACAAAGAAAACCACTCAGCAGTATGTTGGCCATTTTTGGTTCTGCATAAAAGGACGTCTGAATTTTCGAGGAAATTACACTCATATAGGTTACGCACAGTTTGTATAAGGCCCCACTATGGAGTCAGAGCCTGTCTCTAGAGTTCATTACCAGACTGGGGTTGACTGCTAGGGCCATAGGGACAAAAGCGCCATGGTGACTGGCTAGGTCAGGATTAGGGTCAGCGTTGTTTAGTCTGTGCACTTCAACTTTCCGCTTGAAAATGGTCTGCTTTTATGTACAGCATCATTCGTCTGTGGAGGCCTGGGAAAGCTGTGACTCTGGCGCTTTCATATAAACTGTCCATTTTCAACAAGGTATAGAGAGAAAAACACTCATACATTTAAATATATACACTGGGATCCAGTAGTTTTAGACCTGTTTCTGTTGATCACTTTTAGTCAAATCAAGTAATCAAAAGCTCCATTATATTATCACCACTTCTCAAATTTCCATCTAGATGCAGTTTTGCTTAGACATGAAGAGACAGAGTGAAAAGGTAAGAAGTCCATTTGCTGATGTAAGCAAATAGTAATGCTTGATGTGATGTAAGTGGTAAATTTTCACTGGTATTTTCACAGATCTGATAACAACTGCTAACAAATACAGTTCCTCGTTCCTCAGTCGGAATAAAAAATCAGACCAAAAAAATGTTAAGCAAAGAAAAAACATTCTTGTTTCTTTTACAATCAATGCTAAATTTAGCATAGAAGATATAGATGAAAGTAAGAAGCTAGTTACATGTATGAAAAGAGTTGACGGGGTTTGACATTCCCGATGAAACATGAAGTGCTGTTGTTAAAAAAAGTATAAATGACTGAATAAAATAAAATGCTAAGCAGAATCAATTAATTCACATTGGAACTTCTTCCATGAACATAACGATTTCTCCTTATAGACTCATTATATGAATGATTTTATGTCCTTCTTTGTCAAATAACCAAACATTCTTCGATTTATTCATTATTAGGTATAGATCACGTGCTTTCTTTACTACACGATGAGTTCTTTTTATAGAAATATTCATGTATTAGAACAAGCACATTATATAAACCCCTAGACTTGCTAGCACTACTATCAGAGCTGTTATTTTATTAGAGAAAATTTATCAACACGATATCTCAAAATTAATTCAAGAACGATGTGTTATAAAATAAAAAGACCTTCACAAAACCCCTGTCACTAATTTTGAACAAGAACATTTAAGAGAGATAATTTTCTTTGGATTTGTTGTCTAATTCACACTGTTTGGGAGGAGGTGTGCTTTTGACTCCCTATCCATTTCTTTTGAAATTGAACTTTAATAGGTAGCAAGGCCCATGTGCTTTGTTGTGTTTCTCGGCTGAAATGAAACTCTCTCAGTCCACTGAGCAAACAGCTCTCAGAGACAAATAACCATCCTTCAGTGGAGGTGATATATACGAACAGGAGTGTGTTGAACCCGATAAGAGCAAATTCTTGGTCAACTCCTTTTATGTGAGATTTAGCTTTAATGGAAAGACCATACGTCCCTGTTGTCCTTGCACATTTCTCACATTTTCCCTACAAAGCTATTAAAATCAGATGATAAAATATGTGTGTATTAAGAATGGCTGGCTGTAAAAAGGTAAGGTAGAAAAGACAATTTGAGCAGACATTCTGAAATGTCGCTGTTTACTCCAGAACTACAATGGAGAACAAAAGAAAAAAATCAGTCTGCATAAATGGGAACACCAGCAGTTAATACGATAGTTTAAACACACAAAACACCTTGTGTCTTCATGAAAATGTTCCTTTTTTATATACAAACTGAATATTCTTTAAATATAAGCTGCCAGGGGCCAGATTTCTTCTATAAAACTCAAAAAGTGACTCAAATTGAGCAATTCTGTCTTCCTCTTGGGACATCCGAGCTCAGATCTGTGACCAAAAGTAAAATGTAATTGTAATGGTGGTTAAAGCAAAATCTCACAAGGTCATTAGAATAACAGAGACTTCAAAATACATTACCCAAAGTGTCAGCAAGATGTTCCGCTATCACTGACAGAGCTCTCTATCCAATTTTCCTCTGCTCTGCTTGGCAGATCCCCAGCAGCGACGGGCTCATGGAGAAAAGCTCGGCCTCGGGATAAGTGGTTATGATTTCAAGCAGTGCGACCCAGATTGCGTTGCAGTCCTAATGTGTAAGTACTCCTCAACCTTTTCACAATAAACACAGGCAAAGGAGATTCCTTTTTCACACAAGATAAATTTACTTCTATCACCAGCTCCACTGGTAATAGTCATAAAATGAAATCTGGCCTCTGCTTAGGTTTTTTTTATTTGGGTTCAAATGGCTCCCTTGGCTATAAAGGATAGTGAAAGTTAAGATCCTACTTTTAAAGCCAGCTGGATTATTTGATATGAATTCTGACAGTCTTAATATATGTCATTTGTAGACTTGGATTCTGTGCTTTTCCCCTCTAATACATAAAGATCATTTTGTATGGATAATAACTGAGTTTATATTTGGCTACTGGCTATAGGGCAGTAAATGGTTTGAAAGATCACAATCTCTTATATACTGTACTGTATATTATTTCTCAGGTCTTGCATGTATTCACGTGACAGTGTTATCCTCAGCACACGTGATGTAATCTAACCTATGGCAGTTAATTGTTGTATGAAAACAATAGAGTGTTTGGCAGGGTGTAGCTAAGCGTAAATTACTTAATTGATTTATTCATATTAAAAACACTTGTTGGTAAACAAGCGCTTCATTATGTCTGATGGAATGGGGAATCCATTGTGTAATTATACATTCATCTGTGATGTTAAAAGGTAATGTGATATTCCCCCCCAGCGCTCTGATTAACTCTGGCCTGTTTAAAATTCAGACTACAAATTAAAGATGAGTAGAGATCCTGTATTTTTTCCACCCCAATCTCCTAGAAAGTGAATACATAAAACACCCTCTTCCCCCGGTGTCAGCACAATTAGTTGCTAAATAAAATGCCACTCTGTTGTGTGTATTGTTTTAATTACACAAACTGAGTGAATTAGTGCCTCATTTAAGTAAAATAAATAGCCATGTTTGCTGATACGAAATTTCCCCTGAGAAGTATACAAAGAGGGCAGATTAGCAAAGAAAATGCAAAATATCAGCACAGCATCATGGGAGAAGAAGCAAGATTATGTAAGAATTTTCTGAAACGCATAAATAAGAATGCCGTCCAAAAGACTTTTGGGAAAAACCACCCCATAATTACTAGTGGACGGAAGTAACAAAAATAAGTATTTCACTTGAAACTATTTATGTGTGCATATAGACTGTATATAGACTTTGTAGAGACAACATAGTGAATCAGGGTTCAGAGATACCTTTGTTCAATTTTCAGACTTCAGAGGCAAAGCTAAATCAGCTTTAAACTCAAAGTTATTAATTTTTCTTCCTATCAATCTGTAATGAATATTTAATGAAATCCTTCTTGTCACCAAGCTAACAGATGTGATACAGTACATGTGGTGAACTTCTAAGATATTCTTAGATGCTAAATTGGCTTGCAATTTCTTACAGCCTTTTCCATAATTATGTATAATTGTTTATAATCACTAAACTGTGCTTTTATGTAGATTTGGACGTTTTCATGACAGTGACACTTCATTTACGGGTGGCTTGAAGATATATTTTTACTTCTTTCTTACTGTAATGCCATAATTGTCTAGCATTTTTAACCATGACCATTGTGAAAGCTGATTTTTGAGATTTATTGATTTGCACTTTATTCTATTCATGCAGTTTTCAAAGCGTTCTTCCGCTTAATTTTGATAGTATTTCATCATAAGGGGGTGAGTTTGTGTGTTGAGATTATATTTTCCATCTGCTGTTTGACTCTTGGCTGACAGTTCTGCATTTTATGTTCTGTGCCTGCCTTCAGAACTCTATCGTTAAGATTTTCTTCTTGTGTAGATTTTTTTTTGGCAGTCCAGACCATTTCAAAAACCTTTATGATATCATACAGTGCCTAGTGTGCAGTATCAGTGTTGTTTCCTATTGTCCCACTGCCGAGAAGCTCCTTGGCTGACATGTCAAAACATATCTGTCTTCCTGTGGTGCGATTATGATGACATGGCTGTTTGCTGGAGGAGACAAGAAGCTTAAAGAGCCACTTGCCTCAGTGACAAGCCATGCTGGCAGCCTGTGACCCAGGGTCATAGCGAAGCTTCTTTGGCTGAATGGAGGGCAAGGGCTGTAATGGCACAAGTGCAGGTTCTGTAGTCATTATTTTGGGGATGTAAGTTTTTGATGCCTGTGTGTCCCTCCATGGTACATAGTGAGACTGAGAGCGGTTGGAAAGGCACATTTAATATGTTTGTACTTGTTTTTGTCTTACAGACTTTGAGGGAGGTTTTCGCCCATAATACTGAGAAAAAGTAATTTTTACCTATTACTTATGTCTCTTTTAAGTCGCCTATGTCTCTTTTCTTTTCATTTTTGTGAAGCTGCTTTGAGACAATGACCATTGTTAAAAGCGCTATATAAATAAAATTGAATTGAATTGCATTTTCTTGTTTTACTTCAAATATCGTCAGCAGCTTAAAAAAACACACACACACACAACCACAAACCTTTTTATCATAAGCAGTTGCCAAATGAACCCTTTAATAACTAAATTATTATTAAAAAAAAAATAAAGCAATTATTCTGTTATCAAACTTAGAATGGCTTATATACATTGCCGATAGAAAGTATATGAACCCTTTACAATGTTCTGTATAAACAGACAAACAACCAATCAATCAACCAAACAAACAAACAAACTTAAAAGTATCTGATATCCATGTAATCTGAAGCTTAATTGAAACCATAAGTGGGTCATGGAGCAAGACAAAGAACCTAAGCACACAAGTATGTCTACGAAGAAATGGTTAAAGCGTGGCCAGATTTTGATCCTGTAAAACTGCCACTAAAGGACCTAAAAACAACACCTTATGCAAGAAAATCTATTGACATCACTGAGTTGCAGCATCTTTTCAAGAAGAAATGCATCCAACTCATTGTACAGTATCAAACTGATCAAGGGCTGGAAGTTTGTACGCATGGCAAAGAAAATGGTACCTTTTAGGTTGTGTAGTTGTATTAAGTATTAAATATCCGAATACTTAAATATCTTTTGCCAGCTGGCTGTAGTGACAATTTTACTTTGCAGTTATTTATGTATCTTGCCTTCATCTTGAGCTTATATATCATCTTCTCTATTTACTGAATGTGCCTGAATATATTTAAACAATGATGATTTGCGCATTTGTCAATATAACTAATAATACAGTTCATATCACATGGCAGCAGAGCAATTAATTCTCTATTGTGTGACTTATATTGCTTCGGTGACCACTGGAGGGCAGTGTTGATCTTAGGGTAAGGCGGAAGCCAGTAGCTCTCAGAGTGCAGAAATAAAAGCATGTTTTACTTTTGCATTGTGTTTTGGCCAGGCTGAGACCAGCATTACAGATTGCTGTAAGTGTAAGAGCTGGCTCAGTCAGAGAGCATTTGGCCAAAAGAGCTGCCATTCGTATGCCAGTG
The DNA here is from genome assembly GCA_030014305.1 of Clarias laeviceps. Taxonomy (NCBI): domain Eukaryota; kingdom Metazoa; phylum Chordata; class Actinopteri; order Siluriformes; family Clariidae; genus Clarias; species Clarias laeviceps. The sequence continues at coordinate 24,518,960 of JAQMYJ010000039.1, forward strand.
TGAAGAACGCACTCGTCCAGTTTTCCAAGCAGGCGTGATTCTCAAATCTGTGTTGATCCAACATGGTGTTGGACTGGCCAGTAATGCTTGTCTATCTAGGCTAAATAGTCGACACATCTGTTTAATCTGTAATTATCATCTTCAGTCCCGATGACAAAGAAGTGTGTTGTTTGTTTGCTCCCCACTAAAGACCTATCATGTTGAGCTATGAATACTTAACCCTTTCGAAAGCAATATTTTCTGCAGTAAAATCAATCCAGAGCTATGCATTTTGTACGAGATATTGATTTGTCTTTATTGGACCTTGATTTATGTATGGTGTAAATTTAATGTACATTTCAGCCCCTATACAGTCTTAGGTGTATAGACTGGAAGCTCACGAGAGAAGCGTGTGAGAAATGAAGAGATCTAAGGAGAGCCGGGAATCACAGAAGTGTTTGATTCCAATTCAGACCTAACAATGTAATAAAAAGCTGCATGGTTAAGCCTGATGAATTAATAAAGGGGAAGCAGATGGGTCCCTGGAGCTGTGTGCGTGCGTGCGTGCGTGTGTGTGTGTCTGCACATGCCTGCCTATGTGTTTGTGTGTGTGTATGTTGTGTTTGGATGCAAACCTCACCAAGGCCACAAAGCAATGCCACAGTTGCTGAGATGAGACAATGCTAAGGTGTGTAATGAGGAGGCAATACTGCATGAATAAAATATGAAAGGAGTTATTATCATGCTTCAAGCTAGAATATTTGTCACGCTGATCTCTCTCAATCTGAATATTCTGATAAATAGCACCATATGTTGATTCTAGTAGAATTCATATATACCTCTGTAAATAAATACGTCTTTAGCTGCATCACAGTAGCCAAGGTGTGAAGCAGTGTGTACTGTTTGGAGGTTAACCTGTGTGATGCTTACAAATCCTGTTAGGTTGTGACCAGTTATTCTAAGGGTTTGAGTTGTTGTGATCATACTTCATTCAGTACTAAGGCTTCTTATATCTACTTTAATATGCTGTGGCCCGTGCTGTGTGTATGGCATGTCAGCAGTGTGGCTCTGGTGGCACCCAGCTGCTGATTTACAAGCCGCGACGATGTCAAGGTTAGAATATAATCTCCATCCTGACAGTGAGAAATAAGCTGGTAGAAGTGTCTGAGAGCGACAGCTGCCATGAGAACCAATTTCCATGGCTGCGTCCTCCACAATTTCTTCTCTCATTGTCCCTCATTTTTCTGCAGGTTAAATTAAATTATTGTTTCTTTCTAATACGCTACAAGGCTCTGTAATGACAAACAAAGGCTACTTACTAACGTCCTCTCTGACAGAGACGTGGAGGAGGGAAGGGCACATCAGTGCTGTTTGTTTTACAAATGTGCACACAGTGACTGGACTCACAAGTTTTTCCCAGCCTGCCAACAACATGGGAACGGGCAGCATATTGGAAGGAAATGTTTATTTATTCATTTGCCTCTGGCTTTTTAGTTTCAAGAGACCTAGGAAAACTTGGCCAGGGCTGTCTCCCCTTACCCAGTCTCTCCATGCTCACAGAGACCTTGCCAAGGCGCATCACACCTACTCTGCCCCACACACACACACACACACACATACACATGCACACACACACACACACACGCACACACATATATAGAAAGGGTGTCCTCGGATTAACAACACGACACTTATTTCAGAGTTTAATTAATCAGAGCTTAGCCTGTGCCTGCATGCTTTATTTGTTATTCCCCATGATTTTTATTTACATAGTAATTGTAACTTTATTGCTTTTTTTTCTGAATTTGATCTTGTGATATACTTATGGATAAGTGATGAATTATGAATCAAGAATCAAGAATGAATCGATACCTTATATTTGCATTTACATCTAGTAATTTAGCACATACTTTTATCAAGAGAGTATGCTGAAATAGTTGAAGCTGAAAAGCAGGTTCTGCGTCTGTAAGGTTTCTTAATTCGCAAGACGAGAGTCAAAGTGCGATGGTGCTGGATAGGTGGTAACAAAAAGACAATTTAAAATATAATTATACAATCACTGCATAATACAGGGAGCCTGAAAAGTCAGGTTGTGATGACACTAAAGCTACATGTACTTAATTTTGTATATTATTACTTTGTAGTACTTTGTTTTGTTACATTTGTTCTACATGCTCACCCTTATACTTTATGCATTTGTTTTTTATATAATCATATTTTCTTCATATAATCAGCCATGGAAAGGGCAAACCTAGGAACATTAATAATAATAGTTATAATAACAACAACAACAACAATAATAATAATAATAATAATAATAATAGTAATAATAATAATAATAATAACCATAATAATTATAATAATTGTAATAATGCTGTATTTACAAAAGCAAACAAATGCAATGTAGGCACTGAAAAAAATATTAAATTAGATACTGTCAGAAGAGTGTGTAATTATTTCCTTAGATACCTAATATACCAAGAGTTCTGTTCAAATCTATCTGATCTTTGCTGCAACTAGAATCCAGTGGAATGACCTCAGACCTCCCTAACTTTGGGAGGTTATGAACCAGATGCATATCAGTATTTTGTTTGATCTATGTAGATGTGTAGCTGCATGTGAACAGAGAGAAGCAAGACAGTGATGATAATTTAATGCCATTATCTAACTTTTTAGCCATGTGTTCTGATTTAAACTGTAAAATAGAAAAAAAGAAAGAAAGCATAAATTAAAGTGCAAAATAGAAAGCAAATTTAATAGAATAAACTACATGACTGAAGGAAAAGGCAGTGTAACTTTAGTAGGAACATTTGCACAGTTATCTAATCAACCAATTAGCAAAAAGGCGTGGCAGCAAAAGGGCAGAGACATGGAGACACGGTACAAGAGCTTCAGGTAATGTGACCTCTGTGAATTTGATCATGACATGAATGTTGGTGCCAGATAGACTAGTTTGAGTATCTCATAAACTGACGATCTGAGAATTTTGCACACAACAGTTCTAGGGTTTACCCAGGTGTGAAGAAAAAAAAACATTGAGAGAGCGACAGTTTTGAAAGAAACTGTTTAGTTCTAGATTAGTTTGGAAGGGTTAAGAAGGGTACAGTAACTCATACAATCAAAGTAACTCTTTACAACTGTGGTGATCAGAAAAGCATCTCAGCACTCTGTAGCCAAGAACAGAAATCTGAGACTATCATGGGTACGAATTCATCCAAACTGCGCAGTAGGGTTTGCCATATACACCTTGTTACCTAAGACTGGTATAATCATTTTTTTCCTGTCTTCTCAACAAGTTATTTTAGCCTGTTGATCCTCCAAACATAGTGTTTTACCACACCACTCTGTGTAAAAATTGTAGATCTTCGATACTCAAAAAGGCGCTGATGGCTCATTGGTAGGCTTTCTTGGCTGCCATGCAGAATGCCGGGCTTCGAATCCCAGCTAATGCACCACACCCAGCTAGTGGGGTTGAAGGCACCCTTAGTGCTGGTCCCAAGCCCAGAAAAAAATGGGAGGGTTGTGTCAGGCAAGGCATCTAGCATAAAAGCTGTGCCAAAATTACAATGTGTGGATCAGATGATTTGCCATGGCGACCCCTAACGGAAGCAGCTGAGAGAACAGAATCTGGCATCAACAACAATGCCATGGTAAAGGTCACAGAGATCACTTTTTTATTATTATGATGTTTGATGTAAAAATCTACAAAAACTCATGACCTAATAATTCAGCACTGTGCTGCTGCCACACGACTGGGTGATTAGATAGATGCCTGCATGAGCTGGTGTACAGATGTTCCTAATAAAGTGCATGGTGAGTGTGTATGCAGTGTTACAAACTGCAACAGTAGATATATAAATATTAGGCAACAAAGATAAGTAAAATAACATCACAAATGTGACAATGGCAAGAACTGAATTCAGATTGTCAACCATATGTATTGATTAAAATACTTACAGTACTTATCAACATGGCACCTCTCAGTGCGTTACAAGATGTGATGTGCTAGCTTTTCTCCTCCCTGGTTGGTAGCTGTTGTGTGAACTCGCTACTGGGGAATTGGCAAATTACCAAATTAGGAAGGAAGATATTATTAATTCGAGCTTAGGAGACGAAAACAATGAGGGCGGTTGTTTAGGAGCAAAGATTCAGTAAGCATATAGTACCTCTTAAATTTAAACATTTGGTGGTCTACAGGGAAACCACTTGTGGGTCCCTTCAAATAATTTATTCACACTTTGATTGAAGTTTTTTAAGTATGTATTTTTTAATTAATGCACCAATCAGCATACTGTCAAACATCAAGCATACTTGTCATGCTTTTCAGACCACACAATAACAAAAGCAGTTAGTTAAGCTTTTGGTTATTAAATACGCAGCGGTAGCTCAGTGGTTAAGATGTTGTACTGGTGATTGGAAGGTTATGGGTCTAAGCCCAAGCCGCAGCATGCTGCCATTGTTGGGTCCTTAAACAATTGCTGTTAGAATGTGTAAACGAGAGA
>JAQMYJ010000039.1:24523540-24560528 GCA_030014305.1 Clarias laeviceps
CCCAAACCAAACTAAAACACAAAAGGAAACAAAATGGAGTCCGGGAGCATGGCGCCATCTGGTGGTTAACTGTGACAGGGTCTAAGCCCAAGCCGCAGCATGCTGCCATTGTTGGGTCCTTAAACAATTGCTGTTAGAATGTGTAAACGAGAGAACTTAATGCTCTGGTTTCTAATGCCAATCATTTAAATAGCTAGCTTGCAAACTGCTTAAAAAATCGTGCCAGCTGTTAGAAGTAAATTTAATTTTAGTAAAAAACTCAAGTGAAATTCAATATTTTTCTTTTATTTAAATATATTTATATATTTGTAATTGCCCACATTGTTTTGGCTAGCGAGAAATACAGTGATAACTAGCATAACTTACAGAATGCTGAATCCTACATCACCCTTTAACCCCTGAACAAGAGATTCAAAAGCCTAAATAGTGCACTAGCTTTCTATATTAAACTAGTTGGGATTCACCCCAGAACAGTTAGGCAGCTATTAATTAGAATGCTTGAAATGGCAATATTAGTTAACATTACCTGCATGTCATTTTATGAAGCGTAAAGCACATCATATTCCATAGCATAGACTCATTTGCAACAGAAGCACTGATTGAGCTAATGCTATTCCTAGCGAAACCGCGAAATTCAGGAGTAATTCTGAAGGAATGAAACAAATCAAACTTTTGCTAATTAATATCCTTATTACCTTCTTCAACAGTTTCACATGCTTGTTTATCCTTTGAATAAGTCCACCTCAATATACTGCATATCAGAATAATCAGCAGAACAGATGATATCAATTTAACTCTTTTATCTGTGTGACAAAGCATCAGGTAAACCTTCTGCTTTTTTTTTTTTAGCTCAGAAATACAGTGTAATACAATATAATGTTTAATTCTAATGTAATTAGTAAGGACAGTACATAGTAGCCTAATGTCGGTTAATGGTACTTCTGCCGTCCCCTGTTGAGACTTAGGTCAGGGTAGTCACGTGTCTGCAAAATGTCTATAACTGTTAAGCATTTTAAAACATGAGTGACTCTAATTTATATAATGAAAAGCTACACTGAGTGGCGGGAAATTCTGATCAGACAGATGGAGCCGGAGAGTGATTTGTCACCTCCTGTGTGAAAAGCCCTTAAGTTGTCACCACCTCTTATCCCCATTTTAGCTCAGTCTATCTGCTCACAGAGCTTAAACTTGAAACCTTGACTGTAGACATTAAGTACTGTGGAAGTCTTAGACACCCAGCCCTTTTTTTTTTGTCTTGCATGCCTATTTTATGCTTAATTTATTCAATCAAGTTACATGAAACAGTTTAGTATTTTAAAGAAATGCAGCATAATGAGCAAATTTAATTTCTGAAAATAAAAATGTAATTAAAGGTGCAGAAAAAGGAAGAACTGTAGTAATGTTGCAATTGACTAAAGGTTGTAACTCGACCTCTGATTAGGGAACACCAAAGAAAATATCTAACTGCACAACAACATAGCTATGAGAATTGATTCAGATTTAGTAGTACTTTGCAAACCTTTAGAAATACTTAGGACATTAACTATAATTTAAACACATAAAAAAAAACCAGGAAATTAAATTTAGTTTGATTTTTAAAACCCACACAAGTTGGCACATGAGTACTACATGTTTGTGTTTATTGTCGTATGCATTTTTTTCATCCAACAGTTATGCAGGTTGTGTGCAGCAGCCTTAAGACATTATACATGAAAGTGAGTTGATGTGGCGTTTCATAGAGGAGATGCACCTGGCTGGTCTCTGGTGGCGATTTGTGTGGTGTTCTGGCAGGTCAGAGGAAAGGTCACCTGAGAGAAATGTGCATCATTGCGTCTGTAAAGCTGCCAGGTCTCTGTGATGCGATCCTATTCACACCTCTCTCCTCATTCACAAGGTAAACTCGTGCTTTCCCTGCAAGCTTGTCCTCGCAGGACACATATCATCGCTGCAACACCCAGACACCATTTACAAACTAGCAGTGCTCTCAGGCTTTGACTTCATCCTATATTTAGCTTTAAGGCATACTAAAATGTTAGAGGCTGCAATGGTAGTTTCCAGGAAGTACAGGAAGGAAAAAGAGGAACTGTCCAACAGTGCCAGAACTGAGGGTTACTGCATCATGTTCAAAATATGTAATTTGGTGCTATATGTGGACAGCTTGATAAATAACGCCTCTTTATATGTATGTAAATAAACCTTAAACTTAGGTTTCATTTCAGATTTAGAGTTCCATAACATCTGATTTTTCTCATCATATTATTAACAAGGTCCTCCTGACCAGACCAGGACTTGGATGTTCCACAATATATGCAGAACATTATAGTGAGCACGGTGTTCCTAGCCAAGTTCTAAAAGTTTATATGCGCTTATAAGACATTTCAATGTGTATTGGACTGTATGAATATTTCATCCCTGCAGATATTCTTCATCATACCTGTAGGGCTCTCTCTGTTTATGCAGAACAGACATTTTAGAATACCCCCTCCCTTTTATCATCTATTTTTGAATACCTCCCTGAGTTAATATCAGTGTTTTTTTTCTGTGAGTGTGCTGTGTGAGAGTGGGTTTGTGTATTAGGCTTATTGAAATGTAAGGAGAATGCTCCCATAGTGCTCATATGGCGGCATAGAAATGTGAAAAGCTTGTCTGGCAGGGAGAGTAGTAAAGTCATAAGAACACACATACAGTACATACACACACACTTTTTATGACTTGACTCATGTGGAAAAAAAATGAAAAGTATAAAATGCTTATGTGTTTGTTCAGTTCTACTACATTGTGATACTGTATCTGTTTGTGTGCTATGGATGTTAATTATTCTTTTATATTTGGATATTAGGCTAACGAGTTTTAACCATATATTTTGTGTTTGCTATCACTTAGTATTTGTGGTGGGTGAAGCGGAGCAGTGAGATGGAAAAATAAATCAGACCTGTACAGCTTTTGTGTTGGAATAGGGGCCTTCAATCTTATCCAGAAATGCTATTGTAGCTGCAGGCTTTCATTCCAAGCAAGAAGAACCCACACCTGATTTCACTTGTTTAATCAGTTCATCTTGGTCTCCAATCAGCTATCAAGTGTGCCTTCAATTTGGGCGTAATGCAAACCTTCAGCCACACCTGCAGGTCCTTTGTGGATAAGATTAAAGACCTCTATGTTAGGACCTCTAGATTTTAACAGTGGAGTATGCTAGAATGAATTTCTTTTTGCGTATTTATGATACACCATACTCACATTCTCTTTTCTCTGCTATTAACTGTCACCCCCTGAAAGCCCTGCCCCCTTCCCACATGTCATATTAATAATGTTTTGTCTGGTAGCCATGTCTGATTCGATTTTCCTGCTTGAAATGCACACTGAGGTGACATACTCAGTTTCATGTAAATGGAGTATGCTTAAAATGGAATAGCTCAAATTAAAAATAACTTCCGTTAAATAATTATGCGTTTAACATCATTACATCAGTTAACTACATACTTATTTAGCGATTTAAGATAAAACTAAACTAAAAACAAAACTAAGTATTATTTTTTTGTAAGACTAGGAAGAGTTCAGTTCTTCTATTTATGTAGATTTTTGGCACAACCTTTTGTTAGAAAAAGCAAAAACGCATGTTTACCATTTTTATAAATAAGTGCCAGAAATATTGGCCTTTCAGCCTATAATGTGTTTAACTTTAATGTCCTTCTGCACACATAATCTAGCTAGTGTATGCGATGCCATCAGTGTTGTTTAGTCCTGCGTCCCTGTATTTAAGACCTTCATTATGTTGCAGTGGGTATCGGCTCAGTGCCAGTACTCTCCCTTTCTCACCTGTGTGACTCACAGACATCTGCTCTCTTCACCAAGCTCATTGTGGAGCTGCTCATCCCAAATACAGCCAGTGTGAGATGCTGAGAAAGCAGCACCATGCAGAGAGTGCAACTGTTGTGGAGCACAAGCTGAAGCATGTGTGTTTGCTCCACATGCTTGGTACTGCTGCTCGGAACAGATCTATGTTGGAAAAAAAAGTAGCAAAGTGCTTGCAAAGCAGAAGATTGAGTCTCGTTACTGCTCAGAGGAATAGTTCCCCTAAAAGTTTTCTGGTAAGAATTAAACCTAAAAGGGGCAGATAGTGTTGTATCTTTAGCAAAATGGTAAACAATTTCCATTTCCTTAACAGTTGCTACTAGATAATGTTTTTTTTATGTTCCCATTAGTGATTATTCAGTGTTACCCATGAAAAGACAGTAGTGAAGTAGTGAGGATCAGCTTGGCAGTACTAATCATTTACAAGTCAGATCACTTTACACAATAGCATTTAGGAAATGCGGTACAAGTACCACATGACTAGTTTTAGAAAAACTGATCTGAAATAAGTACTTTTAGTGGTATACATAACACAAAGCCGCAATGAAAAACCCAGGCTGGTAAAATGTGCTAGTAGAGGTCAGGAGACAAACAAAAGCTGGTTAGTATCAGCTTTAAGCGTCTCAAAGGTGAGTTGCCTGCATTAATGTTCTTTTTATTTTGTAAGATTTAAGTCAGTGTCTGGGTTTGGGAAAATCATTAATTTATTGGCTAGCCTAACAGAGAACTAACGGGTTGAATGTGTTTGCCCAATGCATGCTTTTCTTACCTGGAAATATAAAGATCATGCTAAAATATGGTAGATAATATAATGTAACGGACGAGTGGTGTGTGTTGTTCTGTGTCTTGTTTTTAGTTTACTACTCGGCTGGCTTGGAATCATCACATATACAGTGCTCTAATGAGCCTAATCAGTCATTGATCTGGGAATTGTGAGAGGTGATAGGTGTTTGTTTTGTCTTGTGGTTTCTGATCAGGTCTTGGGCTGGGGATAACAGGAATTGTTGTTTGCAAGGTCAGGAGTGGTAAGCATGGGTGTGACAGGTGCAGCTGTATTGTGAGCACCTGAGGCTGTGTAGCTCGTGACCAGGTAAAGGCCATGCATGCCAGGCTCAGGGGAGCCTTGTCCTGCCCACTGTCCTCTGGCTTCCCCTGGAGCTGCCTGCTCAGGCATTATTACACCTGAGCTGATAACAGGGTCATCCAGCCTGGCTGCTTTATCTTACATTCAATGCCTGCACCAAACACAACATTAACTACAGACAACATATACTGTATACTGCATTTATCTCCCCATATACATACTTATGTTCTTTAATTTAATAAATACACAACTTATTTCTTTCCTTTTCTGTTATTAGGTTTTTAGAGAGCCAAAAAAATAACCCAACCCAACCACACTAAATGGAAAAAATGGATGGGAGAAAAAACAAAAGTATAAAAATTTAATAGAAAAATAAGACTCTGGGCTTTGTGTGATTCCTAGTGGGTAATGTACCTGAGGCAGTGTGAAGTGTTAACATGAAAAACACATCAGAGGATGGGCATGTGGCTTGCCTGCTTCTTGTGGCATAATTAGTCTGGACGAGCATGCTGCGATTCCCAAGCGCTAACACACACACACACACACACACACACACACACACACACACACAAAAATGAGAGCAACCAAGCACTCCGTGTTCCTTATGGATACAACTCTTCTGTATCAGACCACTGAATATTCATTTTCTGTACAAATTATTTTGATTCCCTGTTGTCTTAATGTCTTTTTTTCACATTTACTATGGTATGCTTATGAATACTAATTTATTTTTCATATTGTAATCGATTCATCTAACTTTGTCCTGATATAACTGTAACGAACTACAGTTTTATTTGATCCTTCTTTAATTTGGAGTTTTCATATTGATGGATAAATTAACTTGTTCTATTGGGAAAATCAAAAGATCTCTGTCATCAAACTTATTACAGTTGCATTGTTATAGCACAGGTAGAGGCTAACATTCATATAATAGCCATGTTTGGCTGAACCTTTGTAGTCTGTGTAATGCTGCTGGATGTTGAAGGGCTTCATACACAAACACTACTGGGTCTGAGTCACGATGAAATCCTCATCCATGTGCTGGTTTATTCTACCAAAGCAGTTAATATCTGGAGAATTAAGAGGAAAAATTTACAAACCACTGTTCCAAGTTTGTGGATAATGGCTCTCACAGTGGTTTGCTGGAATCCCAAGGCCTTAGAAATGGCTTTAGAAGCCATTTCGGACTGATTCTTTTCTTGAATCTCTTCAGATTGCAGCATGATGTGAGATACTTTAGCATGGTTAACTTAGACAGGTTCTATTTAAGTGATTTCTTGATTTAGCATGTCTGGCTGTAATCAGGCCTCGGTGTGGCTTTCCAAAGAATGTGGTTAACAGTTCATTCATGATATAGCAGGAGGCATTTACTTTTTCACATAGGGCCAGGCAGGTTTGGACAGCTTTTTTTCATTTCATTTATGAAATCATCAATAAAAAACATGTTTTGTATTTACTTAATCTTTGTGTAATCTGAATCATCTATGTAAAAACCTGAATATGCAAAAAAAAAAAAAAAAAAAAAGAAGCATATTCAGAAGCGGGAAAATACTTTTTCACAGCACTGTAACTAAACATTTAGAAGATGCATGAAGTAGGTAGGTATGTCTAATAAAGGGGCCTGTAATACCCACTAATATGCTACTACCATATCAGTGTGCCTGATGTGTTGAAAGGTCTCCAAATAATCTGGTCAAATAAGGTCTTTTCCATTAACGGACAGATTATGCATATTAACAAAAGAGCATAAACGCTACAGTCAGTAATTGTACTCCTACAACATGCACCTCTATTCCCTCCAAAAGTATGGGAATGCCCCAATTGTTTTTGTTTTTGCTATACACCAAAGACATGTTAGTTTAAATCTGAAACTCTGGATGATAATTTCAGCTTTGGCATCACAATCCAATATTTGAAGAAGACTGTGAGAGCAGACATACAGATGCCAGACCACAAGATTCAAACAACTCATCAGCAGTAAGAATCAGAGGCCAAGATTGGAATTAAAAGAAGAGATGAGCTACAGAATTTCTGGAACCTAGATTAACCTCTAACAAATAGTTAGAAAGGCCAAAGTGTGGAGAAATTGGCTTCACTAATCTTTAATCATGATATTAATTGGCAGGAACTTCATCGTGCTGCTAGACAATGACCAAAAACGCACTTCCAACATAACAAAGAACTTTATCAGGGGAAAACAGTGAAATGTTTTAGACTGGCCAAGTCAATCACCAGGCCTTAAGTCAGAGTGCATTATACTTCCTGAAGAGGAGACTGAAGGGAGAAACCCCCCCCCCAAAAGCAAACAACTGAAACAAGATCCAGTACCAGCTTGGAAAAGCATCACAGTAGGAAAATGCAACAGTTTAGTGATGCGTGTGTGTGTGTGTTGTTGACTAGAATGCAAGCATGTTATATGCATTCAAATATTACTTGGCTTTTACATACATTTTCATTATGACTATCTGTTCCTTTACATTTGTTTTTAAAAAATTGGGTTGTCTGCCACACAAGATGCTAAGTTTTAAGTTATTTAACACATCTAGATAAAGAATATCAGAAAAAGAAAGCTGAAATCCCAATCTAGCATCTCATATTCCTCTTTTTATCTCAAACCCGAATGTCTTCAGTGTACAGAAAAACTACTGAACTGGTCTTGCAGTTACAAGACTTTCATATGAGACTGTATATGGTAGATTTGACTGAAAATATTTTTGTCATATAAATGTTTTAATTTATTTATTCTCAGTTTTTCTTAATTGTTGACTGTAACCTACTGTTCATGTCTCAAGAAAATCACAAGGAAGAGCACTGGCAAAGAAATATCTAACGATGCCCTGAATCTATCATTATCATACAGAGAGGGTGTAAACACTTTGCATTCATATCTCTGTGCAAAGATCTCTCTCACTCTCCCCCCTCTCTCTCACTCTTCCACCTCTCTCTCTCTCTTCACCCCCCCTGTCCCTACACTGTCTCTCTCTCTCAGATTACCAAATACAACCATTCACTCTCATATCCAAGAGCCACTGGGCCTAATCACATGTAATCTCCCTGCTCATGCACTAACGACATTAGTTTAAAGGCTTGTAGAGCGAGGTCGCTTAAGCAATTTGAGAATAACCAAATCTAAGGATCCTACTTCATTTTAATGCCATTATACCCCAGTGAACCTTTGAAATGATTTTAGGGGCCAGGTCTGTAGGGCCGTCTGCTGTTTTGCCTAAAGCTAGTTATCAGTTTCTTTCGTTGAAAGGCAGGTCATTCAGGTCTTGTTTGGAGGTCTGATAAGGAGAGCCACAAGGGAACCAGCCCATGAAATGCCAGAATGTCAGGTTCACCATCAGGTAAAGGGGACTGATTGTATCAAAACCTTTTGAGGGACTATTTGCTTTAGGCACATTCAGTGGAATTCAGTCTTCAAACCTAGGATACACAGACCCAGGTATATAGCCTGGGAACATTATGTTCTGTGTTTCAAATTAAACACATTGCTGGCGCTAATGTGGCTCTAATGCAAATCCCCATTTCTTTTCCTGAGCTTGCTCTCTGGTCTCTAAATGAGTTTGTTTGCGATAAACCAGCACCCTGCTTGGTGTAATATGAGCTCACACTGGGGAAAGCAGTCATTGAGGTTGTGTAGTTATGTGAAATCCGTTAAATGGCAAAGACCTCCAAGGCCGATGGGTTTAACACAGGGCAGGGGCGGCTTTATTGGTAATTTTATTTTTGTTGTGTGCAATTACCTTTACACATATTCACATTTTATGAATGTTTTCTGCCCTAGACACTGAGGAAATGGTTTTCCTCTAAAGGTGTTAGTTATAGCTGTGCCAGTTTATTACAAATAGGAAGGCTTTCACTGTGAATTACCCCCACACTGATAAAAGTATATAGCAGCCTTAATGGTACACCTCATGAATGCAGCTTCCAAAAAGAACTTTAGATGCAATAACAAATCACTTCATCATTGGACCTTAATGTCTTCATGAGGTCGACTTTCCTGTGACCTTTGATCTGTTTTTTTCTGCTCTAGCCATTAGCCCAGGCTCCACTGGCGGGCATGATTATGTCTTATTGTTAGAGGCAGTAATTTGATTGGTGGAGAATTAAGGCAGCTCCTCGCGGGTCATTTTAGCTCACTTCCTCTATAGTTCTGGGCTTGATTAAAAATTGATCCACAGCCGTAATGTGAATATATTATTGAGACTATCTGTCACTCCTGACAGGTAATTGGGAGTACACAACTTCGTTTTCAGAGAAATGCTCCACCTTGGCTTGGCTGGAATGATCTGTCGAGTACTGCTTGTGTGTGGTTATGCTGCTGCTGCTGCCCGTGTTTTTCAGACAGTACTATGATGATTGTATGTCCGAGTAGTAAATATGGAGGATAAAAAAAAATTATGACATCATCATGGCATGTTATATTACACAGAGTTTTTTTTTTTTTATATCAAAATGATGTTATGAATCCATATTTTCTTTCATATTTATGGCTCTTTCATCGTGATTTGATTAGATTCGAAATTTGAAAAGTTTCATTAAAGAAAATGGGTGGTACTGCTCAAACTGAGTAGACAAACAATTTTTGCTTAAAATGAGCTTGTCCAAATTCCTACTCAATTAAAAGTTTTACATATGCCTACATATACAAAGCCATTTAAAATATTTTTTTCACAACTTTACACATTTCAAAATAAAGATTAAAAGACATATTTATTTCAGCTTCAGTTAATATGTCATAGATTTTTTTTGCACTTTCCTATAGACTAAATGCGTCTTAAAACGTACAATTGAGGTCAAATGTTATTATTTGGTGGCATCACCCTTTATTTGCTTAACCTCACAATACCACTAACTGGAGCATTTTTTAATTTGGTTCACAAATTTTATTAAAAATTATTCTACAAATTTGTAGAACATCCCTCTTAATCCCTCTTAATTGTTTTCTGAAGTGAAGCACCAGTCTTTTGTCCAGCAAAACACCACCACAACATGATGCTGCCATTGCCATCTTTCACTGTAAGTCCATTTATTCTTGTAAGTTAATTCATGCTGTTTTCCAGAAGGATGCAATCTGTCTTCATTCATTCATTCATTCATTCTCTAAACCACTTCTCCAGGGTACAGGGTCACTGGAGGCCTGGAGCCTATACCAACAAACTTGGGGCACAAGGCAGGATACACACTAGATGGGGTGCCAGTCTATCGCAGAAAAACAAGCACACTCAAACATTCACTTACACACACCAGGCAACTTGGAAACACAAATTAATCTAATCTGAATGTCTTTGGACTGAAGCTGGAGCACATGCAGGAAACCCACCAAGCACGAGGAGAACATGCAAGCTCCATGCACTCAAACCCTTGACCTGGGAGGTGTGAGGCCACAGTGCTAATCACTAAGCCACCATGCCATCTGTCTCTAATCAGTTGTTAATTATTTATTTAAAACCTGATACCCTAACTGACTTTTAAAAAGAAATGTATGTTGACATGAAATGTGTGGAGTTTAAATTAAGATTAAATATCTTAAATTGAGGTGGACTTTTTTCAACTGGAATTTAGGTTTTCATGCACTGAAATCTACTGAGTGTTATTGCTTACCATTGAACTATGCAAAAAATATGATTAATGTTATTAGACACCTTTCAAATCTTTTTGTAGAACAGATTATTTGCTCTCTTTCGTTAATGCATCAATAGCGTTTTGTGGATGCTGAACAAATTTGAAACATGCATTGGATTTCACTCTGACATTTTGAATCTCTTATGCTACACTGTTTTTCATGCTGTAGCATTTTAGAACAAATTTGACCAAATGGTGTGCAAATGATGTTGAACAAAAAGTACCAAAGGAACGTAAAAAATACTTAAAAGATTGTAGAACCAGCAACACCAGATGATTCTGAAATGCACAGGATATGATATCAGCTGAAGTCCTACCTTTCCTTTTCATAATAAGCTTGCTTAATCTCTAGGATAATGTCACAACGTAGGATAAGACAGTGTATATTGCAACAGTGGAGTATTTTTTCCTCACTGTTTGCACGCTAACAGTAAGAAAAAACAGAACAAGAATAGGAACTAGGAACAAGCAAAAGATCTTGCTTTATGTTTTTAAACATTACATCAAGGTCCATTTTAATAGGGATATTAATTAGAGACACTGCGTGGTTTTCACTGAAATAGGATAATTCTCTTTGAAAGTACAGCCTACATGGAAGACAGTGTTAACAACTAAATGTAATTTTATGGATAAGTAACTTTGTGCCCTGCCGTCTTCCACTTCTCTGTTTTCAGGGAACGTTAGTTTCCTCACAAAAGGGCATTTCCTTCTGAACAGAAATCACTGGCAGAGATTAATAACACCATTAGGTGGTAATGATGCTGCGCTGAGTGAAATATTTATTAAAGATCCCTCTGCTAGCAATTAGCATGGCGTGTCATTGTTCAGCGCGAAAAATCTGGATGATTACAGCAGCATCTCTCCCTCGCCAGCCCCCATATTTCAGCCGCCTTCACACCACCACAAAAGAGTTGAGACTTGGGGCGTCCGGGTGTCCCATCTTAATTACAGTAATTCCACTCTGGTACGAGAGCGTTCTGAGTCTAATTATGGCCGCCTCGTTGATTTCCTTGGGAGGATTGAGATCGAGAGTAGCACTGAGCCAAAACATTTCCTCACTGTAGTCTTGCAGGAGTGCTTTCAGTTTCAGGTGTGCTCCTCATTTCTGTATATATAAATAAATGATTCCTCCAGTGCTTGTAACTTTTTATGTGCCATTTCTGCTGCAGTTATATTTAATTAGAAGTTTGCTGAGCACATGAATGTTTTGTTCCATTAGGATCTTTACCAACTCTCACACTCTAAGCCCTGGCTGTAGGTCACATAATCAAATGTGTCCCTTTGCTTCATGGATCATCAAATGGCCAGTTCATCAGCTGAGCCTTTGAAGCATGTAGGAGATTAATCAACTTGCTCACTAGTCTTTAATCATGTTTTTTTTGTCCTGTTCCTGATACAGGCATTGAGAAACAGAGAGACGCAAAGGGACACAACTTTATTAAGAGACAACTAACATGATGGTAGTTCACTTTGCTTTGAACAAAAGACATCAGGGAGACGGATCAATTTGCAATACTGTGTTCAGCACCCATGCAACAAAACCAAGACATGAAAGCAGAGCATTAAGACTCTATGAACCTAGCAATCAATAAACATCAGTGGCAGTAAAGACGAGCATGTTTCTCATTCTGCTGAGTCGCCAAGGGCCTCCGTCTGGGGCTGATGAGTAGGCCACGGCCTTATCCTCATATTTTTCTTTCACATGTTTGGTGTCATTTATCAGAGCACACTGGTCAAGGTGAGACCCAAGGAGGAGATGAGAGAGAGAGAAAGAGAGAGAGAAAATGTGTACTAGGTAGATTTACTAAATCAAATAACATCTATATAATAAGAAAATATAATTGTTAATTAAAACAATTCAGAGAACTAACCAGGTGTGGTAGCTAGTTTACAGTTTATAGCTCCATAATATATTTTGTATTTCTTTAAATGATGATGTATGGAATAGAATAATTTTACAATTGATCCAAAATAAAATAATTATATATATATATATTTCCGCAACACTCTGGCTACATGCAATTCTCTGCTGGCCTTGTCTCATCAAATAAGACAGGTCTAAATTAAACATTGAACCATGTACGTTATGTTTATACACACATACACAGCTGTGGATAGGGGAATATCATGGGGAAAGAGTGTATTGCGGCAATATTTGCTGCCTTTGTGTAATGTGCTAGTAGAACTGTTGCATAGATGAGTCACTATTTTTCCTCATGAGCTACACCTATCAACCATAATATTAAAACCACCTGCCTAATATTGTGAAAATGCCCTTGTGCCAGCAAAACAGCTCTGACCCGTTGATACAAGGACTCCAGATCTCTGAATGTGATCCAAGATGTTCTCAGCAGATACTTAAAGTCTTCATGGACTTTTCATGTTAGACTTCCTCAAACAATTCCTAAACAATTTTTGCTGTGTGTCAGGGCACATTATCCTGCTGAAAGAGATGGCTGCACTAAGGAATGCCATTGACATGAAGGGGTGTACTTGGTCACAACATTGTTTAGGTAGTTTGTACGTGTCAGTGTAACATCCACATGAATGGCAGGACCCAATGTTTCCCACCATTTCTTCTTCATGACAATTCCTCAGTCCAGGCCACTGTATTCCATTGCTGCATGGTCTGGTTCTTATGCATCAAAGAGCCATGACCATGTTGCTGGATAAGTGGTTGATCTTCCTTAGATCACTTTGGTTAGGTACTAACCCCAATTTTTTCCTGTTTCTAAGAACAATTTTTTCCTGTTTCTAACACATCAACTTAGCTGACCGTCTACTTACTGGGTAAAATATTCATCACTCAGGTGGATATTTATTGACAGGTGCCATTGTAATGACATAAACAATTTACAACCCAAATTCCGGAAAAGTTGAGACGTTTTTTAAATTAGAATAAAATGAAAACTAAAAGACTTTCAAATCACATGAGCCAATATTGTATTCACAATAGAACACAGAGAACATAAAAAATGTTTAAACTGAGAAATTTTACACTTTTATACACTAAATGAGCTCATTTCAATTTTGATGCCTAAATGAGCTCATTTCAATTTTGATGCTACAGGTCTCAAAAAAGTTGGGACGGGATCAGCAAAGGGCTGAAAAAGCAAGAAACTTAGAAGGAATTCAGCTGGGAGATCTAGCATCAGGTCTGTAACATGATTAGCTATAAAAGGGATGTTTTAGAGAGGCAGAGTCACTTGGAAGTAAAGATGGGCAGATGTTTTCCAATCTCTGAAAGAGTGCATGAAAAAGAATACAATGTTCCATGGATTAAAAAAAGGCATATTCCTCAACGTCAAATTGCAAAGGCTTTGCAAATCTCATTATCTACAGTGCATAACATAATCAAAGGTTCAGAGAATCTTGAAGGGACAAGGCCGAAGACCTTTGTTGGATGCCTGTGGTATTCGGGCCCTTTGACTGCTAAAAGGTCCCAGGAATACTTCAATAAACCACTGTCGGCAAACACAATCCACCGTGCCATCTGCAGATGCCAACTATAGCTCTATCATGCAAAAAAGAAGTCATATGTGAACAGAAGGACAGTTGTGTCCTGTAAAATAGATTGTTTCAAGGTGGAAAAGTGTTCTATGGTCAGACAAGTCCAAATTTGACATTCTTGTTAGAAATCACGGACACCGTGTCCTCCGGGCTAAAGGGGAGGGAGATCTTTCAGTGTGTTGTCAGCATTCAATTCAAAAGCCAGCATATTTGATGGTATGGGGGTGCACAAATGTGGTATAGGCAGCTTGCGTGTTTTGGAGGCACTATGAATGCTGAAAGGTATATAAAGGTTTAAGAGTAACATATGCTCCAGGGAAGGCCTTCTGTATATCAGCAGGACAATGCAAAACCACGTAGTGAAACTATTACAACAGCATGGCTTCGTAGTAGAAGAGTCCGGGTAGTGAATTGGCCTGTAGTCAAGACCTTTCACCTATAGAGAACACTTGGCACATCATTAAATGAAAAATACATCAAAGACAACTACAAACTCTTCAGCAGCTGGAAACCTATATCAGGCAAGAATGGGACCAAATTCCAACACCAAAACACCAGGCATCAAATTTTAAAAGAGCTCATTTTGTGCATAAAATTGTAACATTTCTCATTTTAAACATTTGGTATGTTATCTTTTTTTATTGTGAATAAAATATTGGCTCAGGTGATTTGAAAGTTTTTTAGTTTTCATTTTATTCTAATTTAAAAAACGTCCCAACTTTACCGGAATTCGGGCTGTATGAATTGCAGAGTGCTGTAACTGTTCCATAAAAGTAAACATTGATAGAGGCTAATAAGAAATGACAGTTGTGTTTGAGTTTTGTAGCTTGTAAGAAGATCAGTAATACTAAATATCCATATGAATTTTGAATTCCATTAGGTATATGTGTAATAAACTCTGCAGTATACACATGTAGAAAGTTCAAGTGGCAGTCTGACTTAGCAGCACACATTTAACTCTTTTCACTTGATATGGGAATTAGAGCCCTCTCCCTCATAGGGAAATGTAGTCTGTCTTCGATTCACCCACTCCCAGTGATCTTTTTCATGCTGGGCCTTATGACATCCCATAGAAGTGCTTTTATTCCCTGAAGATACAGTACAAATCATCATTGGTTTTATCTCAGTTGGGGATGTCGATTTTCTAAATGAGCTTACTCTTTCCAGCTGCCTGTCAAGCCTATTTTCCCTATCTCACGGCAGCCAACCTCCCATCCTTTCCTCACTCTGCCCTCCCTATATCACCATGCAAGTCTGGAGCTTTTCTTACCACCAGGGTTTAAGGCCTTTCTTTCCAGGCTTTGTTCCTGTAGGGGGAGAGGGAGCAAACAGCAGGATTGATCCTACATTTGTGTCTTGGTATTGTTCCAAACCTTCCTTGTCAATAGGGATGGGGAGTGCATTTGACTGGGGGAGGCTGAGGGTGCGAGAATGAAATTGGCTGAGGTCTTTTTATTTCCCTGTGTACGCCACAGTGGCTGGCTTTTTGTGTGCAGTGGAATGTCCCTAATCTGGCCGCCATCGACATGCAAATGAACACCGCCGGTCCACGTCACGTGGCTGATCAGAGGCATCAAAGCCTGGGAAAGAGCTTTGCCAAGAACTGCACTGGGATTCGATGTTGGGACTGCACTGGAAAAAACTGCACATTATATCAGAATATGTAATACATATGTTTCGACAAAAAAACCCAAACAACAAAAGAAAGAAACAAAAAAGACTGTTACTGGCTTTGATGTAGTGACGTCAGTGTAATTAAAAATGTATATATGCTTATTTTTTTTCCAGAAGGCTTTTCCAAATAATTGTTTTAAGTAGTTTTAACAATATATAAATTGAGCATGTATAACAACTACAGGACCAACCAAATGTTTGGATTTATTTTCTGCATTCTAAAACAATATTGGATTTTTCATTTAAAACTATGAAATAACACATTTTGCATTAGGTAATTATGGAACAGCACATTATTTTACGGCATGAGGGTTCTGGAATAGTTCTTGCAAGAACAGTATTGTCAAGTGCATTTACAAAACCAATCAAGCATCATGATGAAACTGGCTCGCATGAAGACCATCCCAGGAAAGCAAGAGAAAAACTTACCTCTGCTGCAGAAGAGAAGTTCATTTAAATTCATAATAATAATTGTGAAGTGGAAAGAAAGTGATAAATGGGTTTCAAAATTTGTTTTACAAATAAATATCTGAAAAGTGTGGCATAGATTACCTGTGTGGCTCTGATACCCCTAACAAAAAAAAAAAAAAGTAATAAAAAGTCCACCTGTATGTAATTTGATCTCAGTATAAATACAGTTGTTCTGGGAAGCCTCAGAAGTATGTTAGAGAACATTAGTGAATAAACAGCATCACGAAACCCTAGGAATACACCAGACAGGTCAGGGATAAAGTTATAGAGAAGTTTGAAGCAGGGTTAGGCTATAAAAAATTATCCAAAGCTTTGAATATCTCACAGAGCACTGTTCAATCCATCACCTGAAAATGGAAAGAGTATGGCACAACTGCAAACCTACCAAGACACCGCCATCCACCTAAACTGACAGGCCGGGCAAGGGGAGAGCATTAATCAGACAAACAGCCAATAGGCCCATGGTAACTCTGGAGGAGCTGCAGAGATTCACAGCTCAGGTAGGAGAATCTGTCCACAGGACAACTATTAGTCATGCACTCCACAAATCTGGTCTTTATGGAAGAGTAGCAAGAAGAAAGCCATTGTGGAAAGAATGCCACAAGAAGTCCCATTTGCAGTTACACATGGTTGGTCTATCACATAAAATTCCAATAAAATACATTTACATTTGTGATTGTAATGTGACAAAATGTGAAAAAGTTCATATAAAGTACAGTATAAAAGAGAGAGAGCAAGAGAGAAAGAGAGAGAGAGAGATTACGTTTCAGTTACGTTTTCTAGTCTACCTTTGATGATCATGAGCTCTAGCTTAAGACCTTCCTTACTGATAGTATATATGGTTCCCTCTGTCTTGACGAACCTGTTATGCCCTTCAGCTCCCGTGTTCAGTTCCACTCAAGTGCCATTATTTTATCAGGCCACTAGAGACCCTTCTGATACAGTTACTTTTATTTAGAAGGCTATATCTTTGGAATTGAGGAGGGTTTTTTTTTTTTTTTTTTTTTGAAGACCTTCCCTTAAGGCTGAGGATAACATTACAGTAGAGGAACATGACACTCAGGGTTTTGACGTTATCTTTCTTAACTGTAAAAAAAAATCCCTTTGAAGGGAACTGTCCTATGACAACAAAGGCTACCATCTGGGATTTAGAAAATCACCAAATTAGCATCAGTAACTATGTAAATGAGAGAAGAGTTGCAAGTATAGAATGATAGAGACATAATTGAACAATCACAGTGGGAATTTAAGTATAATATGTGTAACCCGGTTAAATTTTATTTCTGTTTGTTTGTCCAGTACTTTCAAATGCACAAAACCAGACCCTATTGTGACCCAATGCTAAATGCCCATAGAGATTGAAAACCTTTTCTCTTATGGTTCAAATTCTATTTCAGACTTACAGATTCTTAGTTTAAATTAGAAAAGTCCTTTTTAAAAATTTAAAAGTAATTAATGTATACTGCTCAAAAAAATAAAGGGAACACTCCCGGTGTCCTGGTTTGACTTGAACCATGCACACACATACGAGAGGCGCTCCAGTCAATCTGGGACTAAGTGTTCCCTTTATTTTTTTGAGCAGTATATTAGTCAAAGACCACCCGACTCATTCAGTATTTTATATTTAATTCAGGCTATCAGTGTGTTACTACTCTACTCTGGAACTTTGCTCTAAAATGCAGGTATTTTTCCACTGGAGCCTTTTAGATGTCATAAAGCAAGCTTTTCTCAATTTTGCATTCCATATGTGTGATTTAATAATGAGTTATACTTGCCAGCTTGCAACTTTTTGGCATATCAAAGTGCAGGAGTGCTTAGGTTCATGAACTGAATAAGACAAAGTTTAAAAAAAAAAACCCTTGACTGCCATATTGCAGTTTCTATGAAACCTAACATGGATTAAAAAAAAGAGAAATCTGCTGTAATTAGCAAAAGATGGTGCCCCGTTAAATTGAATTTAATGACAACACAGCAAACTTACTCAGTGAGAACTAATCTTCAACTTACGAGTATTATGGTTAATGATCCTGAAAGAAAATGATGGCCTCTCAAAGCAAAACCAATTAACACAGTTGGTGAATATCTATACTGTGCTTTTCAATTTTAATAAGCATTTTATCTTTAACCAATCATAGAACGTTCGTGCGTTGATGTGTGGATCTTTTTTAAAGGGATCCATCCAACAGCTGTGATTGTTCTGCTTTCTGCAAAGGTGCTCTGCTGTTATGTTCTCTTCTGAGATCTGACAAGAGAGAGGAAGGTAGTGCGGCAGCAGCTGGCCATATATCACAGTAATTAAAGGCCGGCCTAATGATGCAGGCTTCCTCCAGCATGATTTCTGTCTGATCACAGGGCTGCTTCATTAGGAGCACTCAGCCTAACGAGGTGGAGCTGCAGTAAAGTAATTCTCAGCCTGCTGCAGTGATAAAGAGGTCCCAGGGCCGAGGGAAGCCTCAAAATATAATCATAATTGGAAATGCTTGACTAAAGTTATTGCAGAGCTGCTGAAGGGTGCATTGTTTGGGGTTCAGAGTGATTACTTCAGCTTTCCCCACTTTCTTTCCAGCCTCATAGCAAAATTCCAGAAATCTTGACTGGGGATTTGGTGTTACGGGTAAAGAGGCTAATTGCAGGTGCAGTGATTTAGTGATATGACAATGCAAGGACACAAAATTGTTCCAAAAGCAAATGTTAAGGTTTACATGAAGATAATGCCACAGTTTTTTTTTTATTATATGACCTAAATGAAAATGTTAGCATTTTATTTTATTTCAGAAACTGTTTAGTAAAGCTTGTTTGATTGAGCATTAAAACGTTGATCAAAGCAAGTTTGGGAATTCTTAAATTATAATAATTTATTTTGTGAGAATGTTTTTGCTGCACGAAACAAAAGCAATAAGCTTAGACATTCACCTGCATAGGTGCAAGATAGCAAGATTTTAACATAGCAAAGGTTCACATGTGCCACACATTTGATGACCTTCTAAAAGGTCAGGCTGAAAAAAATAGTGGTTTCACTAATGAGAACGTGCAGCTTTGTAGAGCAAGCTGGTAAAAATGGCACGTTTTTTCATTGGTTCATTGAAAATGTTAGCTGTGATTAGTTACACAATCCAGCATTAACCTGTAAATTAAAATTCCTTGGTGCAATTTGATGGGTGATTTAATTTGGTTTCTCTCTCTCTCTCTCTCTCTCTCTCTCTCTCTGTCTCTCTCACTCTGTCTCTCTTGCAGCTCGCCACAGGCTATTCCCATTATGAATTCTTTATATAGCTTTTTCCTTAATGATCAGCAGCCTGTGCTCCGGTGCTGATTACTATTGTACACTTAGCACTACATAAAACAGGGGATTAATACGTCCCAGAAGGATTGTTGCTATGGATCCCCCAGTTGCCTTCGGAGAGATGTTTCTGCAGCTTCAATTGTCCATAAATTACTCTCCCTAGTGAATTAGCCTGCAGACTGTGAGGAGAGGAACAAGCCGAGGAGAGCACTCTCACTCTGGGCCCAGATGAAAGCGATCTGCTCAATTATTCATGACCAGGCCCTTTTTTCAGATAATGTGAGATGCTGTATTACATTTTCTCTTTCTTTCTGTTTCCATCTTTCTTTCTGTTTCATTCCCAGCCAGGTAGAGGATAAGATTGAGTTAGAGGGAACACAAAGTGTTGGAGTCCATCGAAGCTGTCTTGTCCTGTGCAGACTGTGCAGTGTTGAACGCAGCAAGGCCCCATAAGTACTGGTTTGAGAGGTGTGGACTTCTTTTAAATCATAAATATCATAAAAAAATTGCACTGGCCAGCGGGTAATCTTTGTGCCTTGGGCCTGTTGGAACTTTATCAGGTGCGGTAACATGAAGAGATCATTCATGTTTAGTTATGCAGCCAAATCACTGTTGCAGCCATCACTAGTATTCTAATTAACTGCTTCAGCTCATTTAAATCATTATGATAACCGAATGGTTATTTAAAAAGATACAGAACTGTTCAGGTTCAGTATAGATCTGCAAGAAATGCATTGTTATCTCTAGTCATAGCAAATTCTATTAATAGATTCTATCAACAAATTATTTGCTTTGTCATAGGTTTAATACCTGAATGTGCTTTTCCTCTCATTGGTCCACCCTGCCGGTCTGTAGTATTCCTGTTCCACCATGTGCTTGATCCACCTGGTTTCCTTCGAGTGGAAGGATCAGTCTAGCTACATTAAGTCTTGAGTTTAGGCCAGACAAGCAGCTGTGGTTTCAGCATCTGTCTGCCTCCTCTGCTTTCAACCTTAAACTGCATTTGACTGTCTAAAGGGATGTCACGATGAGGTATTTATTTTGTTGACAAAACTTAAAAAAGAGTTTTTTTTTGACATCAAAATTTTTTTTAAATTAAATTGCATTATGTATAAACTTAGGTAATTATAAAAGCTAATCATTAGTATTGGTATTTTGAGATTTTGGTGCAGCATGTCACTGGATAATTATCATTATACCAGAGTGCTATCGAATTCTCACTAAGAGGCTGCTTACATGGTTTACAGCTGCTATAACATAAGTGCTAAAAAGAATTCTATTGGATGTTCCACAGATTTACCTGTGGTTCTAAGAGGTGAAATGTCATTAATTAATAAGGACATATAATAGTGTCCAACTGATATCATGGAAAAGAAATAAAACACTTCAGGATAATGGAATGTTAATGGAAATCAATTAACTTCATGGTGGAAGCTGCAACATTTGAGTAGTTTCTAGTTTAAAAAAATATATAATATAATGTAAATAAAATAACTTGAAGTGACATAAAATTACTGAAAGTTGTATGTTGTTGAGAAAAGACTAAGACTAAAAATATAACCAAATGAACTAATGAAATGAAGACTTTATTATAAATAAAGACTTGAAAGTGTATTTCTTTAAGATGTTATGGTAAGATGATATTAAGTTGTGATTTGAATAAGAATATGTTTATAATTGAAAATTCCAGATGTTTGAGTATTGTACAAGCAATTGTCCAGCACAAACTTTTAGACTAGGTGCCAGGTCACATTCTACACTTTAACCTGATTTACATGTGGAGCCGTGTGCTGGGCATCATTGACACCTCAGCATGGACAGCACAGTCTGCTGGCTACTACTGCCTCCCTCATGAGTGGCATTTGCTGCCCATGCCAGGTTGTGGCTCCCAGGCCTGGAAGTGGACCAAGTCCTCTTCTACCTCCATGGCCAACAGCTGGAGCAGTGCTGCAGGTGATAAATCATCTTCAATTAATATTTAACTCCTGGCTTCTGTACAGTGGCATACCTCAGCGTCTCACTGCATATCTTCAGGTGGAGCATCTCTTTCTACCCTGCACATATACAGTGTGACGGGTAGTGTTTAAAGGATTCTGATTGCACTAAAGGAAGGGGGTAGTGTACCTGAGTTCCTTAACTACGCTCTTTGGCCATAGTGATTTTTTTTTTCTGAATCTGTGGAGCTCAACTTACCCAACTTACACACACACACAGAGCCTCTTCTTTCTCTCCTCTTATCCTAGATCTCAGTGGTGCACCTGCAGGCATGTGCTCAGATCTCAGGCTGGCAGCAGGATCAAAGTGGTAATGCTGGACATTTGAAATCGAGGCCTGGATCATAGGAGTAGTTTTGGAGCCACCCAGCTCCTGTGTTTATATATAGTTAAAAGAATATCTCCCAACTAGAGTGCTGTAGTCTGCCGGTTGGGTTGTGAAGATTTTAGACGGGTCACCCCGATATCCCCTACAGGCTTTACAGAACTGTGTATGATCTAGTGATTAGTACTCCAGTCTGTCTTTCCTGGCAGCTGATGTGATGTACAGCTCCCCATCAGTTCAGCCTCATTCGCATGCAAGTACTGTAATCTTCTGCTATTTGAGTGTACATTAAATTCTACTTTATGGTTGGCTGTAAAAGCTGAAAAAGCAGCAAAGGATTTTATCCTGTTCCTTAAAAAATGGATTTAGTATTTAACCCTATATTAACCCTCTTTATACACTTCTTCTTTACAGTGTAACAGTACAATCAATTTCTCTATCAATAAAGGTGACTCAGTGTTCTCTAGTTCAGGCATTGAATAATATTAGAAATGACTGCTTACTATTCTTTTCCCTGTTTGTTTTGGTGTGTTCTGGCCTACTGGTGCTGAGTGCAGACTTGCTAATAGTATGTGAGCCTCAAGGGAGCGTATGGGAATCGCCACGGGGACAGGATTTTTGGGACGATTTCCTATCTGCAAGATTGAGGGACACCTCGGGGAACTTCCCGAGAACGCTTTACTTCCCACAGAGGGAGGAGCACAAAGTGACTGCCTTTGTTCCCTACATAAATGGGGTCTGCCAAGGAGACAGCATTCCCCTTGGAGGCTTTATTGTCTCCCTAACAAATATTAATATTCATATTTTTACAAGCCCAGAAATCCCGCCATAACTCTTTCCATTCATGCTCATTAAATGTATTATAGAGAGCGAGGGATTTTTTTTTCTTACTTTTATAATATTTGAATGAAACAGTTCTCCATATGAAAGGTTGCTGTGTCACACCCCTAAAGAGACTTCATAGATTAAAAAGAAATACATAATTACTGTACATTTCCATCTCTCTCTCTCTCTCTCTCTCTTTCTCATTCTGTGATTATAAACACAGATGCACTCTAACATTGTGTGAAGTGAATCCCTGAGGAATCTGAAAGGAAAAGTACTTTTCATCAGGTCAGTGTTATATATTTCATATGAACTGCTTGCTGTATTTATACTGCTCCATCAAAGGAGTTCTGGACAAATTCCCAAAGACTCTCCTTTGTTCATTGCCAGAGCAGTCATTAATGGTCTACTAAAACCAAACACAGTTCCCTTGAAAAGAAGACACTTTTTTTAAAATCTGAAATACATAATGTAATGTGCCTGTTCTTTTATATTAGCTTTGTTTCACTGACTTTGGTGGGCTACACCATTCCATGCTGCTTTTTCTGACTAGGGGTAACAGTTTAAGACACATGGTGAAGCCCATGGCACGGCTGCACAGTGAACCTAGAGAACGAGTTTCACATGAAAACAACCTCTGCCGCACTGTGACTAGTAAAAACTGTGGCCTGACCCTTTTACTGATTAACAAATTCACTCCAACAATGCTTGGTTATGGACTTGCATTCCAGGCCACATATCATGTCATCCAATTATCTCCAGCACGTTTTATACAATAGGATTTCTTCACATTGTTTGTGATTTTTTATTATTATTATTTTTTTTGCTGCAGTACACCTTATACACCATCATATACAATAAAGTATATGTCTCATTAGTGCAGCACTTTGTGTCTGTACTGCTCATTCGGAGAGGTTTGCTGAGCACGATAATGAAAAATTGATTGGCTGGGTATTGGATACATGCACAGTCCGTTTGAGTTGATTCAGTGTGTTACACTCAACACCCCTTGACACCTCAATTAGCACTGATGCAGGAGAGTGGATCTAAACAAAGGCTTGACCCTTAAGATAAATAGGTGTGCAATTGATCTAATTACGATGGAGTCTTGCCATTTAGGATCACAGGAAACACACAGAATGCTGACTCTTGGCATCACGCAAAATGACAGAGTCACAGTATGTGAGCCGATTTGTGTCTTTTAAGAGCAATCAAGTTTTAGTAGGAAAATGTGTCATTTCACAATATCTAGAGTGGACCATGATTTACAAATGCACAATTATGGCTTAGTAAACTACAATGTATACAATGTAACTGTGCTTTGCTATTATTTAGATTCACACAGTTCCATTACCTGGGACAAGTCAAGGCCATTAATGTGTTGCTGAACTGAGTTATGGGTCGCTGTCATAGGGCCATGTGCTGAGGTCTCGGTGATGGTGAGAAATGAAAGTCCTTGCTCCCTCCAATGAGGCAAAGAGATGTTAAAGACAAATGACCCCTGAGTGCATACACACCTTTCATATTTTGGCATCAAATTCTGACACGAGAGATGCCTGCCACCCTCCTCCTGCTTTTCTTTCTCCTCCTCTACTTTTTTGACATAACAACCTTATGTACATGTAATCCTGAGAGGGAGGTATTGTTCACTGAGCACATCCTCCTCCTCCATCATGTCTTAATGAACATAATCGGATGCCTCCCTGTGAGCACAGCTCAGAGAGGTACCATCTCTGTGATTTACACTCTGATGAAACCTCATTAGTGAGAACGAGTGTTATTAGCTCAAACATGGCTGTTTTTTTCCCTCTACAATAGTTCAGCCTTAAAAGAATTTCGGACATTATCTAGCTAAAATTGTGATGTGCAGGTGATAAGGATCCAGGTTTTTTTTTTTAATATAAATTAAAAAATGCATGTAAAAGCATGTATAAGAAAAAAAAGGGAGTGAGGAAGAGTTCCATTTTTAAGATAAATGGATAAACTGGCATCACCTCCTAACAACCAGCATGAATTTTATTCTTTATATACATATTTCAGGTATCATTTTTCATTCTGTCAGTAACAACATGTGGTATGAAAATATTCCGTGGCACGAGTCAGGGCTTTTGGCACATGCCATGGGAACTCTGATTGCACAGGGAGCAGCATTAGCTGTCATGCTTATTTTGAGAACTCGTGTATGTCCCAGAGGTTTGGCACAACCTTTTGCTGTCAGTGGTTTCCATTAAAGCTTCACATCTCCAAAGCAGCCTTGGCACTTTGCAAGCCAACAGGGTGGCTAGATGTTACAGACTTAAGACCATATATAAGGGGATTAGGGAAATTATTCCAAATATTTTGATGACTGGTCTTTATTTTCTGACCTGCAATTCTAATTATGTGGTCATTTCAAATTGTTTGCATTGGCTCTCCATCCTAATGGCCTCATACTGAGAACTTTTCAAAAATTAGAACCTTATCTAATTATTCTGTCTTTCTTGTGGTGTGTTGTTTGGTTTCTATTCCAGGCATGCAATATAGGCCAAAGTTACTTTTGCTTGGTTATCCCCAGTGAAGCCTGGCTATGCAATACTTAGTTTAGGAATGCATAGACTGGAGTTGGGCAGATGGAGAGTCAGTATGTGCCAGCAGGAATTTTTTCAGTTTTGCCTGTGTTTAATTTATTGTCTCCTCTATCAAGGCCACATCGGACATAAATCTCCTGCCATTCCACTTTTGAAATGTGTTTACAGCATTTACTGACAGATTGAGAATTAGCCATTATGAATTTATTCCTATTGGACAAATTTACATCCATTGCACCTCAAAGATATTTCTCACAACAATCTTGATCTTGAAAAGTTATATATTTGCCTTCTCCAATCTAGATGTTGATATGTTATATACTGACTTCTTTGTTTCAGTGTTCTGCATGCATGATTTCACACGTGAATTCTTACATTACCTCCTATTGGATGTTGTATCATGTCCAGGATTCAGTTTGGCAGTGTTATCACAGTCCCTTTTGCACATAGCATTTATTAAAACACAGCCAGGCTTTTTTTCTCCATTCCTGTGGGGACATAAAGCATGAGTTTCATCTTACCAGACAATAAATGAACGAGTAGGCCTTGGTCCGTTGGGGCACAGCTTTGCTCTAAGCATAGAAAGTGTCTATAGGGTAAGCCACTGATTGCCTTGGTGTAATTGTACTCTTAATTAGGCTGCAGCGGTGCTTGCAGCTGGAGGGTAAGTTGTGTGTATTTGTGTGTGCCAGTATATGTTGTTCTACAGTGCAGAGAAATGAGCAGAGAAAGCCATCTTCAGAGACACAGACATGCCAAGTTTCTCAAATTACTCTCTCTCACTCTCTCCTCTGCATTCCTCCTTGTCTCACTCAGAATGTCCCTTGTGCTCTTCTCTTTCTTTCACTCTAGCTATCTCTTCATCTGCCTCTGTCTGCCTCTCAGCACCCCTCCCCCTCTCTTTCTCTGTGAACTAGTTCCAGAAAGACCCTCTGGTCATCTCATTGTATCATCTTCTTTTATAAAGGCTTTTTAAGATTGCATGCTGCAAAAGCCAATTCAAACAATAAAGGGAACATTTGCAAAAACATAAAACTTAATTGCAATGGTAAATCATACCTCTCTTATGGGGTTCCACTGGAGTTCATTTCCATGTGCCAGTCCTGATTGCAGCGTTTCGTCTTTGGGCCACAGATCTGAGAGATGTTTGCATGACTCAACACCTGTGTGTGTGTGTGTGTGTGTGTGTGTGTGTGTGTGTGTGTGCTCCTGTGTCTGTGTGTCTGTCTTTGTGAGCAGTGTTCAAGGCTGGGAATGGCTTTGTGCCTCTTCTGGATCTCTGCCTGGGCAGCTGGCTCTCATTAGTAACTGTTCCTTCACGATTTGTTTCTCTGTGTATGAACAGGTTAAATCTGGGGTGGAAACAATATCTAGCTATCATCTTCCATACCCTTATACAATATTACTTAATAATCATTAAGGCTTTAAAGCTGAAATTATTATAAAATACTAGATGTGCCCGCAACTTCGTTCATGTGGAATTGCCAACTCATAAGTGTGTTTTAAAAAATGTACAGTGCTATTTGTTGAATTGTGGATTTTTTTTTTTATGTGTTACTGTGAAGTGCGCGCAATGAAGTGTGTGGTCGTGTTTATTAAGTAGATTTCAATTGCACACTCATAAACATGTATTAAAAATGTACAGTGCCACCTGTTACATTTTGAGATGAACTAAACTAATGATTTTTTCAAGGTAGATTTATATATATATATATATATATATATATATATATATAAGAGCGTTTTCCATTTAAATTTCAAAGTTGCATATCTTTTCTTTCTGTGGGTGGATTGCGATGAAACAAAGCCTATATGCTACCTCGAGCTCGGCCGTATACAATGGTGAAAACCCCATTAAAATTTGTTTGGGAATTTTTACATGATGTGTGCACAAACAAACCAGCAAACAAAAATTCCAAAAATCATCTCGATGTGTTCTATTACTCATCTTATGGCCCCACAAATTCTTTTTGCAAATACCATCAATGGACAGACATGCCAACTTTACAGTTTTATTATACGTATAGATTATATTACTTATAAACCGTGATGATAGAATACTTTTGTTAGTAAGTATAATAATATAACATTTAATATAACATGTTACTTTACAAAATAGTATTGCAATAATAGAATAATAAAAAAAATATATTACTATAGTTATTAGTAACTAATGACTAGTAAATGTTTTCCTACTTTTGCTTGAATCGTGTCAAGCATCATTCATTCATTATAAATATATGTAAAAGTAAATAGTATACAAAAGTAAAAAAAAATTAAAACCACTGTTATTTTAATATTCAATTTGAAAACAAAAATAAAAAAATGGATAACAGCTCAGATCTAAAATAAAAAGCAAAACAGGGATAACGAATGCCCAGTTTTTTGTTAAATTTTTGTGGCATGACCTAGAATTTTTTATTATTATTATTATTATTGTGATTACTTATTTTTGACCTAAAGTGCATGGCAATTTTCATGTCACTTAAAAAAACAAAACATGTAACCCTTTGAAGTCCCACACTTGAACAAGCATGACAGCAAGATTAATCGGCTGCACTGGGCTTTTATGAGTGTGGCTTTTACACATTTAACATTAGGAGTGCCAAAAGCAGAGACGAGTTTCCACAAGCTTTTAATGTGCTTACTTGTGTGGTGAATCTCAATGTGGCAACTGAAAAACCATACAGTAAGTAATGCAAAAGTAATACATTACTGTAGATAGTAACTAGTAATAGCAATATGTTATTGTTGTAGAAAGGTAATAAGTCATAGTAATATATTACTTTCTCTGAAAATATTACTTATTATTATTACTTTTATTAGTATCTGGACAACAGTGATTATAAATCCCCATCATTGTTTAGCCATGATGTTAGAGGTAAAAACTAAATATTGATCTAGTGCATGATATGCCATCACATACTCAGAATTCCATAATTCTCTTCTCTTGGTTCCACAAAAGTAAAAAAAAAAATGTTTCTGCCAACAGTAAACAATCTGATGTGATTATTCCAGAGTATTTAGTCATTTGAAGACTGTAAGCCTATTTATACAAGCCACACTGCTGTCTGGTCTATGAGCGAGGCCCTTTACAAAAATGCTTTATTGTATCTCATCTCAGTAAGATGCTTTGAAGAGTTTTGTCAACTAAATGAATATAAGTAATTTGAAACCACACCTTAATGCCTATTTTCTTCTGTGAAGTATGTGTGAATGAAGTGTGGGTTGTCTTGCATTACAGGTCAAGCATGCTTAAGCAATCTGTGATTTTTTGACTTCCTTCTAGCATACTTTTTCTGAGTCTTCTAAACTGTCCAATCTGACCTGTAAATATATCCAGTGAAGGAGTAAGATTTTTATGATTAATTACTGCTCAAGTACCCATTGTCTCTTGTAGACTGAAATATCTTTATGTTCCCTGATGAGGCAAACACAAGCATGGTGGGTTTTAATCATGGCACCAAGTAGGCTGGAAAACACCTGTTGCTGGGTGAATTGTTCAGCTAAATATAGGCTGTGATGTGCTCCCTTATTTCTTTTATTTATCAGAAATGCCAAATAACTGCCCCATCCATTTATCCTTTCGGAGGGGTAAAAGGGCTTAAGCCTGGAAATGGCAGCAATTAAAGTGCCAACCTGCATGTCTTCCCGTTTCATCTGCTAGTGTTTATGGTGAACAGGGCTCTCATAGCTCTTTGGAAAAGGAAGCAATGTGCATGTGTAATGCAGTTATGCTCCTACTGATGCATGAAGCTCCACGTCTGCTTCTTGTCAAGACCTTGCCACTAAAAGTCAATTTGCTTGGGCTCCACAAAATTTAATATTTCTCTAATCAGATAAACAAGGATGTTACGTAGGCTGGCTCTATTGATAGGAGGAAATAATTATACTTGGCTCGGAATAATTTCACCCCCCAGTGCATTACTGTAAACTCCATAAAATCATGACCAGCGCCCTCCCATCACTGCCAGTTTTTTATTGTTGTAAGATAAGATTGAGATCTGAGAGGAAGTACAAGAAGAGGAAGATGGAGAACAGGAGGAGATGGAACAAGTAGGAATATTCCATTAATGCTTGTCTGTTTTTCTTCCTCTCTTTCAGCATGTGGTAATGACCATTTCCCCAAGCCTATTATAAGAAAAAAATGTCCATCAGAGGTTTTCCTGTGAACCTCAGGTCAGTGAAGACATGGGTTCGATATCTCAACTACAGAGCATGGCTCTGAAGATGTAACATCAAAATGATGCTTGGCCATCTTAAAACAGAAACATGGCGAACATTTACAGCACAGCAGCATTGACAAATAGAGGTTATTATTTAACTTTTGCATTACAAAGTACCTTTGTATTATAATTTTCTACAAATTCTAGAATTCCACAAGTTGAAAAACAAACGTGGCTGGGACAACTCGAGAACTGCTCAAAATAAAAGGTTGCAAATGATTAGAGAATATTATATAAAATATTGCAACTTGGGATAATAAACACACTAAATGTATATTGCCATTAATATAAATTCCTTGTCTTCTTTATTTTTTCCTAATGCAAGCCTGCCTTGTGTAAAGACATACTCAGAGATTTCCAGATGATGAATGGTAGGGGTATCTCAAGCTGATGAAGCTCTTCATCTGGGCACTGTAACATCGTTTGCTCTGACATTGTCAAATGAATCCAGAGCCATGCTGCTGTAATGAGGCCTTATTGAATCTTGGTGTGGGGCAGATTAAGCCCACCTGGTCTCTCTGACAAGACTTCTCTTCTGCCCTGGCACTGCCCCATTACCCACCAGAAACCAGCTCCCAAATTATAGGACAGAAAGGTCACACTGCAGCGTTTACAATGTAAAACACTAAAAGCATGCTTTATCTTTAACAAAATACGAACAGACCCCACAAGTTTGCCTGTAGTCTGTTTCACTTTTTGAAGTGCCCTCGCATCTATCAAATTTAACCCCTGTGAATGTCTGTGTTGAAGCTAGTGAGATGTGTTAGCAATGAAACACAATACACCTTGATCATGCCTCTAAATTAAAGCTGAATTTATCAACCTGTGGATGAGCAGTCCCATCTCTGCCTGTAATTATTTAGACTCCATTTTTAGTTAATTATTGTCATTAGCATTATATGTTCTAAGTGAGTGCATAATTTAGTTGGGCGAAAAAACCTCGGATGAGCATTTAAGATGAACAGAACGTTTGGTTTTTGGAGAAGTGGTAGAAAACAGCCGGGAAAACAGCTGAAACGGGAACAATTATTTTAATGATCTTAGAAACGCAGATGTTGTAAATTAGATTTAGGTTGCAGCTCGCCTACTAATCGTGAGCAAGGCTGTGTGCGGAGGCACGCAGAGGCTCGGAGACGGAAACATTTCTATCATAAGCAGGAGAACCGGTGTTCCTGACAACTTTATATGTCAAACAGTGAGAAATGCAAATTAATGAAGAGCTGTGAAGTTAAATGCACAAAGGTTATAGAAGTGATCATGAATGAGCTCTATTTATTAATTCATGACAGCTGAAACTATTAAATGAGCTCTATTTATTAATTCATGACAGCTGATACTATTTTTAGAGTGAGTTATTGTTCAAGAAAATGCCTTTTATATATAGTGATATAAGGAGGTAAACAGTAGCAGGATGCAAGTTGTACGATTACTAGAAGCTGTCTTTGTCGGTATGCATGGGTCCATCCTTTTTTTAATATTACATTATATTACCATTCTGTATGCTGTATAGGTGTATGCTTCATGATACTCATACCATTTCTTTACAAAATGCATATATTGTGAATCTCTTATTTTTGTTTGATTGGAAAATAGGCTTCACAGAATTTAAGCTGGATAGCAAATGTGCATAAATTATCAGCAAGGAAATTGCACTTGACTAAAGTATTATTATATGGCAAATTTGCACTAAAGTAGTAAGTGCTGCTGATTTGAGTTTACAGAGAGGCAAATTACCTCTGCAACACAAAGCTGTTAAGGAGCTAAAAGCACCACATAGGGCTCCAGTAAAGAGAATTGCTCTTAGGCGAGACCGCAGTTTCCCTAATAAAACAGTTGGGTGCAAGTAAACTGTGGAAAACATATAAACACCTTGCAAACATTACCAGGGTACATTGGCTAAGCAAGTGGGTAAAGTGCTTTGGTGTAAATATTTCGGTGTTGGCTGTTGTTTTTGTTAGGGATTTTAAAGGTACATAAAACACATACTGGAAGAGAGAAGGAGAGCTAAGGAGGAGAAAGTGAATGATGAGAAGAGGGGCTGCCAGGTGCTCTTTTTTTTCTTGGGAGCAGCACAGCGTGAGGAAAAGCTTGTTAAAATCCTAATGGTGGCTATCAAAGGGTATTGATTATCTTTCTTGGCCTGTTTGGGTGACAAAGTGAGCATTAAGGCTGGGACCAAGTGTGTGGTGTGTGTCTTCTGGGGTGGTCTGCTCCCTTAGTGGTGAGAAGGCTGCCTGAAGCAGCTTCACCATCCCATTCACCTTTCTGCCACCAGATAATCCACTTCTCTAGCTCACACTGAACAGGCTGCCCCAGGGCCTGGGGATGAAGATGCAGCCTGATCTTACTGCTCACAGCACACACTGAAGCATGCTCTTACTGCTGTGTGAATAGTGCACAAATGCAGGTGCTGTATCTCATTCCATGCAACTATGTTTGGGGACATGAATGCGATGGTGAGTATCTGATGTACATAATACCTTAGATACTCAGTGTGTGTGTGTGTGTGTGTGTGCGCGCATGTGCATATATATAAACATGCACACACACATATATATATATATATATATACTCATTGTCATGTTAAAGAAATAATATATATATACACATACACGCACGTTGGACCTTTTATTAGGTACCTCAACATTTTAATTCAACTATCTAACCATCCAATCACATGGTAGCAACTCAATGCATTTATGTATGTGGGCATGATCGTGATGTTCTGCTTAATTTCAAACTGAGCACCAGAATGGGGAAGAATGGTGATTTAAGTGGCTTTGTACGTGGCATGGCTGTTGGTGCCAGACAGGCTGGTCTGAGTAGTTCTTAAACCGCTGATATTGCATTTTCATGTTTAACCATTTTCTCTGCAACCCACCTCTAGTTTTACAGAGATAAATATTATTAGATAAAAAAGAAAATAGAGATAAAAAAGAAAAGATCCAGTGAACAGACATTCTCTGGGGGACAATGGCTTGTTGATGTCAGAGGTCAGAGGAGAATGGCTAGATGGTTCCAAGCTGATAGGAAGGCAACAGTAAATCAAATAACATTGCATTACACCCAGAGTATGCGGAAGAACACCTCTGAATGCATAACATGTTAAACCTTGAAGGAGATGGGCTACAGAAAACCACACCAGGTGCCACTCCTGTCAGCTAAGAACAGGAAACTGAGGCAATAATTCGCATGGCCTCACCAATATAGGCCCATAGAAGATTGGAAAAACATTACCTGTTCTGTTTCGATTTCCGCTGAGATATTTTGATGGTAGGGTCAGAGTTTGACATAACCACAGTGAAAGCATGAAAAGCAACTGTTTAGTCTAGTGGTGGTAAAATGCTATGAGGATATTTTGAGCCCATTAGTACAAATTAAGCATTGTTTAAATGCCACAGCCTACCTTAGTATTTTTTCTGGCCCTGTCCGTCCCTTTTTGTCCAACAGGATAAGGCAGCATTTTACGAATCTAACATGACAATGACTTCACTTTACTCACAGTCACCAGTTCTCAACTCAATAGATGTCCAATTCAATTGGGATGTCGTGAAAAAAGAGATTTGCATCATGGATGTGCAGTCTTAAAATCTGCAACAACCGTGTGGTGCTAGCATGTAAATATGGACAAAAATATTTAAAGATTAAGGCAGTTCTTAATGCAAAATGGGGCCCTACCCAGTACTAGCAAGGAGTACCCAATGAAATACCGGTGAGTGTGTATATATGCACAGGGTGGGTGAAAAGCAACTAGGCATTAAAACCTGGTAATAAATCCATATTTCTGAAACAAATTTATTGAAACAAATTGTACATGTACTTTATTACATAGGAAGTTGAAAGCAAATCTTTAAATTTCATCGTAGGCACCACGATTTCTTGCGCTGTTTACCGAGCCTATGGTCATCAGCTTTGCATGACAATTTTTTATTGTCTCCAGATGTAATGTTGCATTCCTCCCTTTCACCACCTCAGCACAAGGACAATGGAATTTCACACTCCATAGCGTGCAGCGATATGAGCTTGCTTCTGAACAACAGTCGGCCATCTTTGTTTACGTTGCATGTGTTGCTTCTTGCGGCCGTTGCCAGTACTATCGAGCGGGAAATGTGAAATCCTATTTACTATTGTCTATTTGGAGACTGTTTTCATCATGACTCCAGTTATAATGCAAGTTCTATAGCCATTAAATATTTCCTAATTAATTTTTACCCACCCTGTATATTAACCAGCATCCTTTTAAAATTGTTATTAATATTGCACTGACAGATCAATAAAACCAAAGATAACAAAATGGTCAGTATAATACCACAAACGTTGTATATTTGTCTTTAACATTATTATGTATTGCATGAGTAATGAATAATTTTAGAACAAATGATTTGTTTGTGACTCCATGCTTACCCTAGCATAAATTATGCCAGTGTTTCATTATTGTATTGTATTGTATTGTATTGTTTAGTATTGTATTGTACTATATTGTAATGTATTGTACAGTTAAAAAGAGCAAATGCTTCGCAACAGATGCAACCTTTTAAATACATTTTGGTGACAAGCTTTTTTTTTTATCCCATATGAATAAAAAGCAAATCTGATGAATCATTTGTCTGATTATCCCACTGGTAATAGTAAAATATTGTGCACTGCTGGTTTATGGCAGTTTTAACTAGAATCCTTGCTGTTTCTTTGGGAATTAACCTGCTCATATGGAAACCTGAGTTGGCTTTTTTGAACTATAAGGTTTCCTCATTATGCATAATAAATATGTCACATGAACAAAAGAGGTCTCTGGAGAAAGTGGAAGAAATGGAAAGCAAATAGTGGAATAGACAAGTACTTTATCCACATGAAGCATGGCCACAGAACACAGAAATCTGAATAGCAGATGAAGTTGCCCCAGTTTGAGTGCATTTCACTCCAAGCAGTGTACGGATTTAGTGAATGTTAAGGAAATGCAGAGTAAAGCATGATAGAGCTGGTTATAAAAAGCAAGGTATACATAAAGCATGATAACAACCAAATTAATGGATTTGTTCATCAAATATTCATGTCATCAACCTCTTGCTTTTGACTAGCTAAATGGAAATTCTGAACCAAGCTTTCTGCTTTTTACTTTTTAGATACACACACTAATTGTGCAGTACAAAAACAATTTATTATGTTTAATGATTTTTAGTAATTATTTGGAAGATTTAATATAATGTTCTTAAATCAAATTTGTTTAACATTTCCAAAACTAAGTTTTCTGTTGAAGTTAGTTAAATTTTTTTATTTATAATATCCATGAGACAAATATTATTCTCATATAATTAGATTATATAAAATTATTTACTTTCAAAAAGATGTACAAATAAATATTTAATAAAATTTTTATAAAAATATTTTTTTTATATTTACAAATATGTGAATGCACAGGACTTAACTTTACCATTTACAGACTAAAAAAGAAAACTGCCTGGTAGTGTACAAGATGCATGAAAAAATAAAATCAATGAACAGATTAATAAAAAAATATAAAATTTACAGATTGACATTAGAGAACGAAACATAAAGACCTAAAATAATATGTCTTAATAATGCACATTGGTGTATATTTTACAAATCTCTTGAATTGCACTGGAGGGATCAACACCATTCTTCCCAAAGATATTTCCTCAATTAATGTTTTGATGATGGTATGCTCCTGCTTCTCCACTAAGAAAATTCACAACTAGTGAATTTTTATTTTATTTATTAATTAATTATAATCTTGATTGTTTTACAGGTTGTTGTGATCTTGCAGCATACAGTAGTTAATGAAAGAATTAATACATTATTAATTTTAATTATGCCAATTTGTTTGCATTTATGGAAAAAAATCCTTAATGGTAGCCATAATTTTACCATATTATTAAGAACAAATTCTAATATTTATTTAAAAAAACGTGCTGTTATTTATATAGAGAAAAGTTTCTCCAGTTTTTTTTTCATCGAAATAGTGAATCATTTTTATTTTAGTTTATTTTAGTTTATACAATCATGTTTGTCCACTCTTTTGAATGTTGCCAATTATTTCTAGAGTGGCCTGTATATACCTGAATAAACTGCAGATCCTCCAAACAGCCCAAAGCATTCCTGCAGTATCCTGCTCTTGGTAAATCTCTCTAGAGACACCACTGCTGTGGATTAATTCACCTAACCATTTCACATGTCATGTGGAATTTGTGCTTTGTGGTGTCAAACACCTCCACAATCAAACTGCAACCCGGTGAAAATATGCTTTTTATTATATTCCATCTTTAACCTTTAAAGTTTAATACATTCAACAAACATTGAACATAATTTCTGATTGTATGTGGCAGAGAACATATATTACTGTATATCTATGTGTTTGAGCAGCAATCTGCCAATGATGAGAGAGAGAGAGAGAGAGAGAGAGAGAGAGAGAGAGAGACTAACCACAGCGAGAGGTGTAAATATCTTGATGGCTCAGTTAAGGAGGTTATGGCACTGTGGTGAGCTGTGAAATATGTGTATTGGTATCTCATGCTATACATGCTGTACACTGTCCTTTGGCTGTTTAGGGTTTAGCTGCCGTATTGCAGAAAAACCACATCATACCCATCCAGAGGCAGAGTGTGTGCACTAATGTAAGCACTTATTCTGCCTATACAAATATGTAAAAATTAACTAAATTTACAGATAGACATGATCCTGTTTCAGCTCTATTCATTTACAATAGGTAGACACAGTCTGTTATATTACACTAATGCAAGATTAACATTTTGTTGCATTTCATATGAATTGGGTGATAAGATATTATTAAATTATATGATAAGCACATCCTATACACCTGTAACATTAATAATTTCAAAAAAAATTTTTTATTTATTTCCTAGCACTGACCTTTACACAAACCCTAAACTCTAAGATACTTACTTGATAGATACTTAATTGACAATTATAAACAGTGTTAAAGTATTTATTAACACAATGAGCTGACAAGATGATAATGATAATGATAATGGTGGCTAATAATACATAGACAGTCAGTTTTTGATGTATACACTTTATTATTTTTCAAAGCTGCATATATTGTTATAATTTTATTTAGTTTTCTATTTTTGTTGTTTTTCTGTTATAAGCTATTCTTTACAGTGTTTCAATTCAAGGCTTGTTCTTTAGCTTGACAAGTTAAACGTTTACATAATAACACGCCTGTTCACAGACACACTGGCTTTGAACATATGTCAGAGATGGATACCACATTTCACCATTTTGCCATTTCTAATGTTGTGACTTAATTTTTGCCATGTATAAAATGCGCAAAATTCTTTGTGTACGAATCCTACAAAAAAAAAAAATACAGGTCACTTTAAGAGCAGGAGCTGACAGTCCTTACAGCTTAGCTCTTAGCTCTTTCTTTACCAAAGCAAGTTTTCTTTCTGGTCAAGTTTTCTTTCATTTATACAATGTTTGAAATAGGATATGGGCCATTATACTCATTATTAATACTTTTAGCCAGGGGTTTACCTCAGGTTGTTATTCTCAAATTTTGTAGTTAGCTAGTTCA
>JAQMYJ010000039.1:24564968-24583013 GCA_030014305.1 Clarias laeviceps
ATCCAACAGGAGTAACTGTGGACGCAAGAGGAAGCTGTCTGAAAGGGATGTCCGGGTGCTAACCCGGATTGTATCCACTGCAGAATTAAATGTGCACTTCAACTCTCCTGTTTCCACCAAAACTGTTCGTTGGGAGCTCCATGGGGTCAATTTACATGGCGGGGCTGCTATAGCCAAACCTTTGGTCACTCGTGCCAATGCCAAACGTTGGTTACAATGGTGCCACCAGCAAAAATCTTGGGCTGTGGACAATGTGAAACATGTATTGTTCTCGTACCACCCAGACTGTTGCATGCCCAGAGTGAATCATGAGGGTGGATCAGTGATGATTTGGGCTGCAAAATCATGGCATTCCCTAGGCCCAATACTTGTGCTAGATGGGCGCATCCCTGCCAAGGATTATCTAACCATTCTGGAGGACCATGTGCACCCAAATGTTCAAACATTGTATCCTGAAGGCAGTGACGTGTATCAGTATGATAATGCACCAATACACAAAGCAAAACTGGTGACAGAGTGGTTAGATGAGCATGAAAGTGAAGTTGAACATCTCCCATGGCCTACCAGATCTAAATATTATTGAGCCACTTTGGGGTATTTTGGAGGAACGTGTCAGGAAATGTTTTCCTCCACCAGCACACTGGTGTAGGTGACCTGGACACTATTCTGCAAGAAGAATGGCTCAAAACCCCTTTTGCCAGTGTGCAGGACCTGTGTCTGTCATTCCCAAGACTAATTGATGCTGTATTGGCTGCAAAATGAGGCCCTAATGAATTATTGTGGTCTAAACCCAAGCGTTTCAGTTTCATTGTCCAACCCCTGTACATTCTGTCTCTATTGATGCAGCTGATCTCACTGGAGAAGTACTCAATGTGAGACCTAGAACTAGAGACATCAACAAGTTTTAGACCCAGACCATCCTTACCCTTCAGGTAGTGCTGTTAGGCTGGTGAAGAAGCCTGTTCTTAGCACATCAGAGGGCAAAGCTAGTGCCTCTAAAGATGACATTCCAGGCATTCCTTTAGTGGTGAGTATAGGGAAACTTATGTTATCAAAGACTGCACTGTTCCCCACTCCAATTTTTACTTTCACAATGTAGGCTGCAAGAAAATATTGAGGCTATGGTCCTTTGCCATGGGCGATCCAGGTAAATAAAAACAAATTACTGTTCTCTGAGCACAATACACATAGATACATTAGCACAAAAATTCACAAAGCCACAAATCACTGAACAGACATTTGCTTAATTGATATTTAGGGGTGCAAAGATTGATCGACGTTGTAAACTAAAATCGATAATCAATTTAGTTTGCAACAAATTTAATTGTCAATTTGTTGATGATGTCATCAAGTGTTGCTTTGTGAAGGATGTGAGAGTCGGGTTAGTGGGAAAGAATTCACACCTGAAGAGAATGCAGATAATTAGTGACTGTTTGTTGCTGTGAGTTGAGTTTCCAGTTCTCCTTAATGAACCTTTTAACTAAAATTCACATGCACAACAGACGTGCATTCTTTCTCTTCCTCACACAGTTGCACTCAACCTTTTTGATCTCATAGCAACACTTCACTTGACCCTCACCCCCTGTCACTTGACCACACCCCTTTACCACAAACATAATCTCAGTCTTTTTAACAACTCCCATAATTACCATCTGCCATCTTTAAGCTTTAATTAATA
Organism: Clarias laeviceps; assembly: GCA_030014305.1. Classification (NCBI taxonomy): domain Eukaryota; kingdom Metazoa; phylum Chordata; class Actinopteri; order Siluriformes; family Clariidae; genus Clarias; species Clarias laeviceps. The sequence continues at coordinate 24,566,647 of JAQMYJ010000039.1, forward strand.
GTTGTAAGTATTTATCTTTAGTATCTTGATTATTATTTATCACATGCACAGAACAACCTAAATTTAAAAACTAAAAGCTAAATAAAAGGTATTGATTAATTAGTGACATTTTTGTAATCTGATTAATTTATTAATCACTCCAATTATCAATAGATTAAACTATTAACCTTCAAAGTTTAAACCGCAGCAGACCATAATAAAATGGCGGCAATGATTAAAGTTCACATTATACTTCCATAATCAGGTCTCAGAGGGCCCCAAAATCTTATCTTCTATACTGCTTATCATGTGTACAGTTTTGCCTGGGCCTGGAACGTATCCCAGGAGACTTAAACAGGGTGCCAATCCATTGCAGGGCACACACATACACAAACTGCATGTCTTTGGACTGTGGGAGAAAACCAGAGTACCGAGAGGAGACCCACCAAGCACGGAAAGAACATGGAAACTCCAAGCACACAGAACAAGGTGAGGATGGTGGATCCACCCTGATGGTGCAGGGCAACAATGCTAATCATTCCACTATGCCACCTTGGCCCCAAAATGTATGTGCTCATTTTTCAGTTGAAACACCATTCAGATCATGCATTCTGGCATGCCTGATAATCCCTGTGTTACTTCTATTCTATAGTTCCAAATCAAAATGAGCTTCTGTCCCCACAAACCCCTATGCCAGTCTACTATATGTGTTGTGCTAAGTTATAATGATGCTAGATAAACAAGCCAAGTTACCACTAGTCAGCCTACTACTCTGATGAAACTGGCTGAACACTAGAATTCTTGGGAATTTTGCAAGAATCCTTTGACAGCCAACACCACCCCCTCCCCCACACACATGCACAAGGCGCCTCTCCTCTTACTCCTCATGCACTATACTGTCGTTCTTCAGCGCCAGCAGCTTTTGTTATGCAAATATAGGCTATCAGCCACTTAGTCAAAACCAGGAAGAAGTAAAATCTTGAACTCAACTTTGCAAAGAATCATGTAATACACAGATTTAAACTGTTTATTGACATTTAAAATAGTACAGACAGTACTGCACAAAAGTCTTAAGCACCCGCACATTTCTTTAAATAAAATTGAATTAAATTAAATGATGTAGATTAAATCAAAGAAATGTAAGCAAATGTTTAATGTGACAATATGAAAATTGCCTAAAGATGCAATTTAAAAAGTGACCGTGTATGTAACAACCTCATTTCCTCTCTTATTTGTTCCATCCACTGAACATTCAGCATTACCAGTATACTAAAAACTGACTTGATCAACTGTCATGATCTGCACTTGTTTCTCACTGGTTTATGCCTTAAGTTAGATGCTTTTTTATGCTCGAATAAATAACATTCCTCTAAAAATGGTCAATTACAGGGACTGGACTGAAAATGAGAATGAAAAAAAAAAAAAACTTGCCAAAAACCAAAAAAAGCCTGGAGAACTATTCCTGAAGTCTACATTAAAAATACAAGAAAGTCTGGTTGGTTCTTTGGGAGCAGAATATGAAGAAATATGTGTCTTTGTGTGTATGGCCATGGAGAGCACGTGCATGTATGTGTTTTCACATGGATCACATTCAAGCAGTTTGTTTGACATAATAGATACATACATTTGATTGTCTGTAATAATTAATGTATTTTTTTTTAAGTAAGACACGTTATTTGTAAAAGTAAGTGCTAAAAGAAAAAAAAATTGTCTGCCATTATACTAACCCTGACATGACATGAGCATGATATATGCATAATAGGATACAAAATATAATTTTAATACATTTTAATAATTATAAAACTATAATTTTAAGACAAAATGAAGTATACACTTTGCATAAATACTTTATGTGAATCTATAAAGCAGACACACAAAGCACAAGGCAGGGGACACCTGGTGTGGACAGTGCAACAAGGACATCTGTCACAAATGTAGAAAGGAGGGTCCTTGGGTGCGTGGCAGCTGTTGACTGTGACTGACTTAAAAGTGTACATTATATTAAAATTAAAAGTTTCACTGGAATGTTTTACCTACAACACTGTTGGACCACATCTGTGACTTGTGAAATGTGATTTGGAATTTGACAGTTGTAAAGATTGGGATGTAATAAGATTTCTTGTTATTCAGGTTTATTCTTGCATAAAAGCACATTTGTTTCCTTATATCTTTGAAGAGTTAAAAATCACCGGGAAATTGTTTATTTTATATATCAACTATGATCCAGTAATCAATCTCTCTCTCTCTCTCTCTCTCTCTCTCTCTCTGACATGTTATCGTTTACTATAGTTTGTTGTAGCAAGAAAGAATGGAGAACCAGTGCTGAGCCCTTGGCAAGAGGACTGGATATGCAAATGATAATTTTTTCCCTCTTATGATCTCATAAAAGAAGAAACATCTAAAGTGCATTTTCTAGCACAGGTTTCTACACAGATTTAAAATGGGGAAAAAAAGGAAAAAAATGTTTTTCCCTCATATTTTGTATATGCACATACACCCATACTAATTTCAAAATGATCAAAAGTGAATTGCTATAATAGGTGACCTTTAAATATTTTAAGCCATCGTTTGCAACCTAACCAGAGTAATATGGTGGGCATGTTATATTCTAAGATGGTGCTAGATAGCAGAATGACTATTTCATTTTACCAGGTTTAATGGCAGAGGAAAGTGCAGGTGGCTTGCCCTGCAATGGTACCTCAGGGAATGTGTTGTCATCACAACCTATGAGCCATGATTATGGCATCTTTCCAAGGTTAGACAAAGCTGTTATTTTGGGAGCTGCCATGTGTCCGGTTGGCCTTGGAGACAGCAAAAAATTTCCAGCTCTGCTGTTCTGCGCACAGTGCCCAGCCTCCTCTAAGTGGAGGAAGTGTCTGGTCTGTTCACTGCCTTGTCTTTTACATAAACCAGAGGACAGCAGCATGTTAGTGTGTAATAGAGCATAGCCCTGAGCATGGAATGAAACCCAGGCAGTTGTTTTAAGAGGAATATTTCATCAAAATAAGCTTAGTGAATAGTTAACAATGAATTCAAGGACCACGTAACATGATTGCATTTGATTGCAGGTCTAACTGACTAACTGGATTAACATATAATAGGTTCATTTTACACTAATAAAATTTAGTATTTGTTTAGTTACATTAATTCTTTCTTCAGTTATACTCAAATGTGTGTACCAACTTTATTGAAACCACATTTACAGAGCTAAATAGTTTTCTCAGGGGCATGTATTAACCAAGTTAAAGATTTGTTTAGATGTTTAGTAACACTTTACTGTAAAAAGTAATTTTAATAGTCATTTGGTAATGGTAATTTTTTTATGTGTTCGGAATTTGCCAACTAAATAAGGGATAAACAGCAATTAAATAATACTGTCATTGTGTCTTTGTATTTGGTTAATTTTTCGAAAACATTGTTGTTTTCTTTGAGCTATTTCATATGCTATAGACAACAAACGTTATTATGGTGAAGTTCAATGCAAATATAATTTTACTGACCATTGTGTTACTCAAAATAATGATCTAATTATGACTCAGTTAAATATATAATTTATGGTTTAAAACAAAAACCTGTCAGATAGAAGAGCTCTTGCAAATCCCTCCTTTTTTTTTTTTTTTTTTTAACATTTTCTGCAGGAGAGATCTGGCAGCTTATCTTGTCCAGCAATCCAACCAGCTTCATAAATGATTTTATTCCTTCTACAGTCCTCCAGTCCATCTCATAAATCCTCCATCATAAATGACTCCATAACATCTGGTCATGCATTGACTTCCATCAAAACAGCATAGGTTGTCCCATCATAGCTACTCTGGCCTTAAAGTGACACACTTAGAAGCTACTTATCACTCAATCAACCAAACTAATCAACAATCAACAAAATTCTTTATTTTTCTAGACCTTTCAGCAGACTGATCAGGAAACTTTGCTGTCCATCCTCACAAGCCTTGGAACTGGTGTTGCAGCCTTGCAGTGGTTAGTTTGCTACCAAGAGTAGCAGCCATTTGAGTCATCATGAAAGGGATCCACACTTTGCATGGTCCACATTTTGCATGGTCCTCCCTATACTTACTCTGTCAGAAGGTGGTATCCTCTCACTGTTTTTCATATCTCATCTTTTCTCATGACAATCATTCACCCAGACTCCCATGTTTCCGCATGTCTATCCACATGGCCGTAGGTCATCTTTCCCTGATTGGCAGCTTACCACCTGAAACTAAATGGTTAAGAGATATGTGAATTAACCCAAATGAGTATGTAGGATTAAATGAATCCTCCTGGATACAGCTACATACTTCACATAATATAATCTGACCATAATACAAAAACATGGACACAAATTTTATGTATTTGAAGTTCTCTATACTTCAAATACATTCTCTATACTTCGAATACATAGCTACAAATAATAAGTATAATAATAAAAAATTTTTAAATTTATATAAATAATAATTATTTACAGGGCCGTACTCTGAATTTGACTTTTTGTGGATTTCCTTTCAAACCTAATTGTTTTTGTAGACTAAGCATTGATTGCTAGAGACTTTGATACTCATTTTGAGAATCCAGAAGACCCATTGAGAACAACTTTTCTGTCCATTCTGGACTCAGTAGGGTCAAATCAATGACTAGCGCGACCCACTCACAAGGCTGGTGACACTCTAGATTTAGTACTAACCTTCAAATTAAAACTAGAAAATATGATCACATTTCTACGGTCCATAATTATGTATAGTTTGTACGTTGCCATGCTACAACATTAAACATACATTCACATCAACTACTCCAGAGAACTTAATCTCCCAGAGTTATCAGCTGGATCCCCATCTGACTTAATAGAACTCAATCAGGAAACTCAATGTTTAGAGTCAACATTCAGTTATACCATGTATAATGTAACTCCAGTTAAAAGAAAAATAATTAGAGAAAAAACCTTGTTTGAGTAGAAAACAATCTACTCAAACAAGAACTTAAATGGCATCAAACAAATTTGATCTTTCTCTACTCCTATAGAAGATAACAAAAATAATCTACATTTGTATTTAATACTAATATCACAGAAACATGATACCGATATCATGTAGTCATGAGGATTCAATAATAAAAGTGAAAATATGAGGCAAAAATCCAGGATTTAAAACCAGACAATTTAATATACAGTATATATTGATGCAGGTGATAATATCTAACTATATTGGATTAAATATAGTAAATATTTTACTCCCCTTCAAGAACTAATTTTAATAATATCTTCAGCAAAATCATCTGCGTATTTACATGTCTGTGTCTCCTTCTGGCTCTCTCTTTTGGTTATGCTGTCATAGTCTTGCCAGAGTTCCTGCTTGCACTCTGCTCAGAAGATACATTAACCTTATACTTTCTTTGACTTTTAGACTATCTAACTGTTCTCTCTCTCTCTTTATCCCTGAGAATGGCACCATATTGTCTAAGTTAAATGTCTGGCTTGGTATAGTGATCATATCCATCTTCTTTTAGATCTTAGGTCATTTTTAGCTTTTCTTTTTTCATTAGGAAAGAGCATGAAGTATACCAGAGTATCAAATCTGCTGGAGTTCTACAAAGATGAACACTAAATAACAGACATCTTTATAATATGGTGGTTGTGATATTTCTGATAGATTTGATTTCAGCTCTGATAGCATTTGGTTTATTTGTTTGCCCACCTAGTTTATGAAATTATGCATGTAAATTTGTTTGGTTGGCTACTTAAGGCTATAATTTTTGGTCTTTACAAGGATCATTTCTGCTTTTTAAATTATATAACCATTTTAGATTAATTGAAAGACTTTGCTTAAGAATTTCTTCTGTCTCCAATCCTAAAAGATCACCGGTCAAAGTATATCAGAAAGAAGAGATATCACTGAGAAAATATTGAGTATTCATAAAATAATGGACAAAGTGGGACAGATGATTGGACAAGGAGTTTTAACAACCATGTAACAAAACTATTACAAAACAATCAGCACTGCATGGGCTTGGCTCATCATTTTCATGTTTCACCTTTGTTTTTGCATATGATTATTCTGAACATTGTTCATGGGCATGTTATCATAGTGGCTTATATTTTGTCTTAAATGTTTCATATTGACACTACTAAATATTGCTATTACTCAAGTATAAAACTGGATTGAAATCCATATTGCATTATCTGCCACTCAAACTCTTCCACATTAACCTTGACAAAGTGTGTCTTCATGGACCTCACTTTGTTCACATGGGCATTGTCTTGCTGGAACATAACTGGGCCCCTTAGTTCCAGTGAAGGGAAATCATACAAAGACATCATCTGCTGTTTTGTGCTTCCAACATTGGGTAAAATGCACATATAATGTAATGGTCAGGTACCTGAATTTTTTTTTTATCGTGTGCATTGAAACTTGAATCCTCTATTTACACTTGATCAACAATGAAAGACACATAATTGATTATGTTAATTACGTAAATTGTGAGTGGAGTACATTGTTTGACAGTGTTTAAATTTGTCTCCAATTTTGGTGGAGCATGGTGGAGTATGAACGTTATCATCAAAAATTAAAAATTGATTGTCTATGTGTGGTAACAAAATTGTGGTTTGTGTGTTTATTTATTTATTTTTATTTTTTGGAAAATAAATATTTTTATTAAAAAAATGTTTGAATAAAATGTTACATGATGTAACTTTATAGCTAACATCTTCATTAATGATTCCTAAAGATGTGATCTGTTAACATGTTAGATACATAGATGTAGTTAATTAAAAAAACATCATGTTGATTATATTGAAACGCTGCAATATCTGTGAAAACTGCTCAATACTCAATTAAGTACAACTGTAGTACTGAAATTAGCATAAACCAAACATTTCAGTTCTATTTATACATTTAAATTTTGATGGACTACACCACTTTTAACTATGAAAAGATTATAATAATTGTGTAATTATAAGATGTCAGAGGTCTCAAAGTAATTATTTTTAAATAACATTATAAATACAACAAGGTTAGATTACTTCAAATGTAACTACTTGGAAACTAATATTTACTGTTCTCCTGGTTTTTGGTTAGAACTCTTGCAGCAGCATTTTAATTGAGTCATAGCCATTTAATGGTCTTTTTAGTAAGTTCACTTAAAAGCCAATTACAGCAGTTGACATTGCTGGTAAAAACAAGAGTGTGGGTAAGTATTGAGGAGACAATAAGCCTTTAACTCTTTGATTTAAATTTTTTTTTAAAGTTTAATATGGAAAATAAAGTTTAGATTGATTTCTTGGTTTCTTGGAACTTGATTATTTGTTCTGCATAGTTCCTTCTTAATAATATAATATATCAAGATTACTCACTCACTCACTCATCATCTATACCGCTTTATCCTGTATACAGGGTTGCGGGGGCCTGGAGCTATCCTAGGAGACCTAGGGCACGAGGCGGGGTACACCATGCACAGGGTGCCAATCAATTGCAGGGGACATACACACACTCACACACTCATTCACACACTACGTGCAATTTGGAAATGCCAATTGACCTAATCTGCACGTCTTTGGACTGTGGGAGGAAACCGGAGTACCCAGAGGAAACCCACCAAGCACGGGAAGAACATGCAAACTTCATGCACACAGAGGCGAGAATCGAACATGGACTGGAATCGAACCCAGACCCTGGAGGTGCAAGGCAACAGTGCTAGCTACTAAGCCACCATGCCACCTTATTTCCAGCTCTTTCAATGAATTTGATTTTTTTTCTTTTTTATTAGGTGTCAGCTTTGGGTTTGTAATGAAGATGAGAAGGATTGGTGCAGGGAAAGAATTTTTACTGAAGGTAAACGTCCCCCCTCCCCCTGCCCCCAACCATTCAAGTGTGTATAGTAGCTTGAGAAGTGTACTGTACATCCAGAGGTAAGCAATGACCTTTGCACAAAAAGCTAGTTTGAATCCTTATTAGACATCTTAGCCTGTAGATTGTCTAAAAGATTGTAAGACTGATTTTGATAATTTGTAAATTTTTGCTTGTTTTTAATCTGAGCTTCTCTAAGCTTGTATTAAGTTAAAATGAATGAATGCATTTGAGCTTAGTGCTGCTACATGACCTTTGTGACAAATGAGTTGGTTGGATAAGTGTGCCTCAGAAGTGCAGCTGTGGGAAAACAGCTCATCAAATTCCATAAGGTCTAAGCCACAGTTGCTGATCATAAAGGCTTGCACAAACTGTCTGTGAGCCATTATGTCACAATGAAACTCCAGTAAACACCCCTGGAACTTAGTTTTAAGTTTTACCTCCAGTGTTATTATCTACAGCACTTGGTATGGCTAGAATAAATGACTTAATCAGAATAAGTACAAGTTTGTAACCGCTCAAACTTTCTGCAGCTGTTCTAGGGGTGTTAGTCATACCGGCAAGTAGTTCAATGGCAAGTATTGAACTACAAATTCTATTGGCATTTAACATGAATTTCCTGTCATAAAATAGCACTCTTGATCTTATAGCACACAGTTATGTAAGTGATTTATTTACAGGCACACTATTGTGTATAATGAACCCAAATAATGATAATGTCCCTTTTCATCTGGTTCCTCTTAAGGTTTCTTCCGCATTTAATCTCAGTTTTTCCTTGCCAATAACCCCTCCAGCTTGCTCATTAAGCATAATTTGCTAGACATTTATAAATCTATAAATTAAAAAAATAATAATATCCAGAACTTTTATTTTTGTAATGCTGCGATGTGACAATTAAGCAATATCACATGAGAGTGAGTGGTGTTGTGCTGAATATTAGCACAGCTGCACAAACGCGTAGCACAAAGTGCTGAAAACATCACAGCCATGCTGATATTGAGTACAACAGCACAACCTTAAGTGTGATATTGGTTTTATACAACAGTTCTTTAAACAGCATTTACATCAACAGATGATTATATACATTTTTTAATTAAGTTATTTGCCTCCGCCAACACATATCCTTCTGCGACTGGTGAACGGACATTTAGGGACTGACATTTGGTATAATTAACAGGGGTAAAAGTAGTTTTTAATACTTACTGGTACAAAGTAGTTCATTTAATCAGGGGTTAGAGGGGTATTTGGGATTCAGCCTTGTGTTAGAAGCTAGTTAGATTTGTAGCTCATATGATCCATGAACAGAACAACGCTGATGGTACAGAAGCAATCCTAAATAACAAAGGAGCAATTACTAAGAAGATAAAGCATTGTTTAAGATGACGTAACATTATCAGGTGTGTTTTCTTACTGAAAGTGCTTCTTTGAATGATTTTGAATGTGAGTTTTGGTATGCAGCTGCTCTCCCCTCTTTCAAGTACTGCGGACTATACCGACCTAGTTTCACCCATGCTGGTGACTGACAGTGTAATAACAATTTTTAGAACACCTTTGATGCAGAGTGGTAAATATAGTTAAACATCCCAGTGCTGTTATGCTCTATATCACGGTTCGTGAAATGCCTCTCATCCAACTAACTGTCGGTAAAAGTGCTATATAGTACAAATACAATTTAATTGAATTGAATAAAATAGATAAAACCCTACTTTTTAGCAACTGATCAGATAAATCCTCTATTTCATCTTTGATCTCCATTTCTCTAGGCTGGAGAACATTAGTCCAAAAGACCTTCCCTCATTTGATGTTTTGATGATGGTATTAGAATGCTGTCTGACTTCTGTCAGTCCAAAATCTCCAACAGGCCTTGACTCCTTGACTTGGGTTCAAATCAGTTGAGTCAGAATAGACTACACCTATCAGGAAAGATGTTTCATCATAGGATAAGGGTGATTAGTCACAATTACTTTGTATTGATTTGCAGTGATCTTTTCCTCTAAGCAGTACTGTAAACCTGCCCCTGCAGCATCACAGACCGCTTTTTTCCCTTTTCCCCTTTTTTCCCCTTTGTATAGGTATTCTACACAAGTTGTCACAGCATCATGTTGATAATTGACTTATGCTAATATAACATTTTTCCAGGTCAGATAGACAGTCTTGAATTCTTGACATTACTTAGGATTAAATGACAAAGTGTATAATGTCCTGCATGCGTCCAAATGAATGAATCACAGACACATTCTAATGGTTTTTCCATTTTAGTATATGAAGAGTAACTTTTTCACTTTTTGTCCTCAACCAAAGTGGAACTGAGGAAGTACTACTTTCACTCCTGTATTCATTGATAAAATGTTTCTTCTTCTTCTTTAATAATTTATTCATTTTTTCATTGGAGAACTCCCAGTGGTACCCAGTGAGATTTGCATCGTGATTTATTTGTCATATATCCTTTATATCTCTAAATTCTTTATACATCTCCAGTAGCATCATGCATCTTTCATGACTTCCTCAACCATGTTCACAGCCAGATCCAAACACATTTTACACATCATGGTGCTGCTCTACCTCACTTATTTCACCTTGAGTGTGTGGGAGAGATGAAAAATGCAAAAGGCACCGTTAATTTCTTTCCTTACCACTCAGTAACACTCAGGGTCAATTCCTCTACACAGCTCTGTTCTTTAGCAAGTGCCATAGAAAAGAAGGCTGAACAAAAAGAAGAAAGAAAGAAAAAGAAGTGTAAATAAACTGAGCACCAGCTTTAAATAGTAATTGTGAATTTCCATACAGGAAAAGGAATAAAAAAGCATCAGCACATAAAAATTCACAAAAGAGAAGGGACATTTTCACACTTCATACTTTTATTCTCAAAGTCTTTTCTTCCAGTTAAATCTGGGATAGTGTCTGACAATCAAAAGAAATCTTCTCAGATAAAGTTATTGAATGGTGAATGTTACAGTGCTTTGAACTTAGGTCACAGAGGATTAAGCCATATGCAGGAACTGAGGGATTTAGTTAAACATGTTTGTAATGGTATATATTTAATATCCAACCACCGGCAAATCTTTTTCCACTCTTTTTCAATGTTCATGCTTTGCGAGGGTAAGAAGTAGCATTCCTGAGTGACTCTTCAATATTCCTCCTTTTTTTTTTGTTGTTGTTCTTGACATACCGTCAGTCTCTAAAAATGTTCCAGTAATTTTAATTTCACTGACATAGGCACAAGCTAAGGGAGTACATATGTGCTGCAATGTGCACAAGATGCAGCTTTTCTTCAGATTTGATCAGGGGTTCGCTGAGACAGATTGCAGTGCCGGAATGTGCCATTGAGCCTTACAAAGCCCATCTGTTTGAGCGACCCAGTGGAGGGGGGAAAGGAACGGGCGGTGGGCAGGATGATGGAGTGCCTATTAAAAATAAAACAGGCTGTGGTGGTGCACCTTACTGGGCTGTTATTTGGGTTTGGAGATGGGGCTGTACTATCAGCATTCACTCCCTGCTCTTTCACCTTTTTCTTTTTCTTTGTTCTTTTAAGCTCTATCCATTTTTCCTCTTTTTTATCATGGTGTGATTGCACAGTGATTTTTTTTCTCCTTTTACTGGAGCCCCTTTAGAATGGATGAAAGAGTCATATCACAGGTTTAAATATGAGCCCCTGTGTGTGTGTGTGTGTGTGTGTGTGTGTGTGTGTGTGTGTGTGTGTGTGTGTGTTATTTGCTTTGGAATTTTACCACTCACACATTGTGCTCAGCACATGTGAATTGGTGCTGTGTGATCCTGATGCTAATTCCACCTCTTCTCCAGCAAAGCTTCAGTGCCTTTCAGCTCGGTGACAGCTTGATAACTAGACTCGGCAGAGGTGTCTCTGCTACATTTCCCATTTGCCGTCTAATTCACACATCAGAAACATATACTCACAAAAGTGAGACTTTAACAGAGTAAAGACATCACCAGTGTGGATTCACAGGCAGCACACATTAAGGAAAGAGAGAGAGTGTGCTAGGTGAGGTAGGTAGATGTGATTAGTGAGAGAGATAAGTGAGAGAGCTCCTTAGTCTGTGAACTGCACGCTGGGCAGAAGCAGGGCTTGACTGGAAAGTCATGTTGTGTTATTTTTAATTCATGTACAGCTACCTGGCAAAAGTGAATTTTATACTTTCTAACTCTTCCAAGATGAAATCAAAAGCATCAAGACAGTTAGTGCTGTCGTTGATCATACAATGTAGAAATGCAAAAAGAGAAAATAACACTGAAAGGTTTAAGAAGTTATAGGGAAAAATTTACTTTAACTAAGTGCAAACAGATATTTTAAACCATTTTCTTTTAGACTGCATTGCTCTTGCTATTATCATTTTGCATTTTGCTGTAAAAGATATTAAAAAAGCCTTATAAATGTATTTGGTATGTTAATTTCTGTGATGTTGCCTCCTTTATTGTCTTGGTCTTTGATGAAGAGCTCATCTAAATCTTTGGTGTATTACGCATGTCAATGTCAGTTTGAACAATCCTATCGAATTAGCCTTGTGCGAAAGTATAATAAATAAAACAGTAGGCGTTATCTTTTAAAATATCTTTAGAGCTGTATCGAATTGAAATAAATCAAAAGTCACATTAAAAGGTGTTGTCTGACATCACTTGGCAGGTTCGGGATGGCATACTAGGCTGAGATCAGAGAAGCCAGAGAACCTAATCAGGACCAAATTAAAAGATTTTAATATTGATAGAGCACCATCCTTTTACCTCACTATTTCAGTTTGACACAAGTGAATTTCAGTACATTATCCCTGAATGAATGGGGGTAACGAATCGATCTATTTAACTAAGATGTAGCATTATCTTGATCAAGGCATATTAAGCAATATCCGAGCCCTGTGGGATAAAGTTATTAGCCTAAGCAATTAAAAAGCAATCTAAGTTTGATCAACGCGTCTCAGCCCTTAATGAGAATAAAAAATAGGATTAAAAAAAAAAAAAAAAAACTACAATTTTTCAGGAACAAAAGGAACACTACTCTTTTTAACAAGGACATGCGATCAGATTTTTTCTTTTTTAACAGAGTAAAAGTGGTTACAGAGATTAAACATGTACAGAATTTTTCCACCATTTAAACCTCTTTTTGATGAGCTACTTTTGGATTTGTTTATTCAAATATAAGAACTGTGTTTTAATGTTATTCAGTCATATGGAAGACATGTTCAGTTCAATGGTGTAACAAAAACAGCAAGGTTGATATGGGTATTTACCAATAAAAGGCTGAGGTTTAGTGTCAAATAGTTATAAGAGGATTAGAGGACTTTAGTCACTGCTCTGACAGGGTTCAAGGCTCTTGGCTTTGGGTTTAATTGTCATTGTTCCTCTTTCACAAGCTAAAATCCCTCTGTTTCTTGGAGCAGATCAGCACTCAGCTAAATGTGCTAAAAGGATGCCCTTTTGTAAGGTCTAGGTTGCTTATGCATTATTTGATCCTTGACCTTTGCTGTGATTGATTGAAGTTTCAGGTTTAAATTAAAACCAAATTTGTTTTTATGAAGCTGTAGTATTACTGTAACTTTGTGAATTTAACCAGAACCTTCCCCATCATATTCTCTTGTGTAATACACCATTTTACTAATAATATCAAGCTACATTTTGGTGAGGTCTCAGAATTTTTGTGTAAGTAAACCAAGTCATATGTCATGGAATATGTCATGTTTTAAATCCATGCAAATTACGCATACATTCCAATACAGTGTCTCAATATAAGGCTCTATACAGCGTCAAGTTAACGGCAATATAGATTTAATACTAAAATTGTGCACACTGAGTTATGTATATAGGGTGGAGTATGAGTACAACAGAGGCATAAGTTATACCTGACTCTCACCTTGGATTTAAGCAGTCTTTCTTTCTTTCTTTCTTTCTTTCTTTCTTTCTTTCTGTCTTTCTTTCTTTCTTTCTTTCTTTCTGTCTTTCTTTCTTAGCAAGAGTTTCATGTACCCATGATGTATCATGCTATCATTTTCTTTGTGCTGTAAATACAGTCAAAAAACACCAATTGTGCCAATTGTGCCAATTGAGAGCAACGCAAATATTTTAAATGAACTATTAGGTCCACAGAAAGATGAAACAGCATCCTAATTAAATGTGTTAATTTGATCACATATTGAAATTTGTATGGATATAATTATGAACACTTTAAGTGAACTATAATCATAGCATACTCTTTTAGCTTGTCCTACAGACCATTACAGGCTTTCTCTACAGGAGAGCACCTTTAATTAACCAAATCATTTATTGCAAACAGATAAACATTCATGGTATTTTAATATTTCAATATTTAAAAACAAAATAGTAAATTACATATTATGATTAAAAATGCACTTCACTCTTACAATTTATTTCACACATACATTGTAATTAGTTTATTGTGGATTCATTGTGTACATAAGTAAGCTGAACACAATTAAAACAAAAATGTAATAATATATTACCACAACTAGGTAGTCATGTAGCAGGATGTTGACAAACTGTACATACTTCTCGTAGTTGTATATTTCAATGCTTGCCATATTCTCATTCATATAAAATCTTTTTTACTCTTCATTTTTAAAGAGTTGCTTGCTTTTAAATTACTTTGTATTTTAATACATTTGATATCAAAGGGGAAAAAGTACTGTTTCCTTCTTCAGTCTACATTTTCTAACTTTTTTTTGTGCTTGTGGTTGTGGTTAAAGGTGTTGCTCTAGGTGCCCGTCTAGCGTCCCGTCTCGGACGCTTTTACTCACAAAAATCTGGCAACATCTAAAGTGTGAAGTACTTGCAAGTATTTTGCATACTCTGAGTAGCAAGCACAGAAACTTGATTTAGGCATGCCTTTAGTCTAACTAAATGCAGTCTCACAAATATTCATGTAACATTTGCCACATGTAAAAGTTGCCAACCCTAAGGTCCATAAGGTCCTTTTTGAATATTCCAATTTGGTCTGTGTATAAAAAGAATGTCTGAAAAAGCATGACATAAACCGAATAAATAATGACATCACTCTCCATGACTGTGTAACTCACTGGGACTCTTCTAATCAGACTTACTTCATCTTATTTTATATCTCTATTTTTGGTAGTGGAAACACTATTTTACACTTCTATAGTAGTGGAAACACTATTTTACTACTTTTAGAAGTAAAAATTTATTTTATGTATTGGCTATACCTTTGGCTAAAACCTATGAGCCACACTGAGCCAGGGATGTTAAGATGATCGTGCTTCTTATAGCAGGAACCACACGAGCACCAAAGGAGGAGGCAAGGTGGCTAGAGATGGCAGATTTTTCACCTGAAGGCAAATGCAGGCAGAGGAAGCTGTGAGTTCAGTAGGGAGCCTCACCAATTCAGGAAGCACATCCCCTCTGTTATTCATTATTCATACAGCCTCAGAATTAGCTGCTATAATTCACACATCTGAAGATTTGTTGTGCTATAAAAGAATATGCAAATTCCTCCATTTATGTATTTATTTCCAAGTTAAATGTGTTCAATTTGTGTATATTTATTCAATTTGTTAAATCTGTGGGGAGAATGAAGGATTCTGTGAGCTCTTATCATCCTAAATGGAATGTCTGAAGCTACTGGAATTTATGGAATGGTGTATGCTTAACTGTGAATGTCTGAACATGGTTACAAAGACAGCATAAAAATACTGCCATGTTTGACCCACTTGTATTAGTGCTATGCTAGGGATTTTTTTTTCTTTTTTGAAAACATTTGCAAATCATATTGACATTGCAAGTTAGAGAACACTTTCTTTGGGCTTTTGATAGGATCCACTTTTATCAGTGTACTGATGCATTAAAAAAATTACATGACACTGCAACAATAATGAAATGCTTTATTCTGTTTTCCATCATTATTATAATGCTTTTCATACACAATATCAAATTAAGGCAATCATGTAAACAGTTTAAGCGTAATTTATTTTTTATGCAGACTCCATGCAGAAATGCAATGTATGGACATACATCTCCATATATTAGAGAAAGGTTTTTATATAAATTACATATATACATTTACATTTAAGCATTTGGCAGATGCTTTTATCTATAGATAAAATGCTTTCACTCTATAGAGTGACTTACAAAAGTGCTTTGCAGTTTCTATCATTGGATAGATCCTTACACTGGGTTACTAGGTTACTAAGTCAGTCAACCAGTGGATCAGCTGTACGACGTCTAAAGGAAGTTCATTCCACCACCTAGATGCAAAAACAGAAAGCCGTCTAAAGGCATGTCTTCCTCAATCTTGGAGAATATATGATGATGTATGTATGCCCCTAAATGTCAAAATTATGTTACCCATAATTACACATAACTATAGGGAACCAACCCACATTGCATTCCTAATTTTTTTAACTACGTGGTTCCAAGGTAATTTTTTGTAGATATATTTTGTTAATTATAACATCATACACACACACACACACACACACACACACAACACACACACACCCTGGTATACAGTGGGGGAAATAAGTATTTGATCCCCTACAGATTTTCTAAGTTTGCCCACTTACAAAGAAATGAAGGGTC
>JAQMYJ010000039.1:24591691-24622457 GCA_030014305.1 Clarias laeviceps
CATAAAACATGACATATTCATAAAGTATAGCACCTAACATAAAGCAACACACATCATAAAGCATACAACATTTATTTGACACAGTTACCATAAATCTAAAATATACAGAAAACTATATTTGAAAATTAACAATATGCTAATTTATGAAAACTACATTTATATCTATTTGTATAATATAATATAATATAATATAATATAATATAATATAATATAATATAATATAATATAATGCAATGGTCCTAAAATATATTTGTCTTTTACATTTATTTAAACAACAGATAAAGTTACAGCATTTTAATTTGCAGCCATCAAAAGTAAAAAAGGAGAAAAATGCATTTAAAGATTACATTCTGACTGTGGCACAGGATTCACATTTTCAACCCATAACTGGCCGATAACTTACTTGTCAAGGCTTCTGTTTGACTATCTATGTTGCATAAAGCAGCTATCAAGCACTTTGATTAAAGCCTGATTTTGACCATATGACTGACGGACTAAATTCGCTCCTAGTGTAACAGGTAATTTTCGTTTCCAGTCAGCCAGTCTTGGTCACACAGTGCATACATCAATGCTGGTTCAGGTCAAGAGCTTGAGTTAACATTAATCTTAAACATTACAGTGCAGTTGGTCCTAATAAAATAGGCAGTGAGTGTCAATGAATGTTGTACGCAGATAAGCATCATTTTACCACCAAAACCACACTTCATATCTGTATATTTTTTGGAAGGACAACATATGCCTAACTCATATGCCTCATATGAGTAATAGAAATAAAGTATACAGTACATTACTTTTGTACATGTAAAAAGTTTGCATTTATTATCTTAAAGGTTTAGATGAATACAGTAAGGTTGATAAGTATTTGGACAATGCCACATTTAACTGAAAATTAAAACTTCACATAATTTCATCAATGAACATCAGTGACTCAGTTCCACTGGCGGCCACAAATCGCTTCCTCCACCAGGTTTGACAGATGATGTGGTATGCTTTGGATCAAGAGCCTTACCTTACCTTCATATATTTTTTTTCTCCAATCATTCTGATACAGGTTAATTTTGTAGTAGAACTGGACAGGCTTTTCTTTTAACATAGTCTTTTTTGTCATTTCTGTTTGGGAGTGTTTACAGTGTTTTTTAACTTTCACATCATTTCTTAATTCTAAACAATACTATAACCAGAGGTGGGAAGTAACGAATTACATATACTCCGTTACATTTACTTGAGTAACTTTTTGGAAAAAAATTACTACTATGAGTAGTTTTACTGCACCATACTTTTTACTTTTACTTTAGCCGATTTGTGAAGAAGAAACTACTCCTTACTCGGCTACATTTGGCTACACATGACTCGTTACTTTTCTACCCATTCATTCTACACATGCAGCCAGTTGATCTACCACATGACTGTGTTTCACCAATCAGCCGTAGCAACAATAATCACATGGCTCCATTCGACCAATTAGCCAGAGGAACAATAACCACATGTAGTCATATGACCACGTTTGAATTGGCGGCATAGCAGGAAAAAAATCTTGAGCCTCTAATGCTACAACAGAAGAGGATGAACACCCCTGGCATCATATACAAAGCATGTTTCGCTTACATAAAGTGCAACAGCTTCATACTGTGGTGTCATTTAAAAACGTATATAGCATATAAAAACGTCTAACCTGAGGAAACATGTTGCAATTAGTTTAGCTGTTTTATTTAATGTTGCAATGTTAGCATATATAATTATTATAATTATATATGCTTACATATTATTATATACTGTGTGTATATTATATATTTATATTATAAAATATGTGCATGTGTGTGTTTGTGTGCATTTGTGTGTGTGTGTGTGTGTGTGTGTGTGTGTGTGTGTGTGCAATTATAATATATAATTATTATAATTTCTAAAAAAATAAATCTGACATTACGGTGAAACAGTTACTCAGTACTTGATCAGTATTTTCATCAAATACTTTTTTACTCTTACTTGAGTAATATTTTGTATGACTTTTTTTTTTACTTCTACTTGAGTAATATTATTTTGAGTACAGCTACTCTTACTTGAATGCATTTTTTGGCTACTCTACACACCTCTGACTATAATTACTTCACTGTTGACTTGAACAGAATTCTGTGTCTGTGAATCAATTGTCTTCTATTACCTTCAAGACCTTCTGGTGTTGCCAAGCCAACCAGTGTACGCCACCACTGTACTCCTTCTTCTTAAGGTTTGTACATTTGACTAAATTTGACTTTTTTTTGCCTAATAATGGCCTCCTTCACTTGCATTGACACCTCTTTGAATGACATATTGCAGGTTCCCATGAACAGCTACAAAATGCAAAATCAACACTTGAAATCAACACCCTCACCTTAATCTGTCATGAAATAGCTATCATTACAAAAGTTGTACAATTAATGAATCAATTAGTTAATTAACAGTTAATGCAGTGTTTTTGTTAAACTTTTTGAATTAAAGTTGAGTAATCTACACTGCAATAATGTCTCGATTGCTTAATTTCAAATCTACTGTCGTGGTGTGCAGAGGCAAAAATAGAAAAAACATGGCCACTGTCCAAATTCTCCAAGTATTCTCCAAATGCCCCAAATGCTTGCAATTAGTAAATAGCATGACATATAAACACACATGAACAAATTGGGCACTAAATCGGACAGAGAAACAGAGGGTGCTTTTGGACAGAAGAGTGTTGGGTTGGGTTAATTGTAGCTTTTAGGATATTTTCTTTTCTGCACACACAAATGACATTGTCTTTCAAATTTGTTTTTTAAGATGCACCTTTTTTAAAGATGAACTTTTTAAAATTCATTCAGTAAACAAAATGTCTTACAATAAATTAACATATATTCAGACAATTCAGGTTTATTTCAGAAGTAACAAATTTCAGACATGTACTGTGTATACTGGTAAAAATAACCAAAACATATGAGAACTATTCTACCTTTTTAGCTGTAAATGCTGGACACATTTTCTTGTCAGTACCTTATGATCAGAGCAGCTCCCACCTTTTTAAATATCTTTACACAGCTTTGAGTAGAGGGGGGTAAAAGCAAAGCTAGATAAAAATGGTAATGCATCCCTAAAGTCAGGTTCAAATTTCAGAACCTTTTGCTGTCATGGTTATTCTCACGTGTTTCATTAAGCAACGAAGAACTTACTCATTATGCTTCCCTTCTTTAAATCTGAATAGGTAAATTGTGGAAACTAAACAATGACCTTTACAATCCCACCACCAATACCCCATATATTGTGGAAAAAACATTTAAAGGTTTGCATTATATGTGATAGATTATAGTTATATCATACCCTGTTAAATTTTTTATTTCTTTCACTCTGTCCAGCAATAAAACAGGCCTTGTCTTCTTTAATGAGATGTTCCGTGAAATGTTAATTACCCACCAGGCTGGGAGTGTGAGCCGGTTCCTCGAATGATCCCATTTTTATTCTTGTAATAACAATTACTCCAGTTAAAAGTGGGTTGGGAAAAATGAAGCCACATTGAGACTTCTCTCACTCACACAAAGAAATCACACAGAACATGGTTGTAAAGTTTTGCTTGATATCTTTTGCTTGACTGACAGTTTTCTTATTTTCCGCGCTTTATAAATGTTAATGAATACAATGCAACAATTAGTTTTCTGGAGACAAGACATATGGATTGATTCTTACATGTCAGTGCCCAGTGTGTATTAATACCAGGCGTAGATTGACAGGTGATTAAAGGCATTTCTCTAGTTTGGATGTTTAAATGCAGAGTTCTTGTATGGATCTGTCTCTGCTTGTGCAGTGTCTCTCAAGCACCAGCTCTGTTATGAATACCCGTAATTGTTTGGTCGCTCTCCTGCTTTGTGCCGCCGCCAGCTGGCACCTGCTCCCCCACGCATCACATGACACTCCAGCTGTGTCCACATGTTCCCTGGGTCAGCACGTCGGCTTGGATAATGCACACTTTTGATCAACCCCCTCTGACTTTTTTTCCCAGTGATCTCATCATATTACCACAGATTGCTACCTATTACCGAGAGATACTTATTTAGCGATTTAGCTACAAAAAAATGCCCAGCTCTGGGGCTAATTTCAGCGGTGACATTTTGCCATACTGCTGCAGAACAGCCAGAGGACGAGTAAGAAGTAATTAATGCTAAATGGAGCCCTCCACTTGGTTTGTGTGGGTGGGTGTGAATGTATGCGCGCATCTGTGTGTGGGTGTCCTTTATTCTGATGCTGTCCTCTGAGAGAAACTGTTATGTTTGTGTCTCATTGACCCAGGTGCTCTTGATTCCTCATTTATACAAAAGAGAAAAAGGGGGTTTAGCAAACAGGGATTGCAGAGCATCGCACTACTGTTTGGTGGGAAATGAGGTAATTGCTCTGTCTTGTATGCGTCTCTTGCATAGCCTGTTATTCACATATACAAAGACCCCTCGTTCCCACAGAAAACGGCAACACATGCATTGATTGTGCACTGTCATTTACAGAAGTTTGTTTTTGCAAGCATACACTGTGCATTGTTTCCTTATAAAAGGCTCTGACACTTAACGGCTGTACTAGCACCACTGTGCTGCTCCGGCGAGCAAACGAAGGAATAACATACCATTTTCCTTATATTGCATGACTCCATTGCATGGAGAAGGAGAAAGAGAAAATGGCCCAAGGTAGTATTAGTCTTCTCTCAGCAGCATGAAGTAGCACCTTTTCTCTTTGCCAAACCCAATTACACTGTTGAATGAATGATCTAAAAGCATGATTGATGTTATTGTTTCACTTGTACTATTTGTTCCCCTGTTTTCATTCCTCGGTGAAGACCACGTTGCTATGCTGACAAAGTTTGATGACTAGATTTTGTGAACAATATGGAAGAGTATTCAGCCAAGACAAAGAAGCCTTTATTCCTAATGCCCCCCTCCTCTGTAAGAGGTGTTTATACTTCTACAGGGCCCAAAACCAAAGTGCAAACAGCACGCACAGAGTTATGAACTTATCTGCGTTATGGACTGACTTCAAGATTTATGGAAAAGGAAGTCTAGAAGAGGTAGTAAAAATGAAATCATGACATTTAAATATGCTGCCTATTAAATATATGAAAACAGAAGCATTCCCTGCCAGAAATAACTCAGTGTAGCCTGGTGTCCAAGACAAAATATGCTCCATCGATTAGGCCAGAGGATATTTTGCCATATATCTTTCATGCTGTGGAAAAATTTGGGAACGTCTTATATATTCTGAATATTATCTATTAGAGGAGATGAAAGCTATAACATATCTGACATGTAAAAGGTCCAGACAGTTAAAAAAGAATTGTGTGGTTGCAGTCGCAGGCTGTTTCAGGTCTGCAGAAAGAGGCAGGCAGGAATGCCATTATTAGATATTACTCTGCATTAGTGAAAGAAAGGCACAGGAATGATTGCTTAATGATGGTCCTCCTACAGGACCCAGCTGTGGTTAGGACCAGAGGATTGGCCTTTGATGAGCTAAAGCCAGACCACTTATTGGCCTGCAGTCTGCAGTGGAAGCCAGCCACAAAAACATATATGTATAATGGAAATATAATGGAATTTATAATAATTTGTTTAGCCAGAGAGAGAAACAGAGGAAATTAGAGTAGCTTGGTGCTGCTGCCTGCAGACTACATGCACCTCTGCCATAACAAGATTAGAATTTAAACTATGGGGTGAGTGGGTCTTTTCTCCCCGGCAAGATGAAATATTAAAATAGGCCATGCCTCTGCATTGGATGTCTCCCTCCCGCGCTTGCTCTCTATCTGTGCCACTCTGTCTCTGACATATGCCTGTCACTCAAAGTGATTGACACTGAACATGAGTGGATCAAAGCACTCGATTTCAGCGGTTTGTTTTGCATTGTGCTGTGTTAAACATGAGCAGGTAGAATCTCGCCGTAAGATTGGGATCTTTTCTTTGCCACTTTATAAATGTCACATAGTGCAATAGATATTCTATCTTTTCTGCTCACAGTATACAGTATGCATTCTGCATTAGTCAGTGACAAATTTAAAATTTTGGCTCTATACCTCAGCACCAATGGTCTGAAATTAGGTAATGACTTGATGTTTAATGTGTATGATCAGCTGGACACCAAAAGTGTACAATTGAATGTGTAGGTTCTTTGCATGTTATGTGTCAATGCATTGTTTGTTTGAGCACAAGTAAGTTAATAAAAGGTCCAGAAGCATTTGTTATAAATGTCTTTAGACCTTTTAAATAATGAAGGCATGTGGCTTGTGATTTTCTCCCCAAATTAAGTCATGGACAATTTCCACCCATCAAGCAGCTGTCCCCTATCACGCAACAGCTCCAATGAGGGAGGGTAAAGGCTATCCCCTGACACCTCTGAGGCACATGAAGTGGGCCAAATGCATCTTTTCAGACCACTGCTCATGCAACGTCAGGGAACACACTTGGAGAAAAACACTATCCACCAATGTCTGCATGCATGAGTCCATGATTGGCTATGGCACAGATGGCTGTGTCATCATTGTATTTCCAACTCACACTTTCTAGATGATAGTTCAAATGCTTTTCTGTTCCACTACACAGGATCCTGGCATATGGCCTTTTTATCTACCTAAGTAAGAAACTGGAAAAAAAATTAATTGTCAATTTCACAGCTTCTCCTGGAAACCACTGTTATGCTATGCTGTTACAGCCTTCACATCACTCCTGGATGTTCTGGGAGCCTACCTCACATTTATGATAGGTTTTTGACACCTGCAAATCATATATAATATCCTGGAAATCAAACTTTTGAGAGTGAGACCAAGAGATAGAGAGAGAGAGAGAGAGAGAGCATTCACATTCTACATTCTGAATCACATTTGTCTCGCTTTGTGCTAAGTGAATATTTAAAAAAAAAGAAAAAAAAAAAGAAAACGTTACCCCATAGAATAGTACGGTATACCTCTGCTACTGTATAAAAGCGTTTGATAACTAACATTATTTGAACCACAGTTAGCTGCTACTCTGTGTTGAGGCCCTATGTGTTAAGATCAAACTTCTTGTATACTTCTTTAAAGTCGTAGTGGTGTCCATGGGGTTTTGTAGGGTGGGACGTCTGCTATTACATTTAAATTAATCATTTAGCCACTAATTACCAGTGTTATACTACATACACTATTACAGCATTATTTCAATAATCATCATTATATAGAAATCTCTTAATTATACATAAATGTGTTTTTTGATGGATGCTAAGATTTAATAATAATTACAAAATATTGTGCTAAGCAAGGCTAAAGAAAACAGCTAGCTTTGTGCTTTAGGTTTAATCATGCTCTAATCATGGACAAGACTGAATTTTTGTAACTGATCATAACGCAGCAGGTGAGATTTCTTATCTCACACAAAGGCTTGCTGAATGTTTTCCAGTCTTTTTTATTTGTATCTCTTTTGTATTTTTCTCCTATGTCCCACAAGTAGACATACATGATAGTTCAGGGTGTTAAATAACAATAGGCAGACTAAGTTTAGTGATGATTTCTGTATCTACACTTTATATAGTTCCCTGTACTAACCCACTGCTGTTTTATGTGTTGCAGAAAAGAAATGATTTATAAGAATATATAATACTAGTTTAACCTGATGAGGCTAGGTCCCTTTTGTAATTTGCTTCCTCTCAATGTTTTTTTCTCGTGTTGTCTCAGGGGGCTTTTCCTTGTTACCTTCACCTCTGGCTTGCTAATTCGGAAAAATGTATAACATTTAAAATATATCTGGAATTTGTGAATTTTTAATTAATTAAATTGCATTATTATGTACAAGGAATAAACGTTATAGACAAATTAATGGTCTCTTCTTCATTCTTCATATTTACCTTTCTGTCATTAACTCACAATATACACATAATGATGTATACTACCTAATACTGTATATGTTCTCTGTATATTGTATTTGCACAGTATTTTATTATAAGGACAGACCTTACTGGGTTGGCTGTACTGTGTTTGTATGTGTGTGAGTTACAGAGAAAGGGGTTAAAAGGTTGTCAGAGTCTGCTCCTTGGCTTCATAGTGACAGTGAACATGTGTTTCCTCTGTGTGATCTGCTTGCCCCTAGACCGAGCACTGTGTGGCTCGCTCAGGGGCCAGTCACAAGGCATTTTGATCTGGAGAGTTTGAATGATTCAGGCAGTGTGTGTATGTGCGTGTGTGTGTGTGTGTGTGGCTGGAGGGTGAAACCTAATGGTGCCTTCAGAACTTTCCTATGTCAGCTCTCTCATCACTGTATGCTTCTGCATGAGGAAGGAGTGTGGTTCAGTTATAATGCATGTCCTGACTGTTTACTTTATGTCAGGTAATGTTAGGTAACGTCTACCTGACTCATTCAAGCTCATCTGTGTACAGTCTTGAATTCCCATTTACCAAACTCTGCACTTACTTTGCAAGCTTTAGTTATTCCATTACATATTTCATTTGGTTTAATTGTTATTTTAGTTAATTTTGCACCACATTAGTAACGAGATTTTGTTAAGTGGTGTTTTAAAGCAGAGTCAAGAGCTATAAATCCTTCCTGAGTCTATTAGCCACCAGAGGGAGCTAGGATGGAAGCTTTAAGATAGCACTTTCTCTGTTTGGAGCACAAGATGACTACAGAGGCACATTCATGTGGCGATAACTGTGACCTTAGATTTGCAATATTCTAAAAAATAAAAAAAATAAAAAATTAATAAAAATCCTCAGTGACTGCTAATCTTCACCAGTCAATTTATCCTGGTGAGGGTAAAGAATCTATCCTGGGAACACTGACCAGGTTCTTAGAAGTTTGGAAGACCCAAACTGAAGTTTTGCTTTATTGTGATGCATTATATATGGAATAAAACATGATGGGGTGGACTATTATAGGACAATAATCAATGGTAGGGTGTTAATTATTTTTAAATAACTGCACTTTGTTTTAACATGTTTATTAATTGCTGTAACATGTTTTATTACTGTTATACCACATTTGTTTGCCAACATTATAACGGATATTATTGTAGAGTGGATATTATTTTAATGCTGTAAAAATTTAACTCTGAATGTATCATAGTACCTACACGAGAGACTCTGTTTTCTCCAAGAAAACTAATATTTAGTCTGTTTATGTGCCACATATGTAATAAGTCCACGTATTAGGTCTAAGTATAGAAAGGACAGCATATTTCAATGAGTGCCTAGAAACGTTGTGGCCAGAACTACTCTCAGAGCTGTGCTGTGCTATTGTAGAAAACTATTTAACATATTCTGACCAATTAGAATCTAACAATTTACAATACTGTGATATGAGCATAACTAATGCATGATAATATAAACTGATCAATCCTTTTCCCTAAGAAAATCTTTTATGTGTTATTTAACCTGCTTATCAATCATCAGTGGCATCCGCCAGGCTATTTGCATTTACAGTCATACTGAATTCTCATCAAGTACACTTCATGTGGCATAAAGAAATCAGAGATTCTCATTTGCCATCTGATATCAATTTTCTAACTTGTAGCCTGATGTCATACCCTAGCTTCTTGTTAATGTGTAATCACAGAGATCTTTTACAGAAATCTGTCTAGCAGGTGCATGACAGAATGGACTGATAAAGATATCCCTCTATCATTGAAAAAGATGATTTTTGATTTGCAATTCCCCTCAGTTCCTCCTTATTGGGTGAGGTCAGCAGTACTTGGCTTGGGGGTGTGGTGGTGGAATCAGAGGACCGGTAATCCCCCATTCAGCATGCATCTCACTGGGATTTAATGAATAGCCTCTAATGGAACCTCTGTGTATGTATTTCATCCCTGTGGGGTGGATATTAACACCAACATCAAATTTCAAAATGAAACCAATGGGTTCTTCCCATTGTGAGAAAAAAAAGCATTTGGAAAAATCTGGATTGATTCATGAATGACTATAAAATGTGGGCTTTTAAAATTGCCATATTTTTTATTGAAGAGGATTTAAACAATCAGGGATTCAACTCACTGGGATTAAATGGTACATAGACTCAAATTTTCCAAGCTCATGACTTAAAAAGACCTTCAGCTCTTTTTGAAATATGCTCTGCTCAAAAAGTATTTCAGAGGACCCCCAAATAAAGGCTGTTGTAATTGCACAGGGTTACAAAGGCGCAAATTCCTCTAAGTTCATAATCAGTCAGATGTGTAAATGCTGTAATTTAGTGTGTTTTTGCTGGGAGTGACTGTCAAGAAATTGTTCAGTTTTGTTCAAAATTGGTCAAAAGCCACATGAAGGTTCTTAAACCACACTGCAACTTAAAACAAATCACAGCATAACAAACACCAAATTATCATTCCAGCATATGGAGACTGGTGTCTAATGGTTTGAGGCAAAGCAGTGTATAGTCAGTAAGGGCTAATAAATGTATAGCCTTCTAAGATTCTATAACATTATATTACTTTGTCAGTGTTTCATTTGAATTACTGACAAATGATAGAAAACAAAGATGTGAATTACCAACAGAGCACATTTTAGGGACTGTGTTTTAGAAAGCAATAACAATGCATACAACAGAGGCCTGGCCATTGATAATGTTGTGTTTGATTTTAAACAGATTTCTGTGATTTCCCAGCAGCTATAGAAGACATTTGCCTAAGAAGCGAGGGTTGTTTTGATTGCCAGAGTTTAAGTAATAGAATTAATTTAGACAGAAATACAGTAGAATTTATTCATCTTTTCGAACTGAATAGTAATAATTCTAAAACCTAATGCAGATGGTGTATTTTTCTACAGTTGTAATGTAGCTCTTCAGTTAGCTATAATTATTATGTTGATTTGTTTTAATGTGTTTTCAATTATTCTTTGTGTGTGGCATTTCACAAGTTTACAGTAATTCACTTTATTTGCATGTTGAGTATATTGTGTGTGTGTGTGTGTGTGTGTGTGTGCGTGCGTGCGTGCGTGTGTGTGTGTGTGTGTGTGTGTGAAAAAATGAGCAAGAAGACTGAGAGACAGAAAGAGATGGAGCGTTCAAGAGCAGGAGAAAGAGAAAGAGCGACATGCAGAGTTAATGAAAGCGAGATGATTCTTTCAGGCGCTGCTCTTTTTCTCATACCCCTCCTCTCCCTCCTTCTGTTGCTCCATTCTGTTTGGCGCCAAACAGTCAAGATGTGGTGTATCGTTTCCTGCAGAGAGATGACATCCACTGAGAGAGGGGGAAAAAAGAACAACAGTAAAAGAAAACAGTGGAGAGAAAAAGACTGCTACCAAAGGGAGGCTTAGTGGTGTCAAACCCAGGATACAAGAGTTTTCAGATTTGAGGGGTTAGTCTGAATATATGAAGGACCAGAGCGACCATGAAGGGTGTGTGCGTGTGTGAGGTCGGGATTTGGCAGCTGATGTGGCAGAGCGAGACTAGGCAGGCTCCTCGGCCCCTGGGAAGCACCATGCTGCCAAAATGCCCTGGCAGAGCCCTATGATCTACAGGAACAGAAGAGCCTTTTTGTGCTCACCTAGCCAAAAAAAAAAAAAAAAACTTGCTCTGCCTCCTCTCATCCACTCTTCTGCTTGCTTTTTGTTCTGATTCAGCTTATCTCCCGTTACACTGCACTAGTTAAAGTCTTCTGCTAGCAATGTGCTAGCCTGCTAACCCTTTAAACACATCAGAGCCAGAATCCTGCTGGGAGAAAGACACTTACTGTTCTCTGGAGACAGTTTCCATTTACCAATATGAGAATGAATGTCTCTAACATATGCATTCCTGTGCTTGTCTGCCTAGTGGATCTGGGCCTTGCTGCCTTACCCATGGCTAGGAAAACACATGCTCCTGCCTTGATGCATTCTGCATCTTGCCCCCACACATATATGTATGTGTGTGTAAGTGAGTCTGGGAGGGCCTCTGAGGTACGGGATGTCTGCCTGCATCTTTCTCAGAGGATGACAGAGGAGTCAGCTGTCTTCCCTTGCTTCTCAGCTCATTAAATGAAATCCCACGGCCCGCATGGAGGAATTTAAATTAGAGCCTGCGTTTGATGTACCGGGTTTCCCCCTTCCTGGCCCACTGAATGCGGCACTGCCCACACTGAGGCTGGGTGGCAAACGCCCTGTTTAAGGCACTGATGGGTGAAGGTCTCTTAAACTGACCTTGGGGAACTTAGCTGAAACTGTATATGTGTAAATCCACTGCAAATCCCTCGCACTCCCTTTTTTTCCTTCTTCCTTTACAACTCTGCTCCCTGAAGAAAGTGGATCACTGGACTGTTTACAAGACCCTGTGATTCTTTAGGGATAAGGGCACTTGACAAGTCAGGCCTTGGGTCACTGTTTGAAAAGTTGGTAACCCGAGCTCAAGAAGAACAAAAAAAAGAACCACATCTGAGTGCTTTAATGAGGATATGAGGTAAACAGCATGAAATAATTGGATTTTAGACCCTATATTTACCTCCTTTTTGACTAGGCTAGAGAGAGGGTGAGAGGGGAGATGGATGGTTGGCTGAAGTGATTTTTCCGGTGTTTCTTCCAAAGGATGACAGAAGTGAAATAAATAAGGTGAAAATGTTCAAGTCCCAGAACTCTCCAAAACCAACTATTAATAGTCTGGTAAACATTTTTGAGGAAGACATAAGCAACATTTTTTATAGAACATTGCTGTCTTATTACAGACAGATGTGGCCTACAAATTTTGTTATAGACCATTTGTCAGGGAAGCACAACGAAGGTGCTAGACTACACCTCCCATCACCCCCCAGGAATCATATGCCCCTGATTACATGGTTTGGTTTGGAGTTGATCCTGATTTTGTACACCTGTGTCTTGACAATTTTGTGTGTTCAAATGCCATTTTAGAGAGGGTCTGTCTCACTTGTTGTCTTTATTACATAAATTTCATGCAGAAGTTAATAGACTATTACTATTTTTTTTTTTTTTTTTTTTTACTATTTGTTGTTCAAATTATTTAATACGACAAGTCTGTACCTGCAGCCAACAGTGCTCTTAATCCTGACAACTGACAAATCCTGGAGGAACGTTTGACCCTTTACAAACAACTTGATGGAAGGATGGATGGATGGATGGATGGATGGATGAATGGATGGATGGATAGATAGATAGATAGATAGATAGATAGATAGATAGATAGATAGATAGATAGATACTTTATAGATCTTTCTTTCATTTTTTTTACTTGCTTGCTGGCTTGTTCCTAATGACTGTGCAAGACTAGGACTAGGTTTCGCATGTCGGAAGCGACACCTTAGAGTCACACCTTTACATTGTGTCTTTGTGATTGTGTCTATTATTATTATTATTATTATTATTATTATTATTATTATAGCTGTTATACAACTATAGTTGTAGTTGTTGTACTAGTAGTATCTCTGAAGACCTAACCACATACATGTCATTCTCTAAAAACTGATGAGTATTTGTGTTTATTTTAAATGCTTTATCTCTGAAAGTAAAATCAATTAAAGATTATTTTTTTATCTGAGTAAATGCGAAGATGTGTCAGCTGTATATGTTGATTCATGACCAAAAGAGTGAGTGCAGCTCTACTGGTCATGTTAACTCAGTTCAAGTTATACTCTCTCCTCTCCTCCCCGGGTTTTCAATCTTTGTATCAGGTTTTGTGAGGGATTTGTTTCCTGAATCCTTCAAATCAACAGTGGCTAAATGCCTATTTAGGCTTAATCAAAGCACTTCCTTCCCCATAATCCCTCAATTTGAACACGAAGAAAAGGGACATGTTAGGTAAAGCTATGAATGAAGCCCATCAAGATATTATACAAGCTTTTTCTGAATTTGTCGACAGCGTTGTGGAAGCTAGAGGTTTTATTTACCTGTTTTTATGCTGTTAAAATATTTGACATTAGTATATGTGAGCTCCTATTGTCATCTCCATACAGTTGGGGAAAATAATTGACTTGTCAACTGCATAACCCTGCTTATAGGTTTAAATCTAATAGATGCTGTTTGGCAGAGCACATGCATATTGCTGCATTTCTACATCAATCAGATGAAATAAGTCACTCTGTTGTAATCCTGTACAGCCAAGGAATCAGACTAATCCTCATGGACTCACCCTCTTTACATTTTCTCCCACATTTCCTTATTTCAGAAAATACTTTCCACCTTCATGTTAGTCAGTGTGTATGTCTTCTGTCATCAGTGACAGAAGACATGCACATGATGAGTATTGTTGGGGACTGGGACTAATGGAAACAGGATTTCTTTTGGTTTTATAAAGATCATCACTTCTTTGCAGTGATTGCTGTACATAAAATTTTGATTCATTCAGTTTCCTCACAACCAGCTGTTTATACATTAGGCTTAAGTCTGGGATAAATTACAGTAGCTCTGCTAACAGATAGACATGAAGGGGAGGGTAAAGGAGAAGAAATGATTGGATTGTGTGTCAAACCCTACTTTTGCATTCTGGCTCCTGGTGTTACAGCAACTGAGACTCTTTCTTTTAGCTGAAAATGAGGAACACTGTTCAAGACAGCAATGTTCTATAAAAGATTTTGCTTATGTCTTTCTTAAAAATGTGTAAAACTAAGCAGAGGTTTAAAGGTCCATCTCTTTTTTTATTCTTTTTTTATTTTTACTTTTAAAGTACACTGTATTTAAAAGATTTATTTTTAAATACAGTCCTTTATGTATTTTGTTCATTTACTCACTTGTCCTACTGCTAATTTTGAATAGGATTAAACTGGCCTGGACACACAGAACACAAGGCAGGGGCAAACTGGATAGGGTGTTAACCAAACACAGGAAATAAGAGCATCCAAACTCACGCACCCAATAATCACTTGAGCCTACAAGACATGTTTTCAGACTATGGGGACAAACCAGAGTACCTGGACGAAAAACACATAGGACAGGACGAACATGTAAGATTTGAACTCCCAAGTGCTTACCAATGACACAATATGTCATCCATATTACATATAATTTACTTAAATTCAGTTCTGTTAAATTCAAGTAAATTTCGGTTGTATATCACATTTAACAACAGGCTTCAAATTGTAACCCATGCACACTACTGACACTAGATTATGAGTAATTACATTTACTATTTAGCTTTGTTGGTAATTTAATCCACTATAAATCCACTATAAACAGCAATGCTTAGTACTGCTTAAAATAACAGGTTAATATCAACATTCAACAATATTTTAAATAACATGCTAAAAAAAATTGCACTGGAAAATGTTATGAAGATTGGAAGTTGATCCCACAT
Organism: Clarias laeviceps; assembly: GCA_030014305.1. Lineage (NCBI taxonomy): Eukaryota > Metazoa > Chordata > Actinopteri > Siluriformes > Clariidae > Clarias > Clarias laeviceps. The sequence continues at coordinate 24,606,886 of JAQMYJ010000039.1, forward strand.
TGTGTAAATGTATTATATTTATAGTGATGATCAAAAGAAACAATTGCCCATTCATGCCAGCCCCTGAAATGAGCACTGAGAGCAGAGAAAGCCAGCACTAATTAATGGAGTTAAGTGTTAAATCCCGAGAGCTTCATTAAGGAGCTATAGAAAATCCAGCAGCAGCTGCTCTGTCTTCCTTTTCCTCTGTTTTCCTCTTAGCCCGTTCAAAATATCTGGTTCTTTTAACATTCCAGTTAGTCCACTTAAATGTATCCAATCAAGATTTAAGATCAAAAGCTTATTTGTCACATGTGCATTTTGTAGCATGGTTAACTATAAATACAATATACAGTGGGTATAAGGTAGAATTGTAAGAGCGTGCAAATAATATGCTTCTAAAAAGCTTTCTATAGATGTGAAGTTTCCATTTTGTAAAATAAATATGTATATAGACTAATGTGTGTAGTGCAGGTACAAATGACATTTAAATGTAGCTTTATTGGCAGTTTTTTGGAGTTTAGCAGTGTGCCATGTTGGATGTTTAGTTGCTGACCAAATGACACATTCAATGTATATCCAAATAGTGCCTTACATTATGTGTTTAGAATTGTGACAGGAAGAGTCCTCATTCTAATTGAAGAAGACAGATTATGATTATCGTAATTTAACAGAGGTACATTTCTGATTAACTATGATTAGATCTGCTCAGAGTTGGGTGTTCTTAGGGGTGAGGAATTGTGTAAAGGCTGTAAAGGGAACATCTTGTCAAGTCAAGTGGACCCCATCCACTTGTGTCATGGACCCCAATTATGTTACATTGTGAGCTTATAAAGTCTCAGTAAAGGAGGCACATATTTAAATGTTCAAAGAAAATGCTTTCAGTTATACAAGAAATTGTTACAGGGGATTTGGGGATTTGCAGGGGACATATCATGTGTTAGGCTAGTCTTTCTTTGGAAAAAAAATCCTTTTATGTTTCTTCATTCTTGAATCAGTCAAAATGTCTACATATTAAGTACAAAAGTGGTTTTGATAAAACAACAAGTTTCGTGACTTGCAATATCTAATGCTAGTGAGAGTCAAAGTCTGCAGAACCATGCAGTTAAATGGAATCTATGCAAGTTTAAGGTTTACTCGACAAAGGTTGAACATACAGATTAACATACAAATTTTATAAGCAAAGGGTGTTTTTTTTAGTATACATTCCACTTTGTCGTTGAGGCTCAACAACATATAACTTTTTTTCACTATGCCTTTATTTATTCAACAAAAATAAATACCAAAAAAATAAAACATGCTGGAAATACTAAGTACCCCTATGATTTAATAGCCTATAGATACATCTTTAGCAGCAATAACTTGAAGTAATAATTTCCTGTATGACTTGATCAGTATTTCATATCATTGTGGAGCAATTTTGGCCTATTCTTCTTCAAAACATTTCTTCAGGTCATTGAGGTTTTGGGGAATTTGCATATGCACACCTCTCTTAAGGTCCCACCACAGCATTTCAGTTGAGGTCCGGACTTTGACTAGGCCATTAAAAACTTTTTTCTGCCATTCTAATTTAGATTTACTGGTGTATTCGGATCATTGGCCATTTACATGACAGAATTTCAACCGAGCTTTAGCTCTTTAGCTTTAGAACACTCCGGTATACAGAGGAGTTCATGGTCAATTCAATGATTTTAAGGTGTTTATGGCTGCAAAATAAGCCCTCCACTGCTGTGATTCACAATGGGTATCAGGCGTTTCTGCTAAAATTCTCTTAGATTTTTCCCAAACATGGCGATGGGCATTTAAGCCAAACAACTCCACTTTGGTCTCATCTGTTTTGTTCCAGAAGCCTTGTGCTTTCTTCAGATTTGCAATCCTCAGGCATGCTTCCATGTTCTTTTTAGACAGAAGAGGCTTTTCCCCTGGCACCTTTCCAAACAAACTGTGCTTGTTCAGTCTTCTTCTAATTGTGCTGTCATGGAGTTTAAGTGCAGCAACAATTATTTCTCTAAGACCAATGCTTATGTCTTTTGGCTTCCTTTTTGTTATATACATAAATATATTTAAAATTTGTGGTATACCATGTACAATTTTACATGCAAAATATATTTTTTTTATCAAATTAGCATGATTAATTGTCCATGCTTCTGGCATGATTATGTGATGATTGTGTGATTATGTGATTTTGTGATCATCACAGATTAATTTCTTGGTTTTTTTCACTTGTAATAGACATACATAAGGAGTGCTCTTCTTGGTGGCGTGGTAGGAACTTACCATTTTTTTCTCTATTCTCCGTAGGCCCTGGAAAAGGCCCAAACCCTTTCTCAGTCATTGGTTCCTAACCCAGATCAAATGTTGGGGTTTAAAAAGCTAAAGTTTGATGTGGATGAGCAACTGCCTATAAAACACTTTAATCCCTAATGCTCTAATGTATTTAATTTCACACTCTCTGATGGTGTTGCCCCCGCTTAGGATTATGTGTGTGTGTGTGTGTGTGTGTGTGTGTGTGTGTGTGTGTGTGTGTTTATGAAGAGGGGGAGGGCACTGGGGAGGAGAGCATGCTGTTCTAATGCTCTCTACAGAGCCGGAGCCAAACAAAAAGGAAGAATGTGACTTTTGCATTCAGATGCCTATATGCAGATTGGAAGTGGGGACTTTAGAGGCAAGAAGAATGCAGTGATATCTGCACTGTCATAACCCTTGCCGGAGAGACCTAGGCAAATCCCATTGAGTGCTTGTGAATATAGAGCTTCATAAAGTTGAGGACCAATATAGTTCTGCCTTTATTAGATGAGGCTGTGCTCAGGCGGATGGGATATTGGATGCAATAATTCCTTGCTAGAAGTGCACACATAGCCCCTTTTATATCTTCCACTAATATCCAATTTATGGGCACAAGGACTTCAGCCAGCCAAGCTCACTAAAGTTAAAAAGTCTTCAGCATGAGATGGAATTAAGGCCAACATCTCTTTTGCCAAAAGTTTGGGGATTTACGAAATATGCATCTGTCCACCCACAAAACCAATTCAACCAATCCATGAAATATGCTCAGTGAAAAGCAACAACAAATTTTATTTGAAACTAACAACCTTAAGATTTTGTTGAGTGTTTGCCGAGGAATTCTGTCAGTTCTGGGGAAAAAAGTCTTGTTTAGAATGAATGGGTGTGAAAAAGCCTTGTCTGTTTGTTAAGGAATTTATAAAATGATGTTGACCTGATATTATTGTAATTATGCATATTTTGCACTGTTAAATCCAATTTTAAATATTTAAATATGTCTATTTCTTTTTAAAACAGTATGAAGCAGGTCTCATTGTTTACACAAATGCTAAGGAAGCATTGTATTTAAGTACTCTTGTTCCCCAGATTCTTTCTCCAAGGGGGTTATGCACACATGTACAAATGCACATGTTTACACACCCCAACACACACAAACCCACCCACATACACAAACAAACAAACAAATGGTACACTTTCCACCATCTTTAGTCTTCCCTGAAGCCAGATGCAGTCACTGCTTCCGTAGTGATTTGATATATTTACTCATAACAAGGGCTTAGTCATAGTCCCCTAAAATAAGAATATATGGTGATTTATACGCTAAGCACCAGGGATTGTGTTGCCCTAGTGGCTTAAGCATTTTACACTTTGCTAAACTCTATTGAGGCTCACTGCCACTGTAGCAGCTAACCATGCCCTATCCGCCCCCCACCCCAACTCAGCCCTTCTTCTCCTTATTAAAAAATAAAATACATGCACCACCATGGCTGGGATGGTTACATTTTTGTCCCTGACTAATGTTTATTTCTAATTTTATTTTTACTGATGTTTATTTTTGTAAAACATGATTTGCACAAGACTGCTGTTGTGTTGGTTGTTTTCAAAGTTTCCCTAGAGTATCATCATCAGTACATCTATGTTTGGTCTCACTATGAGTGGTTTGCAATCGTTGTCTTTACTATATATTTTGGTTAGCCGAAAGGTCAATGGTAGAGAGTGGAAGTCATAAATAGTTCCAGCATCTCATTATTTGAATGTTTGCGCTTTCTTGGTCATCATGCAGCCAAGGAAATGGAATGAAATATCAGACCTGCTCAATAGCCGATCTATAATGCCTGTGTTGTCAGCCTTTCACTTTAGAATAATTTATATATGTTCTAATCAATAACTAATCTCGGGTATAGTCAGATGAGATGAAATAAAGTGGTAAATAATGAGAGGGAGAAATGAGGACTGACACAAATCTAATGTTTCCCAGATAAAACATTTGTATAGTAATCTTAAATGAGAACCTTCAGGTTCAGCATTCTTTAACTTGACTCTAATGCTTTTTTTTGTGTTAGCCATATCTATTAATGAGCTGAAATTAATTGAAAAGTTTACACGTTTTCTTTCTGCATTTAAAGAGCAGTATTAATATGCATTATTTTGGCTGATATGTCAACTGATACCTGCCCAAAGGATAAGAGAAAGGATGAGGGAAAGAGAAAGACAGAAAGGCGGAGGAGGCCAGTTGAGGGGGCACTGTTAATTCTTCCATATCTAAGCCTCTTTGCTGAAACTCCCTTTGTCTTCAAAGTCCAACTCATTGAAGAGTAATCCTATCACTCGGTCTAATCTGAAGTCGGGAAGCCAGAGTCCGGCTTTCTCTAAAAATGGCCTTTTTGGTTCCGAATAGGTATGGCTAAGAGAGCTCTTCTCATCTGTTCTTAACCTTCTCTTCAGTGCTTATTCTGCTGTTCAGGCCATTAATGAATATTCTTTTTCCTTCCTTATTTTCCCTATCTGTTTTGTCTGTCATCCAACCTCCCAAAACCTGTGTAGTATTGTGGTAACTATCATTAGATTATTAGTAAATTGTGACATTACAGCAGGCATTTCACAGATTAAACAACAACATACAAGCAACAAGGTACAGAACAATATTAAGGCTAGGTTAATTAAAATTATTCAAACTTTTAAAAATCACAATAAGAAAGAGGGTAAAGTTCTTTACAACAAACAAAAAAATCTGAAAACTGCACATTAATGTGCATTAATTAGGTAAAATGTTACAAATTCATGAGAATATAATTTTTCAATGTACATGTACAGTACATGATGATTAAATTAATGTTCTGGCAAAAAACACCCAGGCAAATAAAAAACACAGACACATTTCTGACAAACATGCCATCTCACAGTTAATGAGTCATTAGTTGAAGTGTTCAGAGCAAGACTCAGCAGTAAGGGAATGACAGAAACCACCTCCTGATGTTACATATTCCATAAAGATGCAAGTAAATTGTGAATGACTACAAACACTTTAGAGAGTGGATATTTGTGCATGGACTGTTTGACTGTTTTCTTCTCTGCTAGCCTCACTAGGTTATATAAGAGAAAGCCCTTGGTTAATAGAATATTCTCTCTCTCTCTCTCTTTCATTTGCTACATTGCTTATCTACAGGGTCGCAGCATGCCTGGGGTCTATCCCAGGGGATTCGGGCCACAAGTATACAAAATCTATAAAAAATAACATATACATCACAAATAACATATTCAGCACTGTTTAAATTTTTATTTGTTTAATTTTTGCACAATTAATAATGCCTGTCCAAGAACACACAGTGCCATGAAAAAGTATTTCGCCCCTTCCTGATTTTAATTTTAATTTTTTGTGCATATTTGACAGACTTATATCACTGCAGTCACCAAACTAATTTTAATATTACACAAAGATAACCTGAGTAAATACAATAAAAAAATGCAGTAAGTTTCTATATGATGATTCTATTTATTAATGGAAAAAAGCTCTCCGAATCTACCTGGCCCTATGTGAAAAAGTGATTGCTCCTCTTTTTAAATCATGAATCAACTGTGATTTTTGGAAAGCTGCATTCAATTTCACTTGCCACACCCGATTACTGCCGGTCTTGTTGAATCAAGAAATCACTTGAATATAACTCTGACAGAGTGAAGCATGCTAAAAGATCTCAAAAGCAATTCAAGAACAAATGAAAAACAAAGAATTAGACATGTATTAATCTGGAAAGGGTTACCAAGTCATTTCTTATAGCTTTACATTTACATTATCTTTTCTCATTGTGACTCCAGCAAAGTCCTTATCCACAAATGGACAAAAATTGGAACAGTTGTGAACAGGAGTGTCCGGCCTTCCAAAATTACTCTAAGAGCACAGCATCGACTCATATAAGAACCCAGAAAAACATCTAAATAACTGCAGGCCTCACTTGTCTCAGTTAAGATCAGAGTTCATGATTCAACAATAAGAAAGAGACTGGGCTCCATCCATGGGAGCCTTCCAAGGTGAAAACCACTGAAAGAACACAAAGGCTTATTTTACATTTTCCAAAAAACACATCTTGACTATCTTTAAGACTTTTGGGCAAATATTCTTTGGACTGATGAGACATATGAGTTACAGTATTAGTGTGATGGTCTGGGGCCATAATTGATGGAACCATGAATTCTGCTCTCTACCAGAAAATCTTAAAACCTGGCCATCAGGTTGTGATATCAAGTTCAAGCGCACTTGGGGTATGGAGCAGGACAATGATATGAAACACACCAGCAAGTCCACCTCTAAATGTCTCAAAGAATAAAAAGAAAATTAAGGTTTTCGAGTGGCCTAATCAAAATCCAAACTTAAGTATGATTGGGAGGCCGTTTATGCTTGAAAATCCTCCAATGTGGCAAAATTTAAACAATTCTGCAAAGCAGAATTCCTCCACAGCAATGTGAAAGGCTCATTGTCAGTTAGCCCAAATACTTGATTGTAGTTGTTGCCACCAAGAGGGGCAGAACCAGTTGTTAGGTTTAGGGGGCAAATACTTTTCAACATAGGGGCAAGAAGGTTTTTCCCATAATAAATTAAATCATCATTTAAAAACAGCATTTTGTATTTACTTGGGTTATCTTTGTGTAATATTAATCATTACCTGAATCATTTAATTGTAACAAATATGCAAAAAAAAAAAAAAAAAAATCAGAAAGGGTCAAATACTTTTATCACAACACTATTAAATCTTATGTCTTTTTTTTTGTGATTGGATTCTTTTATTCCAGATGTGTATTTCACAGGAACACTGTGATTAACTTACACACAGTTAAAATCATGCAACTCTGGTAAAGATGTAGAAGCAGACAATAGAATTAGGTGTAACATTTCAAATGAGTTAATGTGGTTTATCATTAATTAAGTCTTAAGTAATCCCAAGATTGCTTAAGCAGACTCTGATTCTAAACTTAGCATTTTGCAATTTTTTTTTTTTTGTATTAGTTGATTGTGTGACTATGCTTAATTAGATCATTTTTACATTCTTTTATCTGTGATCAACCAAAGCGCATAAGGGATATGCATGAGTGGACACTGTTACTGTGAAGTGATTAAAAGTACCACAAAACTTCACTTGAGCTAGATATCTTATGACAATAAAGTGTCATTATTACATTTGCTCAGTAATTTTTTTGACAAATGCCCTAAAGCTTGTACTAAATGCTTATCATAAAGTTTTTTGTCATACTTTTTGAGAGTGGCATTTATTCATTATGATCTGGCATTATGCTCTGTGCTTATTCTCTGTAACCTGGTCTGTATAGATCAGCTTAATGTTAATATAATATTAGTTAACTTTGCAAATAGAAATTAAATATACCATTTGGTTGTATCTTATCTGTAGATAAGATTAGCTTATCTTTTTAAACCAGTATGAACATATGTCTACATGATTACATTGTACAGTAGGCTGTGGTTTTGTGAGCAATTTTTGGGCCTTTAGTCAGAATGTACTACAACTATGTAAATTGGACATAATTTAGTGCAGTTAAAATCTAATTTTCTCTTATAAAATGTGCAAAAGGGCAAGGACATTGTAAAGTAATTACTTTCCACTGCTGCTGTCCCATGAACTTCTTTTTTTGCCTCCTTGTGAATTCTGACAAAGAAAAACATTTAAATGAATCTTGTATTAAGCCTCAGTATGAATGCACTGATGTAATACTGCTATATAAATGGTATAATAATATACTTCTACACACACACACACACACACACACACACACACCAGTCAAATGAAAATCATGTGTGATTCATGTGCAATCATGTTGCAGTAAATTTGTAGAACAACAGAAGTGTAGTTCAACAGAAATTCAGGTAAGAATGATGTGGACCTGCAGACCAAAATAAAAAAACACACCAAGCCTCTGACTCACCGTCCAATCTAGGCATTTTGCCAGTATTCACAGGTTAAGGGTCAATCTCTAAAATGTTTATGCACCATCCATTGACATGAACCCCCCCAACTATTTGGGGCTGAGCCATGGATTTCAAAATGACTCCAAATGTGTATTTTTGTTGTCAAGGCTTCAACTCCAAGGGAGCGCCAGGGTGTGTTTATGAAACACTGTCTCTGATGGTCAAGATCAACTCCCGCTACAGCTGCAGACAAGCAAGCAGTTATGACTCAATCACTTTACCTAATATGACTGAGAATATGGGCAGAAATGAGATCATTACAAAATCATAGATGACATTGTAGCTTTTCTCTGGCATGAATAGCACTATTATATTAATAATTTAGCTGTATTACCCATGATAGTTTCAGGTTCCTCTAGCTTGTGTAGTGTATTTGTTCTAGATGGTTACATTTTACATGTTACACAACTGTAAGTATGGATCATATTTACTATAAAGTTTCCTGGAATCCTTTCTGTAAAATTACAGTATACAAATGAACTTTTACATCATTTTGCTATGGAACAACATTCTAGATGTAAACATGGCCTTTTTGTAATTTGTCATGCAGTTTTGACAGGGGTATAAAACTGTGATAGCCTGTTATCTTAAGACACACCCTAAATCAAGCCTGCCGCACTCTCAAATGTAAATCAGTGATGAGAACTAAGCAAGCAGTGAGAAACAGAGCTGCTTTTTGTTGCAGTGTGCAGATTAATATCTTAAACATGTACCATTGTTCAGAGTTATGTCACCAGTGGCCATAATGATATCTTAAATTAATGAAGTGGTGAAAGCATTGAGGGAGAAGGCCTGTGATTTACAGGATGGCTTTTAGCTGATGCGCATAACCATCCCTGCCGATAAATCAGCCACTGGGAGCCAGGGCCAAATGAACAGAGAGGCGTGCATGAGTTTACTGTTCAATTAGCCAAACGCAAGGACACCAGTGCATTGTGCTTCTGGAGACCAGGTGTTAGGATGAAAGCAGGAAATAAGCCACAGAGAAATGGCTTGTTTTAATGATGGCAGCCTGTTTGAGTAATGAGATTTACAAAAACTGAATGTTGTTGATTTGTATGTGGAGGCATTTGTGTTATCCTGAAACATACTGTGCGTATTTTCAGGAACTGTTGAATTTGATTTGTCACCACATAGTCTGCTGTCAAAGATAGAAATCTGAGCCACAACATATACTCAACACAGAGTCCATTAAGAGAACTGATAATCCAGAGGTCTGTCCTGCACTGTGTTTATTACTGCCAAGAGAGGGATGGGGATCTACGTAATGCCAAATGACCTCTAGATGCCCTTAGTCTTTCCTGACTCTGCTGAGGAGATAAGCAGTGCTTGAGTAACCAATGCTACGTCTTGGAGAAACCAATAATTAAATTCAGTCATCCTTGCCCTTCAAATGAACTGCTACTGATTTATTCCCCCACGCACTTTTTCTCAAAAAGGATATACAGTGTTCACTGGATCACCTTATGTAACATCATATAACTTCATGCTTTAATGAATAAAGCACCAGCTGTTTAAATACCTGGAGCTGCAATGAACTGATGTGTGTTGCAAACTAAATTGATGATCTTTGTATTTGCTGCTTAGCAAAAGATCTCAGCTTCTTTGCTGAGTGTGTTTGTGTGTTTTGGGGGTGGCATGACATTACCATGTCTTTGTTATCATCTTATCATGGCATTGTTAACTGATTTAACAAGGGTTCAAATGGTCGTTATGATGGCCTCTCTCAATGGCAACTGCTTAAGTGCAAATTGTTGCTTCTGTGCCATGTAGCAGCCTTAAGCCTTTTGAACTAGTTGCTTTCCTGAGGTGATGCTACTTTCACACAGAACAGCGTTTGTCATCTGGGAGTGTAAATTCCAGTGCTGTTAGGATTTCTTAAAATCCATTTGTATTATTTTGCAGTAGTGTGATCTTCTGTACTTTAGGACAGTGGTCAGGGCTTTTCTGCGATATGTCATTTTTGCAATTAATAGCAAATAAAATGCTATTTCAGTATCAAACTTTTTTTTTATTATATACAAGGAATGTATTAGTTCTGAGATGAATGGAAGTTGATGCCTTACTAGGAATCAAGAAATGTGGCCCTGATTGTGGATGTAAGATATGGCAGAGGTGAGTGAGAAGAGTCATGACTGAATGCATCCCATTGGCCAACTTCTCAATTTGAAGCTTCTCTCTGTTCTTTTTGGGTTTGGTTTCCTTTAGGGACTGAAAGAGACCTTTTGCATCAGCTCTCATTCAGACCATTGTTAGTCGAAAGGGTCTGCAATCAAAGTGTGGAGTGGTTGGGTCAGGAGCCTCTCTGAATGTGGCCTACCTCAGGGCAGGAGCGTGGCCCCAAGGGACTTTGACACTTGTGGCTGCTTCAACATTACACTCAAAGAACTTTTGTATTAAAAAAGATAATAATCTTTATTTATATGACACTTTTCATTTTTAGTTCAAAATCTTAAAATACACTTCACATAAAGGATTAAAAAACAAAGAATAATACAATCCACAGGTATTTAAAAATGTATAGGGATAAAACAACTTGAAAATATAGGACATAGATAGATAGATAGATAGATAGATAGATAGATGTGTTTATGGATACACACAATAAGACAAAATAAATATAAATGGCAATTATCTTAATCTCTAAATTAATAGTGGAACATCTCATGCATATAGTGTAGGCACAGCTACATATACTTACCCTGTTGTTCTCACAGAAACTTCATTTGGGCAATGTATCCTCTATTTCTCACCTCCTGGTGAATTGAGCAACACTCTCACGGCTTCATTAGCCCTCCCTTATCGTGTTTGTTTGGGGATGGAGAAAATAGGCTCAGCCTTTGGTGATAGAAATGGTGCATTCAGCCCCTGGCATGTCATTTGTTGTGTGAGCAGGTGTCGGTGGGAGCTGTGCGTTTGTTCTAGAATCAGCCTCTAATTCTGGAGTGTGTGGTGGTGGAAGAAGGAGGGGCAGAGGCCTTGATGGACAGGAGGTGTGATCTGTCAGGGGTAGATGGTGTTATACCAGAAATCTGGGTGTTCAGACTGGGATCATTATAGCGAGCTGCTGCTGTCCTGAGCCCAGGCCTGGCTCCTCTTTGCGTCCTTGCAGGGAAATATGGATCTTCACACATTCTCTGCAAAAGCACTCCTTCGCTCCTTCGTTCTCGCACTCACTTGTTCTCTCTCCTTTTTTCCCCGCTATCTCCCACTCCACCCCCCTAACCTTCTCTTCTCCTCTCCCGCTCTCTGAGGTGCTGATCAATTCACAGCCTCCTTGGGAGGTGTGAGACATGTCCCTGCACTTTGTGATTGGCCTAGGCTTTGCAAGCCCTCTGTCATGCTTTTTCTCTCTTCGTCTTCCTTTTCTTGGTGGTCTTTCTTATCCAAGGCAAAAGTCTCTTCTTCTCACTTTTTGCCAGCATGTGCTTTACAAGCCCCATATGCAGACAGAATCTAAGTCATATGATCTCACACTAATCCAACATTTTCTGCCCCTCTCTTGCTCCTGCTCCCTCTCTTTCTGTCTCTTTTTCCTTCTCCTCTCTTGTGGCTGTGATCCCATTAGCACACCTGAAATAATACCTCAAGTGACAAATGTTTTGGCGCTTATAGCTGAGAGACAAGAGGGGAAGAGAGAAATGTAGAAAAGGCTAGACAATGTGGCCAGACATTTAAATTCTTTCAACTCACTTTTTACATTTCAAATCCTGCAAATTTTATTATATATCATTCAGAAGTTAAGAAAGATAGAACATTATTTATTTATTTATTTATTTATTTATTTGGAAATGTAATTAGCTACACTATTATAAGGAAAATATGTGTATAGTTGCAGTATATCTATATAATTACTCCTTTCCAAGTATTTTTGTCATAGGCAAAAATTATTTTGTTTTTACAGCTCTTTTGGTGTTAACAATTAATCTCTATTTCACCATATAACAACTGACAATGCATATAAATCCCCAAAGAAGCAAAGAAACCAACTGCTTAAAAAAGTATTCTACTGCCTCATTTATGCTAATTTCAAATCAGGGTTCAGTTTAAAGGTTTGTGCTTATATTTTAGTCCAAGCATTGGTTTCAGATTTAAAACATCCTAATTAAAAATACTTTTCACAAATCTTATGATTTAATAAATATTAGAATATTAGAACACAGAATTTAATTATTTGTACCTGCAAAAATAAACAGGCATAACTGAAAATGTCATTTGCCAGAATACAATATTATTATAAATTTGTAATTTTACCATTAATGATCAGGTCTTATGCTTATGCTTCTGGTGCCTTACCCCACGTTCAAAAATAACAATAATAATAATAGAACATAGTGTAAATAAATGCATATTTTCCCTGCCTAATCTAGACTGCACGACAATTTATTTAATGTTCGCGTTGTATTGATTACGCGTGTCGCTGCAAATATACTTTTATAAGTTTTTTTGTGCTTTATTAAAAAAAAAAAAAAATTGTTCCCTATACAGCCAGTAGGAGGCGCGCATGATCCAGCTGAAGCTTCACAGCAACAGTTTGTCTTTGGGACCTTGTTTACTTTCTACTGCAATTTTAATAGCGCTCAAGCTTTTTGTAATATTTTAAACAAATGACCTCTCATTTGAAATCGTCAATTTCAGCTTGTTACATTTTTCGCCAATAATAAATATATAAAATACCTTTTTTAATTGTTTGCAAAAAGTTACCTACACAGTCTAATTTTCCTTCTTCTGTGGAATTATTTCACCATCAATAATAAACCGTAATTATATACTCGGTCAAAATTGCAAATGAGAGTAATGTGTGTTTTGATGATTTATTCATTTCATAGCTATCTGTTCTGCTTTTGGTGTAGTTCCTATGCGTACTTTCGAAAATTCAGCTAAAACTCTTCGCTTACTTACTCTACAGAATTTTTAAGTATCTGATATTATTGGGCTGGTCGTTTCATTTTATTATTATAATGCCTATGTTGCGCGAATTTGAATATGAACATTTATAGAATATAAAATTCTAATTTAGGCTAATGATATAGGATTCAATCATTTAAAGTAGATTTAATTTTAACTTGATATTTTCACTCACTTAACGCAGCTATCTTAATTTATATATAGTAGTGTTTTTGAATGTGAATGAAAGCGAATCTGTCCGAATTAGATTTATTATTTGAACCATTGTGATGCTGATGTACAAACAGTTTAATGACCCAGACATAGCTGCGTGTTCACTGTGGTCAAATTGTTTCCTAAACAACCAGATAACAGACACGTAACACCTGCTCAGTAATGCGTATATTTCACCCGAAAACTCCTGATAATAGTTTGCCGATATTTTCGTACAAATTTAGGTATGTAGTAAACATTAAAGAATTGTACGACGCTGAATAATGTAAAAGCTTGACGACTGCAAAAAATGTAAAAAAGTAGAAAAAAAACGATGGCTTCATATAAAACCTTTGCAAAATGTCAAGAAAATTTCATTTCTCTCAGTGAACGCGTCTTATATTATTAACCCGTTTAAGCTTGTTAAAAAAGGAACTTCTCTATGAGTATTTAAATAATTGCTATGTAGTATCATTGTATAGCAATACAATTATAATATAACACGTGTGTAGCAAAAAAAAAGAAAAGATAAATATGAATGGCTTTGAGTAAAAGTTCCTCGTAATCCAAATCGACTTAAATAATGGTATTTACTCACTGATGCGCGTCACAGACCGCTGAGCCTGAGTTAAACAAAAGTTAAAGCGAAAGTCCTTGCCCACGTAGTGCTCCTTTTATAGACGCTAATTGAGGCAACCTAATGACTTTATAATGCTGTTAGGGTGGTGTGACAGCAGTTAAGCGTTTGGCGAAGATGTCATCTATAAACTGCGATACGCGCCCGAACTGAGCGCAGATTCGAAAACACAAGAAGCCTGCTTGCAAAATAATGGTTCTGTATGAGCAAATACCGTGAAATTTGTGGGGGAAAAAGGCTAATAGCCGCACTCTCCGATCCAATTCAAAACTTCAACATCTCAATTTTAAAGCCTCATAAACGGTAATACTTTGACATACTAAATCATCTCACTCAACACATTAAACAGTTCGTAAAAGGAAATTTACTCACGTCGCGAACTGATGTAATCTATTGAGTGTCGTTCAGTTTAGCGGTCACAGGAATCCTCATTTCTTACCCGAACGCCGTAAACACAGTCGCACGCACACGCACACACACAGATCGAGAGAGAGAGAGAGAGAGAGAGAGAACGTCGCGCATTCTACGGCTGCGTCCAAAACCTCCTCTGTATTACTCTTTTCACTTACCATTTAGTGTGCGGTTTGAAACGAAGTCTGTCACTTTGTCGGTGGGACTGGAGATGAATCATAATTCCGTAAAATTGAAGCAGCGACTGGCCTTTATTTTGTTCTATCTATGAGAGTACGCCTCTCTCCGGTGTGCAAACTTTCAGTGCTGGTTACATTCTTTCAAGGTACAAACCGATGACAGATGCTCTTTGGATTATCTTTATCCACATTGTCACTGGTCATGGCTTTCACCCACACCAATGCCTCCTATTAGAATTTGTAGGGACTAACTTTGACGTTTTCACGTTTGGTTTTCCCCGACGTACTTGAACAACGTGATAGTACCGTTATTGACATACGTGACCATAAACGTTTGGAGCCCTAACACAAACATTTCAAATAGTGTAGTTACACATGCTACGTTAATTGATTAAGTCTGCGTACTACTGAAAAATATATTTCAAGATATATGCAAAATATAGAGCATCAATAATATTACGGTCTCTCTATTAAAGTTATGCTGATGAATATTATTTAGCTAATAGATAATACATTGCTGTGAAATACTGCAGTCCTATGCCTAATTGTTTTATGATTTTATTTTTACATGCAGATTTCAAATAGTGTTTGTGTGTGTGTGTGTGTGTGTGTGAGTGAGTGTGTGTGCGCGTGTGGTGTTTGGGGGGATTTGGACAATACTATTTAGAGTATGTGTTCACAGTTTGTGTTATATTTCAATTACCTTTCCATTACATTTCCTAATATTTAGCCGCGATTGCACGGATCAATAGCAATGGGTCAGCTTTTGTAGATGGCTTGTACCCCTGTCCCCAGTGCCACTGGTCACCACACCAAACTCTAATACCCTACAGGGCTGGACCAGCCCATTTACAATCCCGGGGGGAGGGGGGCAGCGCGAAGGCCAGGCTGAATACGGGGGTAGTTTTCAAATTTATAAGTTCAAGCTATTTATGGTTGTTAAAAGAATATATATATATATATATATTCTTATATATAAAGAATTTTATATATATACATAAGAGGTAAA
>JAQMYJ010000039.1:24622557-24652797 GCA_030014305.1 Clarias laeviceps
AGGTAAAAGTTATATATTTAGGGTTAGGGTTTTATATATATATAAAACCCTAACCCTAAATATATAACTTTTACCTCTTATGACAACTAATTGCTATACTGCTATACTACAACACTGTGACTGAGTGTTTCGGTGAGAGAAGATGTACAAACCCGCATAAACTGATGTGGTCTATCGAGCTATAAACATGTCAGTAGGTATTCAGATTAAAGCTCTTCTCACACTGTTGCCAATATAAACTACAGTCAGGAAATATTGTTATTTTGATGTTTACGTAAATATAACAGTAGCCTGTGCAAACCAGTAATGCGAAATCGTAGATTTATTGTGCTTTACAATGATCCCGTCTCTGGACCTTACTGCATCTCTGTTTGGATGTACATTAGTTATGTGACTAGTCTTAAGTTATATTATAGCGTGCATTACAATGAATTATAACATCGTTCGGTGTTTTAAATAGATATGAATGAGATCATGTCGTGGTGTGCAAATAAACCCACTCTTACATAGCTCAGTACTTCTCCCTGTTAACCATAGCAATGGATCGCGCTTTCGCATGTACAGGGTACGCGCGCACGCTCTCTCTCTCTCTCTCTCTCTCTCTCACACACACACACACACACACACACACCACCCCCTTCTCCGCGAGCCACTTGCTGTAGCCCACTGCGTTGTGGAAGGCGCGACCTGTTATGGCCACCACTACTTCCGGGTTTCGGCAGTCTGGTCCAGATTCAGCGGGCTGCCGCGTTTCACACACACACGAACACACACATATACACACACATTAGCTGTGCACGAGCGGCGAAGGCGGCTCGCAGCATCGATCGTGGCTCCTTTAAGAAGAACTAAGCCAGAATCCTCACCCCACCTCCTCTCCAGCTTATTTAGAAGCTTTTGCATAAAAATCAACACGAGAGAAGCGAGCGACCAAAAGAGACACACAAGAGCTTGATTTTTTTGCGCGCGTTTTTACGAGCAGCGTTGTCGCGAGGTGTGCTAACCAGTGGAAGCGCGGCGGAGGATCATCATTCATTCGACACTTTGACAAGCTTTCCTCTGATTGACAGGCCGAGTGGCAAAAGCCATGGGACTAGCTAGCTGGGTCTGAGGGGTATATTTTCATGAAAGGTCTGGGAAAGAAGATTATTTCTGTTTTTTTTTTCCACTGTCCGGCAGGGAAAGGCTGAGGATCCTGGTCGAGTTGGTCGTGTTTGGCTGAAGTTGATGTGAAGGACTGCTTAAAAGAGGCGTTTGGATTTTTGTTTTCGAAGAAAAAAAAACACCCCAAATCCCCGCTTCCTTCGGAAATTGCGTTCTCATTCCTTCTTCAACCTGGCCTCTTAGGGAATATATTTTGCGTTGAACGAAGCTGAGGGAGTGTGGAGGGCGATGGCGCAGCGGGTACGTACAGCTGATTCGCAAAAGTTTCTCCAACTTGGTAAACGCCGTCCGAGCGTTGAAACGTGGCCGATGACAGTAGCGCTCAGTTTAACTTTGGCTCTCTCGTTTCCTTCAGGCAACTTGCAGGTTTAGGCTTGTTGTCGTTGATGTAATTTTTTTTCAATTAGTATAGCTTTACATAGTTTAGCTGTTTGTGAAAATCATCACGATCTGTGGTCTTTTTCAATTAATGTAAGGCAGTGAACGACGAGACCAGCTCAGTCTTCCCCGTGTACTATATACTGTAAATTCACGACTCCAATCTGCAAGCTTTAGTTAGTAAGTCTACCCATCTTGGTAACATTTCATCCGAATAATTAAAGAGTGGACGAAAACCAGTAACAATTTAAAAATAAAATAGCCTAATTATATCCACATTTGAATATTAATAGACCTTTGTCCATTAATTAGCTATAAAATGTTACTTTAAAGCGGTATCAAATTATACCAAGTCCCATTTGCGTTTGAAAATCAGCTTGTAAACAGTTTGAAAGCAGAACTCACACACTATTGAAACCTACTGACCTTTTGCTTGCAATGTGAATTTTAAGCGTGGTTACACCTTTACACGTTTATGCACGTGTTAATCCCCATTGTGAACACTTTTCGCTGCTATCGTCCTGTCACTCTCTCTTATCACGATGAATAATTAACATTTGGCGTTCACATAAAATCTTAAAAGTAACAGGCCAAAATTTTGGTTATCACTTGTGCTCCAGTACGTTTAATGCGTTTGAAATTTTTAATTTATAATTAAAAACCTGAACTTGTTTACAGTGTTTGTGTTTAAACAAGTAAGCCTATATACGTTAAAAAAATTTAATTGAATATAAAACAAACGTTATTCTTATTGGAGTACCCGTAGCACACATAGTTTAGCCTTTTATTTGCATTTGTCAAAATAAAAACACATGGTAGATAAATACAACTGTATGTTGTTACTTGTTAAATGTTACTTTGCTTGTTTTTAAATAAGCTAAATACCAGTATTACTCCGGTCATAATGTCGACTAAATGTAGGTATAAACCTAATGGTATTTATTATTTGAAACAACAAATTCCTACTTTGCTTTTCACAAACCCTCACAAGTCCTCGTTAATTAAAAAACATAATAATAATAAACGGTGCTTAACATCAGGGGTAGACAGCGCGCAATGACAAGATACTCTTGACTACTTTCTCTGTTTTGTCTGTATAAATGCGTTTGTTAAAAGCATGCTTTTTAATAAGTCATATTTTCGGCCTATTTTCGAATATGTTTATTTATGGTGTATAAGAGGGAGGAATACTGAGCGCACATGGCCCAGTCGCTAAATGTGTGTGTCATGTGCAGTACGAAGACTTGCCTCACTACGGCATGGACGGCGTCGGGATCCCGAGCACCATGTACGGGGACCCGCACGGCGGCGCGAGGCCCATGCAGGCGGTGCACCTGAACCACGCGCCTCCACTGCACGCACACCAGTACCCGCACACTGCGCACGCCAACGCCATGGCACCCGCAATGGGAGCGTCCGTCAACGATGCGCTCAAGAGAGACAAGGACGCCATTTACGGGTACGGCTATACGGCCCCCAAACACACACACACACACACAGAAATACACACGCACACATAAACACGCATTTCATTAACCGACCTGCCTATAGCACAAAAAGCACTTGCCACTCCATCATTATATTGCGCCCGGAGGTTAAAAGGAGTTTGTGCATTTTACTAATGCAACCTGAATAACTCTTTTCACGTCTTTTTCCACACGCTTCCTTCATTCGTCTCGTTGTTTGTCTTGTGTCCTGGACCCTGTTTTATTATATAGGCATATAGTGCTTAATCTGGAATAGAATAGAAGAGAAGAAAAGAGAACAGAATAGAATAATCAGTTGTTATTTGGTGGATTACTCTTCTCCAAATACAGTTTACACGGTTCGGTCGACCAGTTGCAACTGCGTCGGTATTTAGCAAATCATTTTGGACATCCCAATACAACAATAAAACAACAACAACATTAATAATAATAAGTATTATTATTATTATTATTATTATTATTACAGGTATTGATATTATTTATTAAGTTAACTGCAAAATATTATGATTACTATTTTGTGACAATGTTCATTGTTATTTACGACCTATAATATATACAGTAGTTTATATTAAATTTATAAAATAGCCTAGTGTAATTATTAAGTTGTTAAATATTCAACTCGTCTCACATTTTATTATAATTGCGTGTCTACAATACATATGTTGCATTACACGCCATTTCTGATTTCAATCTATGTGATTGCTCGTATTACACATATAATAGGGAATAAATAACAATAATAAAATAAAAAATGCTTGGCTTTGCGCTAAATTAAAGCGGTTAAGTTGCAATCATTAGCCTGACTATAACTTTTTGTCTGTTGATTGCAAGCTTTTCTCCTTGTGGTGACAATATGATTTGTATTTATTTAGGCACCCCCTTTTTCCACTACTAGCACTGATTTTTGAAAAGTGTGAGTTAGCGACGTGCACGCCTCGGGAGCCCGGCGTGGCCGGGGGAGATGTGTGTTCTTCTGAGTCTTTCAACGAAGACATCGCCGTATTCGCCAAACAGGTTCGCCAGAAAGTGACTTTCATTAATTAGCACAGTTTGCATAATTGATAATTCTGTGACTTTGATGAACATTAACCCACACATACTGTTTTTTCAAATAGTAACATGATTATTGATTTACTTTATCTGTATTTTTACATATGCGTAATGCTTTAATTATAGATCAGAGCAGAAAAGCCATTATTTTCCTCAAATCCCGAGCTTGATAATTTGGTAAGTTCCAGTACTTTTTTATGTATATGAAAATGTATTTCACTGCTGTACCATATACCATCCTGCAATTTTCATAGTCGTTATGCATTAAATACATTTGACATATTTACTCTTGGATTGTAGACCTCATTCGCTTACGAATTTTATTTTAAATTACATAGCCTATTAATTTTTTGGACCGTAAATTGCACAAAAGCCAACAGCCCTTCATTTTCAACGATTTTCTGCCTTTGTAATTTGCACGTCATAGTTTATTTGAATAAAAGTTTCTCTTCGTCTCTCTCACTTTCTTTAGATGATTCAAGCCATACAGGTTTTACGTTTTCATCTCTTGGAGCTGGAGAAGGTAATACCAAACAGAACTTACCAAGTCCCTACTTTATTCAGTTCTCTAGCACTTGACAATTAGAGGGTAAAAATAAATACTGTTTATTTCCTCATATGACGTTAAGTGCAAAGCAGTACAACTAAAGGTGGATTTTCATTAAGACGCAGATATAATTTTTTAAGTTTCAGAAAATACTACTTCGGCAAGTCTGATACAACTTGTCTAACTGCGTCGTGGAGAAAGGTCAAATTATTTATCAAACATTTCATTGCAAAGCCAATTATATTAAATCGCGGTTTAGGTAGTTCTATGCTTCATATCCCTTGTTGTGAATATGCAGATTTTCTTGTGATGGCTCAGTAGGCAGAGAGGTGGTGTTCTAATGAAAGGAGGCAGTAATGAAATAACTAGACGCAATTTAAGTCTTCACCTTAAACGCATCTACAGTACGTATGTCCGTAATGATCACAAAGCAGGTAGCAGATGAATTTAATAGGGGTATTGAATATAGTTGTGCAGCTCTTGTCACTGTCAATTGTAATGTGATCTCTATCCTGTCGGTTAAAATAAAGTTGCTTTATTTTAGAAACTGTGGATTTGCTGGCTTTAGCTCGGCTGACAGATTTTCCCCCCATTTTCCTCTAGGTGCACGAGCTGTGTGACAACTTTTGCCACCGGTATATCAGCTGTCTGAAGGGCAAGATGCCCATAGACCTTGTAATAGACGAGAGAGAAGGAGGATCTAAGTCGGATAGCGAGGAAATCACGAGATCGTCGGGGCCGCTGGATCAGGTACAGTGGCGCCTCTCTGCGTTTCCTGGGGTCACTTTACTTGCTCGCGCTTATTTGCATGCGATTAAGGGTTTTCGGATTGCGTCGGAATGAAGAGAGAACATTTGAATAATGTAGCCATTATCGCTTCATTAGGGTTTGATCCCGGATCCGACCTGAGGGGATTAACTTGTGAAAGCATTGCCACAAACTTGACCTGCTTCGTGTCGATTTTAATTTAGCCCGCTCCCGTCGCGTTTTTTAAAATCTTTTCTCTTTTTTTAAACGAACCCAAATAATATTCAGAGGTGTTGAATATTATCGCATGGCCCCATAGAGGGTGGGTAGTTTGAGATGGTAAAATTCTCCTGGGGGCACTGGTGCGAGTCAGTGAAGGCTAGGTGCTTGGGATTTTGTGTCAGGGTTTAGCCTATGCTTCATTAAGGGTCATGTCAGTATTTCTTCAGAAGCAGCGCATGGTGCATTTCTCTAGTGTTCAGCTCGGTGTTGCATGGACCGAGGGGTCATTTTCAGAAAGTTTAGTTGATGGACCGGAATTATAGGCTAGTAAATTTTATCTTGAGATACGGATATTCTATTTAGTACTTACTGATATACCAGCTTAGCATGGAAGAACATAATTTTGGACGTTTGCAGAAAATGTAGTGACATTTCCCAGACTCTGGCGATTGGGTATTATCTCTATAAAGTCTAACATACGGTACGTGCAATTTTAATAAGATGTACGCGTCCAGTGAGGGCTACTATAGATAAGGAAAGATAAGTGCTCCTATTAAAAGGAAGAGACAGATTCGCCAGCATAAAAAGTAACGAGGCGGTTAGGCTAAATCATTTAAATCCATATGGTCGAGTGATCGGATAAGGCCCTGACCAGTTGTAGCTGTGCGATGAGTGAAAACTCTGGCGTGCTGCTCTATTCATTACCAAATGAAATGGCCTCTGGCCGCCATCTCACTTCTATCAATGTTAATGAACAGATTCGCACACAGCCTTCATGAAACTCCATATTTAAGTCCAGATTAAATATTGTGCGTTCCACTACTTTTTTTGTTCTTTTTTGTTACCCCAGAGGAGAGGTAACATTCGCAAGGATTTTCGTATCTTTCGAGCAGATGACTTTTAGTGATAGAAATAGCTGAGGCCCATAAGAACACCCAGGGGTATCTAGGTATATAACTTGACAAGAGCAATTTATGCTGTGCTTGAGGGCACGAATTCAAATCTTTAATTGACTTTAGAATTATAGATGTGTCCTATATTTTCCTTGATGGCGGTTTTGAACTAAATATCGAGGCGAGGATTATGTTTACACTTCTTTGTGAAAATGTCAAAGCTGACATTCATGCGCCAAACGTTAATTGGCGTTTGACATGTTTTTTTTTCTTCTTCTTCTTCTTCTTTCTTTTAATAATTACGAGATAAGGAGATGACTAATTATGTTTATGGCTATATCCCCCGCAAAGACCTAAAATAGGCTATTGATATCCCGTAGTGACATAAACTAAGTCTTATTAGCTAGTTATTAATGTGAAATTAGCGATGGAACACACTGTATTAGCAAATAAAAGTGTAAAGGCTCCCAAAAGCTCTGGGAATCGTTAAACCTAAACTTTAAAAGTAATCGCACGTGACAAGTATTAACGCATTTAGTGAGTCGAATTTATTCCTTTTTATTCTCTATATATTCATTATATGTATATATGTTACGCAGTGAAACTCCTCATAAATTTGCATTACGTGTGCATTCTCTCGCTCCGTATGTATTTTTTATATATGCCCTCTGGCACATAGTTGAGTTGGACTAGAGAAAATGTTCTTCGTGCAAATTCTGCACAAGAGGGAGCAAGGGTGCTCGTTTATTCATAAACCAATTTATTCCGGCAAGAAGACTCATGCACAAGGCGGAGTGTACACAGAATTGATGAGACTCTGGCTTTTCGCTCTCTGTGCCCATGCATCGTGTCAGTAAAAGGCTGAGCTCTGGGCCGCCGTTGTTTTGCACGGACGCTGAGCAATGAAAGAAGAAGTCAAAAGGAGCAGGAGGTGAAAATGTCAGCAGATCTCGACTGGCGTGTGAATGCAGCCAAGCCAGTTTGGAAAGTTTGGACGGTTTGACGTACAGAGCTTGTTGATAAACGGGAGGCTCTTTTCCTCCTCAGGTGCCTAGCAGAGACTCCTTAACCCTTTCCTCGCGCTGCTCCTGTTCGGCAGGTCTGAGTTCAGAACAGTTTAGAACAAATGCAGCTTACACTGTGCACTGCATGGGTCACTATACTTACACGTCAGTGTGAAAAATGATGACAGCTGAGCTTAAAACTTTTAATTGTCGCAGCTTTATTCTGATGAAATGCAATCAAACTTGCTCTTTACCATGTCTGAACTTTTAACAAAATAATTTACAGTGAAATGTATTCAACTTTATAAGTGAACACTTGCCAAAACACAATACAGTGCGTAAACCTTGACCATGTACACTAAAGTGTCTTTAAGTGTATTTTTTTGTGTTATATCATGAAGCATTTTACTTGTGGAAAGTTTTGGTGCCTCGTTTGCATCACATCATGTCTTGATTTTATGTTTCATGCTCAATCTGGAAGGTTGAACAAGGCGTATGAGGACATTTGCATAAGCAGCATTTGCACAATTGCCTCTCATTTCACCTTGCACTGGGAGTGGCTGTACAATTTGCTAATGAATTTAGACTTTAAAAGCAGTCTCTTACCGCATTAGTGCTTACAACTTCAATAGCATCTCAAGGGTACTTTGAATTTTTTTTCAGAGAAGATGAAGAGCATTTCAAATCATTAAACTGCTCACTTATTCACTGATGTCCTTCTTTAAAGGAGTATGCTTTTTTTAAATTGTGAGCACAACTTGCTGTATGATGTTGATTGCATGCATAAGATAGGATATCTTTGGACACTTGTTGCATGTAATTGTAATGTGGTTTTCATTGTTGTTGTTATTTTTGGTCCATTGAATGGGTCTTATCTTATGGTAATTATGCCCTTGGGTCCATGTTTAGAGAGTTTGACTTCGTCTAACTCATGTACTTATGCAGCTGATACGTTTTAGCACAGGACTGAGTGAAACCTATCTGTTCAGGACAGTGTTCTTCTCACAAATGATTTTTTCTTTGTTAGCGTCTGCTTTTTGATTCGTGTTAGGACCTTCCATGCTAAAACTTTTTCTTGATCCAAGCATATCAGTCTTAGGTTAATAATGTACCTTATTTCTAATCTATAGAGTTTTCTTTAACATCTTCCTGTAAGTCTTGGGTTGAGCTTATGTGGATACAATACACAGGCTCCATATGCAACGGCATTTGTCTATTTCACCATTGTTGTTTGCTTTTTAGTTACTATCTGTTGTCTCATGATTTTTAATAGATCATCATCTTTGTCTACATCTGCTAAACTCTTTTTATAGACTTTGTTCCAAACAGCTATTGTGAATAAGCATATAAAGAAATTATAGGCTTCTCTCTTTTTTCACTCTGGGCAAATGTAGGCTTCAACAAGATCATAAGAGATTGATTGTGGGTTTACTTCACTTTCTGTGTAACTTTCAACATCAATCTTATACGTTTCATACAAACTGTTTTGTTTATATATAAATATAAACATAATAAATAAAACGGAAATAAGCATAGTAAGTAGGCAAAGTAAAACTTCCTACCTTAAAATATTTTATACTGTATATACAAGTATTTGCTTTAGATTAATCAACATACAGATGATTTAATTTCTTAAATCTGAAATACCTACTATACAGTTTTCTGTTTTTAATTAAAAAAAATCATACATCACTTAAAGGAGGTAGCAATCTAGCATGTTGCTAATAAAACCCAAATGTCCGTTTTCCCAATGCATCTGTCAAACGTGCTGAAGTCATAATTTACGTAATTCTGACCAGCACTAAGGATGGAATGCTTATTTGGATGACAATTTAAATAACATGTTCATCTGATTTTACAAACCTGTACAAATTTAATATCTCTGAAGTGAAGATATTAAACTATTTTGCCGCAAGTCTTTACAGATATGCTGCCTGTTCCATTAATTTGAATTAACCGATTTAGTGGAGAAAATGACAAAATTCCACAGCAATAGTTGCTAGATTGTATTCACACAGATCACAAAATGTCTCATACCGAGTTGTACAAATTTACATATGTGTGCACAAACCCAAATATTATGCCCCATACTGTGTAGGTTTAACTTGTCTGTCTTACCATCTCTGACCCCTTGGTCGGGCAGTATACAGTGGTGTCCGGCAACGAGATGTTAATTGCAGATCCTTTGTGTGCTTTGGGTTGAAGGGATAGGCTTCCATCAATTAGACTTGTTCTTCCAGCACATTCCATGGATGCTCGATCGGATTGAGATCTGAGGAATTTGGAGGCCGGAGCAACAACCTTAAACTCTTTGCTTAAACTCTGTGAATGTTCTTATACCTTTCTGTCATGGGCAACATTGCGCATTTTTTCAGCAGTTTGTGCTACATTGGCTTTTCTGTGTTCTTGGAGCAGATGGACTAGCCTTTGGTCCCCACAGGTATACATGAGCCTTGGGTGTCCATGACCGTATCACCATCAATATATAATTAATTGATAATCAATGTTATTCAATACACCTGGTGTTGGTGTTATGGCTAATTTGATTATGATATATATATATATATATATATATATATATATACAATACAATATTTCCCCCTTTTTCCATTGCTCTTTTTTCACCTCTTTTCTTTTTTCTGCATTGTGAGATTTGGGGTTGGAGTAGGTGTAGTGGGGGAGGGGATTGTTCTAGCTTTCTCTCTCTTTTTCTTTCTCATGCATACCATTATAAAAATCTTTCATTTTCAAGAAGCATTTAATATTTCAGTGTGGTGCGAGTTAATACTGGGTCTGAGCTAACAGCCCCATTTTTCCTGGCACCCAGGATTTCATGATTATCAACACCTACCAGTAAACATGTAAACAAATAAACGAGCATCAGTAACAGATTTGCTTTTTGGTGTCTGCGTCCATTCAGCTAAACTCATGTGTGAATCCTTAGCTGCAGCACTGACTCTCAGGGGAGTAGGAGGTAGTCAGTTTGCTCA
The DNA here is from genome assembly GCA_030014305.1 of Clarias laeviceps. Lineage (NCBI taxonomy): Eukaryota > Metazoa > Chordata > Actinopteri > Siluriformes > Clariidae > Clarias > Clarias laeviceps. The sequence continues at coordinate 24,633,040 of JAQMYJ010000039.1, forward strand.
AGTACCCTTGCAAATCTCGTTTTGAAGAGAAAAAAGAAGCCTCATTTGTTGCATCTGTTGTGATGTCTGGATAAAGGCTGGTGAAACAAAACAAAATAATGTGCAGTGACACTAGTGCTCTGAGGAAATCCTGTCAAGAATGCATGAAAATGTAAACACATATTTGTGATAATTTTTTTTTAAATCTCTGAATCTCTGTAACACCAAGTATATAAAACTTAAGTATATAATCAAGGTAGGTTTTAGCATGAAAACTTTTTTAACGATAGCAAATAGTTTAGGATTCAGCATTCTTTTCATGAGTGGTGGTGTAACGTGGGAGTGCTCTGTGAGAAAGGCCCAAACACAATGCAAATGCAATGGATTGGAATGCTTCACCGATCATAGCAGAATCAGAATTTCCAGCAAGGAAAATCTGTTCATGGCGAATTAAGTGGCGAAGGAAGAAAATGGTAATGAAAAAGAGAGAGAGAGGCATGCATAGATGACAAGCGCTGCTCCCTTGGCTGCGTGCGACATGTTTAAGAACTTTAGCTAAAGCTATGCAGAATAGAATGTGGAAAATTGAATTTACTAAACAATTAAGCATTGAATTAATCCGTCCTGCACGGGAGAGGACTGAGAGAGAAAAGAAGAGAGAGAGAAAGAGAGAGAGAGAGAGAGAGACAAGAATGTAGGGGGAGGGGAAGGAAAAGAAAAAGACTGAAGAAATTCCAGCCAACACATAAGAAGGATAGTAAATTATATTACATATGTTGTTGTGTGCAGTATATCTTCTACATCCTGTAACTGGCCGTCTTCACACACACACACACACACACACACACACACACACACACACACACACACACACACACACCAGCTCCTCTCTCTCTTTGATGTTTTAATAGACTCCACCCTTTACCTCCAGCTTCTGTGTGTTTGTTCTGGTTGGCTAGTTGGAAGGATGAAGTGCTACTGTGCATTTGACTGGTCTGTGATCTGGCCGTTTTCTATTAATTGTGTCAGATCTGCAGTATCCAGGAGTGGCCGGTTGGTTATAAATAGGCGTGTACCCTGGAAATGTCACTTACCCTCAGCTAAGACCCTCCCCCGTTCCCAGGGGCCTCTGCAGCAAACCTCCCACAAGCCTGCTCTTTTGTTCAATTACAGTTAATGCCAGAGTTTGCCGTTTTTCTCTTAATTATATTTTCATTTGGGATTTGTTGTATGTAAAACATGTTAGGACAGAGAGTTGGTGAGCCCAGTGTTCTCAGTTGAGAACTGCATAATTCCTATTTATAAATGCACAAGTTCCATCAATTTTTTTTAGACGTAACAGATTTCTGTCTTAGCATATGGTCTAAATTATCTCTTACAGCATACACTTGGTATGCCGTTGAATACATTTCTGAATACTTTGATCATCATAGCATTTACTTTTCATGCTAATACATTGTACACTGTGTGGTTTTTTTAAATAGAGAACAATTACTTGTACGGGAAGTATTACAGGGAGTCAGATCATTGGAGAAAATGTGAAAAGAATTTTGCAGTCTGCTCTTGCTTTGATTGTTCAGACTTTCTGTTATTGTGTTATTAGAAATGTTTATTTTATTTTATTTTTATTAATTATTAGACAAGGCTAACTCATTTGAAATGACAGCATGTGTAAAGCTCAGAGGAACATGAGCTGTCCTGCATCTTAGGTTTTATTCTTGCTCAGACATTACTTTTTGCGGAGACAACCACTGATAAGATGCAACATCTGTTGTGTGTTGTATGACCCTGCATGGGTTGAGGGTTCCCAGGCTGTAGTTCTCCATTGTTCATGCCTTTTCTCTTTATCCTCATGTCTTTTCCATTTGCCACATGCGTCCACCCAACAGCTGACACTCCTAAGCCGTTATACACCTAAGCGTCATTGTCTATAAGATTTCTCTGTCTTCTTTTTTTTGGCACTCTACAAGGAGAGTCAGGCTCTTATTTGATTTTGTTCAGCTTAAAGTAGCTTGTATGGAACCATACACTTACACAGCTTCTGCTTAGGATATAAGAGAGGTGGTCGAGCAGATCTGTCTATCACGTCACTGTCACTGTCTACCATTATGTATGGATGTGCACTCACAGGTCTAGCCACATCACGTCTTCAGAACTATGAATCTCCTAGCTCTTGTTTTTATATAGGTTTAGTTTTTTTTTTGCTGTTTGGTGAATCGAGTATGCACTGTTGAGGGCAGAACGTTTCTTGCATGTCAGGGTTATACTCGCAGAGAGTGCACATTATGGTGTTAGCTTCCTTGAAAAACAACTATATGAGTAATATCTGATAGCATTGGCTGTTTTTGTGATGTGGGAGTGTAGTAAGTTCTTATCTTTGTACTGTGTCCCTGTGGTCTGATGCCTGACTGTATGCTCTTTCTGATTTCTCGCTGTGCAGACCTCATGGAACAGAGACCATGATGACACCGCATCAACACGCTCCGGGGGCACACCAGGACCCTCCAGTGGTGGACACACATCACACAGCGGCGACAACAGCAGTGAACAGGGTAGGATTTTCCAAAATTACTTCATGTATAAATTAATGTTTGTATGTACATAAATATATAAATATATACACACATATTTATTTATGTATATTTTTGCTATAGCTGTCGTACTGGCATTAGATCTGAACATGAGTTAAGAGAAAAGAAGCCACAGCAGATGGTACAAGGTTCTTTTTGCAGGGTGCAATGTTTAAGCCCATCAGCTGGTTGTGATAAGTGTGTACACACTAATGAGGCTTTTTTTGGCTGGACACAGCATTTGTGGAGCCGCTGGCGATGACAGTCCAGGGAAAGAGCATCTCGGTTTTATTTACTATTTTATTCCATCCAGGGGCTATGGAATGTCCCTTTCTGAGCAACGTCAGTAGGAAAAGCAGATAAATCCTGCACCACTTTATACTCCGGTGATACACCAGTAAAAAACTGAAGCTGAATGTTAAGGTTCCCTTTTTTAAGTCTATGTAGTAAATCTAAATCCATAACAAACAATGATCACCCTGTTGTTTCAAAGGAGGACCAGAGTGAGGATCAGACAGGCTGGTTACAAACAAACTGTAGGCAAAAAGCATATTTATTTTGTTATTATCGAAGCCAGTATCAGGAAGGCAATCCCAGGGCTTGGATAGTCAGTAAGCAGAAAAGAGCCAGGTTATATTTCGGATGACTGAGGACTGACCTCTATGTCTTAGGCTTTTCTTATTCGCTTTCCCCGTCTCCTGGATAGTGAAGTACAGCGATAAGCTGTGGCGGTCAGATGGCAGATGACTAATGGTCCAGGCAGGCTGCCCTACTCTGATTGGACTGCTTAATGAGCACATATTGTGCGGGTTTTGGAGCTAGCATTTGCTGCTGACCTTTGCTCTTTATTGACCAAACTGACACTTCATTTTTCAAATATGTCCAATTATAAGCAGGCTTTTAATGTCGCCCACCCCTCCAGTCCCCAAAACTAGCTTCATTGTGTGGCTGTGTGTTTGTTATTATCTTTCTAATGTTGGACAACTTGTCCATACATCAGTTCCACACTGTTGTATTTGTGTGTGTTTTGTGGGACATGAAAGAAGGTTTCTTTGGACAGTGACTCAGGGTCTTTTTTTGTAATTTTGCTTCTCTACACCACCACAATGGATTTGAAATGATGTTATAGTTAAATTGAAGAAATGGGATAGAAATTTAGATTTTCAGCTTTAATTCAATTGAAGTCCCTCCATTTTGACTGATAAACATTTTCTTGGCTGGGTGTGGCTTGTGTCTTCATCATGTCATAACAAACTAAGGAGAGAAAATGTCTGGAGGTAATTTTGGTACCCATATATAGGAATTCTCAATATTCTGTCCAAAGAAGTGTTGATGCAAGTGAAAGAGGCCGTCGTTAGGCTGAAAAAAGCCTTTACAGAGAGATTATAGAAACTTACATAGGAGTGGCCAAATCAATAATTTAAAATAAGAAGCAATACACTGGTGAGCTCAGCAACACCAAAAGACCTGGAAAACCACGAAAGGCACCTAAAGTGGAAAATCATATAATTAATTCATAGAAGAGAAGAGTATGGTGAAGAAAAGGCAAGGCTCATCCAAAGCATACATCATCATCTATCAAACATGGCGGAGGCAGTGTTATGGCATGAGCATGTACAGCTGCGAACAGAACTGGGTCACTGGTATTTTGATGACTGGCGAAGACTGGTAAGACAATTGCTTCACAGTACAGAAGGATAATGACTCAATACTCACCAGTAAAGCAATTCACCATCTTCTTAAGGCAACAAAATGGAATGTTTGTCACTTGACCGCAACCCAACTAAGCATGCTCATTACTTATTGAAGACAAAACTGAAGGCAGATAGACCAACACACATGCAGCAAGTGAAGGTGACAGCAAAAAAGGATCGGCAAAGCATCTCAAGGGAGGAAATTTAGCATGTGTTGATGTCTATTGGTCCCAGACATTGAGCAGTCAATGACTGCAAAAGATTTGCATCAAAATATTGAAAACAAACCTGATGGAATGGAGTTTGTAAAAATGGCTGTAATTCCTAAACTTTTTGTTAAACACACGAAGCTAACATTACAAGTCTTCTATTCAGTGACATCCTGACTGCTTTATTGTAAATCCAACGTGGTGGTGTACAGAGGCAAAATTATAAAAATTGTTACTGAATATATAATTATGGACCTGACTGTAAGTGTTGCTTAAAGCAATGTATGTGATGTGGGAGGGCATTATGCTAATTTGAGTGAGTATCTGAATGTGGAAAGTAGCAGTATTAACCATATTAGCATTTGTAAGGAGTCACTTTATAATCCTAATAAGTGCATTATTATCCTTTTGGCTAAGACACTCATGACCACTTTTCCCTGTCCCAAGTGGCTTCCGCCCCCTCGCTCCCTCTCTCTCTCTCTCTCTCTCTCCCTCTGAGATTGTATTCTTACTGACCTTCTCTGCCTTTCCATGCTCTACTACTTCCTTTCACTGCACACATGTTGACGAGTTCCTTTCCTCTCATCTATCTGCCAGCATGCACCTAATAAATATTTTTTGAAGGCCAGTGCATATGCTCTTCTGTTATGTACATGTTCATTATTAGCAAAGCACTTGTTAAAAAAATATAATAATCATGAAATAACCAAGAGAGATGGTCATTCTGTGACTTTCAACAGGTTTAAGGACCAGATGGTAGTTATAGGGATAATATTTTTCAACATGTACCTTGTGCATATGGACGAGAGAGATAGATTTTCATGTCTTCCCTAGTGAAGGTCTCAGCTCCTTAAAGGAGTCCTACTGAAAACCAGTCTAGTCCTTCTTTAATTACAGCAGGTCTATTAGCGAGGTTGGCTCAGCACAGCATATACATGCCCGCCTTTGTTTGACTGCTGCCCTCTCAGAGGACTTGTTGTGGCATTGTATCTAGATCACACTTATTTTCGTGAATGTCTTTAGCTTAAGAGGGCAAAAGAAAACAAATAATTATTTTTGAACCTCTTCAGTTCCCTACCACAGAGCAGCAAGGATTCTAGTCAAGTGCAGATTAAAAAGAACACCCTTGGGCCACACAGAGGAGAGAGGGGATAAGAATTTTAACCCCACCACAAATGGGCAGGGCATAAAAAGAGGACACAAAAAGCATGCTGAGTGTTTTGAAAAGCTTAGGGTTTCATTCGTGCCTACAAAGAGTCCACGGCCAATGCGATGACTAGTTTGATACGTATCAGCAATTACCAGGACCCATTTGCAGAAGAGCCCCCCTTCAACAAGTGTGCCAAGTCAAATAGTTCCTGGGAGGCTCTTGTTATTGTCCGCATGAATTTACATCCATATGGGCTGAGGATAGAAAAAAGGCTCGCATAGTCTGCTTGCAACAAACCACCAAGTTCATAAACGCACACAAAACATAAACCACAGGGATTGTCAGCAAACGCAGTTGCTCAGTGGTGTGCAAGCAAATAAATATGTTGTCCATTTTTCCAAGGAGATGCAAACAATTCGAGACAAAATTCTTTTCAACCGGTGCTATGTGGTGTAAAACGTCTCCCTGTTCCACATAGGAAGATGTTACATTTTATTTACACACGATAAAGGTGTTTTAAGCAGAATAAAGATCCTGATCATTATTTTAACTCATTGATCTGAGCGAGTGAGTGCTGTTCTCAACACCACATTGACTTATTTTGCCAGAGGCCTCTATCAAGGTCAGCCAGAGCAAGAGTCCTCATTGTTTCATTGGCCCGTAGCTCCGCTTCTGTGCTGGGATTGGTCAGATTTCAGAGCAGGTCAGCAGACAGCGCCTGAGATTTCATGCCATTCAGCAGTGTGCTTTTAGTCTTGCCCACGCAGCCTTTTCCGCTCACGCTCGTCAAACTCACTTGTTAATTGAAACAATTGTCCAACAGACCGGAAGAGCTTGCTTCCGTCTTTGTCTTTCTTTCCTCCTTTTCTCTCAAGGAGTGTGCGCTAGCTTTCTCTACTGTGTAACACTTCTCACATTCTTTTTTTTTTTTTTTTGAAAATACACAGATATCTGGTCTTTTAGCTAAGTTTCTGAGCCATTAGCAACTTGAATATTTGTCTAAATATTAGTTTCTATCTCTTCCCACACTGTGTTTCTCATTTTAACTTGCTGTTGTCATTGAGATGAAGGTGGCTATGCTCTCTGTTTCACATGTAGATGTGCACAAGGCTGGATGTAATCTGGTAAAATCAGAGACCTAATGGCTGATAAAATTTTTTTTTTAATGCATCTAAGGGTATGCGCGAGGACACAAAAACACTGAACAGAAAAGCTGTGAGAAAATGAACAGGGAAGCGAGTGTTGATGCAGCGATGGTTAAGGCTTTATTGTTTGGGAATAAATGCATAAACAGGAATGACATAAACAGGAACATCAAAGAGCAGTGTGTGTTTCTCACAGCATGTAGAGAGGAGCACAATCTCCTCTAGGCTGCATGTCTTCTGATGATTTTATGAATCTTCCCTGAAAAAGGGTTAAGCGTAACTTCAATAGCTCAGTGATGGATGATGCAAGGTGATATCAGGCACCAGCAGTGAAGTTGTTGTTTATTTAGTGGTTTTCACAGAGACACCTTGAACCAACACTCTTCTAGCATGCTTGTTTTATTACCTAGATAGGGAATGGCACATCCAATCTCAACCTCATACTCATGGTTAAACCATCAAGCCTGGTAAATTGCAGTAGCAGTGCGTAAACTGCCAAGCTCTGCTAAGAGTTACTGCTGTTAATTACTTTATGACCATGTCACTGATAAAACCAGGGGCAGCATCAGTGTTCACATGCTAGAAAAAGGGGAAACAGCGTGGGTTCCCACAGTGCTTCGCAGTGTGACTTTGGGATTAAGCCTAGGTTCTCTGATATGTGGGAACAAAAAAAGAGAAAGGGAAAAGTGCAAAGAAGACAAGCAAACAAACCCCTCCCTCTTTTACTCTCCATATATCAAACCTCTTTCGTGCTTTTTGCTCTGTTTAACTGGCAATTATAGGGCTGCTTAAGCACCTTGTCTCACAGTAGATAATGATCATAAAGCTGCAATGATACACTGTCAGTGTGGCGTTTGCGCTGGGATTTAGCGGTCGCTGGGGCACTTCCTTCTGCTCTGTTTGCCCTGAGTTTGACATGTGAACCCTGGCCATGGAGCTTAGAGAGCGCCCTTTATTCTCCTTTCTCTACTACTCTAACTTTGTTTCCCACTGGTCACAGATTTTGGGCGATCTTTTTTTTATTGCTCACTGATGCTGCATATGAAATCTTTTGCCACACCTTAATGTGTTACGAATGTTTTGACTTCTGCATAGAGGAAGTTTCCTATGGAACAAGACTGTCTGCAAGTTGTAACTGTGGTTGTTAATGATGCAGACACCTTGCTCTATGCATTTTTCAATCTTCCAAGTGCAAATTCCTGGTATTTGTAAAACACTGATTAACCAGTGGGTCCACTTGATCGAATGATGGTCATTTAGGCCTCAGAAACAATCTTTATAAAAGCAAAATGAAGTGGTACATGAATCAGATCATAGGGTCTTCACGGTTTTTGTGGTTAAGTCCCCAAAACTTTGCATACAGGAATAAAATAAGTGACCTTATTTGATGACAAATAAAGCATTGTATCTGGAATCTTAGCATACATTAGATGCATACCTTCCAGCTCTTCAGGAAAAACACAGATAAAACCAAGAGATAAACTATCAGTGTTAAACTGGTGGATGGAGAGATGAAAAAAAGAAAAAAGAAAGTGAAGAAAAGACAACAAGCCGAGAGAGGACCACAGACAAGCATTAACACTGATCTTTTTTTTTGTTGCCTTTTTTTGAGAGTAGCAAATGTAGTTTATTTTAAGTCTTTGATAAAGCGATTAGAAAAGATCTTGACTGCCAAAGAGAGATTTCTCTATTCCAATCTACTCGTTTTTAAAACATGCATATACACTGACCAGGCTGAGCGTTTGAGAAGTTGCTTCCAAATAAAACAAGATTAAAATGTATTAGTCTCTCAGCAGACATGCAGAGGGGAAATATGTTTATCTAATAGCTAATTCTGCTATGATCGGTCCTTGAATAGTACCTCATTCTCTTTCTCTCTCATTCTTTCTCTTTCCCTCTCTCTATTTTTGAGACAGAGGTCATCTGGCTTTTTATATTAGCAGTATCACAGTGGTTAAAGCTACAGTATCCAGCTGAAAGCCACAAACAGCATTGTGCTAATTTTAGCTTCCAAAGAGGATGAGAATGAATGGCCTGCTGTTAGTTTGCCATATGCTGTCCTGCCGATAGTGCTGTGTGAGGAATATTTTCCTGTAGATAGTGGCTGAGGCGTGAGTTGTATATAAGGTTGTATTCCAGGCCTGTTTGAATTGACATGTACATTTGGTGACAGCTAGGAGGAGAACTGAGACATTTGAAGTATGTCTAAAATCTTGCATATCAGTTTTATTTTCTTTAGAGTTTCATCGTCCTGTAGCTTAATCTCGATTATTCTCTGTTCGATTTAGCCCCAATACATTTAGAAAACATGTGAAACCAGCTGCTTTTTTAGAAAAGCAATAATCCCCAAATCCCCTTTCGTATAAACAAATTATTTTAAGAATCAAAACTCATATTAATGGTATTTGCTGTGTGTGTGTACATACCACAGGAAGCCACTTGGAATAATGGAATTATTTGCTGGGTCTAGTTGGGGATATGGAGGCAGGAGATGGTGGACTGAGCTGAAGAAAAGCTGAAGGTTGGCAGAATAGAGCTTTCTTTGAGGGGGAGGGCTGTTTTAACAATTGGGCAAAAGCTTGACCTGGGACTGACCCTTCCTTAATTCTTGCCCCCTCCGGAGCTGAGGGCTGGCCTTTTGACATGGATACCTGTTGAGGGATTTAGTGGGAAGAGTGAAAAAGGGCTCTTCTAGGCTTTTTCTAAAGAATTAGGGAGTGAATGAAAAATAACAAACAAACAGAAAAGGGTGTTGCGGGTGTGTGATTGGAGGCGGTGTGTTTATCTTAATGCGTGTTTGTGAAAGAGAGAGTCAGAGCTTTTAGTTGGCTGTGTTTACGAAACACACACTCTGAGTAGTAACCCGATCGCTGGCTGGTGCTTGGAGTGTGAATGAGTCAAAGAAAGGCAGGAGTGGGACAGATTCCCAAGTTGATAACCTAAATGTAAAGGTTGTGACCAATAGAGGCACACTGGCCCCTGGAGCTCCCTTTGCTCTTTATGCCAAGCATGTGTGTACGTGTGTGTGTGTTGCATGTAGGATGTGTGAGGAGGTGCATGCTTTAATGGTATCACTAGTGTCCAGCCGTCCTGTGCTGCTGTAATCAGGAAGTAGACACTCAGACCGGGTCTTTCTTTTCCAGCAAAGGGCTTTATCTCCTCAGCTCACCCCCAACTGATAGGACTACAATTCCCTCATATCCCCTCTACACCACTTCCTGTAACTTCAGAAAGCATGCTGTGACACTATGGATAGGACTGAAGTTAATATGACTTTCACAGGACTAACAAACAGGCTCTTTGACATGCCAATTTGGAAGGCAGAAAATACACTCACTGATGTTATGTTTAAAAGTTCTGTTAGTCTCACACAGTTTTCCTTGTTTTCCCTCCAGTTTGTTCATGCTCCCTCCACATAATTCTTTGTAACGTATCCTTCTACTGGCACCTTCCATGTTAACTCCATTTAGCAAAAGCAGACGGAATATTATTGGCAGTGAAATGTTCCTTATTATCAACCATACTCCACAAAGGGGAATATCCCTGCCTATTAAAACATTTATCTTTGCCTGCACTATTTAGACAGCCACAAGGTAGAAAATTATCTCCTAGAAGCTGATAATAAAGTCTGCTTCACTACACCACAGGACATTCAGTTGTTCAGTAACTGTCCAGAGCATGCCAAAAAGCATTGTGTACTAGTGGATGCAGTTAAAGCCTTGTTTTCATACGATAGTCCTTGGTCTGGTTCTAATATTGGAGACTTATGGGATTGAACTGAAGAATAAAAAATCTACTGCAGACATTTCATTTATTATCCACTGAACTTAGAGATAGGCTTTTCTGGGTTTTATTGTACCATGTGTGTATTTCTGAACATGCAACACTTGATAATGTGTTTCAGAACTTGCTTTCAGAAGATTAGGCTGATTTGGGCCAGATTGTTCCAGTATTGTTGTTGTGCAAGGAAGCAGTTAAGGGTCCTTTTTGTCATGAGCCATGTTTTTAAAGCACTCTGTTCCTGGTCAGTTGGCCTGGAATTTTATCAAACAAAGCTAGCCTGAATAAGGTGTCAAAAGCTGTCTGAGACAGAAGGCGAGAAAAAAGAATGTATAAGGTGTGTGTGAGTGTATGAGAGTCTCAGTGGAATCGAAGGACTCTGAATGTGTTCCCATTTGAACCTCTGTGCCCTGCCTTTTCTCCTGTCTTATATCTTCAGATAAAAAAAAAAAACATTACAAAGGAGGAAAAATCAATAGTTGCACAGTAAAAGTGTTCAACATGAAAGGGTAAACTCACTGGTCTGCACCACCATTCGACAGTTTCTTCTCCCTCACCACGAGGAGCAGAGGAGAAAAGAAAGGAAAGAGAGGAGGACCAGGAGGTGGGCACGAGAAGCAGGAAGAAAAAGGGTGAGAGAGGATAATATGAGAGAGACAGAAAGAAAGAAAGAAAGAGAGAGAGCGAGAGAGAGAGAGAGTGGCTTACTGAGTTAATGCTGTGTTTTCTGCCCTTGGGCCTGGCGCGTTTTTCCAATGTGTCGAGGGCTTCAGTGGAAGTGACCCTTACACAGACACAGTCGAGAGGGAGCCGTAACATTTGCAATGACATTTTTGCCATTACCTATGGGTATGTCAAGCGCCTGATCCCAGAGACCTGGGAAAATGCATGAAGGGCTCACAGCAAGGCCTTGGCATGGGCACCAGTGTGTAATGAGAGATGGAACAATGCTAAATATGGAATACATTAAACACACATTACAGCCTGGGTTCCAGCACAGTAAAGGTGGGCAAAGAGACATGAGCGATGATAAAAGGGTTTGTAATTACATTTGTTTTCATGTATTAAATTATGGTTTTACCAAGCCGGCGTCTGTCAGCATTATTCAAGGCTCTTCAGTTCTTTAAACTGTCATCATTTGCCTCGTTATTTGAAATGAATCACCTTTAATTGCGGATCCTAATCATGAGGCCCTGGAGATTAGTGTTTACACTGGCATTCTTTCTTTGTAATTATAAAAGGAAAAGAAGAAAAAGATGCATGTTTACCTATTTTCAGCAACTGTATGTTTCGAATGCATACACAAATATGCGCACAACTCGACACAGCAATATCACATCTCACATCCACAAAGGTTCTTGATAAAACACAACATTATAAGCGCAAATTATACATACAGAGAATCGTATGTTAATTCTTTAAAATGTAAACATTGCAACATTTGCTTTACTTTTTAGCAAAAGTGTTTTCTTTAGTTCCTTTTTTCCCAGTATGTAGATGATATAACAGGAAGTGAACAATAATAAAATTGTGGGTCTCGAAAATGTCCTATACTGTAGCTCTAATGAAATTATTCAGGAGTTAACCTACACATGATTAGGCATGATTACTGTTTATCAAAATACATGAAAAGCATTGCTTCTAAATTACATTACAATAAAGTATAAACAGGGTTATAAATAATCCTGAATAAAGGCTTCACAGCCTGTGATACCTCTTTATCTATCTTAATCTTAGCTGAATAGGAAGTTTGGTGAAGAGGAATAGAGGAATTGATGGCTGCCTGCTGAAACCGAGTGATGAGGCGCTGGGAGTGCAGCAGCCACTTTGAGAGTCTGAGCGTCCCTTGTTGAGAATTCTGCAGGAGGAATTCCTGCATGTTCTGAATATTTTTAGACGGGAGGTGCTTGTGAACCATGCAAAGGCCACAACCCCCCCACCCCCCTGCCACACACACACACAAAACTACCATCACCACCAACAACCCTAACTGCCCTCCTCCTAACCCCCCCACCTTTATAGCCCATTCTGACCATATGAATGGGCTGAATAAAATAAATGCTGCTTTGTCTTGTCTAACAACACTCCTACCCTTCTGTCTGTCTGTCTGTCTGTCTGTTTCTCTCTCTCTCTCTGTCTCTCTCTCTCGCTCTCCCTGTGAGTGTGTATGAGATTGAGAGAAAGGCAGGGGTGTGTGAATGTGTCTGAAAGGATGTGGAAAGTGACCCACAGGCCTGGATTTTGTAGCACTGGGAAATCCTGAGTTACATTTGTGTTTGTGTGTATATGCATGTGTGTTTAGAATGCTAGACATATCAAGGGCCAGAGGTTATCCAGAAACCCTCCTTTGAATTAAATGTATGTAAGCAATAAGAAAACTCAAAAACTGTCTTCATGACTTGGCCCAGTCCAGCAAACCATGACCTAGGAAATTAAAAATTTCAATTGAGATTGAAATTGAAAGGGGCAAGCAGTTGTTTTCTGTTCTTTGGCACATGGACTTACGTCTTGGCTTGAAATGATCTTGCAGATTTTTATACTATTTCTCCAACGAAACACTGCTTTGTGGGAAAAAAAAGTATGCATGTTCCTTGCGTCTGCTCAAGTGAATGTCTTATATGAAGTTAATGTGATAGCACATTAACTTAATATAAGCTAATGCTAATGCTAATTTGTAAGTCATGAGAAAAATGTCTGACACCTTAAGGTTGTGAGCAAGCCAACAAAAGAACAGGTAGTGCCAATTAAAGTGTCCTTTTGAGTAATCAGATCATAACAGATTACCCTAGATTCCTCTGATAATGTCAGGAAATGCCTTGAGTGAGTAAGAGGGTAGTAGAGAGAGAGCGAGAGGGAGAAAGCGAGAGAGGGTGTGTGTGTGGGGGTGCTCGATGCTGAGAGAGAGAAAGAGGTTGAGGGAGAGTGGTAAGAGGCGAGCAGAAACAGGGAGTGAGCCATCCAGGAGAGCTGGCTGACAAAAGCTTGGAGAGGGGGAAGTGTTAACCTGATTTGTGTGGCAGGCAAGCAGGCAGGCAGGGAGAGCGATGTCAGTCGCGTGAGTGTGTATGTGTGTGAGAGAGCAGATCATAAAAAATTCTCTCCCGGTTTGCCGTGGGGCATCCTCCTCAGCCTCTGGCCTGCTCCAGTCACCGGCCTGCTCCCTAATTGCCACACAGACTCCAGCTTACATGGGCAGATGAGATGACATTTTCCCCCTCACTGTCAGTGGCAGGCCGGCCTGCACACCACCCCCACACACCCCTCCGCTAGCTGCTAAGACGCTGTCATAACCCATTAGCAGTTGGCCAAAGTTAGCCTATGGCAGTTCCTCACAGCATCAGCGAAAAGGCGAATAAATCTGCCACTGGGGCCTGCTGCTGGTCTAATGAGGCTGTGAGCTTGTTTATGGACCGGCATCATTTTTATGATTATTTCCACCTTTTCGGTCTTGCCACCATTTGCGCACCTTTCTTTGGCTGGGGAGGAAGAAGCGAAGGCTTGGTGTGGCCAATGATGACATTTTGTGAAAATGTGGCTCTTAGCCACCGCCATATGGCTGGCTTCTGTTGATGCTGAAGAGAAAAGATTCGAAATTAGCCCCAGACCTTGCCAAGGTGCATCAGTATCAAATTGCAGTGAAAATGAAAATGCCAATAAAATCGACGGCTTCAGCTACTTTCTTTTCCTCCGTTCTGCCTCGAAGGCACTGGTCCTTGGAGGTCAGGGTTAAGTAAAAATACTGGGGGAAAAGAGGTTAAACAATTCATAGTACAGGGAATAGGAGGAGAAAGAGCGGCTCAAGAGAACAGAAACAACCGAGTTACTTCAGAGATCACACAATCTGTTTCCCACTCACACCATCCCCCTTCTTTTTTCTCTCATTTTCTCCTCAATCTTACTTTCTTCTTTCTTTCCTTTCACTTTCCATCTTCTATCCTGATGTCTAGCCTTCGCTTCTGTTTTGCTTAGTCGCATGGGACAAGCCCTGGGTTTATTATTTTAAGCTTTGCTGAACATGAACTGGTCTTTACACCGATTTGAGAGCATTTGCTTCCAATGAAAATCTGGTCTTAGATTACAAACCAGCGGTGCCGCTTCCCCTTGCAGGCGGGAGCGAGGAAGTCTTATTTGCCTAAAAACAGTAGGGAGGACAAACTGCTGTTTAAGCCCAACTGTTTTTGGCATCAGTTAATGATGTAATCAAAGCTCACATTCTGTGCGTGCGATGTGACTGAGTGAGTGTCTGATAGAGTGTTTTTGCTCTGTGGGGGTGGCCTGAGAGCCCTGGTGTCTAAAGGGGGGAAATGGGCTCTTCTGTAAAGCAGCACCATTGTATCTACATAAGTCTTCACTTATGAAATTGCAGCCTTTTCTGGAGCTGCTCTCATGTAGCAGGGCCATGCGGTTAATAAGGAACACAGAAAGCCTCCACTCTCCTAATGGTGTATATAATTCAGATGCCTGCAAGGCATGCTTTCAGGAATTCTTTTGCCTGAGGTAATAGGGAGCAAAGGCCATTTTTAGGCCCTTCATTATTTCACTGAAGCTGGAAAGAAAACTATCTCCATCCAGATTACCACAGACATTTTCTTTAATTATCAATGAGTAAGCCTCATACAAGTACTTAAAGGTGCTGGCGGAGAAAGAGTTAAGCTGTAGCATCTCAAAATGTTTTAGTACAGCAGGACGGGAAGACTTCTGAAGTAATTAATAAAGAACTTCTTCTAACTCTGCTCGGCCCAGCTGAGGAAAATGCACAAAAGAGAGCTCAGCTCTTGAAAGCCGCAGCTCTCTCAGGTAGTTTACCTCACTCATTTCTTTTATGATGTATTATTTAAAACATCTGAATCAACTGCTTTTCCTCTTGAATAATTATAGTAACCATTATAAAATGACAGAGGTGGGAGAGAGTCTCTCTCTATAATTCAGAAATCACACAATAATTCCGTCTGGGAAAAGAGGTGGGTGCTCACACAAGCCCTCATATTCGACATTTGCAACTGCCTTGCTGTAGCCTAAGTCCTCTTCTGTGTTTCCACCTGGGTCTGGCTGCTGTGTATCTCTCCTTAATGGAGCCTTATCGAAAACCCACAGGTTGCTGTTGGCACTCATGGGGCATTGTTATTAAAATTGGGTGCGTTGAAAAGCCACTGTCTGTGCAGAAGATTCATATTTCTGTGCCCTTCTTTTGTGCTGCAATGTAACTCCTCCACCTAAGGTAAAAAAAGAAAGCTCTGGATAAATATTTCCCCACTTCCCCTGATAAAGACTAAATCTCTTTGTCAATGCAGATCCTTCTCAGACTCTGATGGAGTAAACAAATGCGACAGTACAAGTCCTTTGAGTGACTGTGTTTACTCTCTCCCTTTCTCACTGTTCGTACTGAGGTTCTCTTTTGTTGGAGAAAGGAAGGTTATTTCTAAAAGTATTAAAACTTGCTGCATTTAGAGCTGCTGTCTGAAAGCTCTACTAGTGCAAATAGTTGGCCTATTTTTTCTTTTTTAGAGGAAAATCACTACTGTGTGTAATTGTGCATTTGTATTTATGACTGTCACCTGACACAAACAACATTGCTGACAATGCACGCATATCTCTGGGTCTGTTTTCACAGGTGACGGATTGGATAACAGCGTGGCTTCCCCCAGTACTGGTGATGACGATGACCCTGACAAGGAGAAGAAGAGAAATAAAAAGCGAGGGATCTTCCCCAAAGTAGCAACCAACATCATGCGGGCATGGCTCTTCCAGCACTTAACAGTGAGTAAAAAGTAGTGGTTTGTCTATTGTTTTCTTTTTTTCAGGCATTTTCTGTCTGCTGAAACACTTAAATGCAAACTGTGTCCATCAAACCGCATCCTGCCTGGATATGTTTTAAAGCTAAGGAAGAAAACAGCCTTGAGCTATAGATGGTAGAGATAAGCATTATTAAGAGAGTACTTTTTTTTTTCTCCCCAATTTACCCTTATTGGTGCAGCATGAGCAAGTTAAAAGGAGGTATCAGGAGTTGCTCTGCTTATATTAACTTCATAAGATTTAAGTATGGAACTGTGGGCAACTAGTTGGTGTGTGTGTATGGGTTTATGTGTGTGTGAGAGACACAGCGGTTAGCTGTCTGCGGGTGTCCCCACCTGCAATAGGAAAGCACAATGTGTTGATGTGGTTGGCTCTTCCTCTCACACTTGACGAACTTTAGTTCCTATATTTTGTTCACCACCAACTAATCTGAGCATGGCAAAGACACTGCTTGTCTTATATATCAACACCACTGACTTGACAAACTGTTAAGTCACACACAGCATTCACAGGCCTGGTGGCTACTTTTGCACAACCCAAGGTCATAATTAACCACAGTGAAGTGGTTCCCTGTATGAATATAAATGCTAAACAGATGACTTTATGATTTGCAGACTACACACCTATTATGGCCACGAGTCATTGTTTTGAAGTGTTGAAAGGCAATGTGTTTCCAACCAGAGCGGAGTGAAAAAAGCGAACCCATTTGATCGTTTCCAAAGCCTGCCCACGTGGTCACCCTCCATTCCCACATCTGTGCCACAGAAAACTACCTCAGGGGCCCCTGAAACCTTCATCTGCCCCTGCCCCCCCCCTTTACCCTGACACACACACATGAAAACACATAGAGTCACTCCTGCTAACCATCACCTTTAGGGGCCCCAGGAGAAAGGTGTGTGAAAAGAAAGCCATTTGCTAGTTCACACACAGTGCACTCACTTGCACTAGAGCTACGAGTGATTGGTGAGAGCACACTGTCTGCTTTGACCTGGTTTACTGGCCGTGTGGAAAGCGCTGGGTTATTGCTTTGTGTGTGTGTGTGTGTGTGTGTGTGTGTGTGTGTGAAAGAGAGAGAGAGAGAGAGAGCGCTCTTTGGCGGACAGGCAGTAGCTAAATGTGGAGCCGCTGGCGGGGAGGCTGAGCTTCTGCCAACAGTGGCCCCCCTCAACCACAGGAGGCCTCCAGAGCACCCAGTACTGAAAGAGTCAAAAAGAAATAAAGAAAGAAAAAGAGTGGGAGCAGTGGAGAAAAAAAAAGAAAAAGAACACAATAAGTTGGAACATCATGCCTGCCAAAATGGTGACTATGCAGAGAGAATGAGGGATAGTGTTGGGGCATGCAGGAAGAAGAACCAACAATATTCTGCTGTACACTCTACATGGCACACCATGCACTGCAAACACAGCTGCAGGAAGAAAGCAAAATGTGTAATTGTTGACTGACCAGGAAAAATAGCAGTCCACTTGCTTTCTGTCCGTGCCTGCTTCCTTGAAAAGAGACACCGATAGTCTCTCCATGGGTAAAGAAGAGAAGAGGAAAAGAAAAGAGAGAGAACAAATAGATGAATGCAAGTCAAGCGAGAGTCCACTCTTCCAACAGTTCAGTTTTCAAATAGATCTTGTTCTTAGAGATAGCTGCCGGTGGACATTAACAGGCCTCAGAAACAATGCAGCCTTATGAAAGGTCTAATTTATTGTCTAAGATTTGGCTGTTGTAAAGTAAAGGGAGACATCTTCAAGCTGGCACTGTAGATACCCACAAGTCAAGAGAAATGAGGAGGAATCTATCTATGTTACATGAGCCTACCAGAGAAACCATTGTACAGAACCGGAAACATGAGGTGGGTGGTTAGACAAGATTACTCTGCCAGGCTGTGGAGTCAGGGAAATGAGGAGGTTGAAGAGAAAGTGCATAAATAATGGGGAGGGATACAGTAAGCACACGAAAGTGATTGCATATGTTCTTTTAGAGTATTTGGTTCAGTTTATAATGCTCTGTAGATTTATATACTGCTATCAACTAATAAGGCTGTACTTATCACTAGTGTTTTACTCTGCTATAAAGCTCCAGTGTAAACACATTCCAGTAAACTTTGCAGCTCATAAAGAAAAAAAAATCCAGAGTTCTTTGCTGTTCTTACTGCAGTTGTTTCTTCTCTAAACTTTGTTTGCTCTGTTTAGTGAATGTTCCAGACATTCTGTGAAGAAATGCAAGACATTGCATCCTGCCTTTTTTTTTGTAACTCATTCTTTTTCTCCTCCTCTCTTTCCTCATTAAACTTGTTACCATGTTACTTACCTTCTTTTGCAGACTGTACATTCTTCTTTAATTGGCCCAAAAATGTCCAGCAAATAGATGCCTCTGGCTCAGCATGCCTGTGGTTTTGCACTCAGTTCTCCAATGAAAAGGCAATTTGCAAAATTATGTGATAGAGTAATTAGATAAAATTCAAGCTTCAGATGGTTGCAACCCAGCCGAAGCAAAGCCATGGTGTGGAACAGCAATGTTCAGCCTCCACATGTAGTTCAACATTTCCGTTTATTTGTACACAGAGCTGGAGTGTGGAGGGTGCTCTATCACAGATCGTAAAAATCCAAACCACAGCTCAACATGATGTCCTTTTTTGTTTTATTATCACTTGCTCATTCTTTACCTGCTAATGCAGTTAGGCCCTAAATTATCACATTTTGAACATGCACAATTCTATTAACACTTGTAGTAGCATTTTTTAAATCTTGGCTGAAGCATACTGTCACTACTGTCAACAGTGCTGCAATTTTTTTTCCTTCTTTATTTTTCTTCACCAAACCAGGTGTGAAAATTGCTATAATTCATCTCTGCAGTGGTTCCTTGGGCTCAGCAGGGGGTATAGGGGCTATGCCCTCTTCAGGAAGTTTGAGGGTGAATTTGTTCCCCACAGTTTGAGGTTGAGTATGGGGGTGCAAAGCCATGGGGTTTTGTGTCCTGCCCTTGTGATGATTTCCTACATTCACTGGGCAGAATTACAGATGTTCAGCATATGACCTGCCTTAAAATAATGCCTTGGAATGCACAGTGTTTTTTTTTTTGAAAGGCTGGGCTTCTCTATTTTGACTGAGAATAACAGGTTTTTAATCAAATCATCTAAAACATAGAATTTATGTGAAAAGTAGTGCTCTGTCTATTGTTCTTTCTCAGGCTTTCTCTGCATGTTAAAACACTCAATCCAAACTAAACTATCAAACTGCATCATGCCTGGATATGTTCTATGTCCTAGGTCTTAGCTAAAGAAAAAAACAGCTATGAGTTAGACATGGTAGGGATGAGGATTATTAAGAACATACTCTGTTGTAGTATAGAGTAGGGCAGCACGATTACACTACAAAAGTTTGGAGTCACTTTCTAACTCCATGATGGTTCCTGATTTTTATTTCTTTCTACATTGTAAAGGAATGCTGA